>CAJQUW010009819.1:0-621292 GCA_907163375.1 Prostheceraeus crozeri | reverse complement strand
AGTAGTCGCTTTCGTAGTGTATGAACACGAACAACAGCGCTTTCGTACATTTTATTATTCTCGTTTTGTAATCGGTTTCGTAGTCAAAATCAGTCAGCTTTCGTACTCTTCAGTTTACAGTGTAGACGCATTCATTTCGATCATTTTAGCCTTATATGTTAACAGTAGCCCTTCTTATTGGTTACGCATAGATCTCACTGCAAGACCATTCGGTATATTATGTTCTAACAAGTTCCTGTTCTAATTCCTTGAATTAAGAGCAATTCATGATTTCTCCTCTCTGTCCCCCTCATGTCGATTATAACTCCCTCCAAGGGTCCGTTTCCAAAACGATCCGTATAGTGATTTATAGGTCACTATGAGTTAAGAAATAATTGGCTAAATGTTCATTCCATTTACTACTTACCCTGAGATACCTACCCATACCGTACTAAACCTATTCTTCTCCCTCGACCAATTTACAAAAAGGACAATGTGCCTTGCAATTAATTCATCGATTGATTTGTCAATTCATGCAAAGATTTGCGACTAAAGTTATCAATGAAAACAATAACTTTTCATTCTTTCTATAGATTTTCCATTTCTTATGTATGTGAATGCATATGATAATTATTGAATTTGATGATTATGTATTCTACCCTCTATAAAATGAACCCAAAATGACTTTTTCTGTTATCCGAATTTTCAATTTTCAATCAAGGAGGCATTTTGACACCTCTGAAGTATGCTCACAGCACTATTTATTAGCTCATTGCACCCATTTTTTCCCAAGTACCTCGAACACGCACCCATCCAAAATACTGACTGTATTTGTCATTTCGGACCTTTACTTGTGCCCTATAAATGCGAATCCAGACTTTAGTTAGAAGTGCATCCATAGAGTGAGTATACACTGTAAACCGTTGACTGACAATTGACAGACATTTATCCTACAAAATCTATTTTGTTGGTCATTGTTAGTTCTTGTAGGATAATTGCCACTGAACACCTACAATATCTGACAAAAAGCGACAAAATGAATAGCAATGAATTATAGCTCAAATTTTATCAAAAATGTAGATGATTAATTAAATTATGTCAAAATAAATCATATTTTGTCACTCAATAATAAAGATTGCCCAAACGTCAAGCAATCACTAATCGAAAAAATCAATCAATTTTCAACAGTTTTTGATTAGTTAATTTGCATACAAAGCATCTGTTTCGATGTCGGTGGAGAACCTACAAATTCGTCGGATATCGCAGGATATTGGAGGTGACGATCATCGGTTGACTTTGTTAGTAATTTTGTAGGATAATTGTCGGTCTACTGATTAGAGTGTATAGTAAGCAAAGTGTCGACTCAAAATCTGTATACAATGAAAATTTTTATATTAGAAGATTCAGTTTTTTGCGGAGATAACGTTCCTGCTGTCTAAAAAAATATTTGATCACTTTTTTAAGAAGCTAAAGCTTTGCAAATTTCAAATTTAATTCAATTTTCATTGGCATGATTTTGTCATTCACTAAATTCATTTCTTGAATCTGAATAGCAAGGTAGACCCATTTACGTCTTTTAAAGTTAATTATGATCATTGTCTTTGATTGGAAGCCTTAATCCATCGTATTGCTAGTTTAACAAACTGTGTTGCCTCTCCATGGTTGACATGACACGGAGGATTTGTGAAATAATGTTATTTCCCTTGTAATGCTGCCATGATCAGTCAGTTCCATGGTGATTACTTCAAAACTACAACAATTTGCATATCTCACATTTGGTATCAATACCCAATTGGGTACAACTTGAGTTCACTTAATGAAATCGAGGCTGTTTACACATTGAGGATTTAATTAATACTGGGTTGCTACTCTACCTAATATACTTACTCTATATCAGAGATGCGGAGTCCTATCATTTTGATAGGACTCCGACTCCGGGTGGCCAATATATGAAGCCTAGTTTTTTGAAAAATTAACTGGTAACCTACATCATAGATCATTATAGGCTTACTTGAACCTACATTTAGTGATCATTGCTGCATCAATTATCAATCATTTTTGATGATAGCTGATCAAATGTCGCTTTCAGTTGAATGCATACGACTCGGCTCCTCACATCTTGATGTGTGCTTCACACGGTTTTTCTCCAGTTTCTACCCGGCAGGCAAATCCCCCATCCTTCTCCAAAAAATATGAGTACACTTTCGAATTTAATATGCGCTTTAGGGGACCCATCACACACGATTAACCGCTTTAGAGAACCCATCACACACGATAAACGTGAGGACAAGAGGTAATGTTCTCAAACAAACTAGTATTTCACTTTTGTTTATGATGTGACCTTTGGCGCGCGTAGGTGTGATCGAGTCTAGGAAGGCTTGTCTTCTCTACTGAATCACCGAGTGAAAAGACAATCCCTTTTCACTATCACGGGTCATTCCCTCAGCTATTTCAAGCTTTGCATGCACTGCTGTCTCTGTACTTTTGTTTGACGGTGAAAGTTGATATCATGACAGTGACAGCTAAATGCACGAGAATAAGTAATTTGTTTGTATTATATTATTTCGGGTCTAGCTATAGGCCGGAGTCCGGAGTCCTATCATTTGATAGGACTCCGACTCCAGCAAAAATGATAGGACTCCGACTCCGCATCTCTGCTATAAGTGCATCCTTCTAGAAATGTTTTTCCACTGCACTGCATAGTAAGTTATTTTCTAATCATATGGACAAATCATTTGCAAAGAATATGTAATTCAGAAAATTTGTTTGGTTGATTTCGGACCTTTTCATACCCCTGATATGGACCATTTTGCCTAACAATGTAAATCGTAAACCTCACATTAACCTTTCGACTTTGAAATTATATCAACCAATAATACCAATAATCAACCATTTAATACCAGACTTGTGGCAATTGCTCATGAAATGCAATTGATTGTTTGCAATTACAAATTACTCTGCTCTTGTTCAGTTACATTTCAATTACTTTGCAATTATTTTAGATAATTGGCGGCATTGCATTAAGCGTTTCCATTCTAAGGTTAATTTCAATTCCTCCCTGGAAAAACAGACGACGCCTGTAGCATTTGATCGTAAATTGCCTCTTTTTTATTCTTCCCAAATTACTTCAAATTACTCATCAGAAAATGCAGTTGATTGCAATTGCTAGTTACACTAATTGCAATTACAATACAAGTCTGATTAATGCTACATCTCATTATTCAATGTTAAATACTAAATCTCATTGACAGATTTTTCATATCGCTCACAAAAATTGTATCCGGAACTTCAACAGAAAACGACTCATCATTATCATTTATCACAGATGAGATGTCATAATTGTTCATTCTCCTCCTTGTGGTGTAGATAAAGTGACATGTGATGAAGTTGATCACAAATGATTTGTATTTCGAAGATCGCTTGGCACGCAATCCGATAAATTGCCACTTTCTCTTATGACTTTGCCAAATTTGCTTTCATGTTTTCTAATCACTGAAAGTGCGACTCAAACCCATAAGATTATTGGAAAAAGAAATTGCGCATTTTCCTTGTGCAGGTATGAAGCTGAATATGTCTGCCTGTACGACATGATTTCTGAGAACAAAGCAAGAAGAGGAAGGGATGTACAGAATTTACAGACACAAACAGCTGCTTCTTTATGACATTTTCTTGAAATTTGCAATGAGAATATTCATTACATGCACGATCACTTGAAGCCCCGCACAACAGAGGTGAATTTTGCGCAAATATTATAATTCTAAGTTGACATTTAACATACAAGCATTAGAAGCAGACTACACAATGCGCAACATTGAATACAGGCTATTTACGGTTTGCCGCTGCGTTGTCCTGCGGTCCTTGAGAAAACTAACATCATTGCCTTTAGTTAACATTTCAACATTTTGTTCTTGCTACCCAACTGTTTGTATGAATTCGTCTGTAGGCTACCATGGAAACAATAAAAGTCGTCTGTATTCAAACTGACGGTTTGTGATGCTCGTGTGTAATAAAATATACTATGAGCATTTGAAGCAAATTGAGTCATGTGAATCAAAGCTTTACTCTCCACTTAAAATATTATTTCACAATCTAAATCTGAAAAACAATCTGATTTTTTATTCCCATCACAAACTCTACTCGGCTTGTCAAGTGTTTGCGGTGTCAATAGACTTTGCCGCAAAATTGAGCTCTGCAATATAGATTCTGTAACTAAAAATACTCAAGAACGTAAAATTGTAGTAAATCCATAATTCTTCAACCATAGATAGTTGCTGCCGGAAATAGCAACAGAACATGTTCTAAATGAGAAAATTTTATATTATTAAGGCGTACATCATCATTCGACAGTGTGCATACTCAGTAATTGACGTCATGAAAAACATTAGGATGTCGTCCATGAGAATTTATGAGTATTGAGGGATTGGACATGCGGTCGTGAAGTTATACACACGGACCCATCATGACCAGGCGGCAAAATTACGTGCATCCACATTTTTAGGATGTCAGAATTGCGATACTTTCCATCTACGTCACCAATGCCTGCATGCATTCATCCACCTTAGAAAACGCTATGGAGTGGTGGTTTTGCCCACGAGATGAGATGAACTTGTCTGTGTAGGTGCTGACTGTTGATGACACCAAAATTAGAACGCAAGTATGCGAGCTTGGTTTGGCATATCGATACGCAAGTACGCACTGGTTAGTGTGTGAAGGTTTCTGTTCTCATATGATTTCAAAACTTCACTTTAAATAGTTCATCATGAAATGGGAATTGTAGGCATTCAATAGTAAGAATCACCTACTTAGAATCACCTAATCAGAAGTGTCAACAATGAAGAAGAAAATTGTCAATATTTCATTGAGAAATGTCAAAATTATATTGATACATTTTTGCTGACATTTAAATGGGCGTTGTACATTTGTCACTGATTCTATTTTCTTAAATAATCAGTAACAGAGAAGTTTATGTCATTTAGGGAATTTTCCCTTAAAGTTAAAATCTTCCATTTCCTATTTTCGCCACTTGTGCACATGATTTGAGCATTCGTTTTGACAGAAATGTCAGAAAGAGTACATTGCAATAAGTAAAGTTCCTGTTGCAAAACTGTTTGGACTCATCTAGCGGCCACTGTCTTTTTATCACCAATAAAAAGCTCAGTTAACGAAATTTTCCTTCTGTAAGCTGTACATTCAGAATATGAGCTGGCAACATTTATATGTCAGCATTGCATGCGAATTTGCTCAAGAAAACAGAAGTTATGACTGTAGAATCTGGTATGGATACAGTTAGCATTACCCTGACTCAAAAATTCAAATTTACATTAAAGTGTAAAGTCGCATTGTGAAATCTATCAATAGCTGCCTATAAAGCATTGAAATCCGAGGTTTCGCTTTGTTTAAATTAGTGAGACTAGAATGAACACCAGCGGTTTGTTCGCAGTCATTTCAGCCGATGTCAATGTCAAGCAGGTTCTCTTCCAATCTTTACGACGTTTTATTGAATAAATAAAAGAGCGAGTCACCCGACGCGTTTCGTCTATACACAGACAGTATCAAGGGTTAAATTGTCGCTGTACAAGTGGGTTTTAACACATAAATCAGTCGGTGAAAGCAGCTCATTTGGTCATCTCATGATGTCGGCTTATTTTTATAGCGTAGAAAATAAAGTCAAAGAAAAATTGAAAAACAATCACAACATTTCTCTATAGCGTAGAAAATAAAACCAAAGAAACAATTTCTAACTGTTTATAAAAGATATGTAGACGATATCGTCTTGGGTCCCTTCCCCAATGATAAGAATGTATTTCAGAATATTCATGACTAGTTTGACTCAATAGATGATAATGTTCAATTTACTTCAGAAATTCCAGAAACTGACTGTCTCAATTTCCTGGACATAGGCATCTCAGTAAGAGGAAAACAAAAATATAATTGGTATAGCAAACCTTGCCATTCCGGAATACGTTTACGCAAAGATAGCTGGCTGCCGAATTAAGCAAAAAATTATTTCATAAAAAATAGTTCCCTAAACGTCGAGACTCGATGCGCTGACCCATCAGAAAAAGCGTACGATATCATGAAAAATACATTAAATAACAATGGTTCTAGTGAAACTGATATGTATCGAAAAAATAGAAATAAAAAATCTAACGTTGAAGAAAATAACGAGATTTTGAACCTTGACTTTGTTGGCGATGGTTTTTTGAGAAAAATCAATAAAATAAAAAATAAACATGATATTCCAATACGTGTCACTAGTAAACCTGGAAAAAAGCTTGTTTCAAATTTCAAAAAATCGGATAAAAATACTTGTTCGTGCAGTATTTGTAAAAAAATTGATCCAAAGTATAACTGCAAAAGTATATATGTCATCTATGAATTTTCTTGCAAAACATGTTACCAAAGTTACATAGGTCAAGCGTGTCGTCTATTTCAAGTTCGCTACAGAAAACATGAGCGCACCTTACGGTATGAAGACCAGAAGAGTGACGATGAAGGCCTACAGTGATGAAGTGATGACCATTAACAATTTCGACTACAAAATTATTGATCAACAGCTAACAGCGATTACTACTTGGGTGGCTGAATCCCGCTATATTGCGACGACCATACAAAAATAAATAGACGTCATGAGTAGCAGATTACTGCCATCGTTCAGGTACCGTTGTCATGACACCGCATGTCCACGCCGAACTGTTGTTTTCAATGCCCACTTCCGCTCTAGTCCTCTATCACTGTAGAGTGTCGATTTCTATGGCATCGAGAATAGTCGACACACTATGTGCTGATCGTAGAGTAAATATGTTGGGTAGAGTTTATTAATTAACTCCGCATTTATTAAATCCCAAATTTGATTACACTTTCGATTTTATTACATGAACTCAAGGGAGATACAGGTAGTATTGTCACCAAATGTATCACATGCATATTTTTGAAGTTTTGCAGAAATTACAACGGAGTTGTGTGATCATGATTGTGATACAGAAGGAATGATGGTATTTTACAGATTCTCATGACAGCCTTGGAGGTTTAATGTTTGTTAAATTCGCAATTCGATGGGTTCCAACATACTTCATGCTCAACCTCCAGAGTATTTTCTTAAGCGTGATCATATCACAGGCAACCTGCCACTGGCACAGCAAAATCACATAATCAAAGACAACGACTTCATTTAACTTTGAAAGATGTAAATGGTTCCACATCACTATTCAGATTCAAGAAATGAAACATGAATTTAGCGAATCATAAAATCATGCCGGTGAAAATTGAGTTAAAAACTTGAAATTTCAGCTGAGAAAGCACAATAAGATCTCGACTTTTTCATGAAGACTTTCATTATAATACAATTCATGAAATTCCCTTGATAATCAGTTTGATTTCCGCTTAGTTAGGATGCTTATTAGCAAATAGTCATTCCTTTTGATATCCAACTTCTTTCACACTACTTATATAGGAGAGTCATCTTGGTAGCATATAAATTTGCAAAATTGTGACTTTTGAAAACTGCTCAAATAATTTTTTGGACCACGGGAACATAATCTCCGCAAAAAACTGAATCTTCTCATATAAAAATTTTCACTGTATACAGACACTTTTATTTGAGTCGACACTACCTATCCCTACTCTATGGTGCTGATCATGATGTATACATTTCAAAATTACCCGAATATCAGGAATCGTGGGGTACTCAAGTTTACAAAATCTTAATGAAAGACAAAAATTCAATGCAAAACAAATAGACATAAATGCGGCAACATGAGAAACAAAAGCAAAGCATTCACGGTTTGAGAAAAACCGCAGGTTTCGTGCTAAAGTCGCTATTACTCAATTTTAACGATAATGAGTGAATTGTGAAGCAAGGAATCAGTGATTTTGGGGATACGAAATTTAACAAAGTACCGGTGTCGAGGAAGAGCCAAGGAAATGTAGTGGATGATGGCTTGGATTTGAAAGAAATTGCTCGAAAAAGGCTACAGCCTGGCATCAGTCACCGGTAGTATGATGGAACAAAAAGATGAAATTGACATTTGGCCCAATTTATCACGCGATGTCAACGACGCTGCACTCTGTCGACTAAAATCGATTGATACAAACGGCGGCCGACAAATAGAGGAGGACAATGTTACACAATGCTCATGATGCATGCAAAGTAAATTGTGAAGAAATAATCTCTAGCAAGATAAAAGCTCAATGTCACTACATGCGTACACTAAATCATCTAAATCGAAGCATCTAAGTGAGAACAGTTTCGTTAGCTATAAACTTACATGTAGCTTACTATACACTTACATAACGGCAAACAAGTCAGAAACGTTTGTAGTTCCCGCAATGATTAAGTCAGATCTTTTTCTCGTCTCTTGAATTTTTCCTTTCGGGGTCTCGGCATGCTATGTTAAGATTAATACTTATGTACATAATAAATACATGTAAGTATACACACTTTCACTTTTCTTTCTAGGAAAAGGGATCAGAATTGATCCTACAGATTACGATAACAACTTCAACATGCACTGAACAATTACCCTACATTTATCAAACTAGCACAGATCATATTTGAACATTTCGAAGTTATAAGTAGAAGTAACGTTTATTTCATGTAACAAAAATTGCAATGTGCACGTTATATAATCATAAATTATGCATGAAAAACGCATAGGAGGTCAGACGACACAGCAAAGAAAAATAACCATATTTCAGGCAAAGGTATCACAAGTAAAATAAAGATTTTATACTACCTGGTTCGACCTTTCTTGGAATTAGATACTGTGGTGATCCAACGAAAAAAAGACTTTGCAGCAATGCTGTGCGCTACTTTTTAGCATTTGTGTGACAGACAGTCTGTCAATATTTATGAAGAGGATGGAATGAGTTACATTCTGCAGACGTTAGCAATCGCAAACCTGAAGTTTCCATCTTCACGTATAACAAAGGAAAATGTGCACACACAAAATTAGAACCGCACATAAGTCTGTGTTCTTCTTTGAAAAAATGTATATTTATATCATCTAAAGGTTCCAAGTCGATGCACAGAATCGATATTTCATTTCATTTATGATGTAGACAGCTAGCTATCATAATTTACGATATCATGCTCATTATTAGTCAAATCAAGCACGTCTACAGAATACATGGGAATTTAAAAATTCACTAGAAAAGAAACGCCATTAGCAAATATGCAGCTAGTCGGCAAAAAGAGGTCTACATGAAATGTAGGAAAACAAGGATAACTGCTTTTAAAGAAAATTCTCTTCTTCACTTGAAAAACAGATTTTGAATTTCGACAAAAGAACTTAAAAAATATATAAAAGCTAAAATAAATAATATAAAATATAATATTATAAAAATAATATAAAAATATATAAATTATACATAAACTATAAATGCTAATAATGAATTCTCCTAATTCTCAATTGTCGCACGTCAAAATCATCACAAAGTATCACATTTTTCAATGATATTTCGAATTTGCAATCTGACATCTTCAATTTTTCAGTGTGTTCTCTTTATGTCAACCATTCTCTCCTCTGTTGATGCTGATTATATGGATTATTTTTGAAAGACATTCGGACGAATACCTAGATTATCTTGTCATATCGTGTTAAAGCTGAATGAATCCTGAATCACTGAATAGTGAATACCAATACTAATTCGAAAGATAAACCACACGAATGAATATAATCATTTCACACAGCACTATTCCACATATGTTTCCCTTTACAACAGATGATATTTCAAAAGTTGCAACAAATGCGACACTGGTCACATATAGCACTAATGTTCCAGCAAATAGCATTGGATCCAAGTGAACGAGCCTTTATGAGCAGTATCTATGAGATTCAAACTTAAAATAATAAATAGAAAAAACAAAATTTGATACATAATTACAAAGAAGTTTCATTTCTAACAACAACCCCGACGTGTTTCAGTGTTTAACAGTATAGAAATAAAATGTGAAATTTTCTGTAATTCGAATTAATGAAATGCAAATGCACCTGGTTCATGCAATAGGAAACATGCGCTGAAATAGAAAAGTTTTCAAACCCATCGTACATTGACTAGCCGCACATACAAGACACATTGCGCATATGTAAATGAACAAGGCAGTCACAATTATTGATTGTCTCGTTATCTGATGTGTCATGTATAGTCCGGCAGCCAGAGCGAGGTTCTGCAGGGAACGAGGCCGAAAATAAGACTTTCATAGAATGATGTACACCCTATGCCTGCTACGAATCGGCACGTATGCCGAGTTCTAGTGAGTTCATCTTCTTGCCAGACAGGATCAAGGAAAAACACATGTTAATCTCATGGGACGCAGATTGAAGTTTTTGGTTAAAATGAAATTTTCTTTGTTTTCTCTTATCAACTGAAAACTATTTAGTCTAGAGTCATAATTTTGGACATGGAATGTCTTCAGGTCATTTCCTATGATGTGCATGTGCTACTATCATGCTTCTGATCGGCAATGTATGTGAGAATGTGGTTGAAAGTGGATAAAGTTGCTTAAAATGCTTGTGTTTGTCGACATTAAGAGGCTCGCCAAATATGAATGTGATTAGCTTTATAGACAGGGGTGCATGAATTTGAAGGGAAATGACCTGAAGACATTCCATGCCAAAAATTATGACTCTTTGCATACTGCTTTTCGTTTCATCAGAGAAAACATAGAAAATTTCATTTTAGCCAAAGACTGCAATCTGCGTCCCATTGGATTTACATGTGATTTTCTTTGATCCTGTCTGACATGAAGAGGAACTCACTAGAACTCGGTAGACGTGCCGAGTCGTAGTAGGCATAGGGTGCACATCATTCTGTGAAAGTCTCACTTTCAGCCTCGTTCCCTGCAGAAGCTCGTTCTGGCTGCCGGACTAGCAATACGACAAATCTGGTCGCTTCATTTATCACGTCGGAATCATCGACAGACCAATTACCAAGATAGTGAAGTCCATGACCTGATGCAAATCTTTCAATGCAGTTTATTTTCCTAGACCAATATTTGGGCTCCAGTAGGCTATCACGGGCTCATATGGCATGCATAACAGGCAGCTGGGAAATAATGCAAACGATGCAAATAATGAGTAAGTTCGCACTCCTTGTTGAAATGCATCAGCAGTATAAAAGCGTCACTATCAACTGATAGAGCATTGATGCACTGTGTTGCATGATGTCGCTTAGCATTGATCCCATTAGTAAAAAGGGACCCCTAAAACAATGATCTTGTTAATGCTGTCAACGGTAGGATAGCAGTTAGAGATATACCTAAGCCGACATGCACCCTAACTCGGCTCGGATTGAATTAATTTGCCCACGGCTCGGTTCGGCTTAATTTCCTTGAGCCGTTTGGAGCAGCGACTCCCCTCCTTCGGCTTGGCTAAAGATATCTTCATCAGAAGTCGGCGAAATAAGATGTACTCGTAATTCCAACATGTTTTGCGAATTTTACATCTCTTCAAAATCTCTAAGTCGTGCTACACTTTAACCAGGGATGCGGAGTCCTATCATTTTGATAAGACTCCGACTCCGGGTAGCCAATATATGAAGTCTAGTTTTTTGAAAAATTAACTGGCAACCTACATCAAAGATCATTATAGGCTTACCTGAACCTACATTTAGTGATCATTGCTGCATCAATTATCAATCATTTTCGATGAAAGTTTATCAAATGTCGCTTTCAGCTGAATGCATACGACTCGGCTCCTCCCATCTTCTTGATAAGTGCTTCACACGGTTTTTATTCAGTCTCTACCAGGCAGGAAAATCCCCATCCTTCTCAAAAAGAACGAGTACACTTTCGAATTTAATATGCGCTTTAGAGGACCCATCACACACGATTAACGTGAGGGTAAGAGGACAATGTTCTCAAACAAACTAGTATTTCATTTTTGTCTCTGATGAAACCTTTGGTGCCTAGGTGTGATGGAGGCTAGGAAGGCTTGTCTTCTCTACTGAATCACCGAGTGAAAAGATAATCCCTTTTTCACTATCCCGGGTCATTCCCTCAACTATTTCAAGCTTTGCATGCGCTGCTGTCTCTGTACTTTTGTTTGACGAAGAAAATTGATATCAAGACAGTGACAGCTATATGTACGAAAATAAATAATTTGCTTGTATTATATTTCGGGTCTAATGATAGGCCGGAATCGATAGGACTCCGACTCCGACTCCAGCAAAAATGATAGGACTCCGGGACTCCGACTCCCGGACTTTAACAAATTCTATCTTTCACTCAAGGCAGGCCTAGTACCTGCTCACATCTTGTTGAGTTCTTCTGTTCGAGATTTTGAAGGTTGAGGGAGTGTTTGATAAAGTCGACAGAGGTATTGTTATCCCTTTTGAGTGCAAAGAAAAAATATCTCTTAAGTACTACTTCTGTTTTCGCTGATTCTCACGCTAGCAGCATGTTGCCTAATCCAGTTCGTACTAAAACTCCTTTACAGGTCCTCTATAAATACAAGTTTTAAATAATGTCTCAATTAAAAATGCGTCAATCAATTGATGCTCCAATTCCATCTTCTGCTACAAGCCTACTTCATATCTGGTTACTGATGATTTGAGTATTATTCCCAATCCATTACTTAGGGACTTGATGGCCATCGGGTCCAATTATAGAGATCCTATTCACAAATATTGGGATTTTGTTAAAGTCAGCGTTAACAGTACAATAGTTACAGTGCATTTGGGGATCAGACTTACGCTCCATCTCTCTCGTCCATCGATGACACAATGCTGAGCAGTGCAACACGCTCAAGGATTCTTTTAATATAGCGGCTAAGGATAAGTTTATGACTTTACCTAAACTTTTCCGGATACCCAAGTTACACGAGAATCCGCATAAAAGCAGAGCTGATGCCACAAACATCACTTCCAAAGATTTGGTCATACTTGTAAACAAAGGTTTACATTTAGTCCGGGACATATTTTGTAGCTAACACCTATCCATCAAGAATAATTCGGGTGTAAATGCCTTCTGGAGAATTTCTAGACAAGATGTCGAGTATAAATTGCCACTCTTCACGAGTTTATGATTTCTCCACACTGTATACAAACCTTAATTTGAAACAGGTTAAAAACTCCTTAAATTAGTTATGTGACCTAATACATTAACGTCTTCTTGCATTGCTTCTTGTATACTGGACATAAGAGAATACAAGCGAGCACTTTTCTTCGATAACATCGATAACCACAAACTGATGATGTCGTTCAACTAATCAACTAATATTTATCAACTAAACGCGTTACTGCTAGTATTCGCTTACAAACTCGATCGAAAAGCGTTTAGCACAGATACCAGTCACTAGCCGTAGTTTCACGTTGACTCAGTTACAATCTTTGCATTAGCCTTTGTTATAGCCTTTGTATGCATATATGTGATTGCTTCATCAACCAGTGATGTGTTTTTCACTGAATGGCATGTATAGATTTTAAAACTATTACACGGCTATCTATGATATCTATG
The DNA here is from genome assembly GCA_907163375.1 of Prostheceraeus crozeri. Classification (NCBI taxonomy): domain Eukaryota; kingdom Metazoa; phylum Platyhelminthes; order Polycladida; family Euryleptidae; genus Prostheceraeus; species Prostheceraeus crozeri. The sequence continues at coordinate 607,857 of CAJQUW010009819.1, read as the reverse complement.
TCGTCTTCGGAATTTGAAAACTTCCATTGTACAGGGATTTTTTATATGAAAACAATATGGATAATAGAGTTGTATAATTATGCAAGGATTACATACAGCTGATTATGTAAACTTGTGGACTCTTCACTCGGCACTATGTTTCCTAACCTTTAATCATTTGCAAATAATTTATGAATGAAATTGAAGTTAGGCTTAACGACAATTGCACTGCAAATTATAAATGGTGCTTGAAAAATTGCACAAATCTTAAATGGAAAATGAAAGTGGCCCGCCAATGTTTTACTCAAAAAATTGGCCCTCCACGAAAACAAGTTCTGTACCCCTGTTAGATTTTAGATAATTTCTGATATTTGATTAATTTATCAATTAACAGATTACTTGTCTTAACTTCGATTAAACCTCTGAAAGGATCAATAATAAGAATCATGGATTGTTCAAATGCTTCAAAACCTGCTGACCACGAGACCGGATTACATGCATACAAGTGTCGACATTGAGAACGCAATGTTGCAAACACTTCTGAAAACAATTTTTGGCGGCAAGAGTTGCAATTCCTGTATGAATAGTTTTCTTCAAGTGAATTCGACGGTCAATCATCTATTTCAGTCTCACTGATTGCCATTCTTTTCCAGCATATTGGAGAATGACTCCTATAGTAATTGACCTAAAATGATAAATTGTAAAAATCTGACAAGTCTATTGAGATTTCTCTCTTATAATAGTGACGATGAAGAATTTCTTCCTACTCATTTCGCAGTGTATTCAGAAAATTCGCCGCGCTCCTCTACAAGGATTAATTTAGTGGTCATTGCTCGACGATTGATTGCTAATGGCTTTCCCATATTGCTGCAAAGCATGCATATTGAGAGCATCAACCGAATTTGTAATACGGAAATGTCTCCTTCAAACCCCTCTTTTCATTCACTCTGACAGCAGAACAATAACGGATGTCATTGCCTTTCACAGATTTCCCAACACAATCTTCAGCCTACGGATAATTTGACGCAAATGATATAAACGGATGTCTTGTTTATCTTTTCTACTTTAATGGTACATGGACAAATTTTGACTGCTGATGAAATGAGAAAGTACGGATTGAATAAATTAGAGAATGATTATCCATTGTTTGCATAACCAGTACAACAAATAGCTTGAGACAATCTCCAGTCAGATTTGCTTTGAGATAATTCATTATGAGATGACTTTGAAAACAAATTTCACTTTTCAAAGTACTATCATCATAGAAATCGTTATGGGTAGGGGAAGGAAAGTGACATGCATAATTTGAGCTTAATTAGAATAATCGATGCATCTATTACTACATCAACAATGCATGCACGAGAGCATAAGGCAAATCTGACGCAATTACGCAAGCGAACTAGCTGTAGTGACCCACGTTTGAACATGCGTTGTTGCAGTATGGCAGGCTTGTTTGTGAGAAGGAGCGCTTCTTTTTATTCCCATACCATATAGCGATTATTATTCTAGCGTTTTTAGTTGCATCATGTTATGTTTCCACAAATATGTCGTCACGAAAAAAGCTTGATCCCTTACAAATTTTATAAATAAAAAGGAATGCCTCATTTGATTTTAAGTGCTTAAGTTGATTTTTAGCGCAGCATGTTTCGGCCAGCTCTCCTTCAAGTGCAACGCTGGACTGAGGTTGCAACGATGCAATTTGACACTAGTGAACGCAATTTGACAGAAATCGATGCATTCGGTGTAACAGATGAAACACAGAAGCAAGCAAGAATACAAGCTGTACAAATTAACAAGAGTCAATAAAAAAATTATTTTTTATTTTTTTAAATGCATATATTTATTGACTCTTGTTAATTTGCAAGTATTAATTTGTTAGTATTATTATCATTTATTTTTCTACAGTGTTATCACTTTGTATGTTACGTCCTTTTGAGCTTTGAGGGTATCATCCTTGATTTTTATGTCTGCAGTATTGATTTTGACTTTCTTGTAATGCAGCATTATAGCTTTCTCTTTTGAATTTGAATTACTTGTAAAGCACTATTATGGCTTTCTTGTAATTCAGTATTACGACTTTTCATTTCAACTTCCGATTCAATAGCCGCTATTTTCCTCTGCCATTTAGTGTTGATCATGATATCAGTCTTTTACAGCTTGTATTCTTGCTTGCTTCTGTGTTTCATCTGTCACACCGCATGCATCGATTTCTGTCAAATTGTGTTCACTAGTGTCAAATTGCATCGTTGTAACCTCAGTCCAGCGTTGCACCTGAAGGAGAGCTGGCCGAAACATGCTGCGCCAATTAAACTTAAAATCAAATGTGGCTTTTCCTTTTATTTATAAAAATATGTCGTCTTTGAAATACCTGACTTATTTTTTATGCTTCTCAATTTGATCAGCCTACTGCTGCGCATTGTTAGGTGCTGTTGCTCGATAGACTACAGTTTACAATTACAATTCCGCTATCGCCATTCCACAATTACATCTCGTTTTCTTAGTTCAATTCTCCTGTTGTCAACGTATAGATGATTTTGTCCCTTTGCTGCCTCCCCCTGCATGTTCTGTGCACTTGCATATGTTCATGCATATTATACTCGGCTATTTGTTCATTGCAGTTCGTTTTTTTTGGATCAGCAAGCTAATTGATTTGCGGTCCAAATATATTGGTTCCCACCTATGCCAATTCAGAATAATCTAGTACAGTATAATTCCGCTATCATGAGAATGCAGACAGAAAGGATGTGTCGTCAGTGAGAATACCAGGGTCAACTGCGGTGTAAGTCTATTGTCTTCCAAACAGCATATTAGCCAATCTACAATCCGTACTCAACGATATGCTCTCCCATGAACATGTGTTGACCTTCCTTAACTCCCTGCAGTAGCTTTTTTAAGAAAAAGACTAGGAAAGGCCGGAGTCTATAGCCCGAAGGGCCCAGCTGTGAGAAAGTTTAGGAACCTTAACTATAGACAACTGGCTGGATTAAGAGACAGACAATAAAGTGAACTCTTTAATATAGCTATAACAACCAATAGTTCTCAATCATATTAAAGAATTAACTAAATCAACTGCAGACATGGACAACAAACAAAGTAAAATGCAAAAGGATAAAGTCCAGATGTAAGTGCAAACATAACGAAGTAAAGATAACAAGTAAGATATAAAGTGTACACATTGAATCTTTAGACGTTAGTAAGTGACTTCTTGTTAATCGCCTGTTTGAACTTTTGCAAGTCATACAATGGTGGAAAACAAGTTGACGGAAGTGCATTCCAAAGTCGAGCAGTGCGCTCGAAGAAAGACTGTAGGCAGTTCTACAAGTAGGCACAACAACAGAATAGGGATGCGACGATGTAGCGTGCCAGGAGGCTCTGTTTGGACGAGCTCCATATCGAATTCAATTTACATGTAGACCAGCTGTATTTGTAGACCGTTGCCTACATGATAAGGTCCCAGCTTGCCTTTCCAACTCCATATACAAGCAAAAGTTAGCAAGCATCTCCTCCCACACCTTGTTGTTGTGCGCCGGTTGTGTCCTCGCGTCTGTCTGATCTGTGATATTTCGTGATAGCTTTTGGTCTACTTCGGTCTTTCTGAGAATTTTTGGCATCACATCGCTCGTCGTTACCTCGTCTACGTCGTTGTGCTACTATCATCGGTAAAATTCATCAGCATCTCGCGTTTTTGGAGGATTTGTAAAATTCCATCTCTCGTCAGTGATCTTCGTTCATTTTACATCATCGAGACATTTGGTTGCACCAGCGAAGTGAGTGTCTTACCATCCAGGAGAGTGTGACATCACAACCGTCTTTAACTGCACTGGTTTTCTACAATTGCCGGTTTCAGACGGAGTTACTCTACACACAGTTGTCGTGTTGGTATAGTCCAGTGGCAACGAGCGTAACTCTTGGGTCGAACTACCTTGGTTCGAGCCCCTGTTGCTTTTTGGCACTATTTGACATTCTGGTTTGACTTTTTAATACCGCTTTATCCAGAAATTCGGACTTCCCGTGATACTTACTGTTCATCATGGAGTGCTTCGCAGTCTTGCCTAATTTCGGAAAAATCAAAAGATCGTGAAAAACGGCATATTTCTTGCAGCAGTCCGGGTTGCTCCAAAGTTTTTCATGCTATCTGTGTAGGTCACACTAAAGCAACCGATAAAGAGCTCAAGAAGTTGTTTTTTGTGTGCCTTAACTGTGAGGAATACTTGAATTACAGTGCAGACATCGCCAAGAGATCGATAATATCGGAATTCGATTGCAAGTTGCAAGACCTTCGGACCTCTATAGAAAATTTTCTCCATGAAAAAATTCGGTTAGAGAGTGCGAGAATAATGCGACAAACTGAAGAATTGTGTGAATCAATCTCGAAGCAATGCGGAGAGAAAATTTTGGAGGTTGAAGCAATGGCTGCTACTGCTAATCAGTCCTTGGAATTATTAAAGTCAAGACTTAGCAAGGTTGATATGCTTGATTCTGCATTCAAAGCACTGGAGGCACGAGCTTCAAGGGACACCAACGAATTGAACTCAAAGTGTGGATCTATTCAAAACCATATTCGTGCTTTGGAATTCGAAAAGCGCAAGGCATCCTTCATTGTTCGCAAATTTCCTGAAGAAGCAGTGTTGGTTAAAGGCGAGACCATATCTAGCTCCAATGAGGCTGTTGAATGTATTGGAAGGCAGCTAGGCATCGATAATCCTCTCAAAGAAATCAAATCTGTCTACAGAATCGGCAAACTCGATCGATCTCGGAAGTCAGGAAACAAGCCGAGGCTGATCATGGTGAGAGCTAATGAGAAGGTGGCGAGACAGTTCCTTTCCAAGTCGAGGTCTTTGAAGACAGCGGACTCACCATTGAATAAAGTGTTCATTCATGAAGACCTACCTCCCGAGATCAGCAAGAAGCTTGCTGAAATGCGGAAGATGGCCTACGAATATCGATTGAACCATCCGGGTGAAACTGCATATGTCAAAGGCAAGAAGCTGTACATCAACGACGTTGTCACTGAAGAAATTCCACAGGATTTTTGATTGATGTTTTTAAGCGACCTAAATTGAGGAGGAGAGTGCCTGCTATTCTACTAACTAACATTCGTTCAATCAATAATAAACTCGACGAACTTCGCTGTCTCGTAATGGAAAAAGGACCAGATGTTGTTATTTGCACTGAAACCTGGCTCAATTCTGCGAGTCCTATCAATGCCGTTGGCATCGGAGGCTACAGCTGTCACCGAACTGATCGACTCAATGATTCTTGTCGTGGAGGCGTTGCAATCTGGGTGAAATCTCAACTCAAATCTGTGAAACTTCTATTTCCGATGTTCGATGGTATTGAAGTGTGTACAGTTCACCTGCAGGCTATGAACATTATTCTCCTCGGGATCTATATACCTCCTGGTCTCTCTTGTTCTGTCTTTACCCGATTTCGTGAAGCTTTCTCGTCAGCATTGGATGAAACTCTATCGGCATTCCCTCAAGGTAGACTGATTATCACCGGCGATTTTAACCAGTATGATCGATCTTTTCTAACAACGACTTTCTCTCTTGTTAGTGTTGTATATGAGCCTACACGTTGCAATTCCACACTCGATCTGATTTTTATCGATGAGAATGTTCATCATAGCTGTCCCAATCCCAATGTAGAAATCGGACCACCTATCGCTGGGTCGGATCACAATGTGGTATTCGCTAGGTTTGACGAACTCGCTGGCAACAAGGATGTTAAGATTAAGCAAGTTTTCTATGATATGCGTGATGCCAACATTATTGAGTTTGAGAAGCGATTCATGTCAAATGATTTAAGCAATTTCTATTCCGAAGTTGATATTGACAAGAAGTGCAATATTTTGTATGAATATTTGCATGACGCCATTATTATGTTTTGTATTGTATTGTTTAGTATTATTTAGTATACATGACAAAAGTAAAAAGCTTTGAATTTCAGTTCGCAATGTTCTGAAAGTCTATATTACAAACACATTACAGTTAATGAAAATAATTCATTAGTGTAGACAAACAATTTTTATAAAATCATAAACACCATATATTCCCTCTCGTTAAAAGAGGAAGACTCGGAAGAATTGTCACAAACGATAATGCCATATCAGACAAGCGTTATCTGAACAGCATAATTGTTCAATGTTCAATAAAATCAATAATAAACATAATCAGAGTCACGCAATTCACGTCGGTGTCGGGGACCTCTTCTTTGGTACACTGGTTCCTCCACATTGACTCGCCTTGGTCTTCGGACACCACGATTCGTACCTCGTAGACATGTACTTGTAGCACTCGTACCCTCGCTAGGTACATCCGGTAGCTCGCACTCTTCTGGCTCCACGTCACTCTCGCACGACCGATCCTTCGACACATGTTTGACATGCCACTTCTGACCATTGTTCAGAATCACTGACTTGGAACCAATGATCTTTGACACAAAGAGATTTCGGCTGATTTTGCCAGATCGGGGATGCTTCACACACACCCTCTCACCGATCGGGAAACGTTCTTGAAACCTAACTTTCTTCTGTTTTTGCTTTCTACCTGTATCTATAAAAGAGCTAAGTTTGGTGCGCATTTCGCGACCATGAAGTAACAAACTAGGTGATTGCAATGTATTAGAATGAGGAGAAGAACGATAGGTATGCAAGAAACATTGTATATGATCAACAACTGGAACCTTCATCAACTGTGCTAATTCTACCTGTTCAGAAAGTGTGCGGTTAAATCTTTCAACAACTGAATTTGATTCAGGATTGTAAAGGGGTGATCGCACATGTGAAATGTTTCTTTCTTTCACAAAGTCCGAGAACATAGAAGACACAAACTGGCTGCCATTATCTGACAGTAACTCACTAGGCAAACCTTCTCTAGAGAAAACACTTTTCAGAAAATTAATCCCCTTATCCGTCTCAACACTGGGGAGAAAACTAACTTCAGGCCACTTGCTGTGAAGGTAAACAAGAACGATCGCATATCTCATGTATGCCGGTAAATCGTACATCGGACCTTTGATATCGACTGCTACACGTTGCCAAGGAGATTCTGGAAGGGGAAATCTATCATTTGAAGGAGCAGGACCATTTTTGAATGATTTGCTAGAGCCTTGACAAACACAAAAAGCTTTCAATCTTTCTTCTATCGCTTTATCCATAGCCGGCCACCAATACATCGAACGTAATCGTGATTTTGTTCTCTGAATACCCATATGAGATTCATGAGCCAAATCGATCAAATCATTTCTCAAAGACACAGGGACGACAACTCGTAGACCACGTAAAATCTGATGCTTGTGGACTGACAATTCATTTTGGATAAGATAGAAGGGACGTAATTCAGCGGGAATATCTTTCTTATTTGGCCATCTGGTTTCAATGAAATGACGGATTCGCAAGAGGTCTGGACATTGTTCGCAAGAAGCTTCAAAGTTCTGAATCGTGATGGAACTAATTATAACATCATCATCTGTATCATCTGACAAAAAGTACACCATTGTCTTCTACCGGAAATCGAGAACAGTAGTCAGGAATAGTATTGTCACAGCCTCTCTTGTACTGTACATCAAAGTTGAATGACATCAATCTTGTGGCCCACCTCGCCAAACGCAAACTCATCCTATCAAAACCTTTGCGGGAAAATATCATTCTCAATGGCTCGTGGTCGGTTTCCAATACAAATCGTCTACCAAGTAAGTATGGCCTCCATCTCTCGCATGCCCAGACTAGCGCCAAACTCTCTTTCTCTGTAGTAGTGAATTTCCTTTCTGATTCGGACAATCTTCTCGAAGCAAATTCGACAGTGCGCTTTCCAAGAATGGGATCGATAATGGATAATGTGGCTCCTAAGCCGACATTAGAGGCATCTGTGGAGACAACGACTGGAAGACTAACATCAAATGGTGCTAAAGCTGTACTATTACTAATCAGAGACTTCATCTTGTCAAAAGTGACCTGTGCTTCGTGAGACCATGTAAAATGAGATGAATTCATCAACTCACGTAATGGTTCTACCAAAGTAGAGAAATTTGAAATATGGTTCGCGTAGTACCCAAATGCACCAAGTGTGTTACGCAGCTCACCAAAAGAAGACGGACTAGGAGACTGTACTAAAGTTTTCACCTTCTCACCTGAGGGTTTGATTCCGTGTTGATCAACATCGTGTCCTAAATACGTAATCTTGCTGACACCAAGCAAACACTTCGACTCGTTAAGCTTAACATTGTGTTCTGCCAAACGCTTCAAAACAGCATTCAATCGCTGACTGTGATTCAACTCTTGGTATTGGGTACCCATCAACAATGACAGCTTGATTCGCAGCGCGCAAATCAACACAAATTCTCATTTTGCCGTTCGCTAACAAGATTCGATATCCATTCGGAAGCATCTACTCTCTCAATGACATCAGCTGAGAGTAACCTCTGGACTTCATTGCTAACTTGGTCTCGGATAGAAAACGGGATCTGTCTCAAGGACTGTCGTACAGGCTTAACACCAGGGTTAATGCGAACTTTGTGAATATAGCCTTTGATACATCCAAGAACGGTACCATCTGCATGAGAAGCAGGAGTAGAGCATATCGCAGCAGTGCGATCAACGTGAGACGACTGAGTACCGGAACTGAGCTGAGCAACTGAAGTAGACTGAAAAACTGGACTGTACTGAGACAAAGGAACAACGGACTGACTTGACTGAGCAGTAGAACTTGACTGTGAAATGGAGCGGGCATGCAAAACTGAATTAGACTGAGCGACTGAGCAAGACTGAGGAGATGAAAACGACTTAACTGTACGAGGAACATGAAAATCGAAAGCAGAGGACGCAACTGACCCAGTGGTAGGAGTAACAGAGATGACATGAGACGTAGGGGTAGCAGTAGAACTAGGAGATACATGAGACGTAGACAAAACAGGTTGTGAAGAGACATGACTATCACTAACATGACAAATCGATTTAGAATTAGGAGTGAGAAGATCCCAAAGATCTTTCCTGACACTCTGAAAACGTCGGAGCAGATCACGACCAAACAAAACATCTTTGTCCTCTAGTGTCACAACCACAAATGGTACAGTAGAACTTTCTAATCCATCTCGAGAAGTGCAACGTAATTCAATCCTGCCTATGACTTTCACTCTCTCACCAGTATAAGTAAACACTCTCATCGAGCAAGCTTGTAAAGAATCATCAATTTCATCCTGTGAACACAAATCAGCTAATACATGATCTGGAATAATATTAATTCCGCAACCAGTATCGAATATACCCGTAAGAGCTTTGTCATGAACAACCAACGTATAGGAAAACTTCTCATCTTTATTTGGATTCCCAAGACTACAAATCGTAATGTAACATACGGTGGAATCATCATTCTGTTCATGTGAGATTTCATTAACTCTGAAGTTCTTTCCTCTCGACTGCCTTCTGTGAAAATTACTCGGGGTGCTTGAACGGTTGTAACCTGGATCTGATTGACTTCTAGGACGGCTGCTACATACCTTAGAAACATGTCCAACCTTTTTGCAGTAGTTGCAAGTCTTGTTCCTTGCAAAACAATTCTCATAAGTAGCTACGTGTTTATCTGAGCCGCATCTGTAACATGTACGTGGTGGTGAGGATCCGGTACCGGTATCAGGCCTACTTGAATTTGGCTTGCTCCACGAATTCCTATTGCCTTCACGGTTAGGCGTGTTTCGTTCGCGTTGCCTAGAGCGGATGTGAAAAGCGTTGTGACTCGAAGAGTTATGAGTCCTAAGAGTTGAACTTTCCTGCGCTACGCGTTCATACTCTTTCGCAATTTCAACTGCCTTTGCAAAAGTCAATTTACTATCATCCTGCAGTAATAGCTTCTCTCTGACCCTATTGTCTTGGACACCGATAATGAGCTGTCCCAACAACGACTTATTAAGCGGATCCTTACTGACCTTGAAATCGCAGCTGGATGCAATCTGACGTAAGTCAGAAGTAAAACTCTCAATACTTTCACCTTGCTTCTGCTTCCTCTCATTGAATTTCAATCTATGAGCCCACTTTGATGTGGTACCAACAAAATAGCTATGCATTGATTTCTTTAAATCAGACAACGTACTGACATCGGAACTGTCAAATGTGTATAAAATCCTTTGTCCTTCTGGACCCAAACAAGAAATCAGTAATGCCCTGCACCTGGGTTCTTCCTTAGAAGCGTCAAGACCCACGGCTAGCAAGTAATTATCGTAAGTTCTAATCCATGTATCCCACGCAATGGGAGGCTCATCAGGAGAATGGAGAAAAGGAGTGGGCGCTGGAACACCCGTAATAACACTGGCCATGTCAACAAAATTCAGAGAAAGAAACTAAGTCTAGCCTAAGTTCTCAAGTAAGCAAAATTTATACACCTAAGGGTTTAAAAATTTATTAATCGAATAGTAAAGCAAAAACAGAAGAACTTAGTAAATAATTTTCGACATCCTCGTCGCCAATATTATGTTTTGTATTGTATTGTTTAGTATTATTTAGTATACATGACAAAAGTAAAAAGCTTCGAATTTCAGTTCGCAATGTTCTGAAAGTCTATATTACAAACACATTACAGTTAATGAAAATAATTCATTAGTGTAGACAAACAATTTTTTTAAATCATAAACACCATAGCCATACAAGCCATTCCTTCACATATCATGTACTTCACGGACTCTGATGCACCATGGATTACACCGCTGGTCAAGCATCTTATAAATATGCGATGGGAAGCTTTTCGGTCTAAGAAGTGGTCAGTTTACAACGCTCTCAAAGATAAGGTTAAAGGCGAGATTTTCAAGGCTAAAACTGCGTATTTTAAAAGGCAAAGTCGCACGGTCAAAGGCCTGTGGTCTTACATTCGCTTGGAAAAGGGAAGAGACTCATCCTCAATTGGCATTGATTGCCACGGTGATCCGTCGAATATCAAAGCTAGTCTCAACAAATTGAACGAGCAATACTGCGGTGTGATGAACACTCCAACATTTTCATTTGCGATTGATGAAGTTCCTGACGACTCGTGGATGCCAGCTTTCGATGAAGTTGATGTTTGGAGGTATTTGTCACACATACGATCAAAATCAGCTGGGAGTGATGACATGCCCACACTTTTGTACAAGAAAAGCGCTATTATATTGGCTGCTCCTGTTTGTCACTTGATAAGTGAGAGCATTCGCAAGCGGCAGTTTCCCACTAGTTGGAAGGTCGCGGATGTGGTCCCTATACCCAAATCTTCAAGTACATCTAAATGTGAAACACGTCCCATCAGCTTGCTATCTGTGCCCGCCAAAATTGCCGAGCGAATTATTCTTAACGATATGAAGCCTTGCCTAACACGCTACCTTGGGAGAAATCAGTTTGGCATCAGGAAGAGATCCTCCACAACTCACGCGGTCATAGCAGCTCATGATGCCATTACAAGAATCGCTGATGATCCATCCTATGGAGCTGTCGTGTTTGTTGGCTTCGACTTCACAAAGGCCTTCGATAAGATTGATCACTCCATTTTATTAGCCAGACTTGCTGGCTTGAATGCTCCTGGTGGATTTGTCAGACTCATGCACGATTATTTGTCTGACAGACATCAATGCGTTAGAGTCAATTGCATAAAGAGTGACTCAAGGCGAATTACTAGTGGTGTGCCGCAGGGATCACTACCTGGGCCTTACCTTTTTGGTATTTATATGCAGTCATTACAATCATGTTATCCGACTACTTGCCTCATTAAGTATGTCGATGATGTTTCAATGGTTTGTGGAATCTCAAAGGCTAGGTGCAACAAAGACGTCGAAAGAATCAAAAATGAGATCGAATGTATCCGAGCGTGGTCGTCGTCAGCCGGGATGGAACTGAATTCGAGCAAGACAATTGGGATGATACGATATCGCGGTGGTTTTAGGGAGTTGTGCCAAATCGAAGATGCAATCGAAGGAGTTAAATTTGACAGCTACGTCCGCTTCCTTGGTGTGCTCCTTGATTCCGATCTTTCTTGGAAATCACATATGGAATATATAACTCGGAAATGTGCACAGCGTATGTACATCCTGCGTCGTATGAAATCTATTACCAACAATGATCAGTTCCGCACAATCTATAGTGTACTGATTAGGAGTCTCATCGAATACGCTTCTCCTTCTTTCATTGGTCTGTCCCCCGAAAACTCTCGGTTTTTAGAGAGAATTCAAAGCCGCTGTCTCAAGATTAAAGGTATTGAGCTTCCTGATTTGTCCACAAGGAGATTCCGAGCAGCTGAAGACTTTTCTATGGCATTCCAACTTGCGATACTTTTTTAGGCTGTCTTTTCCCCAATCGTCTCCCAAGTGGGCGTTCGTCCATACCGTTTTGTCATACATCCTTGCGTCGCAACTCGTTTTTACCAAAGATGTGCATACATATTAACTCTGCATACTGTGACTGATTTATCAAATTTATTTTAATACGATTAAGCTTGTATGAACATTTCGAACATTCATAACTTCAGTTTTGTGATTGCATTGTACTAACTTGTATTACTTTTCGATTCTTATTTGATGAAAAATAAACACCTTTCTCTCTCTCTTTCTCTCTCCAACGACGATTGCGATCTTCAGCCTCAATGGATCACCTTGCCCCAGCAGCATGTCACAAGACTTTAGGAATCACCTTCCCTCGAGTCCACGACCATCAGAGATACTAGAATGCTGCGCGCCTGTGTTAGAGATTTGCTAGCCAAACGGTGTGTCTGTGCGGTAAACAAAAAATGAACACGTGTGTGTACATCCTCTGCCGAATTTGTCACCGACTGACTGCCATCTTAGCACATCCTTTACTAGTGAATAGACAGACATACAGAGACATTCTGTTTGGATAAAGAAAGAAAGAAAAGAAAATATATATATATATTCACGAATTGAAAATCACAAAATGAAACAGAATTAAGTTGGAATACATGTTAGGTCGGACAGGTCTTTGAAAATCAAAGATGCAAGCACAGTATAGCAATTCTGTCTTTTGCTGCTTTTGCAAAAAGGCACCATTGCACGATTGCTGTGAGTACGAATATGTGGTACAATATGAAAAAGTGGATGGTCAACATTTTGACTCTTCAAGAAAAGGGACATGAAAGCTTCGCGACGCAAAGAGTTTAGACGAGTGACTTTGTTTACACAATCACAATTTTTTTTGCAAATAACTTTACGAGCCCGTCTAAAAAGTCTCTCAATTTGAGTTCTTACATCACAACTAAAAATGCCAAACAATTGCGTACAGTACAACAAAACACTTTCGATAGTAGCTTTAAAAACCAACCAAAGGTCATCGTGACTCAGCAAACTACGCAGAACTTTGAGCACATAGATTCCTTTATAACATGCAGAAACAATAGTCTTAAAATGAGTGATCCACCTAAGATCTTTGGTCCACGTGACACCGAGTAGTCTGAGTTCATCAACAAAAGCAAAAGGAAGAGGAAAGTGAAAAGAAAATGTTTTCTTACAAACACACATAGCTTTCGTTTTCGACTCATTCAGATTCAAATTATTTAGCGCAGCCAATTCTCGAATATAATAAAATTCATCCGTGATAATTTCCTTGGAGCGTACAATGTCGTTTCTAAAAACGGGACAAACTTCACAGATATCATCAGCATACATCGTCAAAACAGTGGTTGGATGCACAGGCTTTATATCATTGCAATAAAGTACAAAAAGATAAGGGCCGAGTAAGGACCCCTGTGGCGCCCCCTAGTCACAGGACGTGGGTCACTCAAAGAATCCAAAACTTTGACGGATTGAGATCTATCAGACAGATAGGAACAAACCCAGGAAATAAAGCCATGAGGATAATTACACTGAATAAGTTTACGTACCAGGAGATTGTGAGAAATCGTATCAAAGGCCTTCGAAAAATCATAGTTTGAAACAAAACAACCACTAACATCATCGGAGTCTAGCATTTTTGTCACAGCATCATGTATAGTAATTAAACAACAGGTCGTGTTGGAAAGAGGCTTATAAGCAAACTGATAAACAGAAATGTCTCAGAGAAAACTTTCACGCATATGCCCTAACATATCCCCTACATAACAACTTTACAAGGAAACGCAGATAGACATTCTAAAAAGTACTTGTAGAAATTCTCAGTTTTTTTGTCAACATATGATTCGTTATAGACATCAGAAAAAGTACACTCATTTAGTTTTGAGAGAAATTTAGACACATTACAATCTCTCGTATCATATAATATCCTCTTGTTTTCACAGGTATATCGAGAGTTTGAAAAGACATTCGAGTGCAAAAATACTTGATTATGTGAACCACGACGCTTCAGACTCATTGGTGGACAAACTTGAGCAGGTGGATACCAGCCGTCAAGGGATTTGCTAACAAGGATGCGGTCTAAAATACTGTTACCGCGAGTAGGCTCAACAACTTTATCAATTAAATCAAAAGAACTTTGCAGAAGACATGTATCAAAATTGTTGAAATCACCCGCAATAATGATATTTATGTCCGGTACATCATTTGTGACAGACTCAATGTGCTATTCCTGTCAGAAACAGATAATTGTGGAGGAATGTACAAAGCAACTAACAAGTAATTCATATGCTTTACTTTAAACGTGATAGAGATCGTTTCACAAAAAGTACAAGAAAATTGTTGGCATTTAAAAGTGTAGCTTGAGTTCATCCACAGCGCAACGCCACCGCCAACTCGATCTAAGCAATCACATCTAAAAAGCTGGTAGCTCTGCATGTCAAAAATAGAATCCTCGTGTTTTTTATTTAGCCAAGATTCAGTTACTACGACTATGTCAGGTTTGATACAAGCACATGAAAAACGTAGATCGTCCATTTTACCTGCGGAAGCTATGGAACGAGCATTCAACAAAAGTACAGATGGTTTAGAAGGCAGTCATGAGGAGCGAGAAACAATCTTGCCTCTCCTTATGAACACATCTTCTCCTAAGTTTCGACGGTGTTTCACTTCAAGACGAAGCATACTTTCGTGGTTCTGTTGCGACCGAGTCAAATCGTTATTGATGTAGACTCGGCGAAAACTGTGTTCAGGCGCGAGTTTTCTCAATTTCGGTGAAGCTTTCAATAACAAAAACTTCTGTGCTTCCGATTCCAGAATAAGCTTTACTGGTCTGGGACGAGACAAAACTTCACTACCAGTACCGGTACGTCGTGCACCGAGGCGGAAGCATTTATTTACTTTGATTTTGTCATTGAGGCCGACAGTTTATATCAAGTCAGCAATATTGTCATTTTCTTCGTCACGGGCAACATTCAAAGAAGTTGCTTCAGGCTCTTCTAGACCGAACACGATGACATTGTTCTTCTTTGATTCTCTTTGCTGAATTTCATCAATAACATCGTCGCGAAAGGAGCTCCACGAATGAGTTAATGTGTTTGGGCTGTCTACAAATTTTTCCTCAACCTCTTTGATTAATCGCTTGCTTTCAGAAAGCAATTCAGCTCTTATTTCAGCGACTGCCTCAGAAACAGCCGCCTTGATAATGTCAGAATCACACGGCTTAGTATCAACATGTTGAATAGCTTCCTTCAATGCATTTACCAGCTGCTGCTTCGTCATTTTCCTGATGTCAGTCTCAGACATTCTACGAATGCTATTGAAAGAAAGCTCTTCATCAGTATTCGTCATCTTGACGTCGTTTGCGCAAACAGTCACGTGAAGGAAAAGAAAATCAATAACGTGAAGAAATTTGGACAGCGGGTTTTCAGACTATGTTGCAATAACAGCTGATTTGCAGACAGTTGACAATACCAACTGATACAACTCGCTCGCAGCACACAAGAGATATTGAAGACGTTGAACGATGAATTAGACACTCTGAGAACAAGTGACTCGTCGAGATCTAATTTTAGAATCCACGAATGATTGCACACGCGATGATAGCAGCAATTGTGAACTTGGAAACCAATTCTGAATCGTGGAGTACCACTCACTGTAGGGAAAGATACAAGCGCCAAAACCCACGAAACAGGCCAAAAACCAATCCAAAATCATAGTTTAAAACAAAACAACCACTAACATCATCGGAGTCTAGCATTTTTGTCACAGCATCATGTATAGTAATTAAACAACAGGTCGTGTTGGAAAGAGGCTTATAAGCAAACTGATAAACAGAAATGTCTCAGAGAAAACTTTCACGCATATGCCCTAACACATGATATTCCAGTAGTTTCGCAGGGACACTTAGTAATGTGATAGGACGAAGCTGATGGATAATGAATCAGAAGACTCCAAGGATCAATCTGATATCAAAATCACTCCACCAGAGGCCAAAAAGTTGCAAGACATTCACAAAAACACGGTGAGACTCTTCTATAAAAGGTACATGTTGAAATATACAGAAGTCAAGAGTCCAGCTCGAAGTTCACTTTTCTATTGAAACACATATTCAAATGTTTACAATCCATGATAACATATATATTTAGTACAGATAAACATCACAACTCGCCCTTTCTTTCGAAAAGAGTCCAATCACTAATGCAGAAGACAGCAAAGAGGCTGAAAAGGCGAACACTCATAAATCAATCACTTAGTGAGAATCACACCATCACTATACACAGCGATGTCACTCGATTAATGAGACTCACTATCACTGTCGACATTAATGTCATTCGAGGTCATCTCAAAGTCTCGGAAGCGCGACGGCGCCCTGCGGCTCCTCTGTGGTCTTGGATTTCTTCTCTCCTGATTTCGCGTTTCACCAGTCCTTCCTGTCTGTGGTCGGTCTTCACTTCTTGCACCTTCCTCGTTCACTCGATCCCATCTCCTTTCGACGGTCGGCGATAGTCGTTCACTATCGAGTATGATCCGTTCTTCCGCCTCCTCCGTTTTAGTTTCGGACATCATGCGATTCTTGACGGGCAAAGGTGATAACCTAGCAGTCGATTCATTCTTAATCCTACCCCCTTCCTTAACCATGACTGTATGTCTATCAACTTGACTAACAACTTCAGCCGTAGTTCCTGGTGCCTCAAGTTTCTTGACTACTGGAGATTTGACAAGTACTTCTGAGCCGGGAGGGAATTGCCTATTTTCATAACGTCTATGTGCATCTGCTCTATGCCCACGCTTAGCAATGTTCTGGGCGGCAGAACCGAAGGGCTGCGGAGAAAGGTATCGGTCGCTAAGGGGTGGGAGTGAATGGTCCTTGACTCTAAAGGCTAAAAAAAGCTCGCTAGGTGTGTACCCTGTTGTTGCATGTATGTCATTTCTTATTGCCATTAAGGCGGTCGGCAGAACATGTCTCCAGCAACTGCTTTCCAATCTTTGTTCGAGTAACAAACATTTAAGCTTCTTCTGTAGCGTCCCGTTAAACCTTTCGCACAAACCGTTTGAGCTAGGCCTGTAAGTATTCGTAAATAATTTCTTAACTCCGAAATTGCGTAAATAGTTCAAAAATTCCTTGCTTCTGTATTGTGTGCCATTATCAGACAGGATAGCGTCAGGAAACCCATACCGTGAAAAGAAATCCCGAAATTTATCAATAAGCGTTCGTGCAGACATATCCCTCACCGGGTAGGCCTCAGGAAACCTAGAGAAAGCGTCCATGATTACCAAAATATATTGATAACCTCCATCTGATGGAAGCGGTCCAATGTAATCTGTTGCAATCATTTGAAGAGGGGCATCTAAAAGGTATGATTTCAGCTGCGCGTTCACGAACTTAGGTTTAATCATTGAACATATTCTACAATGTTGGACAAAGTGTCGCACGTCTTGCCGGAGGTTTGGCCAAAAATATGTGCTCGTCGCCTTCTGTATCATGTTCTCTATCCCCTGGTGTCCATAATGCAGTGCTGTCAAGAGTTGAGTTCGTTTCCGGGGAGGAATTAGGAGTTTGTCTTTCACGTAAATAATTCCATTCTTGATTGATAAATCATTCTTACAACACCAAAGTTGCTGGGACACTCCATTTGGTTGGCGACTGTCATTTCTATCAATTGCTTTGAAAAAAATCTTGAATTCTGGGTCATCTTTCTGGGCCCTTCTGATAACATCAACCTCGACCGAAACTTCTCCATCTTCATCTACCTCGGCAATCGAATAACCTCGTGATAACGCATCCGCTACAACATTTTCTTTCCCTGGGATGTATTTAACATCATAGTCAAACTCAGAAACCAACACTCTCCATCTATGAACTTTGGAACTGACGCTATCTGCTTGTAAAAGGTATTTCAAGGGTTGGTGATCTGTTAACACCGTGAATCTTTTCCCAACTAAGAAAGATCTCAGCCTCTGCATGGCCCATACGATCGCGAACGTCTCTTTATCGATAGTACTCCAACGTGTCTCTGTCTCGGTGAGCTTCTTCGATGCGAATGAAACTGGCTGTCCCGCTTTGGTCATGAGGCAAGCCCCTACACAATCATTTGATGCATCTGTGCTCAACACTAATTCCTCTTCAGACCTCGGAAGGACCAAAACGCCATCAGACAATTGATCTTTGAGCTTATTAAATGCTAGTAACGTCGCATCGGTCCATGTGATTTCTTTTCCTGATGCCAAATCGTGCAAATCTTTAGAAATTGAGGCAAAGTCTCGGACGTAATTTCGGAAATAATTGCACATTCCCAGGAAACGCTGTAACTCTTTCGGGGTTTTCGGCGTTGGGAACTGCCTTATGGTTGTCGTCCTCTCTGGATCGGGGGTAATTTTCCCGTCGCTGATCTTATGGCCTAGGTATGATACACTGCTTTTAAGGAAAGAGCATTTCTGCATGTTCAAGCTTAAATTGCTATCTTGAATTCTTCGTAAAACTTCGGATAATGCCTTATCGTGATCTGCTTTATTCTTGGCGTGAATGAGGATATCATCAACATATACTGACACACCTTTTATATCGTGGAAGAGTTCATGCATTACACGCGTGCAGTAACTTACGGCATTTTTGAGCCCAAACGGTAGTCTCCGAAACTGGTATAAATTGCCGACCGCATAAAATGCGGTTTTCTCCTTATCTGATGGGTGTAGCGGCAGTTGGTAATAGAACTGTGAAAAGTCAAGTGTAGAGAACACACAACAACCTTCTAAACGCTGCAAAAGTTCCTGTACATTTGCAATCGGGTAAGCATCACCTTTAGTCAGACTATTCACCGGCCTATAATCAATAGCCATTCGATAGCCACCTGAGCGCTTAGGGACAATAACCGGAGCATGCCTCCAAGGGGACCTAGATGCCTCGATGATACCGGCTTCCAATAGCAGTTTCACCTGTTCCTTGCATATTTGATAGTTCCGAGGGCTCATGGACCTTACTTTGCACTGATGTGGGAGCGATTCTGGACTGACCTCAATGACTGGAGACGGCTCTTTTGTATAACAAGCTCTGCCAAGTGGCTTATCAAAAACATCTGGAAATTCAGACAAGGTTTTTGGCAACAAAGTCAGAATCAAATCAGGTCCTTCTTCATTTAGCTGGATTGATCTGAACCTTCCAAGTAAATTCATTCCTATCAAACAGTCACAAGGTAGGCCTACTGATGAAGGTACAACATAAAACAAGATTTCATTACAATTTCCGCTTATTTTCAGAGGGCCGCTAATGGCCTTATCTAACTTCAAAATTCTGCCGTCAGGCAGAAGAGCCTGATGTCTAGCCTTTCGAACTCCCTTCTGAAGTCCTGCCTGATTTACAAACTCTTGTGACAATAAAGATATCGTGGAACCTGTGTCCACTATGCCCCGAACAGATATATCATAAAATTGGCACCCAACTTCCTTCAGCTCTCCTCTCTCAATGTCATCCAAATCCGAAATAATAAAAAGAGAGGCAATACGACTAGTCCCTGGACTGGAATCTCTCTTTGGCTGTTGCATGCGCAACAACTTAAAGCAGTTCCTCTTAATGTGACCGGGTCGCCGGCAGTAATTACAGATGATTCTCTGGTCTTGTTCACTTCGGCGTGGCGAACTAAATCTAACACTTCGCCTAAAGTCACTGGACAACCTATTCTGTGGTGAATTACTGCGGGATCTGACAGCAAGAATTCCAGAATTTCTCGGCGCATGCTCAGTTGGCTTATCTCTAGATTTCATTTCCTCTATCTTGTCACTGGTACTTTCAAACGTGATTGCATGTGTAACTGCCTGGTCCAATGTCAGGTTGTTAATCGACAAAAGTCTCCGACGAAGTTCATCCGAATTGATTCCTAGTATCAACTGGTCCCTTATATTTTGGTTAACTACAGTATCAATTGTCTTGTTTTCAAAATCGCATTTTTTCGCGACAATATGCAACTCATTCATGAACGACGTGACCGTACCGGTACCTTGCTCAAGCTTCCTAAAACGATACCTCACGTAAGTAAGATTGCACTTTGGAACAAAATATGAGTTCAACGCATCTATAAGCTTTTCATATGGATCTGTGCTAACATCATATGTTAACCCCGCGATTACTCTAACGGCATCTTCCCCGATGCAATTAAGAAGCAACGCGTGTTTCTGTGGAGAATCCAACTTGCAACTTATTTCTACTACACTGAGGTAGTTCTTAAAATTGTCTATCCAACGCTGAAACTCATCTGGGGAACCTGATACTGACAGATCCTTAGGAGGTTTGCCTAAAACTGACATTTTCGAAAACCGGCTGAAGTTATGTCCTTTCTCATAAACAAATAATTCGATGTATATATATATCCTATATATAAATCAATTGTGCAGCCAGAAAATATATATCCTGCTCGCGACGCCACTGTGACTCTTCTATAAAAGGTACATGTTGAAATATACAGAAGTCAAGAGTCCAGCTCGAAGTTCACTTTTCTATTGAAACACATATTCAAATGTTTACAATCCATGATAACATATATATTTAGTACAGATAAACATCACAACTCGCCCTTTCTTTCGAAAAGAGTCCAATCACTAATGCAGAAGACAGCAAAGAGGCTGAAAAGGCGAACACTCATAAATCAATCACTTAGTGAGAATCACACCATCACTATACACAGCGATGTCACTCGATTAATGAGACTCACTATCACTGTCGACATTAATGTCATTCGAGGTCATCTCAAAGTCTCGGAAGCGCGACGGCGCCCTGCGGCTCCTCTGTGGTCTTGGATTTCTTCTCTCCTGATTTCGCGTTTCACCAGTCCTTCCTGTCTGTGGTCGGTCTTCACTTCTTGCACCTTCCTCGTTCGCTCGATCCCATCTCCTTTCGACGGTCGGCGATAGTCGTTCACTATCGAGTATGATCCGTTCTTCCGCCTCCTCCGTTTTAGTTTCGGACATCATGCGATTCTTGACGGGCAAAGGTGATAACCTAGCAGTCGATTCATTCTTAATCCTACCCCCTTCCTTAACCATGACTGTATGTCTATCAACTTGACTAACAACTTCAGCCGTAGTTCCTGGTGCCTCAAGTTTCTTGACTACTGGAGATTTGACAAGTACTTCTGAGCCGGGAGGGAATTGCCTATTTTCATAACGTCTATGTGCATCTGCTCTATGCCCACGCTTAGCAATGTTCTGGGCGGCAGAACCGAAGGGCTGCGGAGAAAGGTATCGGTCGCTAAGGGGTGGGAGTGAGAGGTCCTTGACTCTAAAGGCTAAAAAAAGCTCGCTAGGTGTGTACCCTGTTGTTGCATGTATGTCATTTCTTATTGCCATTAAGGCGGTCGGCAGAACATGTCTCCAGCTACTGCTTTCCAATCTTTGTTCGAGTAACAAACATTTAAGCTTCTTCTGTAGCGTCCCGTTAAACCTTTCGCACAAACCGTTTGAGCTAGGCCTGTAAGTATTCGTAAATAATTTCTTAACTCCGAAATTGCGTAAATAGTTCAAAAATTCCTTGCTTCTGTATTGTGTGCCATTATCAGACAGGATAGCGTCAGGAAACCCATACCGTGAAAAGAAATCCCGAAATTTATCAATAAGCGTTCGTGCAGACATATCCCTCACCGGGTAGGCCTCAGGAAACCTAGAGAAAGCGTCCATGATTACCAAAATATATTGATAACCTCCATCTGATGGAAGCGGTCCAATGTAATCTGTTGCAATCATTTGAAGAGGGGCATCTAAAAGGTATGATTTCAGCTGCGCGTTCACGAACTTAGGTTTAATCATTGAACATATTCTACAATGTTGGACAAAGTGTCGCACGTCTTGCCGGAGGTTTGGCCAAAAATATGTGCTCGTCGCCTTCTGTATCATGTTCTCTATCCCCTGGTGTCCATAATGCAGTGCTGTCAAGAGTTGAGTTCGTTTCCGGGGAGGAATTAGGAGTTTGTCTTTCACGTAAATAATTCCATTCTTGATTGATAAATCATTCTTACAACACCAAAGTTGCTGGGACACTCCATTTGGTTGGCGACTGTCATTTCTATCAATTGCTTTGAAAAAAATCTTGAATTCTGGGTCATCTTTCTGGGCCCTTCTGATAACATCAACCTCGACCGAAACTTCTCCATCTTCATCTACCTCGGCAATCGAATAACCTCGTGATAACGCATCCGCTACAACATTTTCTTTCCCTGGGATGTATTTAACATCATAGTCAAACTCAGAAACCAACACTCTCCATCTATGAACTTTGGAACTGACGCTATCTGCTTGTAAAAGGTATTTCAAGGGTTGGTGATCTGTTAACACCGTGAATCTTTTCCCAACTAAGAAAGATCTCAGCCTCTGCATGGCCCATACGATCGCGAACGTCTCTTTATCGATAGTACTCCAACGTGTCTCTGTCTCGGTGAGCTTCTTCGATGCGAATGAAACTGGCTGTCCCGCTTTGGTCATGAGGCAAGCCCCTACACAATCATTTGATGCATCTGTGCTCAACACTAATTCCTCTTCAGACCTCGGAAGGACCAAAACGCCATCAGACAATTGATCTTTGAGCTTATTAAATGCTAGTAACGTCGCATCGGTCCATGTGATTTCTTTTCCTGATGCCAAATCGTGCAAATCTTTAGAAATTGAGGCAAAGTCTCGGACGTAATTTCGGAAATAATTGCACATTCCCAGGAAACGCTGTAACTCTTTCGGGGTTTTCGGCGTTGGGAACTGCCTTATGGTTGTCGTCCTCTCTGGATCGGGGGTAATTTTCCCGTCGCTGATCTTATGGCCTAGGTATGATACACTGCTTTTATGGAAAGAGCATTTCTGCATGTTCAAGCTTAAATTGCTATCTTGAATTCTTCGTAAAACTTCGGATAATGCCTTATCGTGATCTGCTTTATTCTTGGCGTGAATGAGGATATCATCAACATATACTGACACACCTTTTATATCGTGGAAGAGTTCAGGCATTACACGCGTGCAGTAACTTACGGCATTTTTGAGCCCAAACGGTAGTCTCCGAAACTGGTATAAATTGCCGACCGCATAAAATGCGGTTTTCTCCTTATCTGATGGGTGTAGCGGCAGTTGGTAATAGAACTGTGAAAAGTCAAGTGTAGAGAACACACAACAACCTTCTAAACGCTGCAAAAGTTCCTGTACATTTGGAATCGGGTAAGCATCACCTTTAGTCAGACTATTCACCGGCCTATAATCAATAGCCATTCGATAGCCACCTGAGCGCTTAGGGACAATAACCGGAGCATGCCTCCAAGGGGACCTAGATGCCTCGATGATACCGGCTTCCAATAGCTGTTTCACCTGTTCCTTGCATATTTGATAGTTCCGAGGGCTCATGGACCTTACTTTGCACTGATGTGGGAGCGATTCTGGACTGACCTCAATGACTGGAGACGGCTCTTTTGTATAACAAGCTCTGCCAAGTGGCTTATCAAAAACATCTGGAAATTCAGACAAGGTTTTTGGCAACAAAGTCAGAATCAAATCAGGTCCTTCTTCATTTAGCTGGATTGATCTGAACCTTCCAAGTAAATTCATTCCTATCAAACAGTCACAAGGTAGGCCTACTGATGAAGGTACAACATAAAACAAGATTTCATTACAATTTCCGCTTATTTTCAGAGGGCCGCTAATGGCCTTATCTAACTTCAAAATTCTGCCGTCAGGCAGAAGAGCCTGATGTCTAGCCTTTCGAACTCCCTTCTGAAGTCCTGCCTGATTTACAAACTCTTGTGACAATAAAGATATCGTGGAACCTGTGTCCACTATGCCCCGAACAGATATATCATGAAATTGGCACCCAACTTCCTTCAGCTCTCCTCTCTCAATGTCATCCAAATCCGAAATAATAAAAAGAGAGGCAATACGACTAGTCCCTGGACTGGAATCTCTCTTTGGCTGTTGCATGCGCAACAACTTAAAGCAGTTCCTCTTAATGTGACCGGGTCGCCGGCAGTAATTACAGATGATTCTCTGGTCTTGTTCACTTCGGCGTGGCGAACTAAATCTAACACTTCGCCTAAAGTCACTGGACAACCTATTCTGTGGTGAATTACTGCGGGATCTGACAGCAAGAATTCCAGAATTTCTCGGCGCATGCTCAGTTGGCTTATCTCTAGATTTCATTTCCTCTATCTTGTCACTGGTACTTTCAAACGTGATTGCATGTGTAACTGCCTGGTCCAATGTCAGGTTGTTAATCGACAAAAGTCTCCGACGAAGTTCATCCGAATTGATTCCTAGTATCAACTGGTCCCTTATATTTTGGTTAACTACAGTATCAATTGTCTTGTTTTCAAAATCGCATTTTTTCGCGACAATATGCAACTCATTCATGAACGACGTGACCGTACCGGTACCTTGCTCAAGCTTCCTAAAACGATACCTCACGTAAGTAAGATTGCACTTTGGAACAAAATATGAGTTCAACGCATCTATAAGCTTTTCATATGGATCTGTGCTAACATCATATGTTAACCCCGCGATTACTCTAACGGCATCTTCCCCGATGCAATTAAGAAGCAACGCGTGTTTCTGTGGAGAATCCAACTTGCAACTTATTTCTACTACACTGAGGTAGTTCTTAAAATTGTCTATCCAACGCTGAAACTCATCTGGGGAACCTGATACTGA
This sequence comes from Prostheceraeus crozeri, assembly GCA_907163375.1. Lineage (NCBI taxonomy): Eukaryota > Metazoa > Platyhelminthes > Polycladida > Euryleptidae > Prostheceraeus > Prostheceraeus crozeri. Next base: position 582,927 of record CAJQUW010009819.1, on the reverse strand, counting down.
CAGATCCTTAGGAGGTTTGCCTAAAACTGACATTTTCGAAAACCGGCTGAAGTTATGTCCTTTCTCATAAACAAATAATTCGATGTATATATATATCCTATATATAAATCAATTGTGCAGCCAGAAAATATATATCCTGCTCGCGACGCCACTGTGACTCTTCTATAAAAGGTACATGTTGAAATATACAGAAGTCAAGAGTCCAGCTCGAAGTTCACTTTTCTATTGAAACACATATTCAAATGTTTGCAATCCATGATAACATATATATTTAGTACAGATAAACATCAATAAACATCACACACGGAAATGCAGGAGCGCAGCAATCAGACACGACCGCACGCTAACACGCTAACACGTTTATTGTCGAATATTTTCCCATTTCCATGGGATTCACATTCCTATTCAACAAGCCTGGATAGCGGTGAAGGATGTGGAATCGGAGTTCTTGGAGTCCTATCATTCTGCCCGAGTTGGAGTCAGAGTTCTAAAATTATTCGACCCAGGAATCGAACCGAAGTCCGTGGTGGAGACGAGCACACACCTTCTTTGCTAGGCCAAAGTTATATAGGAATGCGAGTGAAGCCAGTAGTTAATTCCCAGTGATATCGATAGCTTATTGTCCTATTATTATTGACAGAATTGCCACCAGCATTGATGTTGTGGCGAGAAAGCATATCAGCATGTCATTCGACTATACGTCACACAGTAGATTGACAACAAAGGTCTGTCGCAGTGCATTGAACATCTAGAGAGAATGACAATCATTAAGTCATTAAAGACACCAACATACTTGATTTATGTTCAGCATTCATGCCGTAGCGAGACATACGATAACCCGAGTATTCCGCCATTATATGATGTCATCTGACGAAAAGCGAGTGTTCGAATAACAGCGACGAAAGTGGCCGCGAATGAAGATGGCCATGTTAAACCAAAACAGCGGTAAAGCATTCTGTTTTGGGGAGGCGCCCGAAGTTGGCACGTATGGCAGAACTTTGAGCCTTGAGTACAAAATCCGGAGGAAATCTCTATCTGGTCACTTCTATATGTTATGTATTTAGTTCTTCACTAACATTAGAGATGCGGAATCAGCATATTAAGTTAATTTCCTCGGACATTCATTTGATTCTAGCCCTCAGATACCTGAGCTTTTTCACACCAGTGGACCCCTTTTGCAAATTCTTAGTTTACCTGCTTAAATCGATGTCAAATCATTAGGAAAGCTGATTTTAAGTAAAACAATGATGCTTGCGTGTGGCAAGTTGATATCACAAATCCTGTGAGTGTCTTTCAGCCTTCTTAGTCCGTGTGACTCTTCTATAAAAGGTACATGTTGAAATATACAGAAGTCAAGAGTCCAGTTCGAAAGTTCACTTTTCTATTGAAACACATATTCAAATGTTTACAATCCATGATAACATATATATTTAGTACAGATAAATATCACAACTCGCCCTTTCTTTCGAAAAGAGTCCAATCACTAATGCAGAAGACAGCAAAGAGGCTGAAAAGGCGAACACTCATAAATCAATCACTTAGTGAGAATCACACCATCACTATACACAGCGATGTCACTCGATTAATGAGACTCACTATCACTGTCGACATTAATGTCATTCGAGGTCATCTCAAAGTCTCGGAAGCGCGACGGCGCCCTGCGGCTCCTCTGTGGTCTTGGATTTCTTCTCTCCTGATTTCGCGTTTCACCAGTCCTTCCTGTCTGTGGTCGGTCTTCACTTCTTGCACCTTCCTCGTGCACTCGATCTCATCTCCTTTCGACGGTCGGCGATAGCCGTTCACTATCGAGTATGATCCGTTCTTCCGCCTCCTCCGTTTTAGTTTCGGACATCATGCGATTCTTGACGGGCAAAGGTGATAACCTAGCAGTCGATTCATTCTTAATCCTACCCCCTTCCTTAACCATGACTGTATGTCTATCAACTTGGCTAACAACTTCAGCCGTAGTTCCTGGTGCCTCAAGTTTCTTGACTACTGGGGATTTGACAAGTACTTCTGAGCCGGGAGGGAATTGCCTATTTTCATAACGTCTATGTGCATCTGCTCTATGCCCACGCTTAGCAATGTTCTGGGCGGCAGAACCGAAGGGCTGCGGAGAAAGGTATCGGTCGCTAAGGGGTGGGAGTGAGAGGTCCTTGACTCTAAAGGCTAAAAAAAGCTCGCTAGGTGTGTACCCTGTTGTTGCATGTATGTCATTTCTTATTGCCATTAAGGCGGTCGGCAGAACATGTCTCCAGCTACTGCTTTCCAATCTTTGTTCGAGTAACAAACATTTAAGCTTCTTCTGTAGCGTCCCGTTAAACCTTTCGCACAAACCGTTTGAGCTAGGCCTGTAAGTATTCGTAAATAATTTCTTAACTCCGAAATTGCGTAAATAGTTCAAAAATTCCTTGCTTCTGTATTGTGTGCCATTATCAGACAGGATAGCGTCAGGAAACCCATACCGTGAAAAGAAATCCCGAAATTTATCAATAAGCGTTCGTGCAGACATATCCCTCACCGGGTAGGCCTCAGGAAACCTAGAGAAAGCGTCCATGATTACCAAAATATATTGATAACCTCCATCTGATGGAAGCGGTCCAATGTAATCTGTTGCAATCATTTGAAGAGGGGCATCTAAAAGGTATGATTTCAGCTGCGCGTTCACGAACTTAGGTTTAATCATTGAACATATTCTACAATGTTGGACAAAGTGTCGCACGTCTTGCCGGAGGTTTGGCCAAAAATATGTGCTCGTCGCCTTCTGTATCATGTTCTCTATCCCCTGGTGTCCATAATGCAGTGCTGTCAAGAGTTGAGTTCGTTTCCGGGGAGGAATTAGGAGTTTGTCTTTCACGTAAATAATTCCATTTTTGATTAATAAATCATTTTGCAACACCAAAGTTGCTGGGACACTCCATTTGGTTGGCGACTGTCATTTCTATCAATTGCTTTGAAAAAAATCTTGAATTCTGGGTCATCTTTCTGGGCCCTTCTGATAACATCAACCTCGACCGAAACTTCTCCATCTTCATCTACCTCGGCAATCGAATAACCTCGTGATAACGCATCCGCTACAACATTTTCTTTCCCTGGGATGTATTTAGCATCATAGTCAAACTCAGAAACCAACACTCTCCATCTATGAACTTTGGAACTGACGCTATCTGCTTGTAAAAGGTATTTCAAGGGTTGGTGATCTGTTAACACCGTGAATCTTTTCCCAACTAAGAAAGATCTCAGCCTCTGCATGGCCCATACGATCGCGAACGTCTCTTTATCGATAGTACTCCAACGTGTCTCTGTCTCGGTGAGCTTCTTCGATGCGAATGAAACTGGCTGTCCCGCTTTGGTCATGAGGCAAGCCCCTACACAATCATTTGATGCATCTGTGCTCAACACTAATTCCTCTTCAGACCTCGGAAGTACCAAAACGCCATCAGACAATTGATCTTTGAGCTTATTAAATGCTAGTAACGTCGCATCGGTCCATGTGATTTCTTTTCCTGATGCCAAATCGTGCAAATCTTTAGAAATTGAGGCAAAGTCTCGGACGTAATTTCGGAAATAATTGCACATTCCCAGGAAACGCTGTAACTCTTTCGGAGTTTTCGGCGTTGGGAATTGCCTTATGGTTGTCGTCCTCTCTGGATCGGGGGTAATTTTCCCGTCGCTGATCTTATGGCCTAGGTATGATACACTGCTTTTATGGAAAGAGCATTTCTGCATGTTCAAGCTTAAATTGCTATCTTGAATTCTTCGTAAAACGTCGGATAATGCCTTATCGTGATCTGCTTTATTCTTGGCGTGAATGAGGATATCATCAACATATACTGACACACCTTTTATATCGTGGAAGAGTTCATGCATTACACGCGTGCAGTAACTTACGGCATTTTTGAGCCCAAACGGTAGTCTCCGAAACTGGTATAAATTGCCGACCGCATAAAATGCGGTTTTCTCCTTATCTGATGGGTGTAGCGGCAGTTGGTAATAGAACTGTGAAAAGTCAAGTGTAGAGAACACACAACAACCTTCTAAACGCTGCAAAAGTTCCTGTACATTTGGAATCGGGTAAGCATCACCTTTAGTCAGACTATTCACCGGCCTATAATCAATAGCCATTCGATAGTCACCTGAGCGCTTAGGGACAATAACCGGAGCATGCCTCCAAGGGGACCTAGATGTCTCGATGATACCGGCTTCCAATAGCTGTTTCACCTGTTCCTTGCATATTTGATAGTTCCGAGGGCTCATGGACCTTACTTTGCACTGATGTGGGAGCGATTCTGGACTGACCTCAATGACTGGAGACGGCTCTTTTGTATAACAAGCTCTGCCAAGTGGCTTATCAAAAACATCTGGAAATTCAGACAAGGTTTTTGGCAACAAAGTCAGAATCAAATCAGGTCCTTCTTCATTTAGCTGGATTGATCTGAACCTTCCAAGTAAATTCATTCCTATCAAACAGTCACAAGGTAGGCCTACTGATGAAGGTACAACATAAAACAAGATTTCATTACAATTTCCGCTTATTTTCAGAGGGCCGCTAATGGCCTTATCTAACTTCAAAATTCTGCCGTCAGGCAGAAGAGCCTGATGTCTAGCCTTTCGAACTCCCTTCTGAAGTCCTGCCTGATTTACAAACTCTTGTGACAATAAAGATATCGTGGAACCTGTGTCCACTATGCCCCGAACAGATATATCATAAAATTGGCACCCAACTTCCTTCAGCTCTCCTCTCTCAATGTCATCCAAATCCGAAATAATAAAAAGAGAGGCAATACGACTAGTCCCTGGACTGGAATCTCTCTTTGGCTGTTGCATGCGCAACAACTTAAAGCAGTTCCTCTTAATGTGACCGGGTCGCCGGCAGTAATTACAGATGATTCTCTGGTCTTGTTCACTTCGGCGTGGCGAACTAAATCTAACACTTCGCCTAAAGTCACTGGACAACCTATTCTGTGGTGAATTACTGCGGGATCTGACAGCAAGAATTCCAGAATTTCTCGGCGCATGCTCAGTTGGCTTATCTCTAGATTTCATTTCCTCTATCTTGTCACTGGTACTTTCAAACGTGATTGCATGTGTAACTGCCTGGTCCAATGTCAGGTTGTTAATCGACAAAAGTCTCCGACAATATGCAACTCATTCACGAACGACGTGACCGTACCGGTGCCTTGCTCAAGCTTCCTAAAACGATACCTCACGTAAGTAAGATTGCACTTGGGAACAAAATATGAGTTCAACGCATCTATAAGCTTTTCATATGGATCTGTGCTAACATCATATGTTAACCCCGCGATTACTCTAACGGCATCTTCCCCGATGCAATTAAGAAGCAACGCGTGTTTCTGTGGAGAATCCAACTTGCAACTTATTTCTACTACACTGAGGTAGTTCTTAAAATTGTCTATCCAACGCTGAAACTCATCTGGGGAACCTGATACTGACAGATCCTGAGGAGGTTTGCCTAAAACTGACATTTTCGAAAACCGGCTGAAGTTATGTCCTAATAATATGTGACATGGATTATTATTTGATTATTATTGGATGATAAATTTGACATGGAATGTCTTCAGGTCATTTCCTATGATGTGCATGTGATATTGTCAAGCTTCTGATCGACGATGTATGCGAGAATTTGGTTGAATGTGGATAAAGTTGCTCAAAATGCTTCTGTTTGGCGGCATTGGGAGGCTTGCCAAACCTTAATGTGTCTGGTTTCATAGACAGAGGTACATGAACATGATAGGAAATGACCTGAAGACATTCCATGTCAAAAATTATGACTCTGTGCATACTGCTTTTCGTTTCATCAGAGAAAACATAGAAAATTTCATTCTTGCCAAAAACTGCAATCTGCGTCGCATTGGATTTGCAAGTGATTTTCTTTGATCCTGTCTGACCTGAAAGGGAGCTAACTAGAACTCGGCAGACGTGGCGATTCAAAGTAGGCATAGGGTGTACATCATTCTGTGAAAGTCCCACTTTCGGCCTCGTTCCCTGCAGAAACTCGTTCTGGGCGCCGGACTAATACAATCAGCAGATTTCGTTCAGTTCTAAGGGGATGGCTAATTGCTAATTTTATCACACTACTAAAATTTCAATTTCAATAAAATAATTAAATATTGACTTGCATCCTCAGTTGAAAAAATGGAAGCAGACCTGAATAGCTGCTATTTCATCCAATGTCAGGAATCATCACCAGGTCTAGTTTATATCTCTCAACTTCCACACACACCTTGCTTGAAGTTGCAGATATTCCCGGGTTAATTGAGATTTGCAATTAGCAAATTAGTGAAATTTCGACGGGCATTCATTAAATATTTTAAACACATACTGGCAAATTGCCTTAGTCAGTGCGCCTGCAATAATTAATAAATGATGAATTTTGCAAGCACAATGTAAATAGAATTAAATGTTGAGTTGCATCCTCAGTTGAAAAATGGAAACAGATCTGAATACTTGCTATTTCATCCAATATCTGGAATACTTGCTAATTCCAAATCACAAATTTACCCGGGCATGGCTACAACTTTAAGTAGGGAGTTGTGTCGATGTTGAGAGATGTAAACGAGGCCTGCTGATGATTCCTGATGTTGGATGAAATGGTAGCTCTTGAGGTCTGCTTCCATTTTTCAACTGAGGATGCTCAATATTTAATTATTCTATTTACATTGTGGCTACAGGAAGCAGCATTTGTTAATTATTTGTTATCAACTATTAACTATTTATTATGCGATATGAAAACAGCATAATCATACATCATAAGATTGGATCCGGACGAATTCAACCGAAATATCTTGCCCGTGATCGGCCCGAACTTGAAAATAGACCAATCACGCTCATCATAGTGTGCAAGTTGGTCTACAGTCCATTTGAATCTTCATGATTAGATATTTTCTCTTATTATTGCTTTACAAAAACAATGGTGACATACTCGTCATCGCCAATCAGTCATGTGAGTAGTACACAATAGTAGTCACAAATATTGATTCTACCTAGAAATCAAAACAAAATCTAAGCTCTTTGATTACTCTTAAAGATGCGATTTTTATGCAGTGCCACATGCAATAATGCAGAATTTGAAGGAACCGATCATGCGCTTATCATGCATTTTCCTCTGATAGGAAATGCGTTTTTTTTGAAAAGAAGTGCCAGGACTGCCCACTGTTTACCCGTATCAAGATATCGGCTGACAAATGATCAATTTTTGCTTATGAATCTATTTGCTCTCAAAGTAGTCCTATATAGTATTGAGCACTTCAACTTGATTAAATTCGACGCAGCGTCAACATTTGTCAACGCGAATCTATGCGAGTAGATGCATCACATAAGTGTACATATAACCTTGCTCTGACAATTTGTCAACATGCTGAGTGACGAAATGAACCCCTTTAATGTCTCTCAATTTGTCAACTGAATATTATCTATAAGATACCCATCGGTCTTCATACAATATTTCAAATATTTCTGGAGACGTACTCGTATATGGTTAATGGCTGATGTGGTTTGATGTTCACGCATTTCAAAAGGGGTCGAAGGCGACTCTGATCCCGCAAAAATAAGTAGCACAACTCTCTCTGTGCGATTTACTCTGCTTTTTTTGCAAATGTGCCAAATTTGATGTGAGCCTAATTTAGAATTTTTTATGTAGACCACTGAAGCAAAATTGAACTTAGTAGGCCTATAATGTTATCTAATTACAAAATGTTTGTTGCCAAGTTTAATGACCATGCTGCATGTACGAGCATAAGAATGATCAAATATTTATATGGATAATAATGATATTCACTGTTATTCATAAAGTCCAAAATGAGTACTAGAAAAAGCACTGAATCTGAGTGCTAACTGCAACCAAGAAATGAGTCCCGAAGTCCAAGAAATGAGTTTAAATATATTAGGGTCATTCCACGGTAACGGTCGTTTCATTTTGAGGGGGGTAGAGATTTTAAGTAAGAGTATTCTAGTGAAATAAGTAATCGGCTCCAACTCTAGTATGTACCGATATCTTATCAATACGCTATTATATGGGAATAGATCATTTCCGAAACATTCTATATAATTTTCTTTCGCACAGAGCCGGATTAGCTCATGCTAACGGTCGTTTCAAAATGAGACATGCATTTCAAGTACTTAACTACGAGGTCGATTTTCTCAGAAAGTATTGCACCGAATGTTCTGCTATTTAAGGGTTCAGTATATCACACCACTACGATTTTGTCGTATAACTTTGAAGTGATCTCGTTGATTCAAATTCCTCCCTGGCCCGAAAATGTTAGATAACGGTCGTTTCATAAATTTTGGTAACGGTCGTTTCTTCAGAAATTTATCTATTCAGTGCAAATTCACAATATAAATATAAATTATGTGCTATAATGAGACATTTATAGCAATTTTTTCATCATATATGATATCATAGGAAGAAATGAATGATGTACATGTACATGCACACGAAAATGAAAAGCAGGAAATTTATTCCATATGAAAGTATATTGTGCCGGTACTCGTACTATTTCAGTTCTCTAGTGGTGAGCCTGCCACAATGCCAGCCAAAGTAATGGCACTTTGTGATATCCTTCACCAGTGCAGCAGACTCGAGCTGGTGTAAAAAGTCAGGATGGTAATTATCATCCGGAAAGAGAAAATCAACTATTTTGATCTCGGCTTGTGCTGCATTCTGAAATTCCATGGCATTTCTTACTTGTACCGCTTCACGTAGGACAGCTTTTCTAGCTAAGAACCCATCCACGATGAACCCATCTCTTCGATGAACCACCTAACCCATCCACAGGCCCCTTTCCGTGGGCAGTCGCAAAAAATGCCCACTCTACCCTTTCCAGATCATATCTTTCAGTCAACAGTGAAAGCGATTTCGCCACAAATCGGTTTTTAAACTGGCTGCAAGGGCCATCCGACCAAATGATGAGCTCGGTATCGTCATCACTTATATCTAGGCGATCGAGAATAAGACAAATGTATCTCAACGCTGAAATCTTATCATGTTTGTTAGAATCAGACAAAACAACATAGTTCATTGGACCATCATGCCATTCCAGAGGCAGGAGCAAAACAAAGTCACTTGGTGTTGGCCCCAATGCGCGCTTTGAACTTCCCGCTGCTCAATGCTGCGGCAGTTTTCTGCAAAGTCAACCTGCATGACGAGTCTCTTTGAAGAAGCATTATTCTTATCCTGCTCATAGCAGTAATGTTGATGGCGCTTACTTTTTGGTGTTTCACAAAAAAAGGAACAATCAATCGAAAAGAAGCAATTGCTTCCTCAATAGTCATCTCAAGAAGAACACGACGAAAGAACTTTCCTTCGGATGCGGATTTCTCCCATCGAATCAACATCTCTACAAGCAGAACAAGGTTCAGCGCAACCTTCACAATAATAGTTCTGCTCAACCCAACTTGAGGAATAAGAGGGAAGATCGGTACATTTGCTAATGGCATTGAACAATTGGAGGAAGTTTTCGTGCGTTGTGCACAAGCACATGTCTTGAGGAAGGGTTAAACGAGTAATAAGTCAATAGTCGTAATCAATGGGAGTCACCAATTTTATGATTGACCTATTTATTGAGCATCTTACAAGATCGTCATAGCATGAAACGACCGTTATCTAGTCATGTTGAAACGACCGTTACCAAGTTTTGACATGGTTGTTGAGACTTTTTGGGATATGCGATTAATTGGAAATATTTCTCTTAATATTCTTCTCATTTTGTCAAAATATCGCGTTCACATCTTCATTATTCTTTAGCATATGACCCAAAATAGTTCAAAATTAGATCAAAATTGGTAACGGTCGTTTCATCTAGAATAGGCATTATCTGCAATCGAGTACAATCATGCAATTAATTTTTTAATTAGTTCTATCCTAGTTACTTCATTGAAGACATCTAAGGGACAAATACAAATATGAGGGGGTTTTTTCAGCATTATTCCTGGTATTTATGCCTTTCGTCATTTTGCGATCTGTTTTATGTGTATAGAGGCATAAAAGGAGTACTGTTACAAAACGCATCTGTCATCATATGTAGAAAGGACTTCTGCAAAGTTATGCTGGATTTTGAAGTGTGTGGGTATTGCCTATAGAAAAAAGCAATAAGTTGAGTATTGAAAGTACTTTTATTTTTGATGTCAATGTCTCCCTTTTCATGGAATTGCCCATTAGTACATATTTTAGAACTCTTTTGGGTTCGAAAGTGCCGTAGTTAATTCGTGCATATTTTAGCACTCATTTAGTGAGTTGTATCACGATTGACTGGATAATTTATCTATATTGCAAAGACCACTAAAGTCGAAGAACATGCAGAGCTCATGTTCTGACTTCGCCAGCGAATGCCATTGATATTAGCCTTCGTTTTATGTTGTGACGTCTATTAATACGCATCATTTTTCCTGAAATCAGTATTTGGCACATCTATCATTCGGCACAGCACAAGACAGACGTACGGAATGTTTTATTCATCGCCTTGAAATGATAAAGTAACAGTAATCTATTGTAGTGAATGAAACTATACTATATAATGCATGTAGCCGTAGTGAACATTTATTAATTGCAGCTAATTCATTCAAAGAATTAAACAATTAATCAAACAAAAAACTTAGTTAGTTGAATTTTGCTCAACTATTTCACCGAATTTTAACCGACTGGATGATTCTGAAAATAATCAGTATACCGAGTTATGCTTGACTTAGTTTACCGACTTCTTATGTCGTCTGCATATTTGGCAATGGATGCAGCATGTAAGCCCTCTGAAGTGACAATATCATTTACAAAGAGTATATATAGCAAGGGTCCCAATATGGAATCTTGTGGAAATCCACTGGTCATTTCTATGAGACGGCTATGGATATTGTTAATAAAAACTGTCTGATATCGGCTTGCTGAATAAGAGTATAACTTGACAACAGAGGTCTGTCGTAGTTCATTGAATATCTAAAGAGAATGACAGCTATTAAGTCAATACAAGACACCAACACCCTTGATTCCCCGACCGCACTCGCCTGACCCAGGAATCGAACCGAAGTCCGCGGTGGAGACGAGCTCGCACCTTCTTCACTTGGCCACGCTGACGGTTCAACAGGAATGCGAGTGAAGGCAGAAGTCATCTCTAAGTGAAATCGACAGCATATTGTCCTATTATTATTGACGGAACGGTACCAGCGTTCATATTGTAGCGAGACATCATATCAGCACGTCATACGACTGCGTCACAGTGTAGATTGACAATCTGAGTCAATCTGTCGACAATAGGACAATATGCTGTCGATATCACTTAGAGATGACTTCTGCCTTCACTCGCATTTCTTTTGAACCGTCAGCGTGGCCTAGTGAAGAAGGCGCGAGCTCGTCTCCACCGCGGACTTCGGTTCGATTCCTGGGTCAGGCGAGAGCGGTCGGGGAATCAAGGGTGTTGGTGTCTTGTATTGACTTAATAGCTGTCATTCTCTTTAGATATTCAAGAGTATAACCATGATATAAACCCGACAGGTATCAATCCATATAGAGATGGGGATGAACTTTTTCTTGACAAATTAAAAGAGAATGGGAAGCCATATCAAATTGCCTTTTTCATATCGAGGAACAGTACAATTTTCACATTGTTATCTTTGGAATCCAGAGTTGTAATCGCATCATGTAATTTAATAATGGCCGCATAGTGGTTGATAAATGAGGTCGGAAGCCAAAATGATCATTATTGATACAAAAGAGAATCAATGATTTGATGTCACAGAGAACAGCCTTCTCAAGAAGCTTGTCTGGGATGGAGAGGAGAGAAATTGGCCTCCAATCAGACATTTTGAGACGAGTCTTCTTTGGGAAAGGCACTACTCGAGCTGCTGTTCGCCATTCAATTCATGTGTTTATTGCATAAGTGATTGGAACATCAAGTATATGTGTAGTAGCGGAGAACAATTTTGGGTTGATTGTTCAAAGGATCAAAAAGTTCAAAAGAATACTTTTGGAATTGATTTTCGATTTCTTCAACCTGTTGATGAGTTTGAGTGCTGTTATTTGTCTGAAGCATGGTAGAAACTATTACTTTGCGGTTTCGACCTGTAAGTTCATTTACTGTGTTCCACATGCTCTTTGAAGACTAATTTGCTTCGTCTACCCACTTTTCCTTAGCTTTGATGACTTGCTGTCTTACTTTTCCTTTTAGGTAATTGAAAGTCGACTAATTTCTTTCTCGAAAAGCTTCCCAACGCCTATTTATCAGTATTTTTGAAGATAGTGTCATCCAATATTAAATCTCTCGAGCATATTGTATGGCCTGCTGTAGAAAAATAGCCTTTTATATATAACTCTTGTCCATTGCAGCTCTCGACAATTTACGGTTGACAGTTTTCTCAAGAAGGCTGCCACATTTGTGGAAGAGTAATCACGAAATGCAATCTCTTTCTAAACAGGGAACTGTTTTGTCAAAGAAACCTCTAGGGATGCTGTGTTGTGGTCAGAGGTCTGTATTGGAGGTCCAACAGAACAACTATGTGATTTGGCACTTTGCAAGTTTTCAACTGACGAGTACATAATCCAAAAAATGCATGTCTGCGTAACAAGGTTACATACATATGTAAGTCAAATAAATCACAAATATCGATTACAGGAAACTTGATAAAGTCACCCGTCAACACAACATTGAAACATGTATGCCTTGTTAAAGGTTGTTCGACTTGAGACAGTATGAAATGACACATCTCATCCTTCTTAGACAAAGATTCAATAGGAGGGATGTAGGCCTATATACAGTGATAAGAAAGATTTCATGGGAAAAGTCTATCAACCCAACAGATTCCACATAATAGGTTGCTGAACGGGTATGAAACGCTCAATATTAATGGACATTGACGAAAAGACGCAAACTCCGCCACCAACGAGCTTCTTTTGATCCATTTTATGTATGTAGTAATTTCCAAATTCCAAAATTAACCAGAACTCAAGAATAGATACATATAATGGATAATTAAGCGTAGATAGCGATAACTCGAGCTCATCCGTTTTATTAAACATCGACTTATGTCAGTTAGAAGAAGAGTAAAATCTGTCACTCCATCAATTGACGTCATGCGAAACCAGAGCCATTGTAGTAAAGGTTTTTCACAATCGATCTCAATATCTACCATGATTAATTTTCCTCGCGTATATATATTTTTACTGGTTTTACTACACAAAGTAATTTCAGCTTCTTTCGTGAACGAAATGATTCGAATATATCTAAGCGTCACCTGTGAACTTCAAAGAAGATATCAGCAGTTTTTAGACATTTCTTCCGTTTACGTGACTCTTGAAGGGACTATTTGGAACCACCTTTTTGAAAAGCCGATGTTTCCCCGAAGACTTTTCTTCCAATTCTCTCCGACTTAATGACACTCCGATTTTCTTTTTGTTTCTTCTAGTGTCTCATCTGCATCATCGGCTAGTCCACGAATAATGTTATTATTTGAAATTTTCTTTCTTTCATCCCATTGTTTCTGTATTTCATTTTTAGCCAGAAAATCTTCGAGATTAGAAATATCTTCTTTCTGCTTCTCAATTTGTTTGTTTGCAGCCTGCAATTCCCTCTTCAATGCATCAAGGAAATTGCATGAATTTCACTCTTCAATTCCTTCCCAAACTGATCATATTCCTAATTAAATGACTTTAGTTCCTCCTAAATAGTCTGTTTGATGACAGAAACTTCATCAGTCACGTTTCTGCTACCTCTTCGTAAATAAGCAGCCCTTGGCAGTTCAGTCAAAACTTAATGACAGACAAACAGGAAAGATTCAGAATCTCAAGAGCGAACAAAATTGTAATTAACTTTCGACAATTGGTGCGAAGATTCAAACCTTCAGCCATTCAATAGTACGATCAACACCTAAGCCACAAGGCCACTTTCCACTTATCATGATGTCAGCATGACGACTTTGCTGACCAAGGAATTCAGTGACAGTATTGATTGCGTATCATGATTTTGTGTTGTTAAATTGTTACCAGACCCAACGGAGTTAGAGGCATGACACACTGCTCACCCTAGAGTTCGATGTACACATCACCAAAATACAAAATCACAGAAAATCCATTGCCAAGAAAATCACGCCAATTGTCAACTTCAGACTGCGAGGATTCGAATGATATAAACATCAGCACAAACAGATAGTTGGAAACCGAAGAAGCGGTTCGAAAATAGTCGTAAAGCACACAGAGATCAGAGCGACGTCAGCACAGCAAGCAACGAATTTTTATGTTGTTTAGATTAGACTCAAAGCACATTTGGGGAGGATGACAAACGTCGGCAGGACTCAAAGCACTGTCGGAGATGTGACAAGCGCGGACGGTACATAAAGGGACCTATATCTTAGACCACCGTCATCGAGGAAGCTAACAGGAGCAACGGAGAAGACGCTCTGAATTTAAGTGTGAAATGATGCTACGGCAATGCAGTGTGGCATTTCGATGGATCGGTATTTTCCTCGCCATAGAGTAAGTATATTAGGTAGAGTAGCAACTCAACATTAATTAAATCACCAATGTCTATACAGTTTCGATTTTATCAAATGACAACGAGTTGAACACAATTGGGTATTGTTGCCAAATGTGAGATAAGCAAATTTCTTTAGTTTTGAAGAAATCACCACGTAATTGACTGATCATGATAGCAATACAGAAGAAATAATGACATTTTACAGATCATCCGTGTCATGACAGCCTTGAAGAGGTAATGTTTGCTAAATTTGAAATTCGATAGGTTGCTTACTTTCATGCTGAACCTTCTTAATATGAGTAATTTCTCAAGCGTGATCATATCACAAACTACGCGCCACTGAAAGAGCAAAAGAACATAATCAAAGACAATGATTATAATTTAAATGATTATAATTAACTTTAAAAGATGTAATACTTGGGTCCACATTACTATTCATATTCAAGAAATGAAACATAAATTTAGTGAATGACAAAATCATGCCGATGAAAATAAAATTAAATATTTGAAATTTCAGCTGAGAAAGCACAACAAGATCTCGACTTTTTCATGAAGACTTGTATTATAGTGTGATTCACTGATTCCCTTCAAAATCTGTTTAATATCCGCTTAATTAAGATACTTGTTAGTAAATGCTCATTCCTTCTGATATCCACCATACTTCATGCTACTTATATATTGTGTTCACGTCAATAGGATATAAATACGGGAATAGCTTGCAAAAAATTTGGCTTCTTAAAAAGTGCTCAATTATTTTTTGGGCCGCAGGAACGTCATCTCCGGATGAAAATGAGTCTTTTGACATAAAAATTTCCACATCTCGAGACATATCTTGTCATGTATAGTGTTTGACAGCGACAGTGTGATTTCACATTTTTCAGCATTAAGTGTTTGCAACTCTGGTTTTTCGCTGCCAGCATTAGAGTTATTTTACCTATCATATTTTCGTTCTGATCTGTGTGTACAGAAGGAGATCAAACATTACTTACAACTTCCTTGGCGTTGAAACCTCTGTTGACTTATCCTTTCATTGGACTCAGTTTTATTTGTACATAGTTTATTTTATCTCTTTTTGTAAAATGTTGTGGTTTATCGAGTTACTTTGATAGTCTGTTACAAGTAGAGTCTCTTAACGCATTTCCCTTTGTGTTTGCGTATGCAAGTTAGAGGTATCAGGTGACAACATTTGTGACAACAACTCTTGATGTATCGATGTGATTGTAGGTATGTTATGTAATTCTATCATAACGGCCGTACTTCCGGAAAATAATATTATTATGCGACTTGTGCTATTTCCACAGTGATAAATTGTTGAAAAAATATATTAATCTTTTTTGCACATATCGACAATTTCGTTAAAAATTCGGATTGGATATTTTAAACAAAATGAAAGCAATTGATTCAAAGCAAACCAGCAATTTCAGAGTTCTTTACGATTAACGGTGTTTTAGCCTACTTTAGAAAATGTCCTTTAATCTATGCAGTTATTTTTTCTCCATGTGAAATCGATTGTGAGACTAATTCCTATTACTTAAATTAAATGGAAAATATACCCAGCACATCAGTGTAATGAATATTTTCCATATTGATCAGAATGCAATCAAACAAAAAAATCTTGCGACCTCTTCAGTCGATTGATAAAACACGCAACTTCCGAAAAAGTCGCATAATCGAACTTAACATTGCGTTCAATCTGATGGGCTTGCGAGGCTGCTGGTCTAGACTTTATGAATCGCTATCATGCGCTTTGTGATTATAAAGTCTCATCTGTAAAATTTCCATCAATACTGCGCATGCATGACGGCAAGTCTAATAATCGACATGACTATGCGTGAACAAAAACAACGCGGCGAGAAAAGAGAGTCACATGACTTCGGCCGTTACACAATGGCGGTTTAACACTCTCCTGGTTATTTCTGGTTTGTGTAAATTCACAGCGGCGTCATGAATGCATCAATTGCTCCTTTAAATCAACCATAACTGAAAAAACAAATGCAAATTTGAAGTGGGATTTTCACATATCTGCATCAAAATTGCTCATTGAATTTGTCAAGGTTGGACCTTGAACCTTGAGTTTAGCCTTGGCCTTGAAGGACCTTGGGTACCGTACCCAAGGTTCCAAAAATTTGGGTTGCGAGAGCCAACTTTCTAACTTCTTCTTCTTCATCATCCGTTTTCAATCCACTGCTCACAGAATTAGATTGTTTAAGCGTATCACTGTGCTAGAAGTGCAAACTGATTCAAACAGATGGCACATACAGGAACTTAATAAGTGGGCAAAAAGAAATTTTTAATACCATGCAGAGATAGGAAAATAGTCGTGCGTCGCTTGCGGATTGCTCTGAATTCCCTCAAAATACTCCGATCGCCACGACTCATTCAGATTCGAAGACTTCAGATCATTGCGCAAAAGTTTTCTCGATAATGTTGGGCCCTCCGGTCATTTCAAAAAAGTTAGCAGGCGCACGAAAAAACGTTCACAAACTTCTCTGTAGATCTTGACATCGACTGTCTCTTTTCTGTGTGATCCGGTTGATAACAGTCACTGAAACTTTGCACAATGCAGCGTGTTTAATGTTGAACTGGCTGCTCATTGTTCGATTGCTATGGTATTTAGTCAGGAGATTGTGCCATTTCAATAACGTTACATGTTCCAATGCTTCCCTTCTAGTCAAACGGAAGAAGAGACGACTTGTCTAATTCGGTGCCACTGCTGGATGAAGGTCTCTACACGATGTCGCCAACCTCGTCGGTCTTGTGTTTCTCGCACCCATGTTTTTCCTGCCACTTTAGTTAGATTGTCTTCCCAACGCGTTCTCTGTCGTTCTCGTCTTCTGTTGCCGTCCCTCGGATACCATTCCGTTACCGATTTTGTCCAAAGCCCGTTTTGTCTTCTTACCACATGTCCAGCACAGCTCCATTTCAATTTTGCTGCAGTCTCCAGGACGTCACTTACTCCTGTCTGTTGTCTAATCCACGTGTTCTTCTTTTTATCTCGTCTTGTAATCTTCAACATTGCTCTTTCCATTGCATTTTGGGTAACTTGAAGTTTATTTCTATGTTCCTTCGCTGTCCTTCACACTTCGCATCCGTATGTCAACACAGGGAGAATGCACTGATTGAATGTTTGTCTCTTTAGACACAGTGGTATGTCACTCTTGAATATATCTTTTGCACGATATATCTTTTCCAACTACCAACTCCCAATTTTTAAGATTGTTTTAGTCTCGTCATGAAATATTTAAATTAGACCAGCCTAATAGAAAAAGCAGAAATTCTATCTTTGGTGCATATCATCACTAGCATCCATGCATGGCATATGTGACTGGTTCATATACAAGCCAGTGCAATTAAGCGTATTATCATACCATTGCTTTCAAATGTGTTGATGGTAGATATCGTCATGATCATTATTAAATTTCCAGTTCATCAACGCGAGATTTGTTAATGATAAGTCGCGAATCACTATTAGTGAAAAGGGATGATTTATCGGTTCTGCCTGCCGTTGGAGAGTTTAGAAAGGTCCACTGCTTGTATCATAAACAGGTATTTGGAATTCACGGAAATATTACTAATTATTTCTTTGAATGCAGTTTTTTAATAAAATATTATTTTTCATAGTTTACACCAAATCGCTAGATCATTTTCACTTTCAATGACTTTTTCATGACTTTGATTCACAAACTACTGCGGTGGCCATTAATTTAAGACCACTTATCAACTTCTGTTACTGCTCCATACTTTTGTTTTTACAGTCATCAAAGTCTTAGTGACACGATGAGTCACTCACCATTCTTCTCATAGATAGCTACAATTCACAACTTTGTTTAGCGACGCCCACTGTCCTGGTTGAAAGACATTCCAACGGTTAAATACAAATGCTCACCGATTAGCTGTCACAATCCGAGAATGGGCAAAGCAAAGAGCATCAAGCCAACTGTGAGAGCGCAGATAGTCGCCTACCATGAAAATGGTCGTAGTGAACGTTATATTGCGAACACATTCAATGTAGTACATCAAGCCATTGTGAAGTATCGCGAAGTGAAATCCTTTAGTGACCGTCAACGATCAGGTGCACCGAAGAAAACTACTTTGAGGGATAACCGCCTTATCCGCTGAGAAGTCCAAAATCAACCATTCATTTCAAGCAATTCTGTTTCCAAAGTGTTAGCTGATCATGGAACTGTGTTATCTCTCAGATCTGTTCGTAGACATTTGGCTCATATGAATCTTCGCTCGTACAGATCCGCGAGAAAACCATTACTAACCGCAAGAATGAAGAAATCTCGACTTGCATGGGCACGACGCTATAAGAATTGGACGATGGATCAATGGAGAAAAGTTCTTTGATCCGACGAGTCAACTTTTCAGTAGTTCAAACGGTCTGGTCCTGTTCGACGACCTAGCGGAGAGCGCTACAATCCTCAATTTGTGACTCCAACAGTAAAGCATCTTCCTGCGATAATGGTGTGGGGATGCTTCAGTGCTCAAGGTCGTGGAGGTCTCACGTTTATGGCAAGAAACGAAAGGATGAATCAATCCAAGTACGTAGAAGTATTGCAGGAGAAGCTGACATGAATTGTCACAACTGCGAAATATTTCAGCATGACTCTGCTCCATGCCATAAAGCGGCATCAGTGACAACATGGCTTTCTACCAACAACATCGAGGTTCTCGATTGGCCTGGTAACTCACCAGACCTGAATCCAATCGAGAACCTCTGGCAATCCGTCAAAGTCAGAGTGTCGAAGAAGTCTCCCTCCACATTGAGTGATTTTCAAAATGCTATTCGAGAAGCATGGGTGTTGGAAATATCATCCGACTTGTGTCAAAACTTGGTGGCATCAATGCCCAGAAGAATTGCCGCAGTGATAAAAGCTGGTGGTGGAACCACCAAATATTGATTATTTTATTATGCTCATAATAAAAAGTGGTGGAATTCATTAGTTTTCAAACTTCTAAAGAGGGATTTAATTACAAGCTCATTTATCATAACTTAACTAGTTACCTGTATTGTGGTCTTAAATTTATGGCCGAATCTACGTGGTCTTAAATTTATGGCCACCACTGTATAACGCTTTACTAGTATCAAGAAAACTTTTTCAATTGCTATATACTCGAAAGGAACAATATTCTTCACAAGTCTTTACAGGACATCAAGCGTCACTCCTTTATGCTCATAACTCAATTTTCCTCTTCCTCAGGATCGGCATCAATAATGAGAACTATAATACGCAGCGCATATAGACTGTTATGACATCATGAGAAATTAAGTGCTTTTCATTCGCCAACACATGTTCGTTTCACATTGTAGGATTACGGGTGCGTCAATTATGTCATGATTGATGATTATAACTCATCTTATATCTCGAATGATGTCAAACTGATACAGTAATACAAGAGGAACCATTTTCAATCTAATGATATAATTGAATTGATGTAGAATTGAATATAATATTACAATTCGGTACTGAAAACTATATTTGAAGGAATAAAGTAGCAGGCTTCTTTTATACTGGTGCACGGAAACTGCAAGTGCTATTCTCCAATCGTTGTTCCCATCCCATCTGTTTATTTGGAATCGCAACGATTTAAGTGCAGAAGCATTAAAAATCCATCAAACATGAGCAATTATCATCTGATATTGCGTTCTTGGGATATCTAACAGTTATTACATGCTTCGTTTCAATGATTGTTTCGCTATTTAAACCACATGATATGGGAATTTCTTAAATTACGCATGTCTGTCCGGCTTTATGGCTCCTTCTAAACATTATCATCCCTTGCATACAAGGATTTTTATCGTCCGCCTCATTTACTGCTCACCTATCTGCTCTGTGTAACTTATCAATCGGTTGATAGAACCTTAGTTGCAACTTTCTCCAGCACTTTGCCAAATATCCATCACTAATACATGTTCGCGCATGTTATTACTGTAAAATCAATAATATACCTGTTAAATGAGTTTTGATACAATTTTAGAGGCTTCCATATCGGCCTACTTCATGAAAACATAATGAATCTAAGTAAAGAATTACATAAAATTAAGCAAACGCATTCGATCCGTCGCATTGGGCACTTGGCTAGTGAGATCAATTTCGAGACCTCGACCACGTTTAAGTGTCCGAGATCTCGAGATTTTCTCCATGTTCAACCTTCAAGAAATATCTCGTCTGTAAGGTAAGTGCCGCAGGCCTATATATTTAGCAACAAGTCATCGTTTATTGCATCGCCAATGTGATCGCAGTTCCGAATTCATTAAATAAACTCTCTTTTCATAAGTAGTGCTGTATATGAGCTGTGCATTTTGCACTGTTTTGGAGACATTATCATACAATTTATTACCATAACAGAAGAAAGAATAGCATTCTGCAAGTCCTTCGTCACTAAGATAGGCCTAATCCTAGTACGGACTATCAATGTTTTATTCAGTTCTGCTTTGAAGTGACTTTTACTTTAAGGCTCAGCCTTGTCAATGTCAGTGTTTTCTATTTTTTGCGCTCATCATTTCACAAATTACCTGATACATAGAGAATGGAATATCACAATCAAGAAAATGATCAAATAGCTGCCCTCAAGATGAAAATAGGTCCACAACATCATTCAGATAAAAAGTAGAAATTGGTTTTCTGAAGATAATAATAAAATCATGCCTAGAAAGAAATTGTGATAAATCCACTATCCATTGACTATGTTATGATTGTAATCATTTACAACTCAAATCTACAGCCATTTTTATGACCTTTGAGTGCATTCTTTTGGTTAATAATAATGTCAAGCTTAAGTTTGTAAAAGTATGCTATTAATGAAATTTGGTAAGTTTACAAACTCGAAAATGATGCCACGAAGTTCTTAATTTTATGTGTTAAGACTTTGAATGATTATGCTGCTCAACACATATCCTTTTAAGTTAAATGTGCTAAGATCCTTTATCAGAAAGGCTTCTTTTCATGTTTCATATGCTCCATACTACTTAAATATTAAAATATGCAATATCGCCTCGACAGTAAACAGGCACAAGAATAACTCTGAGACATTCTGTCAGTAAAAATTTAAATCTTTCGGTATAAATATTTTTCATTGCTTGCCAACGTTTTTTGATTTGACACTCTACTAGCTACATTTTCTCCCTACTTTGTGATCTTGCCAACACGGGACAGAAGAGTCCACAACAAGGGTCTATCCTTGTCAACACGGGTACAGTTGAGTTAAAAACATCAATCAATACCAAAATAGCTTGATTTTCATTTGGAAAAAAGAAACAACTTACAGAAATTGTTTACTTTTCAGATAAATCACAATGAAAAATGAATTATGCTGATGTGGAGGCGTTATCGAAGTCATATGAAGTAATAAATAAAAACAAGAAAGATGAAAAATGTCCATGAGGCCCTTCACTGTCTCACGTTGGTGGAAAAAGTTGGTTGATGAATTCGTAGCTGTAAGCTTAAGGATACCTTCGTCTGTCTTTGTTCAAAGGGATACCTTCAAATTACGCATTACGTTGTAGCTCGCCAAGTCATGTGTTGGATCATCGCTCACTTTCACACACCACTCACTTTCTTTCAAGCGGCCTCTCGGCTTACATTTACGTCTCCTCTTCCCCAACCTGTGATGTTCACAGACGCTAGCGAAAAGGCGGTCAACATTTTTCTTCTTTCTTATCATTGTTTTTGCCTACACAAATTCGATTAACTTGTCAATCTGCATCAGGTTAGCTTAATAAACAAATATTCAAAGACAAAGACCTACATTTGCTACGGATTAATATTGATATCAGATGCAAAGTATCAACGATTATAGTCACGTAGAGATAGATAAGGAGAATAAGTGTAATTAAGAATAGACCTACTGCCATTCTCCGCTCTTACATCGATGACTTCCTTGTAATACTTGTACCCGTAATACCCGGTAATACTTGTCCCGCATTATAAATAGCTCGGGGCACGAGAGGCAGTCCATAGACCCGTGATCCGCTTGACCCGTCTGGAAAGCATCAGTTAGGTGACCCGTCAACTCTTGGCCCACAGACCGTTTCCATTACTGCTTCTCTCTGATTAATAGTCAGTGACCATGCGCAAGCGCTCGTCTGAAAACGCAGACGTTTTTCATTTTGCATGTCGCTATGATGGGATGGTGTCACTCCACTTAGCGGAAGCATGCTCAGAGAAAAGTCTTGTCCACTGTCTGGTCTATGCTGCATCGATCATGATCCCACATAACACTGTATATGTGATCATTGGTAAAGGACGATGGTCTCCCCTTTGAATGTGCTCTCAATATACTCGTACTATATTTTGAAATATTAGACGCTTAACGATCACAAGTGCCAATAAGAAGTAAAGTTGAACAAAACTCTTTCCGTTGATAGTACTGATGGTCGTTCTCTGCAGTCGTTGCATCCTGGTCTGAGGTTCCTCTGATACTCTGTTTCTGGCGGTATACATGTAAGTCGATGAAGTACGTTCTCCAGATGTTTTTAACATTAATCGTTTTTCACCTCTCTCAACTACAGAACCTTCGCGCGCCGTCTTTTGTAGCGCGGCCTCACTCTTCGCTTCATTGATTCACTCCTCCTTTCGTTGGCATTCATCAATCCCATCATCTGGGAGCAGTATTAAAAGGCTTCGTTGGTGATCATGGTTGAATGCTTCTGATGGAGTGCATATTGTTTGGTCACTCAACTTTTCATTAGCTTCAATTTGCTCATGTTGCATTTTTTCAATGTCCTGCTCACGTAAACGTCAATTGCTAACAATCTTGATGAGGTCTGCAAATATGATATCATCCTGGACAATGCAAATATATTCACAAGATTATTGGCTTTGAAGCAAGCAAGACATATCGCATTATCAAGACAAAATGCTTGAAATGGAATTAGAAATCTTAATTTATTATAATAAGAATTAAAGGAATATATCAAAAATATAAAAGAATGACCCTAGCTGCTGTAATCAAGCGATATATAGAACATGTGGTCATTCTTCTTTAACATTTTACTGCGCCTATATTGCACATTAAGCCCTTTTCGAGTTTCCAAATCGAATGACCTTGGCAACTCGAAAATGTGATTATACACAAGAAGTTGCGTACTGTACATGAACTTCTTCTAAAAATGGCTTCTTCCATTTTTTGTCAGTCAGAGCTTGCTTATTTTGGGAAAAACTGCAGTTCTAAGTTTGAAAGCAAATTAGGAAAATGTTATCGCGTGTCATTCGTGATTTAGTTTCTCCCAAAATATTTTGATAAAACTCAAGTTTAGGATTCTTTTCTTTCAGTGCATGATTATGCATAAGTTTTAAAATATCGCAAGGCACGCGCAAACAGCAAATGTTTTAATGTTGATGTCTAAAATGCTTTTATCTCCCACTCCCATCTTTAACGTAGTCTGTCTGTAATTGTCCGCAAATCAGTGAAAGCTTGATTCATAGCACGGTGATGACGAATGGAAATATTTTCAGGTTGCTGCTATAAACGAGTTATTTCTCTTGTAGTCAGCCGTAATATGTCCTAATGAAATGGGAAAAGACTTCATTGGCTATTTCAGCCAGGGTAAGTTTTTTCAATTGCATGGATAATCCAGAGAAGTGGTGTTGCAACAATGTGAGATATTGCATCTAAAGCGACCTTAAGATGGCATTACTTTCTGAAGATGCATTATTTCCCTTCATAGGACATAACCATTCCTCTGGATTTGCTCTAAGTACGTGTGCATTTTTCTTGACTAAGTGTTCATCAAGATGTGGGAGAACCATTGTATTGGTCAACTATCGCTGAGTGACCCGCACGGTGCAAAATATGTAGATAAACCTATCTTAGACTGGGAAACACATTAGGCGAGATGCCTGTCTTCCACGTGGCCAACGCTTATTCCGCCCTCTCCCACTTTCCCTTGTGTTGAGGGTTTAGCAAGAATGCAAAGTGCACCTATTTTGAAAGTTTTAGGCTTGACCCGATTAAGTCTCCAGGTCTCCTGAGCGCTGAGTGAACACTGTACAACAAAGTACGCCGGTAGTGATAGATACACAACTTATTCTACACAACTTATTGAAGAATGCACATATTCAGGTATGCCTATGGAAAGAGAAATGTTATTATCTTTAGCCCATTTCTTAAATAATGCCCTAAATCGAATTGAAGATATTTTTTATTATTACACTGGCCCTATAATTTTCCATTAATTACCTATTGCTCTTTTTATCATAACTTATTCAAACCTGACTAAATTAATTCATACAAAACATTCATTTTGAATTATTCGTTGTAATATTCAACTGACGGCAACAGAATGTAACTAGCTTCATCAAAGACATGATCATGTGCCTTGTGCATTAGCAACGTAAAGCTGATGAAATGAGATGCGTTTAGTCAATGCCTGACAACAGTAGACGAAAGCAGGCTTTAAACAGAATGCGATGCCTCAGTTCGATGACACGATAGTCAGCATAAAGATGCGGGCTCGTGGCATGACAATATTTATTGGTCAACAATTAATATTAATGACATGCAAGTTTCCCACATTACCTAATATTTCCTTTATTTCCCAATCTCCCGGTTTTTACCATTTTTATGCGGCATTTGCAAGTTTTTTCCACCTGCCCTGGCAAAAACTAGCTTTTCCCGTAAAGAACCCTAATTCAATCAAAGCATTAAATTTCATTCTGACGCAATTGACATGCAAGCATCTGAACGACCACATCTGCAGATTAAGTTTTTGTCAATATAAGCAAATGCCGCAATTACTGCACTGCCAAATACACAGTGTGGCAGACTGACAGGATTTCTCGTGTCTCTTATATTTACACAGGCCTTTTCTTCATTACCTACCATTTGAATATTATCAGCATCAGTGGCGTCGTCTCCGTGCCTGCGAGGCATTCGCCGCATACCCAAAAAATAATTATTTACGTTCATAAAACAAAGGTTCAAATACTTTTAATTTTTGTTTTGAGAGTATCTTTACGTTTACAACTTTACAGTTTCAAGTCACTACTCTCAAATATGTTCCGAGCGTCAGCGCTCAGCTGTTAAGTGCAGGGATCTTCAAGCAATCACACGATGAGACGGGGATGTGTTCACAGCAAATCACAGAAATTCGTGTGTTTGTGTGATATGTGGAGCGTGTGCGCTTAGCTCGATAATTAGAGTCGTCTTCTCCCGACAGACACGCAGAAGCAAATACATTGCAACAATGTAAGATAAGATCTATTTATAAATTCGTAGATTCAGATAGAGAGAGGCGCAAATTTTCCCTATTCGTGGCTTCGCCAAATTTTGGAGAAGATGATGACGCGTTGAATCGTCGTGTCTGCTTTCACCAATGGCTGAATGTCGGATCGGAAGGTGAGAAGCCGCTGAAAGATAAAGCGATGAAGTTTCCATAATTTGATGTACGATTCAGTCAGAGATAATAATTGAAGGCATATTGGTGATATTATGGTGATTACACGAAGTTCATGGAATTGAAATAAAAACTAAACCACTCTCAAGGAATAGAATATGTGGAGGAGCACAAAAACATTTTAGCAGTCCTATATTTGAAACATGTAAGTAATTGACATACTATAAACACATCAGAGTCTTACGTTGGCGAGCTTCCTCGAGAGTGAATGTTCTCTAATCTCACCAAGGCGAACAAGCGTCATGTCAGAAATCGACATCACATTTTCATTGTCATTTGACGTTTAAAATCTTGGGAAAACAAGAGTCGCGTTGACGAACAATCAGCTTAGGATTGCATGCTTATGAGGCTGCTGAGAAAAAGACGCCGTCACATAGGACTCATAGTGAATCACAATTCACATGCAGCCTAGTCTACATTGGGTAGTCAATGGACGGGTACCTTTCATTTAAATATCAGTTTCTATTACTCACATCATTTCATTTCATTCTGCAGTCATGGATGCCAGCATGACTTGAATGTTCCTACACTTGTACAAGTGTTTGAAAATTCATTGAAATTAAGATGGCGTCAAATTAATTATTTTATGGAGTTCATGCTGTCTGCTGCAGAAATACAGGAATCCACTATGGAGCGAAGGCCTATGGTCTGGGAGCACGCGACGCCACTGATAAGCATTTACTTTTATGTTTTATTCTTATTTTTCACATTGTTTTACTTACTGAATAGTGCGATTTGTGATTTAATTAATTATTAATTGTGTTTCGCCTAAGGTTAGCCCTTGCTAATTTGACTGATTTCAATCCTTGGAAACTAGCTGTGACAAATTTAAATGAGTCTATGACCGAAGCTTCATAGTTCGATGCTTCAATTAGCTTGTTGGAAATAGCCTATTTTTCATCGCACAGAATTTTATCTTCGATATCAAATCCTGGCATGGTTTTGCAAATCTGATCGTTCGAACAATATAATGGTAGAAGCAAGATCCAAATTACGAGATTCTTTCTGTGTGAAAGCGGCCGAGAGGTGAGTAGAGTAGAAGATTGATGAAGAAGATTTTCAAACCGCAAGCATTAATAAAGAACTGGCGTGACGATCATGCTTAAGGTGCTGAAGCATCGGTTGGAGGTAACCAAATTTAATTCAAGGCTACTAGAGGAATTCAGTGATGCCTATTCCGAGAACGACGCAATGAATAGATCACACATATCTCGTCATCTTGTTGATAAGGTGTCGTATTAACACTTTTTGTTAGCTTCTTTACTTCGGAAAGATTTCAGGGGCAGAATGAATGAACAATCTATAATTTTTTCTTACATTTCTGTGGAATTGGAACAATGTATGAGCCTCCCAGTCTGCTAAATTCATTATACAGTGTTAGTCATAAAAACGTTATCTCGTTTTAATGAATTTTTTATTAAAATTGCAATCTATTTTGATGATATACCAATTACAAATATTTACATAGATCATACTTACAATCATAGAGCAAGTATATAGGTACCCCACCGGCGCACGAACGTTCATTGAACGTTCGTTGAGGGTTTGGATTTGCTAAGTTCGCGAACCTAATTTTGTCCATCAGTTTGGTTCGCGTGCGAACTCTCAACGAACGTTCAATGAACGCGATCGTCGAACGTTCGTCTAAGGTTCAGATTTTAATATTTACGAACCCTCAATGGTAGCAACGAGCGTCCGTCGAACGTTCGTCTAAGGTTCAGATTTTAATATTTACGAACCCTCAATTGTAGCGACGAACTCGTTTAAGTGACATTATTAAATCTCATCGATCTAAGATTCGTACATGAAAATTAAACATACGATTTAAATTTAATCACTGAGTGTCCACAACCTCTGAATGAACACAAATTGACCGCAGCGTACCTGCAAATATTTCAACATATACTGTAATAAAACTACAACAATTCCCGATTTAATGTATAGCCGAAGGCATGTGTCGATAACTGAAAAGATATGATAGCCAAAGATAGAACATAGTATCAATTTGAAATATGATTTCACTTAAGAACTATAGACATAAATCAAAGCAAGAAAAAAGTACAAAAGATGGATATATTTCAGTAAAAATATTTGTTTATCAAATCACACATGTTCTCTATGAGACAAAGAAGTGAATAAACTTTTTACTACACACTACGCTCCTACAAATAGTACAAAGGCTTTTTTTACATGATGTAATAATCAATTCCGAAAGTTATGAGAGGATTCTCGAATTTCAAAATATTTGTGGTGTGATGAATTATGAATTTTAGTTCCTATTTGCCAGATAGTGATTGAAGTTGAGGGCTTCGACGTTATATATACTTGTTGTCTACAAAGAATCGCTCATTTATCAAATGGTTGGTGCGACCACATCGTGAGTGTTCGTATACTTATTCGAGAAACCTCCAATTTCTGAAAGTAAAGATTACTTTCATATATAATAGATTACTAAGATGTAAAGATTTAAGATTGTAAGATGTAAAGATTACTTTTACATGTAATAAACGAAAAACACTTATTAAGTACAATAATCTTTCATAAACCGGAAAAACCAGCGGCGAATATCTAGACAATATAATTTCTGACATGCAAAAAATCATTGATAATGGTGGTTCTATTTTATAACTTCAAACGTGGTTCATATACGTCGAATGTACATGTATCATGTTATCTATGATGCCTTTACATATAGGATATACCACAGACATCGCTAAGCAAGTATAGATATCCGCCGCTGGGTTTTCCGATATAGCCTATATATTACGATCATACACTAAACCAAAAAATAAATGTCACCTCATTTTCATTACAAGTTTTCGATCCCTTACAATCATCAGATTTCTTTCATTTTTTTCACGGCAGAGAATCAATGACTTAAATTTAAGTTTGGCAACAATATTTTCAAAATATGTCAAAACTATACGTTGGTGGGTTCTATAGTAACTAAAAAGTGGTACTTATGTTCTAGCCCTTTAAACAGGTACAAGGTAATATGTAGATAACGATATTTATATTTATCTACTTATATGTACCTGCGTAAAGGGCTAGAATATAAGTACCACTTTTTTTACTAGGACCCAAGAACGTACAGTTTTGGCATATTTTGAAAATATTGTTGCCACACCTTAATTTAGGTCATTGGTTGTCTGCTATGAAAAATGAAAGAAATCTGATGACTGAAAGGGATCGAAAACTTGTAATGAAAATGAGTTGATAATGAGGTGACATCAATTTTTTGCTTTAGTGTGTATCTGAAGCACTATCATCATCAATATCGACTTCACAAATTCACAATTATACCCATCTGCTGATGCGTTGTTAGGGAGTCGATCATTGTCCTCAATCGTAGCGTTTACTAATCCCAATTGAGGATTATCATGACGAAATTTCCTCGCGTCACACCTGTTTTTGCAGGATTTTATAACGTTTGAAATTGAATGTACAATTTCCTTTTGTGGCAGTCGGTATAACTGTGCACAGGTTGCCAGAACAGCTTGATATACGTTTGGTAGATCGTCTAGAAGGCTATACTTCGTAGCCCTTGTACGCCCCTGAGTAGAGAAGTATTGCCAAAATTTGACCGGTGCAAGAGCATATAGGCAATTTCGGATCACACCATTAAGTGAGGTTCGACCATCCGCCCGCGGCGCCAGTTCTAAAAGGGAATGCACTAATGCATTTCGACGGCGAGCAGCATCCTTCTGTGATCCCGGGAACTGAGAATCACTTGTAATTAGCTGAAAAGAAATGTTAATGTTCAATAACTTATTCTAACAATGCGGAATTATCATTACTGTTCATCCAGATTTTTGACAAGTAAGAGCAATTGAACGAGAAAATCCCCATTAATGATAATACCCCTGCGTACAGAGGTTGGTGGTAAGATCTAAATGGATCATGTCGTCACCTTCATAAGCATATTGACTTCTCATTTTCGACAATTTTTACGAAATTTGACGATAACAGCTTCGTACGAACGATTTAACACTGGTACTCAAACTTCTCTAACCGTAACATATCGTAATACACGAGTCTGATTGTATGATTTCTTACAGGTATATATAATAACGCATAATTTCTTGCCGAAAAAGTTGTATTTTCTTCTTTTGAAAAGTTGCGTATCTAGGGATGCGTACGTTATTTACGATTCTATTTGATATTGAAAAGAGTTTTGAAACTACTACGTCAAATGAAATAAACGATATTACAAAAATACAGTATATAAAACGATACTGCCATATCAATTTGGTAGCTCTATTCTACTGGAAAGTGACTTACATCATCGATGCTGGAGACAACCGGAAATCCCATTACAGATAGACATTGTTTGTAGTTGACATTAGCTCTGATGTTTTCTCTGGTGCTGGCCATCATTTTTATGTTTTAAGTCTTTATTTTCCCTGTTGTCGTCATCAAAGATTGTTGGTGGATCGCTTGAATTAAATTTATGGAAGAGGCAATCGACTTTCGATTGCAAAACCTCTTGGCGATCACAGAGCTCGTTGATCGATCTTATAATTTTGTCGAACTTATTCTGAAAAAGAAAGAAATATTGTCACGAATAAGTTAATAATACAGTATAGAAAACTGATGTTTTTTTAAAGGCATTTTAATAAGATGAAGTTCGTTGATTTATGGAGACAAAAGTCAACTAAAACCCGATTTTCAGTATGAAGTGACACAATGAAGCAATTTACATGTTATGGCAATATGTGCGAGCTTGCTTGTCAGGTCGAAAAATGAAGGTTTGTTCTTGCTGAAGCTGTGAAATCGACAGACGACTTAAAACTATGACTGACGGTTGCTGATGACCTGTGAAGTAACATTACGGATCGAAACTTACATTTATCTGAGCCAGTAATGATATTGAGGAGATCTCATTATCATTGCCTTCTGTGATTTCAATTTCGTCAAGAGGAACTCTTCTTTTCACTGCCTGTAATGTTGAACAAACGGTTATTTATGTGACTAGCAGCTGCTGAAGCTGAAGTATATTTTATGCTTAAGTATACTTTTTAGTCCTAACTTGAAGTATATTTTATATATACTATTTATATAAGTTATATATATAATTTTAGAAGTATATTTTTTAGCTGAAGTACATATCCTAACTTGGTATATGTCTGGCATATTGCATGCAAGAAAGCAGACGTCAAGATTAAGTATTTCGTAAAATATAGGTCAGCTCGATAAGCAAAAGTGTGGATTATTCGGTATCTGGGCAGTTATTCACCAGAATGTGACTCAGACTAATGGTTCTAATTCAGACACTACGGCATGGATCTCACCAAGATTACATATCCTAACTCGGTATATGTCTGGCATATTGCATGCAAGAAAGCAGACGTCAAGATTAAGTATTTCGTAAAATATAGGTCAGCTCGATAAGCAAAAGTGTGGATTATTCGGTATCTGGGCAGTTATTCACCAGAATGTGACTCAGACTAATGGTTCTAATTCAGACACTACGGCATGGATCTCACCAAGATTACATATCCTAACTCGGTATATGTCTGGCATATTGCATGCAAGAAAGCAGACGTCAAGATTAAGTATTTCGTAAAATATAGGTCAGCTCGATAAGCAAAAGTGTGGATTATTCGGTATCTGGGCAGTTATTCACCAGAATGTGACTCAGACTAATGGTTCTAATTCAGACACTACGGCATGGATCTCACCAAGATTACATATCCTAACTCGGTATATGTCTGGCATATTGCATGCAAGAAAGCAGACGTCAAGATTAAGTATTTCGTAAAATATAGGTCAGCTCGATAAGCAAAAGTGTGGATTATTCGGTATCTGGGCAGTTATTCACCAGAATGTGACTCAGACTAATGGTTCTAATTCAGACACTACGGCATGGATCTCACCAAGATTACATATCCTAACTCGGTATATGTCTGGCATATTGCATGCAAGAAAGCAGACGTCAAGATTAAGTATTTCGTAAAATATAGGTCAGCTCGATAAGCAAAAGTGTGGATTATTCGGTATCTGGGCAATTTTTACCAGAATGTGACTCAGAGCTGTAAGGGTCCTTATTCAGAAACTACATCATGGACTTAATGGAGATTAGTGTGCGTTGGTGAAAGTCAGTGCGATATACAATATTTTGGCTTAATCAACTATCTATTTTACACTCAAATATTAGGCCTACTTGTTTGTAATTCATAATTCTCTTTTGATAGAATAAATATATCAATGAGATTTTATGGAGATATTTGATATATATATATAGTCTATAGTTCTTAGAAACAACAGAGTTGTCAATTAAGAATAAAATTTATACGTATGATGAAGGTTTTAAGATTGGTAAGTATTAAACATTTTTCGTGTTTCTTGTTGTCAACAATTTTCATGTTTTACTATTTACGTATCCCTATAGTAATAGAAATTAAAACAAATTGACTATTTTTCGCATATACACAATGAAGTTTAATTGTACAAAGAATGATTTAGGGTCAATATCTGTTAGTTATACACCATAGTCATCAAATACATTACTCAAGATTAAATGTGGACTATCTCATCCATTAGAGATTATTCTGATAAATTCAATAAATAACTCATTTCTCTTTGACAACTTACCTGAGCTTGATACAAAAAAAGAAAAACTTTGAAAATCAGTCACCGAATATTCAGGACGCAAAATGAAATTGAAAATGAAAATGGCATTTAAACCTTCTTCATATCAGCGTACGTTAGAACGGTTAAAACAACACTTCATCATCACAAAATCAATGAAGCTGGTGCATCCCCCCCTCAATTTCGCTTAATAATGTAACACATCATACAGTTTTGTACAGGTAATTTAATGTTGGATAGAATAGTGTCTTTTGTACATGATTTTGAATGTTCAAGATTCACCAGAGCCTTAAACGAACGTTCGACGAACGTTCACCACTAGTCGTACGTTTAAGGTTCGGAAACGAACGTTCAATGAGCGTTCGCCAACAAAACGAACCTTCAACGAACGTTCGACGAACGTTCACCACTAGTCGTACGTTTAAGGTTCGGAAACGAACGTTCAATGAGCGTTCGCCAACAAAACGAACCTTCAACGAACGTTCGACGAACGGTCGCGAACTTTCGGTTCTGGCGGGGTAGAGTGTCGACTCAAACAAGTATCTGTATACAGTGATAATTTTTATATGAAAGGATTCCGTTTTATACGGAGATTGTGTTCCTGTGGTCCAAAAAATTATTTGAGCAGTTTTTAAAAAGCTAAATTTTTGCAACTTTATATATTATCGACATGAAGCCCCTTCATAAGTAGTTGGAAACAAGTTGAATATCAAAAGGAATGAATATTCGCTAACAAGCATCTTAATTAAGCTGTTGATCAAGGAAATTTCATTAACTGCATTATAATGTAAGTCCCTGCAAGTCTTCAGGGAAAAGTTGAGATCTCATTGTGCTTCTTAGCTGAGATGTCACGCTTTAGTTCAATTTTCAGCGGCATGATTTTATGATTCATAAGGCGTCATTTCTTGAATCTGAATAGTAATGTGGACCCATTAACATCTTCTAAAGCTATGATTATCTTCCTTGATTATGATCTTTTGCTCTTTCAGTGGCACTTTGTGTTGTGATCACGCTCAAGAAAATAATCTTATTAAAATAAAGCTGAGCTTTTAGTAATGGCAATCCATCTAATTGCTAATTTAACAAAGTATATTGCCTCTCCAAATTGACATCACATGGAGGATTCATGGAATACTATTCCTTATTTTGTATTGCTATCATGATCAGTCAGATTCGTGTTAACTTCTCCAAAAGTGTAGAAATTTGCACATTTCACAGGTGGTACTGGGTCTCGACTCATGTTCATTTAATGAAATCGAAACTGTATACATATTGGGAATTTAGTAAATGCTGTGTTACCACTCTACCTAATATACTTACTCTATGCTCACAATATTGAATCAAATTGGGAGCCTTTCTAATTAATACACAGAAAGCAGCGAAAATGGAAATATTAGGGTATGTTGGAAACTTGCATTGTCATTAACATTCATTGTTAAACAATATAATATTCTCATGATGCAGGTCTGCGTTCTCTACACCGGCTGTCGTGTCACCAAACTGAGACGACAAGAAGATATATATACATGTATATAGTTGATTGTAATATAAGGAGGCGATCCGGAAAAAAAACCGGCTTAGAATATCGTCGATGTTGGTCTCTGACCTTTGTCGTTGTGCCATTCAGGTGTTGTACTGGTGATTACTTTTCAACTGTGTCTGATGCATGCCTTAACATATCGTTGTCACTTTACCTGAAGATGAGGCGCTGTGCGCCTTCGAAAGCGCTTGTGTAAAGAGAAAAAAAGGAATATACAACATCGACGATATTCTAAGCCAGTTTTTTTTCCGGATCGCCTCCTTATATTACAATGAATTACTACGATCCGTTATTTTCAACAATGTATATAGTTGCTTTTACTTTCAGAACATTTGTCTTTCGACGACTTAAAGAATTCGCAGTATCTCATATTAGAAGTCTTCCATCAGTATTGCGAAAAAGTGTTGTGCATTGATCGCAGTTGAGTGAGATCAGCATCGACTAGTGAGAAGGATGATATTTAATTGTGAATTTTGACTTAAAATAAAAGATTGAATAAAACGAATAAAATTGAACATGACATTTTTGCACTTTGTAAAAGAAATCAATTTTCGGAGGAGAATTATCTACCGTATGTTATGAAAGAAACAAATTTCTAAAATTTGATATGAAAGTTCAGAGACATAAGCTTGCTGGCAGCACTAGGGTCGCACAATGCTAGAAATGCATCTTTGAGTTTGATGGTGGAGTTGTTGCTAATGTCAATTTTATTGGGCCATGATTACGTTAGCAGAAGAGGCCCGGGAGCAAATGTTTTGCTGATGGGGACTCAATGACACTGGCTAATATGAGGCCAGTATGCACATAAATTCATTTGTGCTAATTCAAATACAATTTCAGTGCTTTATTTCGATTTCTCATTTGCTAATTTAAGAAGAGAGAGAGAGAGAGATTTGTTTATTCAAGTTAATGAAAATCAATCATATACATATCATCGGATCATATATATATATATATATATATATATAGGTAAGTCAGGCAAATCAGACATAAAATCATCACTTTACAGCAGTTTACAAATTAATACATCGATTGTGTGCGATGGTGCAGAACGGGATGAAGGATGACCGTCGAGCGCACGTACGACAGGGAGGTGCAAGTAACATTTCACTATGACGCGATCTTTGCAGTTTTGGTGGTAATAGTGAGTGTAGCAGATTTTTAGGATCCTGAATATCGCGAAAGACTTTTAATGCGGAAGCGTTTCTTCTTAAGCTGATTGGCATTAAATGGTCACATTGGCAATCAACACCACAGATTATTCGATGAGCACGTCGTCTCACCCTTTCGATTCTCTCTGAGCATTTCTTGTTCATTCCGATAAGTAATACATCATTATATTCTAATATTGATAACACAGTCGCATTGTATATTACTATGAGTTCTTTCTTATTCAGATACATTTTGAGACGTTTCAGAATATAAAGTCGTTGACTTGCTTTCTTGCATAAATGAGTCACAAACATAAGAGCAGATTAATAACAATTACATTCAGAGCCTCTGGGCATTTGCACTCGTGCTTCAGAGCGAATCGATAATCTCCTGGAATTGCCTTCTTACTTCTACAATAACATCTCACATTCAGTCATATGAGTATGATTTCTTCTAAAATCATCGACTTATCCAAAAGTAAATTTGCCATAACATGCTTGAACCATGGACTTCTTAACACTGGGTCCATGCTATACGTACTCTTGGTTGTAACTTATCTTCGTGTAGTAGACGTGATGACTTCAAGCTAGGGTTGGCATGAAATATTTCGCGAAGTTTATTTTTTATTTCCTCCGAAGTCTATCGAAGTTTAATTTTTTCGAGCGCAATGTCGCTTTTCTTCTGCAATCGAAGTTCTGCTTATGAAAAGTATACTCTAATTTATCATTTAAGACCATATTGCTACTTTAAAGGCTGTGATAAGTATGTGTTCATCAGTAGACTAATTGATTTTTCTTCGCGAGCCAATCAAATCAAGACACAAGCATATTCCCGTTGCTATGAATGCGGTTGCGGAAATAAGACTGCTGTAACGTTCGCTATTGTTTTATTCGTCGTTCGAGGGACTTATGATTCAATCAGTAAACGATTCATCATTTGATTATTCCGCTCTTTATTGTGCAGTGCATAAATAGCAGAGGACCGCTATTATTTGGTAGTCTAAAATTTTCGGTAAAGAGCTTATTCCTATAGTAATCTAATCTGAGTCACAATCACAACTCACAATGTGCTTCGAGCGCTTGTAATCATAATATGTGTGTACAAAGATGTCATTTGCATTCGATGTTGTGGGGTGGCGTGTGGTGCTGCCGTAGCTGCCACCCTCAAAGGGGGATGGGGTACGGCAGCAGACCAGAAGGGGCAAATTTTCAAGTTGTAACTAATGATATTCAATAGGGAGGCGGAATTGAGTTTTTATAAAATTTCATTGCGCAGAATGAAAGTTAATAGTCAGCCTGTTAAAAACGGATAGGTTATTTATTAATTGAGAACCCACAATGCTCGCAATTCTCAGCTTCAGAGTTGCTGTCAACACGTGACTTACAGTAACAGATAACTATTTTGAATAATTTAGCTTAAATATATAGCGTTTACTTTCTAGAATGTGTTTAAGTCATATATAGTCATAGGCCTACATAGGCCAGTAATTACAATCTATGCGTAGATATACATGCAAAAGTAGTGTATTGTCAGGCAGCCTGTTGTTTTCGTGATATGAAAATCTGGCCAGTAGTAAGTATCTGGTCAGCTAAGTATGTTATGACTTATCAGCATAAAAGCTATAGTCTACAAAGCACGCTATGTAAAAAGAACTTTCTACCTGAATTCAATCCTTAAGTCTCTGCATAATAATCATTCTGATAAATAAATTAATCTCATTAAATTGGATGCGATTTTATCTTATCAATGTTCAAGTGTGCTAAAAATTGCAAAAAACTTTTTGACTGGAGAAGTAGGCCGTATATAAGTATTACATGTAATTGATTAGGGCTATTCAAACGAAATATGATATTTGAAAGTTAAATAAATTAGGAAATTATTAAAATGTTAAGAATGCTATTGCCTGTAATCCATTAATTCTACCAGCAATCGCAATGGCTAATTCAAAGACCAAATATAGTAGTAGCGACAACAGTACATGTACATGTACATGGAAGTCGAAGTAGACGTTGGTTAATGATGCGCAAATTCATCCAGTATAATGAAAAAGATGAAGCGAACCAACAAATATTGACATGGTGCACTTCTGCTTCGGTGGCGAGATGGGAGTGGGACCAAAATTGGTGCAAGAATATGGGCAACGGTGGAGGGGAATCATGAGGATGACGATGACTTTTAAAGCGCTGATGTTGTTCTCAAATGCCAATTGTATTGTTGATTAACATCAATGTCTCAGTATTAAGATAATTGTCGATAAGCTCAATCGTTGCACCGGTCATATAAGCTGAACATACTATGTACAAACGCTGATGGATGCTTATGATAAATGTTGACATAGCGTTGGAAGTGATTACTTCTAAATCTTCTAGTTCGCATCAAAATTTACAATGCGAAAAGCTGAACTCAAAAAATTACCTGTCAACAATTTGAAAGCGTTCTTCGGCTAGTCATCGCACAATAATGACTTTTGCATGTTATGACAGCCGGAAATTTCCTTTTTTCACATAATAAAATCATTCTTAGTGTAAACCAATTTTATGGACGGCAGCCCGGTAAAACAATGCATATGTTTTCACTAATTTAGACCCACCAATTCCAAGAAACATTTTTTTCAGAAGTGAAGTCTGAAATAACTATTTTGGGGTATTGCCCAAAGGCAGTGAAGAATTCGTGACTGTACTCGAACAGGAAGTGTCTCTAAATTCAAGAAGGAAAAAAGTTCGAAAATGCGCGGCCATGTTTTATGACCAACTGTATATTCGACAAATTATGCCCAATATTGACTGTTTCTAGGTTACCTGTCATCTAGAATAACCGGCGAAATAAACTTCGAACAGTTCCTGACCATTTACTTGGGGAATTCTTTTGTATTCATCCAAAAATAATAAACTTCGATAAACCTCGCAAAGTATTTGATTTTTCTATTTCCTCCGAAGCAAAAAATAAACTTTGGAGTTTTGCTTCTGATCATTTAATTGGCCCTGACAGAAAGAATATGATTTTCAATCCCAAAAGCATTGCATTTGCATGAATTTTTCTTTTGAAATTCCGTGAAATTTTTAGGATTTAATCCAACAATTGTTGTTTATGGAAATATGGTACATTCCAACTTTAAAAGAGGCTAGAAACTTCCGATTGCATGAACTAACCTAAATTCTGACAAAATTATCTTCACATATGAATGCATGCATTCTAAATCATATTTTTATTTCTTATTTGTTTTTAGTCTGTCTATGCATCATCAAGACCACACTGACAAACTGCGTGGGACTGTAGAAATTCAACTTTTCTTTTTGTTTATGTTAGTGGGAAAAGTGAGTGTTGATAGATCTCAAAGAGAATATAATTGATGAACATGGGTACTTCTATTCCCCCCCCCACCGCATTTTCCAATTCTTCCAAATTCATGAAATTTCATTAAGCTTAGTCACATTGGATTTACAATATACCTCATCTTACAACACCACTGGGAAGTCTTACTTGAACACTGAGAGGAAGGATTGGTCCCTTGGATACTCAGTTAGAATACATGTAAAGCTGTGATCATGAACTCCGTAGGATTGTTGTCTACAGACAAATGACGTGCAGATGTAAAATTCTGGGGCTGTAAATGTTCTACAGGCCAGAGGAATTTTACACTCAACGCTTTTGCGACAGTAGTGAAGTGAAACAGTCCTTAGGAGCAAGAGAAGATCGTTGACGATGCAACATTCCCGGGTGTCAACAACAAAAATGTGGTGGTGGGGAGAATAGAAGTACCAAAACATGCAATAGCAGATTGTTGACAGAGGGCTGCATACTTTAAGTTATTTCATCAAAATGATTATACATTTGAAGATAAATGACAATAACCACGAATATGTGCAGCGTGCACTGAGACGGAACCAGTGCCTAGTCTGTGTCAATCACTAGAAGTCGCCATCGTCTAGCTATGGCTGTCATGACAACACATGCACAAGACGCTTTGCTTCAATGTTTTTTCTTGGAATGTATACGATTTATTATTATCATCATTTTATGGATGTTCTATCCTTTTATATTATTGAGCGTCGGATTTCCATGCATATGATCAACAATAAGCGAGCTTCCAT
Organism: Prostheceraeus crozeri; assembly: GCA_907163375.1. NCBI lineage: Eukaryota > Metazoa > Platyhelminthes > Polycladida > Euryleptidae > Prostheceraeus > Prostheceraeus crozeri. Next base: position 543,675 of record CAJQUW010009819.1, on the reverse strand, counting down.
TTAAGTTGAACATAATTAAACAAAAACGAAATTCGGATTTCTTTGGTTTTAAGTGTAGAGAAATTGATAACAATAAACCTCTAGAATGGAAGCAGAGCTTCATGCAATACACAATAGTGGCACAAAGATCGCAAACATTTTTGACTTAGATACACTTGTCAATGGATGAATCATTGGGTTAGAGTCAGTCACATGTGCAATTCTAAGCTTCTCATTGGTCCTTCATGCTCCATCTTAGTTCCCCCGAATTTGCCTCGGCTCTGAGTGAATTACCATTCTAGTCAACTTCAGATAAACAATAGTTTTTCTATGGTAGACATCAATGACTTGTACAGCAACGCAAATGTGAGCTGCTGCTAAAAGCAACACCTCCTTCAGGCATAGAAATGTGACTTCAAATAGAATATAACTTTGTAGACAGAATTAACGGCTTCCATGCCTTCATGCTCTTTTGTCAGAATCCTTTTGACACTTGTCTAAAAAACTGAAACCCCACCAATGTTCGTGCATATAATACTTTAAATGCAATACGAGTATTGTCCTTGATCTTTTAAAAGGTTGCATGACGTTGTAATTGACCAGTCGATGGGAGATCATTATTAAGAAAAGTGTAAAGTCGATGTTATCAAACTGTCATGATGATTGTATGGTAGGCTTATTTCGGTTGTAGATTAAAATAGTTAAATTAATAATTGCTACTTAAAGAACATGTTTTTTTAGTGTTTTTCGAAAAGTGGCTAAAGCTAAATAATCTGTTTAAAACATTGCCCTTCCTGAAATAGGTTCAAGTGAAAGAATAGTGCTCGTAGAAGAATATGACGAAGACACATTGTATAAGCGCAAGTATAGTTCTATTGAATGACTTATTCAGATAACAGACTCAAAAACAACGATTTTACATGATTACGTGATTCTCTCGATCAGTATTTTTTCGAAAGTTGAGGTAGAGTGTCCCATTTTTAATTTTGTCATTACAATCACAATGACATGAACTATTGTTGTTAAATACACCTACATATTTATTTTAAATCGATTATTTGAAAACAGAAGTCGATAGCTTATACAGCCGTCATGTTGTACCCATTCATGTTCAAATATGATATTTCACATGCAACATAAAGTAGCAGACATGAGTGATCGACAATACAGCAAACGAAGAGAACATTGTGTTAGACGGATGTGACATGGGCTTCTCCATTCTCCTCTCCTGCTCCACACTGAGAAACGATGATGACGTAATTGTTTATCGCACTGGTATCTGCCATAGCTTCTCGATCTTCTATTTCCACTATGGGAGGTACGGTTGTTCCATTAGTTGTTATTGGACCTTCCTTCCTATTTTCTTCGTCAGTTATGCTACCAATACTACCGGCAAGTCGACGACATCGACGCTTTTGGACAATATTTCGAAGCCAATCGCAGTGGCATACCAGAGGGAATGCACCGTGATCGATGTAACGAGAACTAAGTTTTCCTTGAGGCCAGCATCCACCTTTCATGTTAAGTCTTGAAGCCTTCTCCTCACTCCTTGACTCCTTATCCCTGTCTGCATGACTAGATTGTCTGTCGTCAGATGGCTTGCTATCTTCCATTTTGGGTTGGCGGTACACTGGTAAACATTCACAAATACAGACAACAGAACTTGAGCATCGTGCACGGTGAACACAGCCACAGACAAGATTTAGAGAGTCGAATGAGTCAATACGTTTACATCCATTATCATGATGAGAAGGTAACATTGGAGAAGTGGCATCGCTGGTCGGAACAGCGCCCGATGAACATGCTGCAGCGTGTTCTGATGCTCGGGCTTCCTCTTCCCTTTCAGTCTCTTCTCCGTCGACAGCATCCTCTTGCGAATAGCACCTGCGTAAGAAGATTTTACTAGTCATTCGTCGATAATCTGGATTACAGATGAGAAGTATGGGCACAAAGAAAAAGTAACGAAAAAAGCTCCACATATGTGCCAAGACATTGATGGCATAGTTTTTCTTGAATTCTTCTAAAGTCTTATTTTCTTTCTCAACTGTTACATGTCTGACGAGCCACTCGATGTTCTCTGGAGTGGCGAACAGTACATATGATAATCCCAAAAAGCTGGCAGTGGCTATATCGGGATTACATTGTCTTTTCAGGCACAAAAGTACAAGGAAAGCGCACAACGAAAGAGATATCAATGCGATGGGTAAGATATCATGAAGCACAACTAGAAGGATCGGATAAATTTGGTTAAAGACCACGGACTGGACAGGACCATTGTTGAAGATACAACGGCCACCGGCGCCCCCTCTCACTGCGTCTGATGGATAATATGTTGCCAACCAGAGTGTATGTACATTGAAAACCACTAGGGCGCCGATGAGACCCAACATAATACAGCACACTGAAAAGGGAGTCAATGTTGTCCTCCGACGAGCAGCCATTGACATTAACTGATCGACGATAAAAAGAATAAGGAACCAAACCGGCGCATTGGCTACTACATTGCGGGAAAAAGTCAACATCTTGCAGCCGTATATGCTGTGCTCAAGATTGTACGCATCGAGGTTTTTGGCAGCGAATGTAGGCAAGTAGAAGATCGTGTATTCCTTTAAGGTTAATGTATTATGCCAAAAAAGAATCTTCCAGATAGCTTGTTTGTAGTGTCTATCAAGTCTAAAGAGAACAATTTCACTTTTTAAGATAGTAACCAACGTTACAAAAAGAAGCGTTGGGTTGACATACTTCAGCACCTTTTCAAATGTTTTCTTCTCCCAAGAACGCTGCCACTGCTCGTAATAGAATTTGCCAAACCAGTCTTTAGAAGAACGGTCGCAAATGTTTAGCATTTTGGTGATATTGTAAGGGAATGGATGTTTCATTTGCGCCGACATCCGCTTATAGTGAAGACATATCTGGATGAACATCGTTCGTGAATTCGTGGAATTGAAATCGATCTCGAATGAGGATGATCCCATGGATCCCATAGGAGTTGCAAAGACCGCACCACTTGACATTGTCCCGACTAGCATCGTAGCAGCTATGGAAAGCATTTTGATGATCTCCTTTGTCAGGAATGATCTGAAATGTAAGAAGATGGACAAATAGAGCTTTGAAATGTGAAATGAAGCAGGTTACAACCATTGAAACACTAAGAAAATGCTAAGAATATAATTATGAATGTTTAATAATCATAAACAGTATTTATGTAATTCACATACATGCACATGCATTACGACAATAAATTCATGTAATTGATATGTATGCATGTATTGAATATTTATATTTCTCTAGACAAATTATGCATATTTGTACATACAAAATATCTAAATGCTGTCAAAATTCAAGAAATATTGCATCATCTAAAAATATACTGAAGGCCTGATGATGATAGCATGAATTTTGAAATTTCTGTAGTTCTTTTTTGCGGACATCAGTGGGGAAAATGATCAAAATCATATATTACTTAAGTCTGCTGACCAACGCTGTGTACATATATATCATAAAGTGTCGGTCAAATTAACATATGTAACACAACACAACCTTTCCATCGGCATGATGTTTGCTGAAATTGATTTTCTCTTTCAATGAATAAAACTTTTAGATGCTTTTGACCGACATCTATTTGGTAAATCGCATTCATGGTTCACCATGGGGAGTGGACACTCATAAAATTAAAGCGCATGCCAAATAAACTATTGAAACTAAGGTTTCATGTAATACCACGTTTGTTGAAATTGGAACAGAACTTTAATATAAAAAGTCATGCTTGAAAATGGGCTGACGTTTCATGAAATTATTTTGAAGTGGTCCTACATGTGGTAAGACTTAGTCAATCGCATAGGTCAGCATTCGCAGCCATGCAAATTTTCATGTAATGCAACTGTGTCATTTTTGATGAGCAGGTAATGTTTTCATAATTTCCTACGCTCACCTGAAATTTGCACCTTTTTACTATTACGAATATGCACGTCTGTTGAGTTCCACTCGCTCTCGTTTCATGTCAGACAAGATTAAAGAAAACACCAATGAGAATCAGATTGAAGTCTTCGGCAAAAATTATATGTTCTATGTTCTCTGATTAGTAAGTGAGAGGTACTGTGTCTACTGTGTGTACTGTGCACTTGGCATGAAATGATGCAGCATCCAGTAATTACAAAAGAGTCTTCAGTGGAACTTTAATTGCTAATTCGGTGAAAGCTTTGATTTTAAACTGCGATTTGACCTAATTCTTTTTGTTGATTGATCAGCAATTTTGATGTGATTAATTGTCTTTAAATATATTTTCTACTCTTAGGTTATTGCATTTCTTATTGCAGTGTGGGTGTCAATGCAAATTTTATGCGAATCTAAAACCGTGCTTGAATATTTTAGTCGTTGTGGTGCGGCTACGATGAAAATGAACTACCGCAAGTTTATGCACTAGTGCACTTATAAGCATATAAGAAGGAAGGCTGCTCCTATTTCCCTTAAATCTCTGTACTGGTGCAAAGCCAAGGCATTGCTACAGGAAAATAGAAGTCTGAGAACAGATGCATTCATGTGCAAGATAATATATGATAAACATTGTCCAATATCGCTCACGTCTGCTAACTTTACACTTGTGGAGATCAAAGTAATCAGTACATTAGAGGATCGCAATCTAAGGCGGAACGTAATGTATGAGACTGCCAATGAATTCAGCGCTTACCAGGGTTGCAACCGGCCACCGAGTTTGCCCCGGTCATAAATTTTGAAGACCGCTGGTTTTTTTAATTAGGCCTACATGCATGTCGACCATTGACTACATTCATTCTAGAATTAAGTTCCAGACAATTAAAAGAATTATAACATGGTAAAAGCATGAAAATATAACATAATTCATATAATGTTGATTGGAACCGTTGGCTGTTAATTGAACATGTGAAATTGCAGATGGTTAACGATGACAGGATAGTTTAAGTAGTCAGAGTTGCAAAAAATTGCTAACTTTTTCCTCCGTTTGTTAGAGGAATATGCTATTTGGAAATGCGTCAATAAGTTAAGGAAAAAAATCTTTTGCTGAATTCTCGGCTGTCTTTTTTCGAGATTTCTGATTGTAGTTGAATAACGCGCTATCACCACGCGTTTTACTGCTCAATATTTTCCCATAAGCTTGCAAAATATGCGGTCAAAGTGCGAATAATTGCATATCTACGTCATTGATGATCAAACTGGATAGAGATTGACAAAAATAGGCACCTGTGCGCTTCATCGGGAACTCTTGTTTATCTGGAGTACTGACAGACCTACCTTATCTATGTAGGAATCGAGAAATCGAATGATGTCTAGCGGTCGAAGTCGACATGTTGCCAACCTTAACTAGTAGGCTACAGAGACGCCGACCTAGCCCCGACCGGTCTTGACAGCAGCGGCTGCAGGACCGGCACCGGCTCGTCGGCTTTGATCACGCCGTACCCGGCCAAATCCTGGTCCTTACATTGTTCGATTCTGTTGACGATTTTCCAATCATGCATAGGCAAACTCCATAATAAAAGAAAGTCCACACATATGGCCAGTAAATCAAAATTCTCATTGCCAAGTTCAAATAAAGTATATTTTGAGGTCACAAAAGAGGTTCCCGCAAATGTAGCGGTGACCCGCGTGTCGAGCACCCTAATAAAAGCCTGAAATGAACGAAACTGAGGTTCTTTCTTGAACGCATTACGCATTCCCTATTAATAACTGATCGGAAAATATATTTTTCAGTGTTAAGAGAAAATGGTCCTCTTGCAAAATGGCTTCAACAGGGCAAAATAAAATTGGAATAACATCTGAAACCTGCGATTTTTTATTTTCGTCCAGAAAATCAAAAGATTGCGACAATTTGAAAGTATGGCCTATTCAGGCACATCAACTGTAGGAGTTCATTGAATTTTGGTTTTAGATGTTGCAGAAAACGGTTCTGTTATCCTAATTTTACGTATTTTGAAGCATTCCGTGTGACAGTTTAATAAAGATCGAGTTTTGTGAGTTTATCAGAGATTTTATGATTTAATTATTAGGAACAAAAAATAAAGATCAAAATAACTCCAAGAAGCGTCTCAGAACCACGTTAGAGATGTACGAAAGATATTTGATTTATGTTGTCTCAAGAAAATGACATTTCTGTTTTATTTGATTTAATTTCTTTACCAATTTCAAAAGTCAGAAAATCAGGAAATATCTCATAATTCCCCATCATTTTCCATGTTGAATGAGCTGAAAGTGAAATTTCATCTTCTTCGTCCTACCTTAACATTCTTCTGAGAAGAAAATTGACACTAATTAAAACGACTGTTATCTGCAATTGTCATATTAGCGTCCAAGTCTACTTCTTGTAATTTGCGTCGCGTAAAACGTTCGTGTAATGAACTTTCCATTTATGAACAGCACTGTCACTTTGAACATCCGGTCAGGCGATGGTCGGAGAAATAGTTGCTCGGAAATGGCAGAAAATGCTCCTCCTGGTATCCGGTCTATTGCTTTAACCAATATTTCCTTCACGACATTTAGTTATAGACATCTTTAGCAAAATTCCGTCCCTCATTAATGAACAAGACGAATACTTTTCTGCTTCATATGAGTCGTCAAACAAATATGTATTCATTTATCTACGGTCGGTACACAAACATGCTCTCATGATAGGGAAATGAGAAGTAGCTATGGGCAAAACTTGTCTCCCAAGATTCATGAGACTGCTTGTAAACTTGTTGTTTTATTCAGAAATGCATGAGCATTTCTAGCGAAAATGAGTTTGTTTTCGTTAGTACCCGTCCGAACAGTAATGAAAAATATCATGAGAAGTGATGTGTGGAATAAATCGATTAACCGATCATGATGTCCTTAATAACATGATTAAACACGTCATTATGCATTGTAGCGCAATAAATCGCATCTGATGCTTCTCAGGAAGACTTTTTCAAAATCGTGTGAATGTGACTGAACTCCTTCTAAACGTATCATCAAATAGGCACAAAAATGAGCAGTAAAATGTCAAGATCAATCTGAATTTGGGAAAATCTGAAAACTGCCTTGCCTGCATGTTTGGGTCTAGAGAAGATATTTCTCAGTATCGATAGTCCTGGCCAGAACTAGTCGCGAGATGCAGGAAGATCAAATATCCATTGAACGCAATGCAAATTCAAGTCTGAATTCTGACGAATCTGAAGGGTGACACCACATTGAACGCACACAGTCGGTAAATTTAGATCAGGAAGAGTCGAACAGTGTGAATAAAATTTCCATCTGACGAATTTATCACTGGGAAAAATTGAGTCAAAGATATATGCCTTTCACTTGGAAAGCCTGCCTGCATTCTGGCCGCTTAGGTCTTAAGAGCTACTTCTGCAATGCGCGCATATAGCCAATCACACAAGCCAAAGAGAGACGAATATCTATGTCAATCTCCATCGCCTGCTACCATGGCATGCTAGATAGGATTATGTCCGCTGTAAACCAACTCACGCTCTCTCTGTGAGTGATTGAGTAATATAGCTGCTATATCCAAAAGTTCATGATATCTGCACATTTGTAGGAAATTTCACACGACTTTCATTCGCTTTGTATAAGCATGCTTGACCCATAATTACTTTCCATTTACATTATTACAAATCGAAAATATAAGAAAGAATAGTTATGCTGTAGAAAGTGGAACTTGCTTTGTATAGACAGTGGAAAACTGGGAATTGGGAATTACTATGAACGCCGCATATGACAGTGTACATGTTTATGCGTCACTATTTCCTGTGTCAGTAATATAATTCATGTCAGCATTTTTACCCCATATAAAATAGCTCCCCTTAGTAAATAATGTTTCACGGCCTATTATTGATTTTCCTATGCAAGTGTCATCTACATTTGTGTTCCAGGCCCAATGCAGGCGCTCTCTGGAACCATTTATGACCTTTTGATTTGCAATAAACAAATAAGTAGATTTGAATTTAATATATTCGTCGCTGCTGATGCTAAATACCGGCATATTGTATTCCCAAATTTTCGTCTGTGCACCGGCCATTTCAGGGGAAGAAGGAAGATAGCAGTGCCTATAATTTCCAAATAACAAACAGCAATTTATGTTGATCACATTATGTAGCATGCTTGAATTGCCTGGGTATGCATGCATATGCATGTAGGCCTATATATTTACTGTATGGGCATGGATTGTGTAGAGTCAAACATGATGATATCGCTTTCTGTGTTGCATTATATATTTTTTGCGGTGTATATTCTACCCATTTTCGGGATATATTTTAGATTTTCAACATGGATTTATCACTGATTTCGGGTGATGTTCAAAATCTCCGAGCCGAGGCGCAGACAATGACCGAAAGAAGCGTATATTAAGTGTGTAAGTTTTAGTCAGGCAGCACAGCCACAACGAATTTCTGAAGGGAACAGGGCCAATAATGAGACTTTCACAGAATGATGTATAGCCGATGGTTACTATGAATCTGCGCGTCTGCGAGTTCTGTTTTTTTGTCCGACAGGATTTTAGAAAGACATGCAAATCCTAAGGAAGTAGACTAGAGGGTAGAAATGAGATCTTGCATGCTTTCTCATAATAAATGAAAAATGCAAGTCCGTGGAGTCGTAATATTTGACATGGAATGTCTGAACAAAGGTCTAAACCTTCTCATGCATTAATTATTTTCAAAATTAAATGCAATTTTCGGGCCCTCTAGGCATCCTACGAAGTTGGAATTACTAGAATTTCATTGAACCATTTTCTGTTTTGGCCACAAATTTTGCCGTTTTGGGATCAACCAGAAAATGTAGGTCGAAATGTTATCAAATGATCAAAATATACATGGAAGTTTTAGGGTTATATTCTATAGGTTTGACCGATCAAGAAGTCAATCATCCGTTTCATATTAAGCATGGACATATCAACTGCAGAATGACATGATCAATCGCAGCATTGACACTTCGGGTTCATCACTGACATTTCAAGAGCAGAATTACCGAGATGAGATGAAGCGTTCCCGTTTCAAATGCCAATTGCCATATCAACAACATAATGAAAACAAAATTTAACGAAAATTCACTCTAATCAATGGTGATCTGTAGCTGCAGACATGAAACAAAGAGGAAAATAAAAACTAACAAGAGAGGGCTTAAACAAGTATCGTGGACAACATTAAAATGTCTATTTTCTACATAACAATCAAGAAGTCTTGGCATGTGTTCTACCATGGTTAGGAACCAATACAGTTGTATCGATGGATCTCGTGATCGAAAGGTTTTTATAAGATATAATATTGATGAGAAATCTATTAAATGTTATTGGAGAATTGATTTCAAGACCATAAACGATTAGCATAATTTGAATATAGCAACTAACATCCATCTGTATTGAAAGCTTATAGAGACGCAGATGAACAGAAAATTAGTATCATAAATCGATTCACAGATAAAAATGATGATTGATAAATCAGCCTTGTGCAGCGCTTACTCTGTTCAACCCTGAGGATGCACATTCGTCATTCAGTCATTCACTTCAGCATCTTAGTTCAATCTTTATCTACACGAGCGCAACAGACAAAGACGTGCTGTGTCCGTTCTGTAGGTCAAATTGCATGAATCCAACCATTACGCTAAGCAGTCAATTTCATCCTCCATTTGTCCAGTTAAATGTAGTGGAGCACATTCGATGGAGGAAAAGCTGCTTCTATTCTCCTTTCATTGTTTTATTTTGCATTTGAAACGTTAATGCTGCAGTTGATTTGGTAAAGAACAGCAGTTTTCCCACTCATGCCGACAAAAATGCACTTGAAACGGCAATGACACAAATTCTTTTCGACTGCCGCACCTTGACATATCATTGTCAATCTTTAAATGACAAAACTCGTTCTTGACGGGTCAAACCTACATCATGTGCATGTTCGTGCAGACACTTTGTTTAACAATTCATGCGGCCGTGCGGGATAGATGAATGGCGCACGTTGTATTTGTTAACAGAATCAACAACGAAAACATCATTTCCACAACGTGCGTTGTGTTTTCCATGTCTACACAGTTTCATGCCATCAATTTGATAAAAATTTATAATGTTCAAAACGATTTCGAAATTCAGCAGAAAGTTTATTGTACGAATTGATAAGTCTTACTATCCAGAGCTTGATGGAGACTTTTAGGTCAATAATTAACCACGGATAGTCTGAAGAAATGTTGGTTGGATTTTTTTCTTGTTTATTAACATTTTCATTTTATTTCATTTTTCAATTTCTCATTCTATAGCATTTTGAATTTTTGATTGAAGTGCCGCAATGAAAAGCAATTTAAACGATTATCTGAACGAGTAAAGAACAGGCTGCATCTCAAAACCACAACACAATCCATCATCAAGTTTGGGTCCAAACTTGGGCTTGGGTACCCCCAAGCCCAGGATTAAATCTTGGGTGCCCCCAAAGATTGGAACCCAGAGTGGCTATTTCTCTAATGAAGTGGAACAACAATTTCCAGAGCATGTTTGGAATTTTGATTGAGATTTAAAACTGCATGAAGATATTTTGAATCATACCTTATTGTACATATTTCTATCCAATTAATATTTGTCTAATATTCATATTAATTTCTATTTATTACATGAATTTGTTATTGCGGAATTGAGGTCATATCAATATTCAGCTAAAAGTTTGAATTATCGGGATAGGTTATCTCTGGGCTTAGTATCATCGACCCTGTTTACGTCTACAGCCTTATAATTTCCTAATTAGCATGACTAAGCTACATTCCTTACAACATGTCTGATCGAGAAACGAAACACACATAACATAGGCCTCGTAAAAGATGAAAATAGCACAAATGTAGATATAACGATATTTCTGCTAATCGTAAGAAGCAATCATCAAAGAATGTCACTGCATTAAATGATACCGATATCTATTTATTTCTAATACATGTAGCCTAATAGTAGAATAAACAATATAGGCCGAAGTTTTTAACTTTCAAGGCTAGCGGCTATATGAAACAAGTTATCTACGAGTTGTTGTAGGCTACCAATTTAACAGCATAAGCTTTATACAGGTATTGGTTTAATGCATTGCATTTTTTCATTTATTATTTGCTTTATTTCACGCAAAATGATATATATACAAAATTCTGTCTAACACAAAATGCATTACATCTAGCTTAATCGATTAAATTCACAAGGAAGCCATAGGTAACCAAAGCATAGTTTAAAAAGCTAATTAAACAAACTATCAGATAGACATTTACGGTAGGTGTATATCAAAGTTGATGATAGCACAGTTTTATCATAGAAAGACCAATCGTGTGGTTGAAGTAGGTTACTTATTTACATGTAAGCTAACATGTAAGCTTACATGTAGATGACTTGCTATGACATATTGTGGTCATTTACTCAGGAAGAATTTTCCCAAGAAAACCACAAATGATCATTCATGGTCAATTTCTTTACTCTTGGGTCCGCACCCCAAGTTTCTTGGGTACCCCCCCAAGACTACCCAAAACCCAAGAGTGAACCCAAGACCCAACCTTGCCATCATATAGACCTGCATTCACACTATTTTTATTTAAACAAATGTGATGGAAGTTTGCGTAAATCAAGTGATTCTGTCTATACGTACATGTTTGTCTTATTAAAAATTTCCAATTTATCGTCATTATGCACAATTAATTTATTCTTGGTAACTCCTATTAAAGTATAAAAAATACTTATTTGTAACAGTTTACGAGGTAGCCTTAATAGTTCATATGAGCATGTAGATCCATGAAGTGATATACGTATAACAGTATTTTATCCACAGTAATCATTTTGGAAATCTGTCTTTTTTCTGCTTTCTGGTGATTACTGAAACTAACTAAACTTTTGAATAAACAGCGATTCATTAAAATTTGGCGAACATTGTAATTAGAGATTTGGTCGGTTGAGATGACTATCTATTCTTGCTTCAGATTTTAATTGAAGATGATGGAACAGAAATAATGTCTTCTCGTTCATCTTGAATTTATTAGTTCAATGAGTGCACTTTCCGAACTACACAAGCGCAAGTTTCCCGCTTAAAATTCATTCTACTGCTTTACATCGTTTGGCAAGAATTCGAGCGAGTTGTCATCCACCCATGCACCAGTGAAAGTTAGAGCAATTTAGCACCGCTCGGTCAACATGGATGTGATGGATGTGTAGCAGAGCAGTGCTAAATAATGCAAAAGAGGATATGCCGCTTTTTTTGAGAACTTCACTGACAAATATGTCCTGTTGATTTGAAGGCTAAATTCAGGAATTTATTCGTTTTTGTCGATTGCTGATATCATGCTTCCAAATAATGAAATTTTCCGCAGCCTTCGCATACTTTCTATTCAAGCATAGAAACCACAATATGTAGCGGAAATTTATGGATATTATTGTAAAACCCACAGCAGTCGGGACGCACTAGTTCATTTTACAAGATATACTGAATTTTGGATTGCACTAGAATTAATTGCAGGTCGAATCTTGAATAATTATAGACCAAGTAATTGCAAGGTGTATTAGATGTAAGCTTAAAAGTGTAAGTATTCATGTAAGTAAGTAATTTCTACAATATCACAAGGAACTTATGACGTTTTCAAAAACTCAATATCATTCCATGCGTACTACATCATTGCATTTATGTAGGCTCTTCATACGCAGTTGACAATGATGCAGGTTTCAACTGTAGCTTGGTGACCAGCAATGTTTTTAACCCTTACCTGTTACCTGGTGCCGTCCAGTCGCGCACGACTCTCGGCGACGTCATACTAGATCCTTCTCCATGCAAAGCGGTCTCTTGCTTCCCGTGTCATCCGTTCCACCGTTTGTCCTGTGATGGTTTTCATTCCCTCTATCCATTCAGTTCTTGGTCTTCCTCTTCGTCTGGATCCCCAGCTGTAGAGCAGCGGTAGTGATCTTTATTTGAAGCGGCTTCACCATTGGCAGTTGTCGTATGCCGCCATCGTTTTTAACCCTAGCTGGGTCTAATAAAGAACACTTGTCACAGAAAACTTTTTTGCACTTAATTTTGTAGTATAGGATTATTTATTTCACTCTAATTACAAAAAATTTCATGCAGCAACTGCTTTTAGATAAAGCATGACTCGGTGTGGCACTCACACTGTAAGATATTTAATCGATATTCAATCATCTTTGTCAACATATTAAATTTGATAATTATTGGAAACATAATAAGAGCTATTAATTTTCCAAATATTTTTATTTCATTACGTCGGAGTTTAAATAAGTTGGCAATGGATAACTGATATAATTACTTTAATTACTTCATTGACAAAAAACAATCGCACATGGTGTGATTGTCATGCCTCCTTAATTCACATCATTCTGCATACGCAGGAATCAAGAACACAGACAGAAATTATTTTCATTACATTTCCCATTATATAATGTACGAAAGCATTATGTCACGCAAATTTGCATAAAGACGAAATGATAATTTCCCGAAGCATAACATGATGGAATATTTTTTCTGTGTTCACACCCTACTCCCAGACTTCAAGCGCTTACTGTGACTATCTTCTACACAATATATAAGGTTACTGTCAAAAATTTTAGATTGTTGCAGCCACGCCCTTTCTTCAATGCGCTAATCTGTAAAAGTCAGCATCAGTTTTAGAAACATTGCAGATTCGCTGACAGAGAGTTTCTTCACCAAGCGAATAATAGCTTTCAGAATGAAGAAATAACTCCGCATGTCTGGAGAGGCTTTGGAATGTTGCTCAAATTTCTCTCTTTTGAAAGACAATATGATTGAATGATGATGAGCATATTCTATGAGCATTTCAAATATCTGGGTGTTTCATTCTAATATTTTATCAATTTAAACTAACTGTAATTATTTAACGGACGAAATATTACTACACGTCTTGGCGGATTTCATCCACCGACCTCTGACAACTTAGGCTGTCGCTCTACCAGTTGAGAAATCAGAGCGACAGGAAAGATAGCGCTCTCAACTGAAGAATTATCTTTTCTCAGAGTTGGCTTCAGATCAGTGATCATTTTTAAAGGAATCAATGTTTACAAGTCTCATAATGTCATTTTCACAAACTGCCATGAATATATATTAGTCATTGTTATTTTGCATCTGTTGGTTCAGTATTTGATGATGTTCAAAACTGACAGGCATCATTCCAAAATACTTTCTTTTTGCTTTTTGGTAAAGAAACTAATCAGAAGATGATCCTTATAGTAATTAAACATCACTTTGAATTACAACTCGGTACAAGTCCTCATCATGAATGTCCCTTTGTTTGTATGATTGCTTTATAATCATCATGTGATTTTTCTTTTTATTTATATGGCAAGATAAACTGAATTAAAAAATAACAATTTGCGAATCAGTATTCAATGGCACACCGTGCAGAATGAAAAATGGATATTAACATGACGCTAGCGCACTTTGGTTTTCATTTCGATCATAAAGGGTGTTTTAATGGTTTTAAATTATATTGCCTTTCAAAATTGAATGTTTAAAGTACTATCATTTTACTCTTATCAACGGTGGTGGATCTTAACATTTAAGTATGAAATTTAGCTCTACACTTGGACTTTTTTTGCATGTATAAGCTATTTCTAGGGGTTTCCATTTGGGTATTCTATTTACTTTACGCTATCCTATTTCCTGGATCTTCACTTTTCTGGTGTTTTGTATTCCATGCATTTAATTAAACAATAGGGATATATAATAGTGTCGATTTGAAGATTCTGAAGACTATGATCAAAGCTGAAGATTGTCAGCTTCTCTTTGGCTGCCAATGAATTTAATGGTTGACTATTTTCAAATCTGTTGACATTTTCTAAACTCTTTTCTGTGAATGTCTAGCAACATTACAGAAAGGCGATAAAGTCAAAATAAAGAACTTCACGAAGAAATGTTTATTTATATTAAGCATGATTTACACTTATTATCGACATTTCACTAAGTAAATTGAAGCCAGTCTATTTATAACGTTAAAAGTCATCCGATTTTCATCTTCTATGTTCAGTCACGTTTTACCCTTAATGAGGCATAGAGTGGAAACGCTATGGATGACAAGGCTTGGATCATCTTCATAATATGATAGCGTCACTTCAAATAGGCGATAAGGATGAACCTTGAGATTTAACACATGCATGTAGTATGTACAGAAGAATTATTTTCCTTGCGATAACAATGTTTTAGGTTAATTATCATACAAGCACTCAACTGCAGAATGAAATGAGAATTGCTAGCACAATCAATTTTGAAAATTGCGTGAACACATAAGTGTGCGAAATGAATGATATCTCCATTTGAAAGCATGTGAAGTGAATTTTAAAATAGCTCATCTTGTTTTGGCATCTCTTGACTTCAGACAGCTTCTATTCTCTAATCAGGAATAGTGAGGGAGGAAGATGTCCTGTACTACACCAGCTAATTAATCAAACATTTTCCTGCATTGCGATGTTAATGACTTGGGAATTTTAAACTTGTAGTAATGTTTACATAACTCGTTCGCAAGACTTTGATTTCCACATCTTGAAAAAACCTTAAATCCCCTCGAATCTTTTATTCTGTAACAAAGTGTTCGTTGAGTCATTAACAGTGGACCGCAAGCCTCACTCATAGAACCGGTGTTACCTTCTGTCTATGTAAAATGTAATTTTTCTTTATATGCACGTAGGCTTTTGTCAACCATCTGGGAAAGTGGTCTATGTCTTTCTGAAATCTGACAACTTACAATGTCAAGAGAGAAAAACTTGTTTAATAATATTGATAGATTACTGATATCACTACAATCTAGGCACTGCATGATATGTCACTGCTGTTTTTGATGTCATCAGCCTTTAGGTATAAGCAGTTGTGAAGTATTTCCAAGCTCATGTGTAAAACGATGGTGATACAAACTTGCGTCTAAGCAGAAATTCACTCAAGATGGACATTTGATGACTTTGTGTCAATGTTAAGCAAAAAAGCAAGAATGCTCTCCAATGACACTCTCGACATCCAATTGCTACATTTACATGCACATAAGATCGTCATCCACGATGATTCCCTAAAAGGGGAAGCGAACAGAGAGCAGAGCTCTTACAATTGATGAACACAAAAATTAGACATAACAGCAGATAAGCCAAAACCTGATATTTTCATCATTGATCTCAGCAAAATTGCCAAAAATATCGAAGGAATCGCTGATTTCGTTCGTCGGTGGTTCGTGGATGTCAGAGCGGTGATGATACATTTGCCCGTTTGAAACACGGCCACGTGCACAGACAGGTAACTATTTCTGTATTTGCGTGATCGGGAAGAGCTCCCTCTCGTAGAAGTCCTGATTGGAGGAATGGAGAAAGTTCGACACTTGTAGGTTACACCACGAGTCAATTCAACGAGCGCGAAGCGCGAGTTGAATTACGAGTGGTGCAACCGAATTACACCACAGTTTCTTACCCCTACATTGGCCTAAGTGTGGTGTATGAGATTTTTTTCCACGGTCCGCGCATGAGGGGGAAAGTGTTTGCTCAGCCAGAATCAGAGAAACCGGATATTTTATGGCTGGCGCGGGCAAGCGATGTGGGGCAGACGGATGACTTCAACGGAAACTCTGTTTTTACAACGACAAGGCATTCGAACTTCAAGAAGTGGATGAACATCAAAGCATGACTATTTCTCAGTTTGAATTCGGTGAGGAGGTATTTTATCTTCAACAAAAGAGGATATTTATGATTTTTATGTTTTAGGAAAGTCGACAGAATTTTTAACCCATTGAATTTTCTGAGGACTAAATTTTTCGCTAATAAAGAGGGCCATGCATGTAGTTTACATTGACATTGATATGTGCATCCTAGGAGTATAGAGATTTTGGCAACTGTTTTCTTAACAAGAGACCAAAACAAAACTGTGGTTTGCTTTGGACAGACAAAACAGATACACCATCATTGTTGTGCTTCCATTTTTTATTTTATCACCATTTCATGAAGAGTGAGTCGCGGGGCAAAACTGTGGTGTAAGAGAAACATTCTTCCACATCCACAGTTTTGCAGACTACATTCCGAAAATAGTGCTCTTATAAGAGATTTTGACAACTGTTTTCTTAACAACCCTCACTGTTGTGTTGCCATTTTTATTAACATTTCGTGAAGTGAGTGAGTTGCGGAGCAAAACTGTGGTGTAAGAGAAACATTCTTCCACATCCACAGTTTTGCAGACTACATTCCGAAAACAGTGGTCTTATAAGAGATTTTGACGAAGAGTTTTCGTAACACGAGAACAAAACAGTGGTGTAAATCTCATCATACTTTCTTGCTCCTTAATTGGTCTAATTGTGGTGTATGAGAAGTTTTTCTACAGTTACAAACATATAGAAAAACCATTTGACCATTGAAAAACCACTTGTCCCGCACACGGGACAAGTTGTTGCAAACATCAGAATTATAATGTTATGTAATCAAATCGATAGCCGCTTAAACACTTTAGCTAAATAGATAATTTTTTAAAGCGTGTTAAATAGGCTATGTGCGAAAGCACAACTAATATAATAGGCCCGAACTATCAATTAACTTAAATTCATTAATTGACTAAAAATTCGACCGACAGAAAAGTGAACCGATTTAGTTATCTGTTAGGCAGAATTACTAGTACATTATTTTGAAAGACTCTATAACACCGAAAAACCACAATACTGAGCCTATTTCGGTGTTACACTGTCGTTCAGAAACTGCAGAATATTTTATTCGGATAAATTTAATATTGGCAGAATGTTTAGTTAATGAACAACGCCATGGATGCTTAACACAACCTAAAGATTTCACATTCACATTTACATTTACATTAGCAAAAATCTCAATAGAAATGTGTTACCTCAGCGACTTTATTGGACATTATGACAAGATTATCCTTCTCTTCCAATGATTTATTGCGATCCTCGTTAAACTTCTTACAATGTGCTTAATTGTTTATTTGTTAAACATCTCACCGACCTAATGTACACAGTGAGAGATGTTTAGAAAGCCCTTTTTATTACCTTTCTATGAAGTGAGTGAGTGTCGGGCAAAACTGTGGTGTAAGAGAATTATTCTACACAGTTTCGTAGACTGCAATCTTAAAAGTGTGGTGTATGAGAATTTGATGACGAGTTTTCTTAACACTAAAACGAAACTGTGGAGACATATGCACCCTCACTGTGGTGTAATCTCACGGTTGCTTATAATTGTGCGCATACCACCATATTCTTCATCACCGCTTTCAGTGGTTGGCGAAGCCGCTGGGGGTTGAACAATCTAGCTGTTCGACTTGCGCAGAGATCATGGAGAGCACGTCGGAAAGAGAAACCCGTCCCATCACTTGTACTTTGCCGCGTCGGAACACTTGTATATTCCTCTTCATTGGCACCCCACCATGGGCGGTGAGATTGAAGTCGCAGCCAAAGTCGGCGTACATGGCATTGACAAAGCGACTCGTACATTGCATTGACAATCCGGCTGCCAGTCACACTCACGCTGATGCTTGAGCAGGAATGAGCGCACTTGTGTGTGCACTGTGCTCTGATTGTGAGACCAACTTGTACACTGAAAACGGTAGAAGATTCGCGGGGTGCCAATTGCCGTCAAGTGGCTGTCAACTGTCATCAGGGATGCGCCACCACCGAGTGTCCATGGGTTGGATTGTTGGCGATGGTTGGGGAGCGGCGCTGTTAGATTGCCAAACTTGAGACGTGTAAGCCAATGTCTATGACGTAGTAAGTCGTCGTAACAGTTTTCGATGCAGTCTGCAATAGTGATTGACTGTTGCTATGTTGAGCAGCGGTTAGTGATATGAAATGTGTTGAGAGGGCCACAGGCAGATAGCTGGATTGAAACTGGTACTCCGAGACTATGATTTCGCCCATCTGGAGTTCTGGACACTATTTTCAGATTCTCTACTTGCAAATCAGCAATTCATCGAATGACATAGTGGTTGTGCACGTTCATTACTTAGATTTTCATATTTATTTAGAATTCCTCCATCCGATAATGTAATGCAGGCCTATAGCATGCGCCTCTAATTTCTCTTCCGAACGTATATTGTAGACAGTGAACATTTATTAATTGATGACAAATTCCTTAAAGCGATTATTAGCTGATGAGTATCACTTGTAATCAATGCGCAGTCGGAGTCCCGGAGTCCTATCAAATTATATGACTCCGGACTCCAGCCTATAACTAGACCCGAAATATAATACAAACAAACTTATTTATCCTCGTGCATAGCTGTCACTGTCTTGATGTCAACTTTTTCCGTCAAACAAAAGTACAGAGACCCTGCTGCGTGCAATGCTTGTAATAGTTGAGGGAATGAACCGTGATAGTGTAAAAAAGGATAGTCTTTTCATTTGGTGATTTTGTAGAGAAGTCAGACCTTCTTAGCCTCGATCACACCTACGCATCAGAGGTCACATCACAGACAAAAATGAAATACTAGTTTGTTTGAGAACATTACCTACCTCTTACCATCACGTTAATCGTGTGTGATGGCTCCACCAAAGCGCAAATTAAAATCGAAAGTGAACTGATATTTTTTTGGAGAAGGATGGGGATTTTCCTGCCTTGTAGAGACTGGAGAAAAACTATGTGAAGCACACATCAGCAAGGTTGGAGGAGCCGAGTCGCATGCATCCAACTTAAAGCGATATTTGATCAAATTTCATCGCAAATGATTGATAACTGATACAGCAATGATCACTAAAGATAGGTTCAGGTAAGCCTGTAATGATCTATGATGTACCTACCAGGTTATTTCAAAAAACTAGGCTATATATACTTGCCACCCGGAGTCGGAGTCCCATCAGTCCCCGAAGTCGGAGTCCTATCAAAATGATAGGAGGAGTCCGCATCCCTGCTTGCAATATGACAGACAGTTGACGAGTGACGCTCCCGTATGTACGCCCAACCTGTTTTTGACCAAGAGCTGTATAATGGTATACTCGTAATGCCTAAAATTCGGAATCCATTTGATCATACTATGCATGTTGAGATGACTGGCTCATGTTTGATGAATCTGGCAGGCAGGTCTGCAAAGTTTCGAGGGAATAATTCATCATGTAAACATGTGCTTCACTGTTCTCTTTCAAGACGATCATTTCAGAAACGAAAAACAGAAAGTAAGCAAAGTTTATTGTCCTTTGACTAAAATGCGATCATAATTATTGCATCACCTGCGTGCCTTAGTCATCGCTTCGTTTATACCTTTACTAGACCGAATCAGTTCGCTTAGTTCCACGTTTATGACACCGCACGTTCGACCCTCTCATATGAGTGCATCTGTGATATTTCGTCAAATAGATCAGCTTAAAGTCATCAAGAGGATCAGGCATCACTTTAGCTCCTCGAGACTAAACTCAATGATCATTACTTACAACAGCGATTAGCAAATTGAGTTAAAAACCCTAGCTTATAGACCTATTTAAAGCCGGCAACCAATTCATGCTAAATTATCATGTAGAACGCTTCAAATAGCGCAGGGAGTCTACAAAAAAGTCGAAACTAGATTTAGGACATATTGGACTTTTTGAAACCAATTTTCAGAACTTTTCATAAATTTGCAGTAATTTAACCAACCGATTGAGATACTTTTAAGATACTGGGTTATTCATCATTTTTATTTTTCCTCTTTTACTTTGTGACTTTGTTTGTATTTTGTTGTGAAATTTATTATACACGATTTTATATAAAACTTTACAAATTTTTTAAATATATGACTTTTTAAAAAAATCAATTATTGCTACGGGAACATTTCATTGTCTATACCGCATCATTTTAAAAAATGTGTTAACCATGACCATGGCTGAGACGTTTATTATTGATAAACAACAAGGATCAATGCAACATTGAATATTTTTATTGTAATTATCTGCAATGAGAGGGAATTTTCTGAAGATAGCCAATCACCCAATGTTGAGTTTTCTTATTGTGCCATGTGAGAACTGGATACAGAAAACAATAATAGCCATTGATTTTGAAATGGTGATTTTGTATTTTTGAATGTGGACCGGAGTGCAACGGGTTAAACCCTCATATGTATGAAATGCTTTACCGATGTTGCAAGAAATGGGTTCTAGGGGACCCATCTACAGACATGATCCGTCGATTCGTTTCAAGTGCCTAAAAGTACATAGTATTTGTATAATAATAATTAGGGCGTTTGGTGCTATGGCGTGAATGGGAGGCGATTTGTACCAAGCGCCCTCCAATGGGAGTCGCTGTTGTACGTAGCGCCCTCTCAGTTTCAGTTGACATCTATGATGAATTGAAACTCCATATTACTTACACATGTAGGGCTAGTTGTTATTTATCTATAACTACAATATGAATTGATTATCTGTGCTGCACTGCTTTATCGACATGATTGAATAAAAATGTTATAATAAGATTATAGGGCACTCCGCACACTTTCAATAAAGTACAAGAAAGTTATCTCCAGAAAAGTTTCTCGCTTACCCGTATTAACTACTCGCATTAAACCAAACTTATTTTTGCAAAATTCATCGTCTTCGAAATTTTCCGCATGCTAGCAGCAATGATATTGATTAATGGTGCCGTCATACAAAAATAGAAATGACCGTCATGATGACAGTGATTTTATCAAGGTGGAGCAATGCATACTGGCAAACATGACAGCTGGTAGCGACTAACTGAAGCCAATGACATGTCTTTTCTTTGATAATCTCATTGTTTGGGTCATAAGAAGTATATAAAGTATAAGATGAAATATAAGAATATTTAAGAAATGTAAAGACACTTTGAATCGATCATTCTGGAAATGCTGCATAGAAAGCATCTTTGTTTAGTTCAAGATTATCGACATAACAAGAAAACTATAACTAATAATTCATCACGTGATGCATTATTGTTGATAGATAAATCAAGAGTAGATACATTATCGGACTTGAATAAACAAAATCAAACTTTAAAGTAATTACAAAGAAACACGGTCTAAGGCAAGCATTGATATTTTTCTTTCAAAAGGCTTGCAGCTTGGGTTATAGACCCAATTCTTTTTTTTACTCAACAGCTACGCAAAATAAGATCTGAGTTAGCCTTATGTGATACAAGAATCTATATAAGAATTATAGAACATTATAAGATAGAATATTCTATCTATACACTGTAGCTGTTTTGATCATCTTAATAAGGGCGCTTGGTACACCCACTTTTCCAAGCGCATTTATTGAAAATTCAAAATTTAAATATATTCGAATTTCATTGCATGCGTTTTAGTGTTATCACATACCTGTTCATTACCAACTAAATGAGTGTGTAATTAGAACAAAAAATATTTTCGATAAGGGCGCTTGGTACACTTACTGTACCGAGCGCCCTTATTGGAAATTCAAATTTTCTGTTTCATGCGCTTTGATTCTGTTACATGACTGTTTACTAATATATAAATGAATTTATTATTATAGTTAAAAAAAAATTGTACCGAGCGCCATATTCTCTTGAATTTTGTACTGAGCGCCCTTTTTGTAGAGAGAGAGCCCTGACTATTGTTATAATGTACGAAGCACCCGAATTTCTGATAATCGCGAGTACCAAGCGCCCCATGACTGGACGCGGCAAAGGAGGTAGAGGTCTCGGAAAGGGCGGCGATAAGCGTCATCGCAAAGTATTGCGTGACAATATCCAGGGTATTACCAAGCCCGCCATCCGTCGTCTCGCTCGACGAGGTGGTGTCAAACGTATCTCTGATCTATGAGGAGACCCGAGTTCTCAAGGTCTTCCTCGAGAATGTCATCCGTGACGCTGTCACCTACACTGAACACGCCAAAAGGAAGACTGTTACAGCTATGGATGTGGTCTACTCCCTGAAACGCCACGGTCGCACATTGTACGGCTTCGGCGGTTAAGTGCCATTTACGAACATTGAGTGAAGGCCTCAAGGATGCTATTATACTATCAATAGTACTGTGAATTCTTAACATACTCTCATTAAAACCCATTGATTTCGCTAAAATAGCAAGCTTACACGTGTATTCTAGGAATTTAAAATATTTGTAACGAGTATTGCGATTGATCAAATATTACTATTTCCAGTAATATTCGCTTGAAATTAATTGGCCATATAAATTTAAAAAATAAAAGTTTTAATCATCGGCTATTTCGAACTATTTTCCAAAAAATAAGATCGAAGTAAGAAATTGTTTGTATATTTCCAAATTTAGAATCATGTTGTGTTTTTAGGAGCACCGCTTTATCTTCAGTTCATACCTAATAAGAAATGCGCTATACAGTCTGCCTTGCAAGTAATTACTTCTTTCTTAAATGAATGCTCGGTGCACATGATTATTTTGCATCGCTCTTGAAGCCTTTCTGTCTTTTGCACATTTATGGCATCTCTTCCTGAACGATTTCTGGGAGGTTGTCGGTGCTTCATCATTACCGCGTTTGTCTTCATCGACACAGATCGTCATTGCATTTTGAACCAGACGTTGAACACCTGACAAAGTCTGCGTCCTATGTTCCATATATGGTCCAACCACTCTCATTCCAAGTGCAGAAAGAAATTGGAAAACGAGAAAAAAATTGTAATTTCATACAAGCCTTGTCTAGTTCATGAAATTGGTCCCCTAGGACCCAAACATTTCTACTGATATTTTTTATCTGTTGTGTGATATAAGAAAAATAAACTTAAGTTCGATCTGCTGCACATCTATTGATGACAAATGAAGGAATACGAGCAACAGCACAGACTTTCATATCTATACAAAAAATGTATTCAGGCAATTAAAGAGCAACTGGGTCCACGGGCTGAATTTATGAAAAATCCGGTCGGCTTTGAAGAGTGCAACGAATCTTCTTTGGCTTTACAAATGTATGATGTTGAGTAATGCGCCCATATGATGAAGCAAGCCAAATTTAATCAAAAAATCCCTCCCCACTGAGTTCAGAGTAAATCGATACCCATGGGTGATGATGAACTCTCCTACATTTTCTAGGAGGGAGACGTCAGGTAAAACTTTTCTGAGTAGGAATTCCACCCAAAAGTCGGTTTTGAGTTTAAGGCGCTCCTAAGGACAATCGACCACGCTGAATCGAATGTCGGTGTTCCGGCGGGCGCGCTTCGAGTCCAAGAAGTGCGTCACTACTGAAGCAAAAATGAATAGAACCGATGATTTATAAATATGGAGATGGTCAGAAGGCACTTTCTTTTATGGAGATCTCAGAAGGCAGAATCTTTTGTCGAAGGCACTTGTCGCCAAAACTCACGCCTCTATAAGATAACGTTAGTTTGCAATATTTTTGCTGTTAGGCGAGTTCTGGGATTTGTTTTGATCTAGTAACCCTCATCACTGGTGGACATGTTTAAACCAGAGACATCGCAGCTATAAAGGACACCATGTTTTGAAAATGTGAGAAAGCCACGAAGACACTGTTTTATCGCAGGCTGCAGGGACCTGACTTCATATATAGGCACTCCTCGTGCCTGCGATAAGTGCTTAACTGGTTCATTCGCATGCTTCCATCTGCTTTAGTACTTAAATCGCTGGCTTATATCTGTCTAGATGCAACGGATGAGGCCCGATGGGTTGAAGCATGTCTGGTGGCAATGTGTTGATATTTGATAGCTACTATTTCAATCAATTTTGCATAATCGATATTTGGCATTCTTTCTCAAAGCGCTGAAGAGTAGAATTAACCATTTTTCTGTCCAAAAATATGATTTCGGTGGATTAGCGCTCTCTTTGAAGTAAACGGAAGTCTTTAAGCAGACTTTGAGGGAAACTTCCTTCAGCCGATTAATGATGCAGGCAATTTTGAGAAGCTCAACTGAGATCAAATGAAGATATTCTATTTAGCTTCCACAATTTCGTGTCTTGATGAAAGATATCATAATATGAAGAAACCCATTGATTCTGAGCTGCTTTTCAAAGCAAGAATATCGATTAGTATAAATCATCGAAAATAAACTGCTGTCGGATTCCGTCATCCATAACTCAACGGAAGTGACGAAAGCTCATACACTAATAGGCTGTTGTTTACTTAAGTGATTGTCATTGTAAAGACTTCGTAACCTTTCTTCTGTTTTTTCAACATTCCGTTTCCACGAGCGCAGTAAGGAATTCAAAATTTGCCCGAGTACAATATCTCACAGGTTTCGCCATACACTTGATGCAAGACGTAGAAATCTGTTTCTCATTTACTAGGAAAAATTAGTTTCGTTCCATTAACGATTCTGTCCGAATTAGTGGCAACAAAGTTAAAATGCTACAAGTGTTGTCATTTGGGGTAGAAAATCAACAATGAAATCAAAGCGGTGCGGCGCTCGTTATGTATCTGCGGCGTTTGTAGATGTCGACATCATCTGAGAGAACGTAAAATCATTCGTATTTTCACTTTGGAATTACTTTTTTTGCATTGCAAATTACCACAATTTTCTCGCTTTTCGATAGATTCTCACCAAAACGCGGCAAATGCACAAGTCTCTAATCAATTTAGACTATAATAATGATTGATAAGGAACAGATGCCGCATTTTCTCGTACATTCCTAGCCATATGACCTTGCTTGATTTTTCAATGGAATTGGAGGCAAAACTAAAGGAACACCTTGATCCACTTTTAAAGAAAGTGGAATCATTGTCAAATGAAATTCATGAGTTTAAGAGAAAAGTTAACATGCTCGAGAAATAAGTTGTCATCTTAAAGACTCAGATGAAGGCAGCTGATTTATTCGACCATATTTTTGAAGAAATCTCGGAAAGAAAAAGAAGAGAAAATAATCTCATTATATCTGGTGTGGTGGAAACTAATCACAGATCTTTGGATGAACGCAAAAGGGCAGATTCTGAGGTGGTAGCGGCTGTACTATCTTATATTGGTTCCTCCAATAATTATGTAGTCGAGGTAAGACGTCTTGGTAGTCCACGTACTGCCGGAAACAAACTTCTGTTACTTAAGTTCAATACTAACGAAAGAAAGCACGAGGCTCTGAAAAATGCTAAATTGCTAAGTCGAAATCCTGACTTCAAGGGCATTTTTCTAAGTATTGATAGAACCAAAAAACAACAAGTTCAGTTCAAGGCATTACGTGAAGAACTCAAGCTGCGTAAAGATATGGGTGACGATGCGGTTATATACAAGAGAAAGGTTGTCAATCGTGATTCGATTCAAAATTTTCCGGACGGATTTTGAAGTCAAATGAGAAAGTGAATGTAGAATTTCCCTCCATTTTACTGACAAATGCTCGCTCTGTGTTGGCAAAATTGGACGAACTTCATGTTTTGAAATCTGTTCATTCACCATCTCTTATTGCTGTGACCGAATCTTGGCTGCATGACGGTATCGACTCTTCTCTATTACATCTTAATGACTACATGTATGTCTTTTATATAGCTGATAGAAGCAGTCGCACTGGAGGTGGGATTTGCATTTGGTGTGATCTGAAATTACTTCCTGAACAAGTGAATATCTGCCAATTTTTACATGTTGAAATTCTATGTGTATATCTTCGCAGAGTTGATTGTCTCGTTATTGCCGTATATATTCCTCCAAATTTAATCTCGAATATCGTTCGCGACACTTTCACGTCGATTATTGATATTGTTGACTCTCATCTTATGCTACATCCAAAGTCTGAAATCATTTTGCGTGGAGACGTTAATCGGCACAATACGATTGATCTTGAGTCTTCTCCAGACATGAATAACGTGGTGAATTTGCCGACGAGAGGGCTTAATATCCTTGACAAGATTTTCCTCTCATCTGATTTGCTATATGAGTATGAGGAACCATCGATACTCCCCCCCCTCTGGGTAATTCAGATCACAGATTTTTATTGCTTCAGCCTGTCAGAAACTGTAAGACCAACTATGTCTCACAGCACTTTGTGTATGACTATAGACGGTCTCATTTAAATGCTTTTATAGAGTCATTATCTCGAGTTGATTTCTCTCCGGTATGCAGGTCTCATGACATCGACAGCAAAGTTGCAGTATTTTATGAGTGTGTGAAACCGTGTGTTAGTCAAATTCCACGGACTACTGTCATTCTAACAACTAATGACAAACCCTGGATTACGCCTCTTCTTAAAGCCTTGATCAATCAGAGATGGAATGCTTATCGAAATGGACAATTTGAAAATACAATCACCTTAAGAGTAAAGTGAAAGCTGAAATTTTGAGATCTAAGAAGCGATGGATTATGAGCTCAAGCAACCCGAAAGTGTGGTGGAATGTCGTAAATGAAGTGAGGGGCATAAGATCAAAGGCTAATCTGGACACTATTGTTTCGGAATTCGACAGTAAATCGGAGGCTGCCGAATTTATTAACAGTATGTTTGGCTCGATTTTTCCTTCGTCCCCTGACTTGAATTTGATTCCTAAAAATGCGACGCCTAGTGAATGCTTCCTGACTCTCATCGATGTTTTTGATGTCTACGTCAAACTCTCACGATTGAAGCTGAAGGCATCTGCAAATGACGGTATTCCCAGTCGTCTACACAAAGAGGGCGCTCTGTATCTTTGGGTTACATCCCAAAGTCCTCAGCCGTCTGTGGTTTGATTTATCTTGTTAACCATTTAACCTCCATACTTGACAATGATGATGCGTTGGGAGCTGTTCTGGTGTCTCTAGATTTTACGAAGGCGTTTGATACGTTATCTCATCGTTTCCTCATTGAAAAACTGGTCACCTGCGAATTTCCACCAAATTTCATAAATTGGATGTCTTCTTACCTGAGTGACAGATTTCAAAGGACAAAAGTGGACAGTGTTTTCAGCTCTTTGATACGTGTTAACAGTGGTGTTCCTCAGGGATCAGTCATCGGACCCTTTCTATTTATTTTCTACACTGCTCATTTGTTTCATTATCTTAACTGTTTTCATATGAGTTATGCAGACGATGCAACTCTGATGTTTAAGATAAAGGATGGTGAGGAACTGTATTTTGAAAATATAATCTGTAGTACATTTGAACATGTTAGAAAACAGTGCCGTGAACTTCATTTGATGTTGAATGTTAGTAAGTCTAAGTTGTTGTTATGTCCGAAGTCTAAAAAGTGTCCTGAAGTATCTATTCCTGGGGTTGAAAGTGTTGATTCTCTACGTTTGTTAGGTATTACGATAACAAAAAATGTTAAGTGGGATATTCATTTCAACACCGTTTTGAGGAAATGCAATCAGAGACTATTTGCCCTCAGAATTTTGAAGCCTATGACTGATGAGCATCAGCTAAAAATTGTGTATATGAGCTTGATTCGTAGTGTGTTGTGTTACGGATCCCCACTTTTCGCGTCATTGCCTCAGAAACTTTTGGACAGAATTGATTGCTTCAACAGACGATGTCATCGTATCATTCATAAGCTGGACTGTAATTGTGAATTATCTCATCCATTCAAGAATGTTCTGATAGACGATGCCATCAAGCTTTTTCGAAAAGCGGAGCAATCAGATGTGCATCCTCTTCATCACTTGATCCCACAACGTTTTCTACGGTCAAAACAGTATTACATTGAACTCACTAATTCATTGAGAAGACACTCTACATTTCCCATTAATATAGCTGCTATTTTGAACTCGTGTTAAGAGATTTTCCCTTGTACAAAAATTGATGCCATGTTTACAAGAATGAAAGTTTCTTGAAATATTCACTTTGATGTAATTTTTTCGATTATTATTTCCATGAAAATAAACACTTTCTTGTCTTGTCTTACATAACCTGCTGGTTAAATGATGTTCTTGCAATTTAAGTGTGATTTCTATTTGATGGGAAAGGCAAAAAAATAATTTTTTGGCATGTGGTTTGGCTGTCACAATTCCGTAGTGATGAATCGCAGACATTATGTACATTGATTATGAGTAGGGGTAAACCGAACGTTCGGTTCGGCCGAACTTGTTCGGCAACCTGACAAGGAAGAAAACGAATAGAGACGCAAGATTTGCAAGAAAAGCATGATTTGAGTGACGATATGGCATTGATCATCATGTTATATTGATCACTTTTCTAATCGTGTTTTTATGAATATTAGCTGAGCTATTATCAATCCTAAGATTCCTTATCATTTTGACATGATAACATGACATGGTACGCTGGCATATTAATGCAATTGGCATACAAAGAGAAATTTCGACGATAAAGAGAATCAATAAATACTGTTTATTTGTAAACACAATTTAGACTGAATAATCAAATATTGAGTTGCATCCTCAATTCACACACTAAGCGTCATAATAACAATTCCTGAACCAAAACGACCGCAAAGACAAACAAACCAATTCACCCCCATGCCTCCCCCTCAAAGTCAACTGTTTTCTCCGTTTGACTCTGTTTTCTCGGTTGCTCTGCATCTTTTCCTATCATCTTTCGCGTTCTTTAGGTCTCTTGTTATGCAGTCGCTCCAATAGATTCTGAATCCTCTTCTCCCCTGGGTACTCACCTCCTCACTTTGTTCCACTCACCTCGACCTCTGATGTAATCGAGTCGTCAGCTTGGTCTAATTAGCTCTCAGCAACAGCATTTCATTGCAAAACCAGAAATCACTCCTGAATCACTTTTGAATACTTATTTTTCAAATTATATCACATAGGCTTTCAATTGTTCAAGTCCAATTACTTTAGAAGAAACTTTGAAAATAGGCTGAAACTTGTCATCATACAGTTGAAATTCACAGGTCCTGACCAGTAATACGACATGGTTCCTTTGTCTATAGAGATATGTGATTATCTAATGCTGAGATTAAAAATACTGAAAAATACTGAGAGTGATTTTCAGTGCAAGCTTAATGTGTCATTCTCATTTGAAATACGTGTCTTCCAAATTTATACTTTGTATTCTATCATAATTTTAGCTTTAGCTTTAATTTTGTATTTGCATTTCAAGAAGTCTTCACCAAATACTGCCTTGATAGTGACTTATACTATCACTGCATATATCACAATTTTATTCATTGCATTTTTAGAGTACTTGTTTCTCACCCATTTGTAATGGTTTGAGCTAAAGAGATAGTGAGCTATTTCAATAATGC
Organism: Prostheceraeus crozeri; assembly: GCA_907163375.1. Taxonomy (NCBI): domain Eukaryota; kingdom Metazoa; phylum Platyhelminthes; order Polycladida; family Euryleptidae; genus Prostheceraeus; species Prostheceraeus crozeri. The sequence continues at coordinate 513,750 of CAJQUW010009819.1, read as the reverse complement.
GAAATCGCTATCATCGCATAATTTGCGGACCTAACTGTCAATGTGAAAGCTTTGAAGCGCTACATGCGCTGAGAAAAGCTGGCGATGAAGTCTTTTTGAAAATACAAAGTGTTGTGACTTGTGACAACATTCTCAAGCATGATCTGTTTCTTGAATGCCTGAAGAAGCTCCGCAGCAATTTTGTGATGATGCCAATGCGGGCAAAGTGTAGGGGAACCTTGTTTTTCCCCAGATCTATCAGGCTCTGGAAATTAAGATCAGTCTCAGCAAATCTTATGCTGTTATGATGCTGACTTTTTCTTCTTCTACTTTGTCTTGATATTCTGTCATTTTAATATCGTGCATTCCGCCATATTTCAACAACTGTATAGAAATGCATGATTTTCATTCATTACCAACGTAAAGACGCAGTATTGTGGTGGTCGAATCGCTTTCTCTTGTGCAGATGCAAATACTGATAACAAAAGCATGCAGCAAAATATGCCATAACCCAGTTTCTTGCATAATGGTGTCACTTCAGAGAGACAATTACCGTGATAAAAGTAACATGCTGCAGCTGAGCATTCAACGTAAGAGGCACCTAGAGGCTTGAATCAACTCAATTATAATTCGTGTATATGTTGCGTGACTAAAGAAGAAGATATCCATGTTAATTAATTCTCTGTCGGCAATGTAAGTTCCTTCCTAAGTGCTGCTACTTCAAAGAAAGATTCTCTTCTTCTGAATATTAGGATTCTTTTTAACATGAATAATTGACACAAAAACTGATTTCATTTGATTCTTGATATATCTACTTGAAAGACATGAAGCCTACAGATCTTTTTAATGTCGTAATCAAACCTATTAGTGTAGCAATTGGTTTAGAAATTCATCATGTGATGACTTCTATTTCATAATTCGAAAAATGCTCACGAGATTATCTTTCCGTGATTGTTTCGAAATAAAGTAAGCCTCCCTTTAATCGTCAGCAATTTTCCTCTCCATGTTTTTGAAATCATGAAGCAACACTAGGACGGTTTGTCGATTTTCTTGAAGACCAAAGTAATAGGTCTAATTTTCATAAATGTCCCGAAATGGGCCGAACCTTTGGAATCAAATCAATGCTCAATTCCTTTGATTTGAATTTACGCACGTACAAAGGCTTCCCTCCACTGAAGAACAGGGACCTTTAAGATAAGCAAAATCCCACATGTTTATCCCTTTCATTCATTGATTTCTGATGTTGTTTCTCTTTTTCTGAATATTCTCAATCGAATTCAAGCAATCAATGCAATGACTTGAGACATGTGAGAGGCATGAATTGAGAAATTCAGAAACCACCCTAGATGAGATGACTTAATGATAACTGCGAGATCTTTAGTCGAAAGTGCCCCAATGGGGAGGAGGCAAGATACCCTTCATTTTCTCATAAACTAATGGACCAATGTAGATGATGAACGATATGCCCATCGAACAAACTCGTGGATACCGTTCAGCATCTAGAAAACTGTGCTAAGTTAAGAAATTGATATGCAACAGATTGCAATTCATGTGGATAGCATGATTTTAACAAGAACTAGAGATGCTTGGCGAAATCAAATTATTCACATAAATAATAACACTGGCACTCGTGGTATGAATAGTTTTAAAGCATGATAAATGCAAGATTAAAAATGAGATCAAACATACTACATAGAAAATCAATAGAGAAATGGACAGTGATTACATCACAGTGGTTAAAGAACGGCCGTCAGAAAGAGTTGCTGCGGGGAACGAAGGCGACAAATGAAACTTTCGCAGAGTTATGTGCATCCTATGGCTAGTGCGACTAGCGTTTGCCCAGCTCTACACGATTCCTGTTCTTGTTTGACAGGTTAAAAAGTCTGTCGACACAGACATCAGATTTTCAGCGTCTTTTCTGATTAAGCGAGAAGTACCAAAACTGGAGCCACAAATTCTGGCATGGATTGTCTTGAGATCAGAACTCATGTGCTGATGTAGGTGCTCCTATTGAATTAGGGACATTTATATCTAGCAAACCATCTTATTATCAGTATAAGAATAACATATTGATCAAAGTTTACTTTAGTCACATTTGCGCATATAATTTTATCACTTATCGAAGGCTGTTGTTAGAATGATGATAACTTGAAAATTACGTGGATCTAAGGACATTCCATGACGAACATTGCGGCCCCAGTCCTGGAACTTCCCACGCATAATCAGAGAAAACACAGAAAAATGACATTTCTACCAAATAAAATCTATCTGCTTCCCTCTGGATTTAAATTGTGCTTACTTTGTTCTATCTGGCAAGAAGAGGATAACCAAGCAGCACTCGGCCGACGCACAGATTCGCAACAGCCATGTGATGCACATCATTCTGTGAAAATCTCATTTGTCGGCATCGTTCCCCTTAAAAATGCACTCAAATAATTGCAAACTTTTGGATGAATAATCTCCCATTGTACATTGAAATTGATCTCAGAATGATTCTTGTGAAAGTGATGACATAGTACCATCCACATTCTTGGTATTGAAGAGCTCAATGATGTGAATGCCTCCTGATGTACTTGCATGTGTCAACCTGCAAGTCTGTTCATATCACCTGTAGAAGCATTGTAATTTACATAAATATTTTGATCTCTGTAGGCACTTTTAATTCTTGTTAAAGTCATGCCTTTCTAATAAATTGCATTCTGTTGTATGGCATTTCACTTGTCGCCTCGAAACGTTAGGCCTCTTAGCATTGTGGCGCTTTTATAAATCACTGTACCAGAAGAAGAAAAATTTTTTTCCTCTTTTAGCGGATGCCTGAGCACCTGGAACTGCACTTTGCATACAAAAGTACCATTGCTCATACAATGAAGATTCCCACTCATAAAAAGTATTAAGAAATTTTCTGCAAATTGCTATAAACAGGCAGAGGACAATCGAAGCATTTTGCTAGAGTGCTTCAGATATCATCTCGACGAGCTACATCTCATCTGCTGCATTGTATCTACTTTGTTGCTTACTACTCATCAGATCTATACTGAATGTTGATTTTGCAAAATTAAGGGATATTTGCAATACACGGATAACGAAAAATGGAAATATAATCGTCTTGTACATATAATTTTACATAGCTGCTCCTCACAATAAAACAGTTTTACTCAACGATCAGTCGTTCCCCCAAATAATTGGTTAGTTCAGATAGCTGCTGAAACGAATTTATTCAACAGTAGAAAATGGTCGATATAACTTAATTGCAGAAGCAAGTTTTAAAGTCGAAATGATCAGTAACGTGTGATAATATTCAAAGTGCGCACCATGTATTGCTCTCTCATTAAAAACGACAAAGTGAAGAAAAGTATTTTGTCATCTACGATCTTTTGATCCAAACCGACATCCGTCTCCGTTAATACCCTTTGTCTCCATATTAACGAAAATATCACATTTCATTTAGTAAACGACGATTTTTCCTCATTTAACCTACTCCCGTCGTGGTATTTTCCTAGCGTGGTCCTCCCCACCCCCAATTAAGATGATCACCTTGACATAATTAAAATCAATTTGAATGAAGCAAATTTACAGAAGTTCAAAATTGCTGCATTTTTGTAAATTGTACACTTTATTAAAGTGGGCAAACTGCATCGATGACCATGTCTGGTAAAAAGTGCAAAAGTAACAAAAACTCAAAATTTCTCAGTCATGTGTTCCATGTACTATATACTTCGAAGAATATCGAGTTGTGTAATTCTCATCAGCAACATGACATACATAGAGAAGAGATTACATGCACATCGAGTATCCATGCATCCAGATTCAATCAACGTGAAAGGAAAGAACCTTTTCAGCAGATACAAGATCATCCACCGAAGAGGAGTTTTCCTTTTACCTATATTACACGTAAGTTTCATCATTCATGAAAATTGCAGCCCTGAAGGAAAACCTTAATTCGTATGCCAATGATTCGAAGGAAAAGGACATATCCCTATGCTAATATGACTTTCAACCTGCCATATATACAAAACGTGTGCAACATACACGTGTGATTAGTTAACGCTCTATGCTAAATGAGCACCAAGAAATATCACATGATCTCTCTTCAGCCATAATTTTTCTGAAGATAGACGTGTGATCCCATCATTCAGGATTATATTACAGTCCCAGCATTTGAACAATTGAAGAATATGTTCTCTGCTAATAAGAGCTTGTCGTTTAATCAAGTGCTTTCTATCCATGTCCTGGAAAATATCCTCGGAATAATCCATGTCGTTGACTTCGGTTAATTATATAGATTTTGTGAGATCTAGCACATAATTAATAGAAACACCACACCAGACAGACGCTCGACTTCAGTCGCATTCTAATATCAAATTTCAAATTTGCCCTAATTGTACTCTGTGTTGAATTCGTGAAAAAAACTGTCTGAAGACATATTTTGAGACATGTACGATATGTTTATTGATTAATAAGTATCATAGATCAAAGTAGAACGGGAGAATTTGATGTTCAGGAATTTGATGGAGATGAACTCAATCCATAATCCCAAAAATTAACGATCAACAGAGAACAGAAAGAAATTAAAGAAAAGGTTGAATGGATTTTCAAAGAAAGCGGATGCTCGAATGATGTGACTGACAGACTTCTCGAAAAGTCTGATAGAACAATTTCCAATTTGTTTGAAGCAACGCTGTTCGTGAGTGCAAGCGCAAAAATCATCGACTTTCATCAGACCGTCTTATGAGCAATCATTAATCTAATTGCAAATATGCAGGAAGTTTCCTTTCAATAAATATTCATGCTACTGCCATGAAATTGGCATTCGATTTGCAATATCGCATGTTCATACATATACTGTACAGAACAAGCCCTACAACGGGCAACACATTGTGCAATTATCAACATATTCATTTTGAACATTTTGGTTCTTGTTGGGCTCCTGGCCCCTACGAGCTGCTAATGACAAGGGAGACATCCCAATAACTGGCAATGTGTCTTGAGACGCCACTGATGAGCACGTCCCTAATAATGTGGAGGATTGATCACAGGGTCACATGTAACTATTGAATTATTTAGTTTATAGATGACAGGGTTGTTTTCGTTGGAAGTCAGCATGACTCAGGTATAAACGAATCGGAGTTATAGAGCTTAATAGAAAACTTCCCACAACAGTAGCTCAATAGAGTGTTCCTATTTCTCCCGAATCTATTGTAGCATTTCAGGACCTCCAAGGGTGATGCAGGGCTGCTGTTAGTTTGGCACTTGGTGGATTGACCTAGACTGTTGCTACTCTCGCCTCCACTTCCCGCCTTCGGGTGCTTATAGTAACTTTTTAGTATTTACGGTTTATACTTTGGTCATCATGTTGCCTACAGTTGAGAATAACATCCATATACATGCATATGTCATCCGAACATAGCAGTAGAATGGATGTATTAACATGTCAATAGCCACTACATAGCAGCTCCGGCATTCATAATAAAGTACATGTATAACGACTGGCTTAAAGCAATTTCTTAAAAGTGAACAGTTGACTCTGCTGTGACTGGCAACCAAAAGGAAAGTAAGGCGCTAAGAAGTTAGGATTAATTACGTGTAGGCAGATTAAGTAGGTAGCAAGTCACTTGCTTGTTCTATTATTTCCTTTTGGTTATGAATACACGTCTATTACTTGATCATTTGAGATGCGTAGAATGCCATTAACGCACTGCATACCAGATTAACGCACCTTAGCAACAGTCGCTGAAGTTTTACAAAGAAATGCTGATGATTTTTTTCTCATTGGTGCACTCTCTCCCCAAAACAGAAGGTTTGCAGCATTAATTATGTGTAGTCGCAATGAGTTGGTCTTGAAGGATTCAGCAATCATGCGCTAGCGACTAAAGAAAATTGTGCTCAACAAATCTAATTATATGAGCTTGACGTCGAGGCCGCTATTCATTGCATTTTACTAAACTGAGGCTCTGAACTATCGAATTTATGCTTTGGTTTTTGATATATTTTGTATACGTCAATGACTTTTACAGCAACTTACTTATTGCGTTTTTCTGATATACTTGTAATTATATATATGTTTGGTAAAAGCTTCCTTAAGTGTTTCAGTGTTGAGTTAATTTTTATATGAATTTCGGCAAAACATTTGAATGTTCAACGACTTTTTCAATTTCGCCATATGTACATGTAGATATCAGAAAATTACATAGTCATCTCTTGCGATGGTAGATATATTCTGGACATAGATTTCATGGTAAGCATTGTAAATACTCAACTATAAGTCCATGACTCAACTCAACATGTTGATATCCATTATTTTGAATGGTGCTTGGTACTTTTTCTGAACGATTAGTTTCGGTTTTACGGTATATGTGACTGATCATGTAAAGTAAGTCATTATTGAATATTAAAGATATTTATCCTGCATTAGATGTTTTATAAGCTGTCCGGGCCATAAAAGATGAAAGCAATGAAGAAAATTAATAATTTCACGAGAGAAGACTGTTATTTACTGATATCTACATATGGCGAAATTGAAACGATCAGAGAACATTCAAATGTTTTGCAGAAGTTCATATAAAAATTTATTCAACAATGAAACACTTAAGGAAGTATTTACTAAACGTATACATACCTACATTACTGCTAAAATATTTCTCATTTTGGCCCAAGTGGAAAGTCAAATATATGAGCTTTATTCATAAGTACATTTACATATTACGTATATATCTTTATTTTTTTCTAATATTTCGTGGCTTTGCTATTTCAATCTGATTGAAATAAAATATAGCTATCTTATGACTTCATATCAATAACCCTTAGTGAATTATCGGATGATATTTGATGATCTATCAACAATTATTGGAGACATGAATTAATATCAATATTTATTTCAGCATCTGATTCTATCAATCTATCCATTGACACTTTGATATTAGGCTGATGGTTGTTGCAGTCTCAACCATCAGCTAATGCACGCAATATTAATTGCTGTGATATCCTTCCACTCTCACAACGATTTCATCAACTCATAAGTCAACAATTCTCACGAATCGAGAAGTTTATGAAAAGAATAAGACGCCGAACCGCAAACAAATCGCTCTAAACTTAGTAGTATCGTCTAGGTCCGGTGCATCTCCCTTGCTCATCATTGTGAATGTATCCGTTTATGATTAAACATGAACTCTCTGCAATTTCTGATTGTGTTTTAAGTACTTTCTTGGCTAAATATCGAATATCTTACTTCTTTCCTATCAAAGATATATACAACCTTCTTGTATGAAGCGCTGTACAAGATAAATGACTTTGTAATTCTTTTGATACCTACCTTTTTGATTCTATTCTTTTGTTCAAAATATGCATACACCTATCTTTTTATTAGATCAATCTATATTTAACAGAAAATCTAAATTTACTTCACAAGCAGCTATGAATCAAACTCAGTCAGACTTCCATGTTGTCGCTAACAAGCGCATTTTCAAGTTCACTTGTAATACGATTACTCTATTACTTAAATTTTTGCGCAAGTTTGCTTGGAAGGACGGACTTTTGCTTTGACATCTCTTCGGCTTTGTACCACAAATTGTTGAAATAAAATTGTTGCGTTTGCTATCTTCCAAATCAAAACTTCAGTTGCTTTCTCATACGGCCACGCTTGTTCTCTGGGTATGTACAGCAAGGAAATGATATCTAAACGCTAAAAGATATAAATACAGCTTTGTACGCATGTTCAATGCCAAAACAGTCACATGTTTGATCACGTCATGCATTTAGAGCTTTAAGCTTGAATGACACAAGCGTGACCATATGAATAAAGCAACTGAAATTTTAATTTCAAAGTACATATTCAAAATCGCTACAAATTATGGATGATCATCCAAAGCAATAAAGCAATTTCTCAATTAATATTGTAAGGATGTATTGTTTCAGTATTCACACAGCCTTATCCAGCGCCTTTCGTCTATTAGGGCAGTTTCAAGGGTCCTGAGGGAGAATATTCAACGCACAAAAATACAATTAAATATTTAAATTGTACAATAAATGTTGAAATTTCATAAGAAATTATTTTGTCATGCATTACATGCTAATGGTTTCAACGCTAACTTAAAACGAATTTAAATCTATACTGTAAAAGCGATGTAGACCATGTATTTTCGTGCAAGTTTTAGTAAATACTGATTATCATAAGTGATTGGTTTTGCACGGTTTTGTTGTGAAAGTTTCAGTTTGAGTTTCCGGTAGTCCTTATAACATTTCACGGCATAGAGTAAGTATATTAGAGTATTACATTTACTATGTCCATACTCTGTGTTTCCCGGTTTTCATCAATTCTCCTTAAATTAATGTATTGAATTACTGGTATTATTATTAACAATTGACAAACTGATGGAAAGTAATTGAGGACATGACTATCAAGCGACAACTAGCTTATCAAGCGGACCTGGTTTAACTTCCATTCAGAATCTAGTCGAACGTGAGGCATTCCTATAAGCATATGCAATCTCTAAAGCCTGAATATTGCATTGAACAGTGTAGCTTAGAATAAGTTGTTTGTGGCTTCAATACGATTGATTATACCAACAACCTGTATTTATGAAAGTTTCTGAAAATTGGTTATTAATAGCTACCCGGCATATTGAAAAGACAAGCAACTGTTTTTACGAGAAAACTTTATAGACTTTATGGAAACTACGCTTGTAACCAAACGTATAACAAGAATAATCCTAACTCTATGCTTGACCTTTCAACTCATAATGCGATTGTCTTCGATCGCTCTATGAGATCTGCAAACTTAGAACTTGTATCGTTATACATTCAATAGCTTTTCTAGCATACAATTCTTCTTTTTTACAAGTAGGCATCTTGAGAACATTGATTTTCGCTAACAAGGTTCTTCGTCAAGATAATAAGATAATAAAGGTCCGAAAGTATATAGAAAGGGAAACGTTAAGATCACGTCATTTCAACTGGGAATTCAAAATAAAGCTTCTTCACGATGGAAGCTTACAGAAGGAATTCAAAATGTTCAAAAGACATGAATTGAATAGATCAAATAGGATTTTCGCTTTAGTAAAGAGCATCATCACAAAAGAATGTAAGAATCACTTATGCATGCAAATTTAGACACTATGAAGTATCCAATTACATGTAGGTACAAATTGTCGGTGAAATTCAAATGTTTGCTCTGGGAGCATTGGTTATGAAAATTTATAGAAGGTAGCTCACTGAATCTTACTGTTTCTTTTGTACACTTATCCAGCCATTAGTAGATACATGTACAATTATCCGTCATTAATATAATTGATGAATCACATACATGTATTTTTTTGAAAGACTTCTTTAACCATTGCGATAACGGCCTACTGTATCATGAGCATCATTAATTTTTGTCACCACTTTTAGGCTACCACGTAGTTTTTTGAAGAAATTAATGAAATACGCTCATGAGGTGAATAACTGGAGAACATTTTACATTGCGTCGATATGCTACGGGGTCTGAAGTTTAGAAGTAAGCGATTTTTTGGTAACTGCTTTTCAGAAAACCGATGATGCAAGTTCGGCAACTCATGATAGAATCGCTAGGTCAAAGGAGATCATCGTACAGCTTTGTAGAAATAGCTAAAATAGGCGTACACTAAACTCGGAGTCACTATTTCGTCCTTGACATAGAAATGGAAATCGCATGTAATATCTAATTTAGTCAAGATGCTGTACCTTGTTGCTTCTCACTTGAGATGAAATAAAAAAGAGTTTTCCATCAATACAGGCATTCCTTTTGCTAACTGCTTCATTTACATGTACATACATATTCTTATATTGGAGATGATCAATTTTTAGTGATTCACGATAGACGATCAATAATGTACAGTTTTTTAAAAAATACCGTATGTCATTATTCTAAAAGCCGTGAAAATTTCTGAAAAACTGCTGATAATTGATGCAAATGTAGAGCAAAATAAGTATTTAACATGCATTAAAAGCTCTTCATTCAGTCATGCACATAGCAGTTTTAACACTAGGAGAATTCTGTAGACTTTTACAGAAGACAGATCAGTGCGATGTCTGTCAAAATGAGACACTTCCTATTTCTTGCTGATGTAGATGTCGAAGTCAATATCGCATTTGATAAATCTCAATTGTAGGAGCAACCAAGTATGATTTCTTCATTTCATCCCTCAATTTCACTTCAGCATGAAACATTAAGTAATCAGGTATTCGTACAAAACCAACGTGTTGTATTGAAGATCGTCTACCGAGACAGCCATCAAACTTGTACTTATGTCTTTGCAGTGTGATCATTATTAAGATGAATCTAATGAGGAAAGAGTGAAGCTCACAAAGTAGAATGTTTTAAAGTAGAATTCAGTATGGTCGCATTTACATGGACATCAATATCTAATTTGTAAAATATTCGTTGAGCGTTCTTTCAGTTGCTTACAGAGCCGCAAACCCATATTCTTGAAGGCTTCGATTATGGACGCCGGAACCGGTATAGCAGGTATGACAGCCGCCATGCCACTATTTTGATCGTTTGCCTAGAATGATGAATTTTGTTGCTGTTACTTTTAGATTGATAACTGTTCAGAAGCTTTGCTTTTTGAAAGCTGCTCCTTCAACCATCAAAGTGTTGACGGTCAGGCTGTTTTATTTCAATGCTTAATGCCATGCGCATCATTTTATCAAACTTGTACTCAGTGATGCTCTGAAGAAATCAAAGTTATCTTATGAATTGCCGTATACGTTCGTAGCATCAATCAGTTGTATAGCGATGACATATGCTTGCTATCTCAAATCCTTAGGTTCAGACTAGCATTCGGCGTACTAGCATTCGGGGCATCTGCAGCATATGTAAAATTTGTGCTGCATTAAGGCAAACAATACGATTCTTCTGTCTCTCACATCCACTCCACACGCAACGGCGGCTTTCAATTGGCTGTACGACATTTAGGCAACCAAAAAGATTCCCCCAAGGAGATGTCCCGATTACGCGGTGTTCATTGTACTGAGTCTACATATACAAACACAACGAATATCAAAGCACAGGAGGAAGTGTATTTATTGAAGTCGGTCGTAACGGACCACCAACCTTCCAGAGATAAAGTTATACTTTCACTTATCTTTATATTATGGCCCGATGCCTACTTTGAAATGATAAATCATCAACGTGAGCTGTTCAAATATTCTGGCATTGCTGATGCGTGAGATGAATAGAATGGATATTATACACAATACGTTGCTATAATGATTTATTCAGTTTATAATCTACTGCATTATAATTTAATAACAAAATTTCTAATTTTCAGATCAACTACAAAAGGAGCAGAATAGAGGTTAGTAATGCCCAAATCACATTATTCACATCGAAATTCTAAACAATATATTGTCAACATTCAGTTTCTGTAGGCCTACAGTTTGTATAATAACGCAGAGCTTCCTCAAGTTGTCGTCTTTTCACTTCAGTCTTCGGGTAACGGAATATGATAGCAAATACAGAAATCTCTATCCATTTCTGCTTGACGATAAAGAGCTCGTCGAATTTTTCTTGATGGCAATTAAGTGTTGATTGGTGAAGCTAGGTACAATTCGTATTGATTGTTGCGATCCACTCCAAATCAATGAGCATGACAATCATGGCCCATGTCCTGTTGAAGGTCATATTGATAAAAATGCAGGAAGATCATGAATCGCATCTTGACGAGCCTTGTATGTCGAAATGCAGCTTCTATTGAGGCTAAAGAATTTATAGCTTCATTTGTTCAAATCTAAATACATTCTCCTTTCTTACGCTCAGGTGTCGATGCCTTCATGACTCTCCGAATTAACTTGCATAAATGCATTTTTCAAGTGCGTATGTCACTACAAAATGATTTTCGAAGAATTGTATTTAGATATATCTCAATTAGAACTAGTTCTCTCTCTATCTCTCTCAATCTTTTTAAGCCTACAGTTTCACATTATCTGCTGGCGTTATCCACTGACTTGAGTCAGGTATAGGCGCCTCGAAGTCCTTTTTTAAACTCTCAAATATTTTCAAGAGCAAATCGGTGTAACTAATTGCCTAATTTGAATTAGACTAAAAAACAAAATTTCGATGAAAACAAAAATACTCAAACAGTTACAGTCTCATACAAATTTCGGTCATTTTCAAAAATACATTAGTGAATAAAAAGTAATTTCCTGCATATCCTAAAGTCAAATTGTCTCATTCGATTGATGATTCCAGCGTAAACAGGAGATCAGACGGGAAATCAAGCATGTAAATTATAGAAAATGAAAAATAACATTCTAGATAAGGTTTGCCGATCTGCATTTATCGCTTGCTTTATGATGAGAAGTAAAATTTTCCGATGTAACGATTCGTCCATGAAAAAAGTTGATTGCAAATTTATTTTGAGTCATTAATTTTCTGAGCTCTCTTCTCTTAAACACAGTCTAGGCCGATATTTTTCGGCAGGATATTTGAAGTAGAGATATTTAGAAGACATAAAGCTGATTGAGTCAGACATGCATGCTAAAGGATTTTTTCCAACCTTTTTGATAAATACATATGGCGGCAAGTTCTTCGTGCGTCAATTGCGTCCCTCCACAAATTGACTTGTCATCATATTGCTGATATAACTAAACATGAAGCAGTCTATCTACCTGACAGCTAGCTACTCACAGATAAAGTTCAGAACGCCACACGTCATATCACTAATCATGAGAAAATTCTTTGAAATATAACACACTTGAGATGCGTGTAGACTATAAACTTGACAAAATCACCATCGCTTCGATTTTTGTTCTTAATACCTATTTGCAATTAATTAGTGTTAAGCGTTATATCTCATGCTGTACTGCAGCAGAGATGTGCAATCCATAATTTACCGTTGAAATTAACTGGATTAAGTAAAAGGTCTAAATAAATATGCAGATGAATAATAGTGTAACAAAAGATAAATGGACTATTCCACGGAAAAGCGGACATAGAGGTCAGAAATTATATTTAGTCCCAGATGTCGTACTGTTTTTCGTACTCGGTTTTTCTTCTTCAGAATACTCCCAGATACATGAAACATCAAATGACTCCTGTCTTATACACTTGTTTTCATGACTTTTTGCAGTATTTGTCAAAAAGACCATTTTATTCAGAAAAATACCGAATATTATGACCACCGAGTATCGACTATCGACATTAAGTGATTCTCTGTCACTAATGCATGTTTCTATCTATTGCACAGTTTCAATAAAATTTTATTTGGACGATTACAGTTCTGTTAATTAAGGATTAGGCGGGAATATGTGGTAGATAAACTATCTGAGAGGGTGGACAAATCTGTCCCGTACGACATGTTTTTGTTATGTCCCGCAAGACATGGTGAACTTTAACCTATAGAAACAAGAATTATGAAAGGTAATTCCACAGCGAAACCAATGAATCATGCCAACATAAATGCTCTAATTCCACTTTCCATGTGATTTCCTCTGTATCAAAAGTGCTTATTTATAATTTAATACAGAAATTTCCCAAGACCAATTATCATATTGCTTCTATGTTCAATGAAATAATTGGAAAACATTGGCTGATTCAGCAAAACTTCTTCCTTGAATATCTAAAGAGAATGACAACTATTAACTCAATAAATGACACCAACACTTTGATTCCCCAACCGCACTCACCTGAAACAGGAATCGAACCGAAGTCCGCGGTGGATGTCTGTTGTCAATCTACACTGTGACGTAGTCGGATGACATGCTGACATGCTGTCTCGCTACAATATGAACGCTGGTAGCGTTCTGTCAATAATAATAGGACAATAGACTGTCGGTATCACTTAGACTTCTGCCTTCACTTGCATTCCTTTGAACCGTCAGCGTGGTCCACTGAAGGAGGTGCGATCTCGTCTCCACCCGCGGACTTCAGTTCGATTCCTAGGTCAGGCGAGTGCGGTCGGGGAATCAAGGGTGTTGGTGTCTTGTATTGACTTAATAGTTGTCATTCTGTTTAGATATTCAATATACTACGACAGATCTTGGTTGTCAACTTCTTCCTTCTTACTGACTCTTCTCCCTCTTAAATTCTATATCATATTATTCAGTAGCAATATTAACCACCAGACGACTGCATGCTGTGCTTACATGTGTTATGAAGAAGTTAGTTTTTCTTCAAACTCAATCACTCTCCATACTGATGTTTCTGCAACGTCAAATCAATATGTCATGCAATCTGTTCAATCGATCTCAGGATTGGCACATGTGCAAACAAGTCTAGTATTTCTATTGATAAACTTCATAACCAATTTATTGAAAAATCCGACTGCTTCAGGGACTTGAAGTGAAATAAATTATAATGTGGAGTTGCTTTTTGCTGTGTCGTATTTTTTATTTTGCGTAATTAACTACCAGACTACACTTGACTATTTAAAGCATTGTTAGCGCAGCAACATAGTAGAATTAGGCAAAAGTGTAAATTGAATGCAATTCTGCCAAATTTTGGCACAATTCGAAAAAAAGGCTTATCACGAGCTTGATTCATTGATGACAATCTTGATTTCCGCAGTTTCGTCTCTAGGTATCGGTGAATGAATTGACCAAAAATCCACACTTTTATGTCTGCTGACCACAACTGACCAGAAACAATTTCAACGCTCTGCCAATATAAGGCTAAACACTTCTTTTTATATAAAGTTAATAGAATTTGAGCATTTTCATTAATGAAGAATTGTTTCAGATATTTTTTAGCAAGATTTTTTTGGCAAAACTTATTGGGACTGAATCTTTTTTGTGCATTCAATCTTGAAATCTTTGCATCATGAAAAAGTTGATTAAAAGTTCATACTATCTGTCAATTTTCATTAAAGAATTGTGTCGTCGTCATGTTGAAATCCTGCATCAAAGAGAACGCTTGATTTTTATTTTTCTTTCGCAGAGCCTTCTGACCATAACTGATCACTTAAGAAAACAAAATATATAACAAAATATTCTATGGAGCACAAGGTTTCATATCGTTTATCGCTTGCTAAAATTGAATCTGGACTTCAGCTCGAAAACGTCATTTGCAAATGTGTTAACTTTCACGCAAATATATGTAAAACAATCAGAAAAAGATGAGATGCGAAAATTTACGAGTGGATTTACTTTATAACGTTCTTTCTTAACCCTTTTTTACACCGCATCTTTTGGGATAACTTTGCGCAGCAATGGTGATCCCATAGCGGCAAACTTTATAACCAAGAGAAAGAGGAGATCAATGCAATCATAATGGCATCACTCCTAACCTCGAAAGACGCATAGAACTTCCGCAAATTGCATTTGAAAAGAATTAATTTTCAAAAATAACTTTAATTTTGAAAATAATTTAAGAATGAAAGGGTAGACATCGAAAATGCCGCTTGCTTTTGCGCCAATAAATTCTAACAAATCTGATAAGTGCAAAGATGTTCAATCCAATATTAAGAGGCTATACATAGAGCTACAGGAAAAGTGAACTCGTCAACCATGTGACAAACGTCCGTGGTGCAAGGGATCTTGGACCTTGATTTTGACATCCACGTAATTCACATTTGTCATTACTTTCACTTCTGGATGGTGAGAGATCTTAGCTTAAGGATAGGTTTCAGAAAGCCTATAGAGGTACCTATAATTGAAAATGCAAGTGTTTTCGACAAAGGAATTCAACAAAAATGGGAGTTTTAATGTTAAAAAGTTATTTATATTATCAAGGCCAACTGAAAATAAAGCGTGAATGTCTACATCGGAGGGAGAGTACTCGAACCGCCCATCACCATTGAGTCAATTAGCAAGGCCAGAAAAAAAGCTCAACCGATTTTCAGACGCACTTTCGTTATTTTTGAATATCTGTTTCCATAAAGTGATATATAGAAAGTATCATGGCATGCGAGAAAATAAAGTATAAATGCTTGAATTCATGAAGCGTTCTGTCATTGTTAAGGAGTCTAGACCGGAAACGTCTGACAATGCTTTTATATACAAGCTTTAATTTATTGTCTGTCTATGTGTACGTTTCGGAAAAGAAGTGAGACTCTTTTGCATTTGCTGAGTGATGGTCCTCCCACCCCCTGCCAGTATTTATTTAGTCTATCTCAGCATTAACAACCCATTTTAATTTATTAAGCAGACAGTTGTGGCAAGTAGGCCTAAAAAAAAGAATTGAAAGTCATCTTTAAACACTGAAGTTCAACATGAAGACGACACACTTTTAATGAGAAGTGACTGACAGCATATTCTGTTCATCAATTCTGTCATGATGGAGTTCAAGATTTCATGAAGGCACAAAAAGAACACCACGAAGAAGAGTCATCAAAAAAATTGTTGCTCAAAAACATCCGACTTGTTTTATTCACTGAAGGAGAAAGTCGATTTCACTAAACTCCTCACACCATGTGACAGGTAAAGTTGCTTTATCTCGGGCGCTGCATTTCTTATTTATACAAAATCTGCATTTTGTTATTGTAATGCACCACTTTTCTAATGGTCCTCGGTGTGCCCAGGGCTGAAGAATTACTCTCCTGTGTGTGTATCTCATGTTCGGTTCACTCTATTTTTGCAACTTTCTGTTGAACTCAATATTTCTACAATTCCTTGCGTTTTTTTCAATTCTTTAATCAGTCTTCAGTTCTTCAATCATTCTCTGCCACCTTCACGGTAAAAGGGAACAGATTTATGTGGAGGATGCTCCTATGAAAGATGCTCAGTCTGTCAAAAGAAAGGATAGGATTCGTGTGAGATTTTAACCGTTTGTGAAATGTTCCATGTGACATGCCAAACCCAGCCAATTTTTCATACATAAACAATGTGTGTGCGTAGAGAAATTATAGAAGACATGGCTATTGTCAGGCTGCCAGCACGAGTTTCTACAGAGAAAGAGGACCGAACGAGGCCGAAAATAACTTTCACAGAATGACGCACACCCTATTTCTACCACGAAAAATGTGATTTTCTGTGCCTTCTGTGATTAAATGAGAAGTGCTAAAACAATCAAGGAATGTCTTCAGGGTCATTTCCTACCACACTGTAAACCGTAGACCGACAATTATCCTGCAAAATTACTAACAAAATCAACCGACGATTGTCACCTCCAATATCCTGCGATATCCGACGAATTTGTAGGTTCTCCACCGACATCGAAACAGATGCTTTGTATGCAAATTAAATAAACAAAAACTGCTGAATATTGATTGATTTTTTTCGATTAGTGATTGCTTGACTTTTGGGCAATCTGTATTATTGTGTGGTAAAACCATGATTTATCTTGACATAATTTAATTAATTACCTACATTTTTGATAAAATTTAAGCCACAATTCATTACTATTCATTTTGTCGCTTTTTGTCAGATATTGTAGGTGTTCAGCGGCAATCATCCTACAAGAACTAACAATGACCGACAAAATAGATTTTGTAGGATAAATGTCTGTCAATTGTCAGTCAACGGTTTACAGTGCATGTGTATTTGTTGTTGCTGTGCTTCAGATCGGTGATGTATACGAAAATGTGATGAAATTCACTAGGTTTCACCTAAAACTTAATCAAAATGCAGTGCTTATTGATGTTAAGATGCTTGTTAAATATAAATTTGTGTATCCTCATAGACAAAGGTACATGGACACATAATTGTATTACCTGAGGACATTCATTCCGAAGATCATGGCTCTCAGTGATTCTCACATTATCAGTAAACACAGACAGATGCCACTTTCACCAAAAGTCTTCCCACTGAATTACATGCTTTTCTTGATCCTGTCACACAATAAGAGGAACCGGGCAGAATTCGGCAGAAGGAGTGCATCATCCTGTGAAAGTCTTGTTTTCGGCCTTGACTAGTGCTGGCAGCCTGATAATACCCATGCCTTCTACACTTTCACTACGCGCATTATTGATGTATGAAAAATTGGTTGCGTTTTGCAGACATTTTTTAACGATTATGATGGCAAAGTAATATTGTGCGTTTAATGGATGAATAAATAAATAAATAATTGAATGAAAGAGCACTTTAGTACATGAAGACCAATTCTGTCACGTAGTATAGGATAACACACCGCGCTTCAACACAGCATTGGGTGGTTGGGGCAATCTAATCCACTTTCCGCAGAACAACTTCAGGTCTGTGTGCAGAATTGAACTAGGAGCCTCTAGAATGAAGAGTGAATACATTGCCTACTGAGCTATTACGCGCATGTATATATCACACTGGCTGCTACAAATAAAAGCCTTACAAATATATCAGCATAGTAATATTATCGTTCCTTCTGAAGATGGTTGAACTATCGAAATCCTTGCAGACACATGAAACATAGCATAATGGGATGCAAA
Organism: Prostheceraeus crozeri; assembly: GCA_907163375.1. Lineage (NCBI taxonomy): Eukaryota > Metazoa > Platyhelminthes > Polycladida > Euryleptidae > Prostheceraeus > Prostheceraeus crozeri. The sequence continues at coordinate 495,478 of CAJQUW010009819.1, read as the reverse complement.
AGTTGGTCAATAAAAACTTTCAAAAGTTTGCAGTGTGTTGAAAGTAGTAATGAATGAATACGAAAGCAAATTAACTAACTATGCCAATTGCGTGTCGCAAAATGTGCTTGCTTACGAAGCATTTATCATTTATACAGGCGCACTAATTTACAGTGAAAGAAGTATTTCAAACGAATACCCGCCTAAGTTTCGGTCAATTTGCTAATTGTGCATCTCACATTTACTCCGGGTATGGCTGCCGATAAAACAGGGAGTGTCAGATAAGCTTGCTCATGATTCCTGATATTGTATAAAATGGCAGCTGTTCAAGCCTGTTCCCATTATATAAGCCTGCTCTCTCAATACTAATGATTTTCACATATTTCTCCACATTTTTCAACAAAACACTTGCTAGAAATACATCGAAAAAATCAAGTTTCAGTTCCTCTTCGCTGCTTATGATAAATGCTGTAAGTGAGCCATCTTCATTGAAAATGTCACGTAATCTAGTGTAATTAATTATTGAATATTTTTCGCACAAGATTACATTAAGACAATACATTCACTTCATAATTATAGTTCGCTGAGTCCTCTGTTAGAAGTTAATAAAAAGTTTTAGGATGATGTTCTTATATTTTTCATGCTATGTCATACCATATCTATCTTTGATGCAGTTTATCTATATATATTATATACAGTTTATACAATATATATAAATTGTAAGTGATTGTACTTTTATCCAATATTATTTGTGGATGCAATCGTTTCACATTCGCTTCATCCTCTCAATGGAGAGATTTTCACATAATGTCGAACATATATAGCGCCCTTTCGAACCATGATAATGTAAAAAAGTTGCATAGTCCTCTACAAAAGTGAGAAACTCTCTGTAAAACACATTTCGCATATTTTGCATCAGGCCTGTAGCTCGTGATTCATGAGCTTCATCCTATGTTGAAAAATGGGAGCATGCCTAAGCATAAATTTCCTCCACCTACAAGCATCATCTGCGCGTCTAATTCACTGCACATGAGGCTACATTCCCGAAAACATTTACTCACTTTTTACTCATGTTGGAATTTCATTTGCGAATTTCCCGTAATCGAAAAAGTGTGGACAATTTCCGATACATTGTGTAGCAGAATAATTTCGAAGATTTATATGTAGAGCTCAAGTCATCCTGAAATAACATTTCAGCCTAAATACTGCGAAGGCAGTATATCAGATTATGAGGATATACGAAATATCTCGATCAGACAACGTTTGAATAATGAAACCTACACTCCGGCATAACTGAAAAGGAAATTAAAGTCGAACAGGGAAGATAACTGTAGCTAATGTAAATTTTATAACATTATGCTTGTTATTCAGATAACACAAGAAAATTGTGGACTTAAAAGTCATTTGATAAGCTGACGCGTGGTAAAAGCTGAAGCTGATATTTAAAAAAAGTATGCATTACAGAGAAGCAGAATGAAATACTGCTATATTGAATAACTTTTCAAACGAGAAGAGGAGAAAAACGTCGCACAGGATAGAAAAGGGAAAGAAAAGAAATAAAGGAGGAAGAAAAAAGAGAATTTGCATGACTTTGATACATATCCCTACGCAGGCTTTTGCATTTTATGTGCAGGCTAAAACTCAAGCGCATCTCAAATCATTTTATTTTATATTATATCTTTTATACTTCTCATTACAGAATAATCCTTGTTAGGCCATTACACTGGGTTGATTCACTTCAAAATTATCAATCATTGGCCTACACTCGCGGTACGTGCTCTCAAAACAGTGTTCTCAGACACAGTTTTTAGAAGTTTTTGAAGTAACTTACCACAAGAAAATGATGCTTACAGATGGCGATGTGCCTAATGGCTAATCCGTACGCTGTCACATGTCGAATGTTAGGAGATTAATTCGTACTTTCGCTTGAGAAGGAGATTAAACACTGACAATACTGTGTGATAGGTTCTGACGCTAACCAAAGAGATTGAAGCATCTTTGAAATTTCTAGACAATCAAATGCTGCCAAACATACGGGATTGGATAATATCCTACTCTTTAGATGATATTGAGTTAGTCGAACGTCAATAACATATTAAAACAGTTTGGTGTTAAAGTTGAAAGTAGGTGACAAGTTCCTGAGAGTATTGCCTTCATCGTTTCGTCTTTCCTGTTCTTCGACTTATTATCATGTGACAGCAACACCATTATAATGCTTATTTCTGCTAGAATTACATGCATCCTAATCCCGAAATGGAAGATGTGTGAGACTTTCAACAGTTGTTCAGCAGTGAATTATTTAAAAAATCCTGAGGCAAATTCTTCGCGAGAATAATGGATAGAGGAGAAAATGTTAGCTAAGCGTGCTAAAGAAAATTATCCCTCAGGTACTTTAGATGACATATAATCATGGTTAAATTGATGCGCTTCGGACACGAAGATGCAGAACGTTCGTGGATCGTGTCACCATTTCTCTCATTTCAACTTTATAGCCTAACTTTCATGCGCTGAAAGAAGATTTCATAGACAAAACTCACAAAATAGAACGATATCTTCAGACTTGAAAAAATTAGGCACGAAAATTCTTTGGCAGCCGTAGACACTGCGTTTGGTCCTACAGGGGCTCGTCAGCACGGCTCGAAATGGCTCAAACTATCTTAATATATCTAGAATGACTGAACAAGCTGAAGGACTGCACAAAAGGCTGCTCTGCGTTTGTCTATCCTGGCTTTGTCCTGCGGCTCAATCATGGACTTGAACCTCAGACTTGGCTCATGTCCTCAGACTTGAACAATTTAAGCACGAAAATTCCTTGGCAGCCTTAGACGCTGCGTTTTGCCCTACAAGGACTCGTCAGTTCGGCTGGCAATTGCCCAAATAGCTTAGGACATCTAGAATGGCTGAACAAGCTGAAGGACTGCACAGGAGGCTATTCTGCGTTTCTATTCTATGCCCAGGAGAACTGGCACTCTGCAATCTTTATGATTATGAGCCACACGGCTAATCCAGGATGGACAAACGCAGAGCAGCCTGTTGTGCAGTCCTTCAGCCTGTTCAGCCATTCTACATATCTCAAGCTAGTTTAGGCCATTCCGACCCTTACTGACGAGGCGGGAATCCTATCCAAGTTCCTGCTGACGACCTCACATATTTTTGCTTATAACTAGAATTACTCCTCAGTTATCTCTCAGCTACATGTGTAGATAGAAAGGCCTCTCAAGCCCTCTTCTAGAGGTAACATCTGTAAATTTTCATTATCTTCGTTTTTTCATCTTCACTCCGATCGTCACTTGGACACGGCAAGTGTGCTATCGCCAAGCAAGTTAAAAGCAAGGACACATTGCACACACCTATAAAATTAGGTAGCATGAATCTACAGCCGTGGCCAAAAGGGTGCAGCCATAGAGTAGGGATAGATAGGTAAAGTGTCGACTCAAAAAAGTATCTGTATACAATAAAAATGTTTATATGAATAGATTCAGTTTTTGCGGAGATAACGTTCCCGTGGTCCAAAAAATTATTTGAGCAGTTTTAAAAAAGTCAAAATTTTGCCAATTTATATACTAACGAGATGACGCCCCCATATAAGTAGCATGAAACAAGTTGGATATCAAAAGGAATGAATATTTGATAAGAAGGATCCTAACTAAGCGGAAATTAAGCTTGTTATCAAGGGAATTTCATGTTCCGTTTTATAGTGTAAGTCTTTATGGAAAAAGTCGCGATATTATTCGTGCTTTCTTGGCTGAAATTTCAAGTTTTCAATGCAATTTTCACCGGCATGATTTCATGATTCACTAAATTCATGTTTCATTTCTTGAATCTGAATAGTGATGTGGACGCATTTACATCCTTCAAAGTTTATTGAAATCATTGTCTTTGATTATGTGATTTTGCTCTGACAGTGGCAGGTTGCCTGTAATATGATCACGCTGAAGAAAATACACTCTTACGGTTGAGCATGAAAATGACAAGAACCCATCGAGTTGCTAATTTAACAAACATAAAATCTCCAATGCTGTGAATCTGTAAAATACCATCATTCCTTCTATATTACTATCATGATCAGTCAATGCCGTAGTAATTTTCTCAAAACTTCAGAAATTTGTATATCTCACATTTGGTAAAAATTACCAACTATATCCCCCTCGAGTTCATTTAATAAAATCAAAAGTGTATGCACATTAGGGTTTAATAAATGCGGAGTGACCACTCTACCTAATATACCAACTCTGTGGGTGCAGCCAAAAAGGTGCTTTTTGTACTTAGATCCTAGAAACTCTGATTTTGATGTTCTCATAAATTGATTGTTCCCAAACTTACAGCGCAACACAATTTTTGCATCCTCGTTCCAATGGTTGCATCAGTTTTTACTATCTCGGTCAACTTGTTACTAGGAATAGACTCTATAATTTGAATTCCGCCTGTATTTCAAAAAATGGCTGAATACAACTGAAATAGAGAATTTGGAAGTTGTATGTAAATTCTATGAACTGAAAGAACAGTGACTGCATATCCACATAAAAAATGCACCAAAATATTGAGAGAATTTTTAATCTATTTATTTTATACTTGGAATCCACTATTTGTTGCATACAACCAACAGTAGGCATGTTACCATTGTTATCAGTATATGTATGATATTGCCATTATTCATTTAACATTATCAACATATACTTGCATTCCTGGATGAATCAGCATGCTGATAATACGTGCAACTTCACTTGCACTTTATCAGTAGTATACGAGTGATTTGAATTAAGATGCCTAATTTGGTAGAAAATTGACAAATATTCTTATCGAAAAATATATAGCTGATATATGGACTTGCTGTCCAGAAAAGTGAGAAAGAAAAGTCGCAGAAAACTGGAGTCGTAGCATTATAGCTTTGCAGCAATTGGGTTAAATGAATCATTTCATTTAGTCAGGCTCAACATCTAGCTGTAAGTGTTTCAATCATTTAATTCCTTAATATCGCTTCTTAGGCGGAGTTCACATAATCAGCCTGATTGAAGCCGCAATTTTACAAGTATATTTTGAATAATTCATGTTTAATCTTCTATTTTCAGGAATTTTCCTTCATTTTCCGCATTTCATTTTGCGCACGTGTCTGTTAAGCAGTGAGGTAGCCACAGAATTATATTTTTAAACGTGTCACAGATTATGCCATTTCATTAACGTTACATGTTCCAATGTTTCCTTTCTAGTCAAACAGAAGAAGACACGACTGTCTAATTCTGTGGAGGTAGCACATGTATGATCGGTGATGCGTGTGGGCTAGTCTAGAGCGGACATGATCCTATTCCAGCCATTGTATGCAATTTGTATGCAATAGCAGCAAGCAATAGAGATTGACATAGATATTCGTTTCTCTTTGGGTTGCGTAATTGGCCAAACACGCGCATTGCAGAAATAGCTCACAGCCCACGAGCTTTGCAGGCAGGCCTGTCAAGTGAAAGTACATATCTTTGACTCAATTTCTCTTAGTGAAAAATTCGTTTGATGAAAATTCAATTCACACCGCTCGACTCTTCACGATCTACATTTACTGACTGTGTACGAGTAATGTGGTGACAATGCTCTATATCGTCAGCAGCAGGCTTGAATGTACATTATGTTCAATGGAAAATTGATTTTCTTGCCCCTCGAGACTAGTTCTGGCCGTGACCATCAGTGTTGATGAAAGTCATCTCTAGACCAAAACACGCAGACAAAGCAATTTATTTCTGTGGATGCAACATGCTTGCAAATTAAAGTAATTTTCAACTAAGCGACATGACATCTGCGAAAGTGATTTTTAAAAAAAGTAGTGCATTCTACAAGAACAATTTTGTTTTGGCATGTAGTTATTATGACAAAGAAAAAATGTATAAGTCAGTAAAGTGGCTCGAGCATTTTCCAACTATAAAGGAAACAGAGATGAACAACTTGCAAAGTAAGAACAAGATCAATCCTGGAGCGTAGGTCTGCAAATGTCTTATGAATGCACTATCACTGAGGAGTGCGGTCGGGAAACGGTGCTTTTGAGTGAATGAAATTTTTCTTTTCGGTGATGCTCTTTGTGTGCTATTAAAAAGCTATTAAGAAGCTGCTGAAAGCTTGTATTGCAAAGAATGAAAATCATGACATCTAAATTCATTAGAAAGATGCAGAAAACCAACTACAAGTGATTATGTCAGATTCATACATAAAATAGGTTGTGACTGGAATGAATGACTGTTTCCACTTCCGTGCTCTGCACAGAGGCACACACAATTTCCCGGAGTTGATAAGTTTACGTGGAATCAGATATTTGAACGCATGGCTAGGATCCAGATGTATACGTATACGTACATGGATGAATCCAGTAGTGCAACTATACGCTGCAGTCAAATATATGCATACAAAGTAATGTAAAATTAGTTACAAGATTAAAAGCGAAAAATAACGCACTAAGTATCTTTATTGACGGATTAGCATATGACTTTACTTATGAAACTTCAACAGAAAGAAAACAATCTTCAACAAAAAATCAACAGAAGCAGTCAAGTTTTTGTTGTTTTAGTGCTCTGATTGCACTTTCCTTTATACGCTCAATTTGCTAGAAGTTGATAGCTTTCCGCACTCGATCCCATCTTCCTGTAAGAATCGCCGGAAGACTGATGCGAATTGCATGCGTTCTTCAACGTATTCGTCTTCATAGCTCATGTCTTTGGAATCCTCGTCAAGTCGAGATTTCTTCTGTTGAGCTTCTTTAAAACATCTTGGTCATCAAGTTGACCGGCAATAACGATGTCATCATCGACCGATACGAAGTCAACGATTCCTACACATACTTGATTGTGATTACCGAGTTTGGCAAAGGAGAGAGTCGAAAAAATTACGATTTAGAGAGATGATTATGATATGAAAAAACCGTTCCCTGAATAGAATTGCGACTAACGAGGGTCAAGCGGTTGTATGCGATCTCGTGATGGAGAGGCAATATTCCGAGTTTACAAAACGGCAGTCTCGTGACAGCTAGGTTTTAGTCATTCAAAAGCTTAGCCATTAAGCGTGTTCGCTCGTTCACGGAACTCATAGAAATACAAGACATATTAGGCCTAATTACATAAACGTTGAAAAATCAACTTAATCGATTGGAAACCTTGGAATTTCTCCTTTACAAATTAAAATAAGAATATAGAATTACATTTTTTATATATCTGTCGTACCGGTATACTGTGTCCATGGCTTCCAAAATCAGCAATTTCCTACAATACCAAATTTGGTAATTTGTGAAAATAATCTAGCCAAAATGTCGAGAAACGTAATCAAGCCATGACTTTTTTAATATCGCTCCAAATTCAATCCAGCATCATACGAACATTAATGAAGCATTACTTTATCTCAGCATTTATCAGATTTTATGCAATTCTGACTATCAACCAAAATACATTTGAAATACCAGTGAACGAAATTGTAGTAAAGTCAAAACTTATCTCCTAGGGATCCAATCAGTCCGTACTAGCCATAGAGCATCTAAAAAATATATCCCCTTTGCCCACATCGAAAACGGCAATCCCCCCCCACTGTCGAATCGTCAATTTTTGATTTTTAATCTAAGATCGATTTCGTCCGACTAAACGGCACGTGACCACTGATTCCTCCAATGCCAGTGTTTCGTTGACCGTCTCAGTTTTTGTGTCGGTCTGACAGATAAAACTTCGACGGTCTCTTAAGGGTCGAGTAGCAAAGCTCTTTAAATCGTCTCCAAACAGTTGTCAAGGGGAGATTTTAACTTGCTGAAAGCAAGAATTTGTTGAATTTGCTCCTTGGCAATCATCAGAGGTTATTATACACTACCCAGCAAGTATCTTGAACCTGTCAGTTCCCTTCGTTTTGAATCTCAGCAGTGTTGGATATTGATATTAGCATGTTCTTACGCCTATGCTACTGCTGTGCTTGGCTGGCATAACGCACAATTGATGCATGGCAATCTACTCATCTCAAATGTAAGCAACATGATGATCAACTTGCATTCAATAGATGCTCTAAGACGCCAGCGCACCTCAGCCTCCACAACCCTGTCGTCCCCATTAATGTACTAGATGCGAATTTTTATTTCATACAGGTGAAAAATTATGCAAATCAGGTGATTCTGGTGAATGTTAGTGATGAGCAGATTTTCATAATCTTGCAGTTAGCCACTTACAAGCAATTATCTACGCATTAAATCAGTCAACACCTAACCAATTCCAATCGATTCTTAATCGTTTTCGAAATTCATCTGAAGTTATTAATGTTGTATCCACAGAATAAGACTGGTCGTCTCTTCTTCTGTTTGACTAGAAAGAAAACATTGGAACATGCAACGCCGATGAAATGGCACAGTCTGCTGATGTAATACCATAGCAATCGAACAATGACCAGCCAGTTCAACTTAAACACGCCAAATTGTGCAAAGTTTCAGTGACTGTTATCAACCGGATCACACAGAAAAGAGACACAGTCAATGTCAAGTTCTACAGAGAAGTTTGTGAACGTTTTTTCCAAACTTTTCTAATAATGATCGGATCTCCCAACATTATCGAGAAAACTTTTGCGCAATGATCTGAATTCTTCGAATCTGAAGGAATCGTGGCGATCGGAGCATTTCGAAGGAATTCACCACAATCCGCAAGCGACGCACGACTATTTTTCCTATTTCTGTAAGGTTTTAAAAATTTCTTTTTGCCCACTTATTAAGTTCCTGCATGTGCCATCTGTTTGAATCAGTTTGCACTTCTAGCAAAGTGACACGATTAAACAATCTAATTCTTTGGTTGTATTTAATCCTTCCTGTATGGAAAGTTCATTGAGAAAATGATTATATCTCCTCCTTTGAAAAATGTCATGAAGCCTAGTCAACCAATTTTTTTAAATCTCATGTGATCTACACAATTCTCAGTTGTCTATACAGTCGTGAATTGGGACGATAATGAAAAACCTTTAGATTATATTTCAAAGTATGTTTTTTCAGGACAACTGAATCGTATTTTCAGTCATTTTACTACAGTGAAATTCTATTATCTTATCAACATCAAATGTGACATTTGAGAATTCACTTCTCATTTACTTAAAAGCAAATAAGAAGAAAATAGACAATCAAGTGACAATATTATATGAAGCGGCGTGAAGTTAACATTTTACCTGATTTCTAAGCAGAAAGGAAAAGCAGAGACTAATAGTCTCTTGGAAGCCACAAATGTCGATATCTCAACATTGGATCTTTAGTTTTGAATCTCAGTGGAGATTTAAGGCGAAATAGTCTATACGTGGAGAAAAAGGTGGCAATTTAATATCAACTACAGTAAAAGTGCGGTCTGATTCTCCGGTGTGCAGTTGTTGTAATCAATTGAACAATCGAAAACTTCAATAACCGCCCGTAAAAGGAAATGACGAGAAAACGCATAATGGCACCTGCACTCATTATCACATCTCAGGCCATTCTTTGAGTTAACTGTGCTGTCTTCTGGGATTGGTTGCTCACTGACTATCGAATTAATTTATATCAAAATACGTGCCCAACACTGTTGAGTGTTGACGAATACCTGATGGCCTGATGTCTGATAATGGTGAATCGGAATCATAGTCTTAGTCCGTCAGCGAGAACGAGTTTCTGCAGGGAACGAGGCCGGAAATGAGACTTTCACAGAATGATGTACACCCTATGCCTACTACGAATCGGCACGTCTGCCGAGTTCTAGTGAGTTCCTCTTCTTGTCAGACAGGATCAACGAAAAACACGTGTCAATCCAATGGCACGCGGATTGCAGTTTTTGGTTAAAATGAAATTTTGTATGTTTTCTCTGATTAAACGAAACGTACTAAGCCCAGAGTCATAATTTTTGGCATGGTATGTCCTCAGGTCCTTTCATATGATGTGCATGTACTTTTATCATGCTTCTGATCCTCAATGTATGTGAGAATGTGGTTGAATGGGGATAAAGTTGCTTAAAATGTTGGGTTTGCCCACATTAAGATACTCACCAAATTTGAATGTGTTTAGCTTTATAGACATGTGTGCATGAAGATGAAAGGAAATAACGTGAAAAGATTCCATGCCAAAAATTATGACTCTGGGCTTAGTACGTTTCGTTTAATCAGAGAAAACATACAAAATTTCATTTTGGCCAAAACTGCATTCTGCTTCCCATGAGATTTACATGTGTTTTTCTTTGATCCTGTCTGACAAGAAAAGGAACTCACTAGAACTCGGCAGACGTGACGATTCGTAGTAGGCATAGGGTGCACATCATTCTGTGAAAGTCTCACTTTCGGCCTCGTTCACTGCAGAAACTCGTTCTGGCTGCCGAACTATCTTGGCCTTGGTATTTGGGGGAAATGTAACAAGTGTGACTACCCTGGGTTGTATTGTATTATAATACAGGATAACACTATGATAGTACTCTATAGTAGTGCGGGCTCTATTTCATCTTTGCTTTCCTTACCCTGGATCTATTGACTCTCAAGGTTGCGCTAGAGGTTCAGGATTTAATGAATGACATACGATGCACATTTTTGAGTTTGTTATTTTGCTGTAAAAATTACAAAGTACATGTATCACTTGATATAGTTTCATATAAATCAGTCCTTCCTTATATGTCGCAAACCTCTCAGAATCGTATTTATTGATGTTAGGATCAAATTTATTGTCTATAAAGCAGCGCTTATGTTTATAAAAATTAAGGAATTGGCCATTATCCCATATTCTGTAAAAGGAGTCAGTCAATTGAACTTTGAGCTATGATCAATGATTCAAAATGCATTTGATTGAGTAGGAATCACCTATGGTACTGCTCACTCAAATTCTTGTAGCGAGTCCCTATTAGCTTTTTCAAACCATTAATTTGAACACATTTAGTCAATTATTTACAAGAATCTGCATTTCCCTAGGGAAGCGATATACTATGCCACGTATATCATACCAGAGCACCCGATTGAGTTCTACCTTCCGACATCGCATAACTCATGAAATTACAAACATTATTTGCTAAATATGCTATCCATAAATATCAATGATGTGTAGATGTATATTGCCTATCTCACTTGTTTCATATGTATTTTAGATTCCATAATCTGTTTTTGAAAGACAGATCATGAATATGAAGATGCTAATTGAATCGCGATTCTACGGTATGTGTTACAGGCAGAAATAAATCTATTTGATGTTGAAATATGATAACTGCATTTCAGAATTGCAGTTTACATCTAAGACAACGTGATGTGACATTTTGGAACCAGAAATTGAATTCCAGAATTGTAAATTCATTTTCTAATCAGGTGAATTTCAGAGATGTCCACAACTGGTAATTTTCGAAAAATAAATTGCATATTAATTCACGGAACATCTAGTTAGGAATCATAAATTTAATTTCGAAGTTGTTAATTGCCGATCAGGCACTATATATAGGGTTCGACAAAAAAACTGCGTTTTTTCTACAGCCTTTGATTTTTAGATTTAATGGTGTTTGATTGTGTTCATTTAAAAGTTCATGAAAGTTTTATTCAAAGGCAATGTCTATGGCATTATTCTCTGCACTGAATGCGCTTTAATGTTGGAATCATAGATATAAACATAGTGTATTTTTGATTTCCGATCGTCATGTCTCTAGAGTGCTTTCCGACTGTCTCCGAACATAGACATAAGATATGCTCTTAATCAATCATCCAATTTTCTTTCCTGATAGTCATGGAGTTTCAGCAGTGTGATGTCTACATCTTCATCCGTACACTGTCTCAAAATGGCTACTCAGCAACAAAAATTCATCAGCTGCTTGCTAACGTTTGGGGTGAGAAAAACATCATGAAAGTGAGAAGAATTCAAGCAATAGTAAGAGAGTTCGTCGAGGGACGTGAAACGGTGACACGAAAGGAAGGATCTGGAAGACCACGATCAAGCTGCTGTGATGAAAACATCGAAGAAGTGAAAGAACTAATCGAAGATGACAACCACTTATCCTGTGCTGACATTTCACTGCAGACAGGTATTGAGGAGAGGTCAGTTCATCGGATACTTTCTCATCATCTGAATACGAAATCCTTGTGTTGTCGGTGGATACCGCATGAACTGAGTGATCGAAATAAGCAGCAACGTATTGAGTGTGGCAGAAGCATTTTGGAAACCTTGCGACGTCGGCACATCAAAAGTAAACTTGTCGTCGTGGACGAAAAGTGGGTCTACTACAAAAGCATCCCACCCAAAGAATGCAACCGAGTCTGGGTCGATTGCGCAGGCGACAGACCTCAAGTATCGCGCAGGACAATAGCCGATAGGAAGGTCTTAATAATGGTTGCTCTCAATTATGCAAAGTCTTTCTCCTATATCGAAGTGCTGCATGATGGTGGAAGCATAAATGGTGATCGATATTTGTCATTCCTGCAAAACATGTGTGCAGCGTTCGAGCAGCAACTCAATTTACCTCGTTGGGAGATGTGTCTCCAACATGATAATGCAAGACCACATATAGCAATGCAGGTTCGACGGTGGATCGACCACGAAGGCATGAGTCTCGTGAAACAGCCCCCTTATTCACCAGATTACAACTTGCTCGATCGATATATCTTCAGAAATTTTGAAGTTCATCGTCGTCAACGCAATTTTGACTCAATTGCTGAAATTGAGGCATGCATTGAACAATTTATTGCTGGAATGACAATCAACCAGTTACAGAAGGAGTTTTATGAATTCCAGTGGCATATTGAGAAAGTCATAGAGGAAGATGGTAACTATCTGTGATGTGAATGATTGTCTGGATAAATGGATGTTGATTACAAAAAACGCACTTTTTTTGTCGAACCCTATATTTAATTTCAGTTATCATTGCATGCATTTCAGAGATAATGGATTCAATTTCATCGATGAAATTGTGCTTTTGTACAAAGTTGAGCCATTTGAATTCCCACAATTATACGAGAATTTAGCGTTTACAAGTTAGAATCTAAAGCTTCCGCTCATTATCATGCATTTTGAATAAACTTCCTGCGTGTCTGCATAAATATGCATCGGTAACGACTTTACAGTCTTGGCAAATGAAAATCACAAATTTTCATAAGAAGATCCAGAAAATATCATGCGTGTATATACATGATGCACAAAACCTTCTCAACTGCCGGGTCACATTTCTTCTTAATTAATGGCACTTGTTATAGTTTTACAACGACACAAAGTCCCTATACTTGGCGTTAGCCGTTATCCACTGCGGTACCCTGCAGCAGTGGTCAGCAGCAACCCTGGAGTTTCTCAAGGCTTCGCGCTTCACAATCACTGAATTACTGTCATTCGGTCATAGGTACCCCTATACTTGCATTAAGAATTTGCGGAATTCTATTCATGTTAAGTAATCAAATCAGCACCGCGGTAGCAGATGCAATCACTTTAAGGAATTTAATAGTTTATTCTGCACTGTAAACCGTACGCTGCCAAATGCTTCATTGCTTTTCATTTGGTGGCGTTTTTACTGTTTGGCAGCAAAGCTACCAGCCTGCATGGTGCCTACCAGATACTTCTCCTTCTTCTAGTAGCAGAAGTACTATGTTAATATAGCATACATAACTGTAGATCAAATAACTTTCATAATATTGTATCATGAATGGTGCCAAATTTCTACCAGCATGAGGGGAGTTGAAATCAATGCTATCGATAATTGCTTATCCGATTTTCATCTGAATTCTCCATGATCGATTTCAATTTAGTCTCCCTTCAAGTTTTGCTTTGTTGATGCCATGTGATTTATAATGCGGTTGTGTTCAGGCTCGGCTGCGGATTCCTCTCTATACTAGAGAGAAAAAAATTATTATTCTTTCTAATTATTCTCTAATTATTGTCTAAAAAATTATTGTTTTCTTTGAAATTGTCATAAAGTATATTAACTTTGGCAATTTTCAGTTCTTTGTCATGATTTACATATGACATACATTATTTAATAAACAATGTAATATGAAATACATTTACATATATTTACATGATTTATATTTAGAATGACTTATGGTACATTTCAAAATTAGACTTTATTTTCTATTAACGTCTTTAAGTTATTTTCATGACAATTCAACTGACTTTTAAGCAGCCAACGACTTTTGAAGTTTGAAGTTTTTCATGCTATAAATTCGTGCAAATTTTTTGAAGAAACTCATATATTTTCATACAACTCAACAGCCGTGCAGCCAACCACTTTTAAAGTTTTAAATTTTTCATGCCATAAATTCGTGCATGTCTTTGAAGCATACATTGCGAATTATTTAAGGTACCTTTTGCAAGCTGTAGACACCTTCATTTCATGAAATATATGTCACTCCATAAATGTGACAGTCTAAAAAATGATGTTTCCTTGCTGCATAGGCCCTATATCATAGACAGATAAGCATTTCAAAATGAAAAGGTTGCAAATGGAAATTGCTAAAATAAGACCTATTGCTTTTATTTGATTGAAATCAACTGATATTATGAAGTTTTCCTCTAAAATTTCGGATGTGTTAGCAAAATAATTTGAAGCTGACTGTATATTTTTGTCCATTCAAAGAATTATATAATCTTTGCATTATGAAAAAGATGAAAAAAACTAATGCCACGTAGGAAAGTGACACATATGCCAATTTAATCTATGAAACATCAGGTTTCTCATGGCATAATGTTCATAAAAAGTGAATTACAACGTCAACGTGATTTTTTCAATTTAATATATATGGATTTGAAGCATTTCGTCAATATACATCGCTCTTACGTGGCATGGTACTCATTACTGCTTATAAGTAGTAGGCTATTGACATTTAAGTGTCAAACTTACAATATTGAATTCGATTATATTGCACGGAAGTCTAAAAGATTATACACTTAAATAATAATGTGTGTGCATTACTATAAACAATATGCATTACGTAAATGGGTCAAACCACGGTAACGCTCGCTATATTTGATAGCAAAACTCGATCGAAAACCAACATTCTCTTTGGTGCGATATTCTTTTTGAATATTCTGAAAACACTGTTTAATGTAATGTAACATCGACTTATTACATACAAAATATCAATTTCATGCTATCTCTACATTTGTGTTCAGAGATCATGTAATATGGTTGCGCTCGCGACAGAGATAAAGATTTCATTGTAGATTTTTTCAGATTGCATTGATATTTCATCTAAACTACAGAAGCTGTTGTCTCAAAAACGAAATGATAGATAAAAAGAATGAAAAGTTGATGATTTCTTCATGCTTGGATATATTACTGAAAGCACCGATTACGAGATTTCAATCAATCTAGACAGTAACGCCCGCTACATTATCTAATAGAACGGAGAACAATTAAGCGTTCGCAGATATTGATGGTGAGTGGCTTATCCACCGAATCCGTAGAGGGTTCGGCCCTGACGTTTCAGGGAGTAGACGACATCCATTGCGGTGTCGGTCTTCCACTTGGCATGCTCTGTGTAGGTGACTGCATCACGGACGACGTTCTCGAGGAAGACCTTGAGAACTCCTCGGGTCTCCTCATAGATCAGACCGGAGATACGCTTGACACCGTGCACATCGGTCGAACAAGACGACGCATAGCGGGTTTCGTGATACCCTGGATGTTATCACGCAGCACTTTGCGATGACGCTTAGCGCCACTCTTTCCGAGACCTTTACCTCCTTTGCCACGTCCAGTGATTTGATGAGAACATAAATTTTGCCATTAGATTTGTCATTGCAGAAGATGATAATAATGAAGATTACAAGATTGAACGATTAGTTTAGAAACAGCACACCAAACATTTTATTTTTACCGGAATCATTACACATAAGTTAAGCATAATGTAAGATAAACGTTAACATCGGAGAGCACTATATCTTGGGTAGCTATAGCCATGAATCATGAACAAGCTTTTGTCACTTGAGGAAGAAAATTCCCTTACCTCAACGAGTCTTTCTCTGACTTAGGACAGGAAATGGAGCTTCTGTAGTCCTTGTACATATACTTACTAACTTTTGTCCCTATACTTAGGCCTACAAGAGCAGACCGCGCTTTGATGTAGGCACATGAATTAATTCTGTCTGTGTTTCAGGTTAAACAACTTGAATTGGTATTACTATTTTAATTTCAATAACAAATAGAACTAGATGATTGTAATTAGGCCAACTATTAGACTACTGCACAGGAATTTGCAGTTGTCTGTAATTAACTACACTTTCTGAGTAATTGGCACAATCTGATATGGAACTACTTGTAATATCGAATTAGAGATCTCGAGATCTCGTTATTTGATAAACATCAATTCTCGAGATTGAGATTCGAGATCGAGAATAAAATTCAGTAAGTGTATGTCATGGCAACGTTCGCGACAGACACCAAATATATTATCTACCAGGAAGTAGACTTAAAATCACTGCGTTGATTATCACACTGATTAGCATTCATGGAAAGACGATAATCTTTGGTAGTATAAACTGGCTAATCATTCTTGTCTCCGAGGGAAAAAACTTATACAATATTTTAGGTAACGCTCGCGATATTCTAATATAGAAGTTTAAAGTTTTCTAAAGAGTCACAACTAACTTTGACAGAAAGTTGTCTTTCAGATACATTGGATAACGTGGAATTCTCTAGCATCACGAACAATTTTTCAACATTTATTGGCATTTTCATGTAAGAAATGCATTGAAACACAAGCTCACAAACAGGGGCCTAACTGAAACTTATATAATACATGTAGTTTTAAACTACTGTATCCTTTTTCATCTATGCAGACTTATTTCAGGTCCTCAGTTAGCACACTATTGAACCTTAGATTATCTATTATATCATGGTCATCGCCAAAATTCGTCAAAAAATCATTTGAAACTTTACGTCGATCCAACCAATTCGTGGTTTCACCCAAATTTCAAATTAAGCTAACAATCAATCCGAGATGACAATACATTATAATTCATAAAATAACAAATACAGTTATGTTTGAGATATATAAATGAATGCGGTTAAAGTGAACATATCGTTCAATCCAAAGGAATGTAGTCATTTCATTAAAGGGAATTCACATTTACGGAGTTTGGTAGAAGAAAGAGATTAGATCTGAATGCTATTCCCCACAACTTCAGAAGAGGGTCATTCACTTTTCATGTTTCAAAGAATATAATATAAGACTGCTGCTTAAAGATGTGTGGTAAACCTACTACCGTTAACTCATAAGTGGTATAACTAGTCAATACAGGCTAAATATGAGACGTTCCAGTAAAATTTAAGACCACGGCTACTAGATGATTTGGCAGCGAGTCATCATTGCTGCAAAATGAAGACAATAGAAATGAGATATTAACCGATAGAATTCAAGGTGATTTGGCAGCCACATTAAAGTATGACAGCAAATTACCAACCAGGCCGTCGGATTTCACCCAGGCGACCGCTACCAAATGAACACGGTCTGGTAGGCAAAAAAGCCAAACCATCTTCATTTGAGAAGAAATGTTTGGTTTTTTGATGAGTTGGGTTCTCAGCGAAATTTATTTCATTTGGTAGCTGACGGTTTACAGTGTAGTCTGAATATGGGCTCTTTATATTAAAAATAACTTTTTCTTATCTTGTCAATATAACGCTTTAGACACATTTAGACACTATCTCTTTTACTTCTTTCGTTTAACTATCTTATGCAGGATGTCGTTATGTCGTTATGCAGGACCTATAAGTTATTTTGGCAAATGAAGGAAGACAGACACACATAGATAGCTTTATTCGTATATCAGTCTGCAAGATAATATGTGACATGAGATATCCACAATGACGCGCAAAGACACGACTTCGATATGGATGATGATGCGTGGGGCAGCAGGTCATTTGAAGCGAGATGGAGAAAATAAGCCGCAAATTATGAATTCGTCATCAAGGGTTAATTAGAGTCCATGGTTAATTAGCGACAAAGATTCCCCAACATGATGCACTAGTGAGTTCAGCAGAGGTGAATAATGATATAATCAAGGAATTGGAGATATGATATCCTTAAAGCTTGAAATTGCGATCACCTCCAATCAACTTAAAAGAATCCCAGGGACCCGACGTCATGAAAAAATGACCGCAACTGGCGCAAGATTAAGTCTTTAGCGGTTCGTGAAGAAATTTTGATTAATTATCGAAAAGTCAGCATGCATTAAACTGACAAAGCTTCACTGCGTCTCAGAATTGTGTAGAACCAGTGACCCCTAGATTACTAAGCCATCGCTCGACCAACTGAGCTATTGAAACATTGCTGACGAATTAAGCTAAATGTCTCTCCCTCTATAATATATAGGAGATGGCTGAAGGCGAGAGGACCATAATGAATCAATAATGCGAAAAATATCAGATTTCTCTCCCGAGTAATTTTGATGTCACTAAATAATTACGAATAAAAAATTTGTACACAGCCGACGTTTCGGGTCCAGACCCTTTCTCAAGGCAAGGCAGCATTAAAATGACACTGTCTAAACTGGCTCGTTAGATACGCAGTATAGCTCCGGTTGTCTCATGACGTCTGTTCATTTTAGGATGGCACTTATTGATTAATCGCGATTCCACCACGCTTGTTTCAACAGGATCATTTAAGCAGCGAAAAAATTCAACATCACAATCATCAATCGAACCGTTAACAAGACATGTCTTACTGTGTTCAGACAAGGCACTTAGATCATTTTTATTACGAATACTGAAACTGTGTTCGTTGTATCTAATGTAGAATGGTCTAGCAGTTTTACCTATATATTTATCAATACACTTTCTACAAGAGAATTGATAAACAACACACGATGTCTCACAGTTATGATTTTGGGATAGCTTGTTGCATATTCTACAATCATTGTGTTAACTTTCTTGCATTTTTTCTTCAAAACATTGCGCAGTTTTTGTTGCCCGTAGTGACGAGACGGACATTCAACCTATGTTTTCTTATTTGGTAATTAATTTTCCGATTAAGACTGTCGCTTATAAACCGTAACTTCAAAATGTTTTTTTATCATCGTTGATTTTTACTAGTTTTATTTTTTTTGGTATTTCAATAAGACACATTCAAATCCTTATTAGTGTATCCATTAAATTTTAAATTTTCCTTACATTTTTCTCCGATTTCATTTTAATGCTATCAGAGAGCGTTGAACTACATCGATTACGTGTGTCTATAATGCTCTGCTTTACGAAATAAGTTTTGACGGAGGTCGGTAGCCAACTATCTTTTTTCAAAGCATTGCCAGACGATATGTCTTTTATATATTTTTTGTGCATGATTTTCCTATTCTCTAACCAGATACTTAAATCTAAAAAAATCAGTAACCCATCTTTGGGGTTTTCAATGGTAAATTTTATGCTGTCATCAATCGAATTGAATGTCTCTAATGTGAAGTCACAGTATTCTTTGTTTCTTTCTAACGGACCGATGATGCAGTCATCAATGTATATTTTCTAAATCAAGTTATTTAACTGTAGGCGTGACTTTATAATATACATTGCTTCTAAAGAATATATATATCTTATAATGCCGCTACTGACCGAGTAGACTGTCCTTTCCTGTCCTTTCTTTCTATTACTGCGGCTACCACTTTTTCAGCCATTTCGCCGGACCTCGCAGTGTACAGTCTACCAGACTGGTAGTGACTTCGTTCAGCGACTCCTACTATGCGAATTCTTTCTCGAGCTCGCAAAGCAACCTTCTTGATGGAGTTAAAACTCATTCCACTAATTTTAGAGTGCTCGCTATCTTTTAAGTATTTGGGTGCTTTATAGCCACTCCAGCTACCATGAAGGCCATTTATCACCTCATTTGACTTCCGCAGGAAATCTCTTGTAGACACAGACAGCTTCATCTTTGCATAAATTCACTTATCAGCTGTTCAAACTACATGTAATGCGTACATCATGTATAAACATCTAAAACTATGAAAACTTATCAAATTCAAAACAATTGGATATCGCCAAAGTTAACATAGATCTATGTAGTTTTGACAACTATAGAGTTGCTGTCGCGACTCTCATTTAAAAATTGGTCGGATTTTCAGTGATCTACAACACTTTATACAATAGGGCCATTTAATTTCACTCACACTGTAGGAAACTCTTGTCGGGGGAATTGATCCGCATCATGCCTATTTAACTATGTCTCGAACATAATTTCCCGCGACGATATTTTTACTTTTTCTTCGACAATGTCATGATAATTCTCCCACTCATCTTTTCACCAGAAGACGAATAAGGTTCATCAGGGGGAAAGCTGAGCCGTATACGGATGTCAAGTTGTCAATATAGGTTCAGCATGGTGAGTTTCAATTTCTATATCACTTGTCAATAAAGCATTTAAAAGTTCACTTCTTTAATTTCAATTTCCACTTTGAAATGTTGTATCCCTGTAGATGTTATTATGATTTCTTCTCTATCAAGATGAACCTTGTAGTTTGTTGATAAACAAGAATTTGTTTTTTCATCAAGCTGTATTGAGATTGTTTATTTAACAAAATCCTGACAATGTATTCAACATAAGTTGCTAAGATGTTTTGAATAGTTTTAAGACACATGTATATCTCCGTGAATATTTGAAAATTTGAGGTTTTCAAAATACTTAAATATCGAATGCACGTAATTGGAAAATCAAAGTATAATTGTTTTACAACTTCAAGGCACAGTTCAGTGATCAATAGACTGACTATATTCTAACAAACCTAACACTACTTGGTCTATTGAGCTTTTCATAATACTTGGCATGCATGCTGTGATGGATGGCATTCTCTACATCTCAAAAATTGTCCAAGCGCTTTCATGGCCGCAACGACCATTCCTCATTTTTCAGGTTTCTTGCTTCTTTTCATTTAATTGCTGACATCCTTAATTAATATAAAGGATTTCTCTCTTTCCTCTTTCTGACACCACCCATTTTAAGAGCATCTTGAAGAGCCAAATGTTTCGAAAATCTGAGACTGCCTAGAGCGAAAGACGGAAAAATGTAAACATTGCTATTGTTCTGTATAATAGGCGTCTATTCGCAAGATAGTCACGTTTTGTATCAGCTGTACAGGCCCTTTCACCTTTACAGCCCGGCGTGCGGTCATTGCCCGTAGCATAACCTTCCGGTATACGGTCACTGCTCGTCGTTTCTATATCAATGCACTTCGTTGACATTGACGTCATTTTTTTGGTAAGTTGGTCTTCTTGCAACAATTTGCACAAGATTTTAACAGTCCGGCAGCCAGACGGAGTTTCTGCAGGGAACGAGGCCGAAAGTGAGACTTTCACAGAATGATGTGCACCCTATGCCTACTACGAATCGTCACGTCTGCCGAGTTCTAGTGAGTTCCTTTTCTTGTCAGACAAGATCAAAGCAAAACACATGTAAATCCAATGGTACGCAGAATGCAGTTTTTGGCTAAAATGAAATTTTCTTTGTTTTCTCTGATTAAACGAAAAGCACGAAGGGCAGAGTCACAACTTTTGACATGGAATGTCTTCAGGTCATTTCCTATCATGTTCATGCACCCATGTCTATAAAGCTAAACACATTTAGATTTGGCGAGCCTCTTAATGTGGGCAAACACAAACATTTTGAGCAACTTTATCCACATTTAGCCACATTCTCACATACATTCCCGATTAGATGCATGATAAAAGCACATGCATATCATAGGAAATGACCTGAAGACATTACATGTCAAAAATTATGACTCTGGGCTTAATACTTTTTCGTTTAATCAGAGAAAACATACAAAATTTCATTTTAACCAAAAACTGCAATCTGCGTCCCATTGGATTTACATGTGTTTTTCTTTGATCCTGTCTGACAAGAAGAGGAACTCACTAGAACTCGGCAGACGTGCCGATTCGTAGTAGGCATAGGGTGTACATCATTCTGTGAAAGAGTCACTTTCGGTCTCCTTCCCTGCAGAAACTCGTTCTGGCTGCCGGACTATAAGTGGCGTTAAGTGACTTTTTGTTCATGAAAGTTCGTGTTATTTTCAATTCGTCGTGTTCAGTTCGGCTCTCTGAAGGACAGACTTTCAGAGCTCTCTATCTCTAATGTCATGTACACATTTTAATGCACTTATGAATAAAACTACGTGGGGAGAGCTGGCAGGAATTTGCAAGAGAGAGAGAGAGAGAGAGAGAGAGAGAGCAGTTGAGCAAACGCGTTGGATTTTCAGTCAGAGAATATGCCCACCACATTCTACTCACATTCCGTCCAGACATTTGCAAGTATGCACTTTTGATCCATCCAGCCCTCGTGATAATTTCTAAGTTTTGCATCAAAGTCGTTTTAGTGGTAAATTGCGAATTTTAGAAACCCTGTAATGAAATGCCTGACCCTCTGATTTGTGCATACAAAAGGATTTTATACTGCTATTGTTTCAAGATAGCTTTCTTTCAATTTGTGTGTTATGATAGAAAATTTTGACTTTTGCCTGGTTTGCCTGTGGGAACGGTCAACGACTACCTAAAATAGAATAATTTTGTAAACTTATAAATATTCGTATTTATTTTGAATGTTGCACATTATTTGAAATTGGGGTTGTCCTATTACGCGTTATTTGTTTAACCGTCATTAAACGCTAAAGACAGTTTAATGAAACCATGTAAATGACAGTTAAAAGATCTGCCATTTTGATGTTCAAACCCACTTTTAACTGTCTTTTAGAATTTTTTTCTTCTAACTCATAAAGCAGAAAATATTTTTTAATTAATTTTTCACAATGTCGCGTGTAACGGGATTTCATGATGTGATTTTGACGCATTCTGACATCATAACATAGAAAATCATTACATTCTTACATTTATCGTAGTAAAAGATGAACTCATTTCCCATTCAGACAAAAGATTTCCTTCATAAATGAAGTATATAAGCTTCAAAGTAAATGACAAGTCTGTGGACGGCATCCGTTCCATGTAAGTAATGACACGTTTAAGGACAGCCCCGTTGTCTCTATCATGGAAAGCATTCCATTTCATCATTGTTTCTCTGACTTTGACATCTGTGTTCAGTGTACTATGCATTTGAGCTCACTTTCGCAACTAAAGTCAGTCATTCTTCGTACTCTACAGCTTGCAGTACTTTATTTCATTGATAGAATTTAATGAATTTTCTCTAAAATAAGAACTAAAATTCAATTTAAAGTTTCTGCAAAGTAATTTATCAAAGGTCATCGGAAATTCAACTAATCAAATCACACCACGGTTAAAAAAATTAGACGAATCCAGTAAGCGGAAGAAAACAAAGTTAAAACAACTGCCGTAGTGGAAAATGGTGCAATAAATTAGGTTAGTTACAGTCCAGAGCCTATGAATATAAATTAATGCTAAGAAGCATAGAGATCCATACCCTAGTACAGAGAAGGATGCGTAGCACTTCCAACGGCTAGTCGACCCAACTTTTCATGCGACGGAATTAAGTCAAAACTTATAATCAGTTTTATTGATATCTATAAACTAAAGATGAATGACCTCAGCATGAAAATTATGAATGATGAAAATTAAGAAACATAAGAAATCAAAATATGATCGCTATGCACGGAGTCATCAGGTAGGAACCGTGTGGCTGCATAAAACGGGGCTTCGGACCCTAACTTTGAACCGATAACACATGGAGGGGCCAGGCCGACCATATCGAATGAACGATAAGGAAGGTCTCTCCAAATCTGGGGAAGCGTAGATAAAACTTAATTGCAAATTAAATTTGGATACATGAGAACATAGAGATAGCCTAATAGTGGCTAGTCAAACATCCCTATAATGGAAGGTATTTGGCGAGGTGAAGAACAACCAAACTTATAAACAAGGAACTTATTTCTCGAGAGGTACTCTATTGACCTGAAAACCTCTTTCCTTGAAGATATTGAAAATGCTTTTGGCTCTTGATATGCAGACGGAGGTATCCGAAGAAATCCTAGCGAATCTGATGAGTTTGGCAACAAAGATGTTCATGGGCATATTACTTTCGGGGAAAGTATATAACACCACTGGAAATCTGAACTCATTAACCTTTTGGTAGACCTCCGTGGTGTAAATTACTTTGGGTGTAAAGGCCACTACCTTGGATCTTGATCTTAACTTCCAAATAATCCACCCCTCTGTCATTGCTACCGCTTCTCCTAGTCAAGAGGTTCATTGGGTCGATTTTAGGAAGGATCCTATCGAAGTGCTTGCCATTAAATATACAAATGTCGTCGATGTACCTAGCGGCACTAGAGAGGTGCCAAGTCAAATTTCTTGTTAGCAGGAAGACCTGTCACGCATCTGAACTCCCTATATGCAAAGAAGAGATAAGCCAAGAGTGAACTGGAATTCCCACCCATAGGAATACCCCGAATTTGCTTCAAGACAAGTACTCCGGCCGAAGGTAGCAAAGTGTTATCTGGGATGAGATTAATATAGGAGTGAAGAATTGGGTTTTGGACTAGCAGTGATGACCTCTGTACTCGAGAAGAATGTTCCATAATATCCAATGAAGATGAAGCTCTTGGAACTGCTAAATACTAGGTTACATAACTCTTTTCATGAGTCCTTAACCTGATTTAAATTAAGGTTCGTATAGAGTGTGGAGAAATCATCTTGTTAAGAGTGGCAATTTAAACCCGACATCCTGTCTAGAAATTCCCCAGAACAGTTAATGCTCCAGAAAGCATTCACACCCGAATTATTCTTGATGGTATGGCAATAACTACTAAACTTGTCACGGACTAATTGCAAACCTTTGTTCGCAAGCATGGCCAAATCTTTGGAAGTGCTATTTCTGGCACCAGCTGTGAATCTGCTTTTGTACGGATCTTTGTATAACCTGGGTATTCAGAAAAGTTTAGGTGAAACCATAAACTTATCCTTAACCGTTATATCAAAAGAATCCTTGAGGGTGATGCAATGTTCGACAATAATGTCATTGATGGAAGAGAGAGATGGTGCGCAAGTCTGATAACCAACAGCATTGAAGCTATCAAGGTCAAAGCCTAGTTCGTTCAAGAGGACAATAAGGTAATACTTCTTACACACTATGACAATATTGTTGGCGGCCTTATCTGCCGGAGTAATAATGTGTTCCTTCTAAAAGCTTGAAATGAGGCTTCTATAGTCTTTAGATCTTATTACTTCGTGAGAATAAAGAATGGCACTTAGGAATGAGATGTGATTACCAATGATCCTATCATCAACAAAATTCCAATATTTGTGAATAGGGTCTCTATCATTGGCACCCTAAGACATCAAGTCCTTTAATTTAGGGTTGGAAATACTACTTCAATCACCAGCAAACCTAACCACATAACAACATGTGAAGCAGGCTTGTAGCAGAAAGCATTTAATTAATAATAGCGACAATTCACTTTGTGATTCTTAAATCGATGTTCCGTTATCGAATATACAATTAATTATTCGAAAATACATATTGCGAATTACAAAGGCCTGTATCTCTGAAATCGATTTGAAATGATCTGAAATCATATTTGTCGGCTGTCAAGGCACACTCATCTTGACTTCGCTGAAGGCAGTGTGATAGACCTACATGCTTGTAGCGCATGCATAGTCGCTCGTCTAAAATGAAGCATAAGTGTGTGCTATGATGAAATATAATTAGTCATAGACCAGAGCAAAGATGGTATGTGCAAAATATCAAGTCTTTAAATACTATTCCATATACTGTTCTTTATACAGCTAATCATGCAATAAAAGAAATATGACATGATGAGATTCTCCGTTATGCCCAGCGTAAAACTCACTCTGCATCGCATCATGTGAAAAATCAGTTTCATCATTTAGATAGCAAATTAGAAAAGTTGTCAAATCTAGCAGATTTCCATTAAATGTCGATAATGGAAATGCACTTCATGTTTTTTACTCAATGATGAAACAGTGAATCATTGTCAACTATATTAAAAATAGTTAAAAGTTTCATTTGTTATGA
This sequence comes from Prostheceraeus crozeri, assembly GCA_907163375.1. Taxonomy (NCBI): domain Eukaryota; kingdom Metazoa; phylum Platyhelminthes; order Polycladida; family Euryleptidae; genus Prostheceraeus; species Prostheceraeus crozeri. Next base: position 469,633 of record CAJQUW010009819.1, on the reverse strand, counting down.
TATATAATAATAATGAATATCTAATTACTTATAACATGACAAATGACAAAATTTTTCACGTATACTAAATACCCAAAAAACATCCTCTACTGTTCATTACAGCTACAAATGTTCTTTACTTTCCTCCATGCGGAATAATAAAGACATTGCATTGGGAAGCTGGTCTTAATCAGCCCTGTATATATCACTGATGGTGGGAAGTTTCTCTTGCGATGGTGAGTGGACACCTTCCCCATTACATTACCTTTAAATACCTTAATAATTAAACACTTTCGCCATTGCGACTCAAATCAATGAATTTATTACTGTACCGAATACTTTATCAATCGATTACACTAATTAATCACTGTACATCGACCGAGAGAAGGCGCTGGACGCCGAAGGCCCTGTTAGAATTCAGCGTTATTTGTTGTTTCCTTGGCCAATTAGAATTTATCGAGAGAATTCACAACTTTTGTTTCACTTTCGGACAAATTTGAAGCATGAATTGCCTCTCTCGCTCTTGGTCATCTACGTCAATAAATAACAATTGTTGGCTGACACCGGGATGTTTTCCAGTGCAGTGGTTAGTGGTGACGACATTGCAAGTAAATCATTTGATTGAATACTTTCCCCAGTACAACTCAAATCAATGAATGAATTGATTGAAATTATTCAATGACGTCAATCACGTATGGGTACTCCGTAAACGCGTTTATTCCTATCTATTTTCACATGCGTTTTTAGCAACCAATCAAAATCTACTGAATCTATTTATGAAAAGTTGCTCCTCTGATTGGTTCATACTCATCGAAAATGTATAGACCATTTCAATCCAAGAATATAAAATCTCACAACAAGAACTTTAAAGAGTACAAATAATTTTAAACTGCTGGATAGTATGATTAGGAATTTTCCAACTTTCCATCACGTGAGCAACTTCTTAAACTTGTAAACTTGTAAATCTGTAAACTTCAAAAATCAGCCAATCATCGTTCAAGAATATCAGCCAATCATTGTGACATTCAACATTTCGGAATAATTTGACGATTATTTGAATAACTAAATTTTGTTAGTCTTGACAATTGAACTAAGGAAAAAGAACTTGAAAAAAATATAATAGTTTCTCTTTTGTTATTTTATTAAAATGAACAATTTAAATTGCAATATTTTAAGTCAAATGGCTGTATATATTATCATCACAATTGAATGAGAAGATATTTCTGCTATCTGATGATTTTATCTTAAATAAGTCTCAGTTCAAGTGTAGAATCTAGGAACATAGCATAGGATTAGAATTTTATGCAAACAATTGATGCTGAAAAATAAACAATCCCTTTATTATAACGCTTATGTCACGATGACTGAAACCAATCGTGTCAGTTTATCAATATAAGCTGGGGTGGGGCCATTTCCATGTCCGCACCATAGCGGACATATTCGAATGATCACCCGTGTCCGCACTGTCGCCCGCAGTTCAGTTATTGCTCCTGAGCTCAGTATGTCAAGTTTCTAACTAATATTCTTTTATTCCGAGAAAGTAGAAGCTGGCGATACAGGATCGAAACATAAGGTACCATCAGACGTTGCACATCCAACACGCCCTTTGTATCACATCCAAACAAACTAGAGAACATCAAAATCAATGTGAGAAGTCAAATCTTTTCCATTGTGTGAATATGCCTAATGTGTTTGCTATATAGGCCTATTCTTTGCAGAGGAAACTTCTAAAAAAGCCATCGTTCACAACCGGGCAATAAAGCCAAGGTCTAGCTTTCAAGAATAGTGACTAAAGAATACAGATAATGAATACCTTACTGCGTGTGGAAGGCCTACTCAGACTGCGTCGAATGAACAAGCCATGTAAGATAGCCCCGACCATAGAGTACTCCATGGCTCGGACGAAGTGCATAACCTTCAAAAACTTTCATCATTGCTGAAGATACTTCATTCTGCCTTGAAGCATCACCTACTCCATACAAAAGCATTGAAACCAGGTCAGTAACTGCATCCATCAGGCTTCCTCAAACACAGAAAGAGAAGAATCAAACTTCATATGCACAAAACTGACCATGTCTCACAAACGTGATACGAACATAATAAACACAAAGACTACTGCTGCTGTTCAGTGTCTTTCACCTCTGTAGGACACCAGTGAATGATTTCATGACTATTTTGATTTCATGGACGTAGAGTGTACAAAAATTTAGAAAAGCTGTAAGAAATAGGCCATTTTCTATGAAAACTGGAGGTTTACAACCTAGAGAAATCATAGACTAAGTTTTTAAAACGTTTACCGCCACCCATTGCCTTTATAGGACACCTGTGAAGGATTTCATGACCATTTGGTTCAGGATCCATGTCGTTGAGTGTGCATAAATTTAGCAAACTTGTAAGAAATAGGCCATCTTCTAAGAAAACTAGAGATTTACAACCTAGGGTAATCATAGACTAAGTTTGTAAAACGTTTACTGCTACCCATTACCTCTACGTCTGTAGGACACCTGTGAAGGATTCCATGATCATTTTGTGTAGGTACCTGGTCGTTGAGTGTGCATAAATTCAGTAAACCTGTAAGAAATAGGCCATTTTCTATGAAAACAAGAGATTTACAACCATTTGGTATAGTTTTCATGGAAAATGGCCTATTTCTTACAGGTTTACTAAATTTATGCACACTCAACGACATGGAACCTTAACTAAATGGTCATGGAATCCTTCACAGTTGTCCTACAGACGTAGTAGGTAGCAGTAAACGTTTTTCAAACTTAGTCTATGATCAAACTAGGTTGTAAATCACTTGTTTTCTTAGAAGATGTCCTATTTCTTACAAATTTACTAAATTTATGCGCACTCAACGACATGGATCCTGAACCAAATGGTCATGGAATCCTTCACAGGTGTCCTATAAAGGCAATGGGTAGCAGTAAGCGTTTTACAAACTTAGTCTATGAATATACCAAATTAGAGTGCTTATTATATTGCTATGATTTCCTCAATATTTCACTCCATTACTGACGGTCCTCGAAAACTGATGCTGCATTGACGTACTAAGCTGTTGTTGAATTTATTCGTGGTTTAAGGAGTCGTTCCTAACTATTTTTGTTTGGTTGAAAAAATCATCCTTCTATCTGCTCACTTAGCTGATGAGGTGTTATACCAGACAAAATGATGTGGATCAAGTTGTCTTTCAATCATGAGTCACAGAATCACAGAGTATGACATGGAACAGCTGTTCGAAACATCGGAAATTATAAAGTAAAGGTTGAAATGGTACGAATTGCTCACAAAAAATTGCTTCATTTTTATTGGTTCTTGGAATTTTCGGATTTACAAATTTACAAGTTTATGAAGTTTAAAAAGTTGCACACATCTTTCCATCAATGAAAATTACTTCCGATAACTTCAATAGCACTGAGACAGCGCAGTTTACCAAAAAAATGACTTGTGTTTTCAATACCATGGATGTGTATTGTATCCATTTTGTTGGAGTTTGTCGGCATGCAACAGAAGTATAAAATTGGTGAAGCATTCTAAATTCAGAGATATTTACTTTAGTTGAAATTTAGCTTACTGATAGCTGAACTTAATTTATGGAGATTAGATGAGAGTCAGTAGGACGTTACGGGACGCTAGGTGAAAATGAGCCCTGATGTTCCCAGAAGCTCGGTGATTGCTGATTCGCTTTCGATTTGCGGTTCGGTATTACTGTTTTCTCTGCAAATTCAAAGATGAATTAAATCGGAGGAAACGAGGATCTGCATCTTCAAAGCGAAGAACGACAGACTCTTCCTGGACTCTGTTTCTTTCTATGTTCAACGATCTAATGCTACACTATCTCGGGAGAGAGTTTATTTCTCGAATCAAAAGTCTCACAGGGAAGTACTCATCACTTTTGATTCTGACATCATTACATATTGATCTTGATCTATATCATTGCAACACAAAGTTTGTAATGCAGCTCTTTCATGGTTAACTCTTACCATGATAGTCACAGGAGTCAGATATCGACAATCATTTCACATGACGATAGTGTTAACAGAAATCATATGTAATAACATGCATTCCTAGATCAAATATTGATGTTCTGATGTGATCATGGTATTACTAAAGAGTGGACGCTCTGCAATATTTGCACAATTTTGTTTAATTTCATTATATCTGAAGCGCTCTAGTGACTGTTGTTGATAGATCAAAACCGATAAATTTCATTTTTCGGAGCACGTGGTTGAAGAATTGTATGGATTATATGGAATATATGCTTTTTGCTCAATTTTCTCATGTCACTTCCTATGATGCTCATGCATCCCTGTCATTGAAGGGAGGATTTTGAGCAATTTAATTCACATTTTCCCACATTCTCGCATATGTTGCCGATCAGAAGCATGATAACGCGTTCATATGCCCTGAAGACAATCCATGCCAAAAATTATGACTCTCGGGTCAGTACTTTTGACCTAATCATGGAAAACATAGAAGTTTTCATTCATGCGAAAATCGTCAATCTGCGTCTCATTGGTTTGAAAAACATTTTGTTTTTCTCAGATCGTTTCTTACAAGAGGAGAAACCAGTTAGAACTCGGCAGACGAAGAGATTTGTAGCAGACACACGGTGCACATCATTTTGTAGAAGTCATTTTTGGCCTCATTCCCTGCAGAAACTCGCTCTCGCTGCCGGACTATTACCTGCACAAGGAATGGCGTGTTCATCAAGATCCAAAATCAAATAAATGAAAATGAGATAATAATTGTTTATACCCGGAAGCACGCTAGGTCGAGCTTTATTTATCCCACTCCCATTCTTTTGTGCTTTGTGTTTGGAACGAATGGAGAGCAACTTATCTAAAAATGTTCTAGGTTTGACGCGACCAAAGGTTTGAGTCTTCATTTTCCGGGCACAGGGAAAGCATTCTAGCAGAAGGCTGCCACACCGATGGAACAAATCGAGGAGGTCACTACATTTTTTGCAATAAACTCCTCACCTTCGGTACCTGACGGGCGCAAAATTTTCATTTAATTGGAAATTTATTCTACAAGTATATCAAATGCAGGCGTCCAATTGATAGTACAGTGTATTTTATGCGTTAGATAAAAAACGTGTTTCAGAATGAAGTGGTATTAGTTAATCGTTGCCACAGAAGAAGGCAGGGTGTTCAATTCAATTTTTGATAGCCGTTTGCTATCTACTTCACTGGTTTCATCTTGCTTTATTGTCTCGTAAATTTCTGCACAGTGCAAGCGCCTCAACATCAAACTTGCTGCTGTATCAATAAGAGCATCAAGAAGGGATGAAAATAATAATCTGCAGACACATGCATTCAAAATAACATCAAGTACAAAATTACATTCAAGTAGATGTATTTTCAAATATATCCATAAATCTGATCTATCTCCTTCAGTATAGCATCCCGTTGAGCAATAGAGCGAGCAAACAACAGTCATAAAACATAACAAGAAAGAGACAGTGTTAAGTCGCAAGCCGTCTACAAAAACGCATCGAAAGCCCAGACACTAGCTCAAAAACACGTTTACTCACCCCAACCGTATTCATTACTTCCTGAGAAACCTGTAGATGTAATTTGATGCACACCTATGCATATTAGATCGAAAATCTATGTGTTTTTCATCAAAACACTCATTCTTCACTAACTACTCTCCATGAAAACGCATAGAAGTCCCAGACACTAGCTCTAAGACACTTTTACTTACCCGAATCGTCTTCACCACTCCCTGAGGAGCCTGTAGATGTAATTTGATGTAGATCTATGTATATTAGATCGAAAATCTATGTGTTCATTGAAGCTGATAATTAACGATCGCGATAAAGCTTTTCACAAGAAACAGTGGACTAAGTACAATCGACTGAAAATTGAGGTATGTGAGCACGTCAGTTATCTTAAGGTATATACATGCAAGAAGCCGTCGATTCGGGGCTATCCCCAGAAACTATGGAAATCCCTGAGAATTCTGTCCAGGAACACATAACCGTGCACTTCAATTGATTTATTTGCCGAGGAATTTAGTAAATACTTCGCTTCGAACTTCCAACCAGGGTTGTTTGATTTAAATCAAGTGACGAATCCAGTGTTGTTGACATCTCGCCGTTGGAAAATGCACATGGATGTGCAACAATCAGTGCACCCACACTCTTCTCTCCAATCCCAATCGACCCTGCCCACAGGATCTACCACCAAGGAATCCTCTACCGACTACAGCAACATGGAATTTAAGAACAGGAATACTATCACAATGCTGAACGACTTCTTTCTAAAAACCTCCAGCGACAAAAAAGACGCTTTGGACATGCAGGTGGCTCGTTTTGTTTATGCAGCGAACATTCCTTTCAATACAGTTGAACATCCAGAGTTCAAAAAGCTCATATCCATGTTGCGGCCCGGTTATCGACCACCTTCTAGACATGATATAGGAGGAAAGTTGCTGGACGAAGTTCAGTCAAATCTAATGACCGAATGCGCGACTGAATTGGAAGACCAAACTCTTTGCAAAAACGGTTTCGCAATTGCCACATGCCTTCCGCTTTATATAGCCAAGCTGGAGGGAAGAAACTTGTGCTTCCTCAAGAGGTGAGATGGAACACTGTTTCAGATAGTCTTGATTCGCATTTGAGTAACTGGCCCATATTGCTGCGAGTCTGTGAAGAACATCGCAACGTAACTGATGATGATGTGAAAAGAAATGTAACAAATCTTGCATTGAAGTGAAATATCGAAGACTATTCCAACAGGATGAAACCAATAGCTGTGGCTTTGGATAAAATGCAAAGTAGTCAGTGCACGATAAGTGATGCAGTTCAGATCTGGAAAGAGTTTTATGAAACTCTCATGCAGACTCAGCCACAGGATGTGATAGAGAAAGTGAATCGACGAATGACTGAGGTTCTTACTCCACACCACTATCTTGAAAAATATGATCGATCCTCGATATCTAGGAAATAAATTATCCGATTCTGATGTTGACGCTGCTATGAAACTATTGACTGACAAATATTCACCGTTGTGTGTGGCATCCGTCGTCAACCTTCGCGCCAGAGCAAAACCGTTCATGAACTACTTGTTCTCAGAAGAACTTATAAAGAAGGTAACCCCGATAACTTGGTGGAAGTCACAGAACTTCGATGATGAAGTGATTGATTTTGTTGTTCCACTTCTCTCTGCTGTCAGTTCAAGTGTTGATATTGAACGAATATTTTCTACCAACGGATTAGTCTACAATAAACTTCGCAACCGACTGGGTAATGACAAGGCTGCCAAGGTTATATGATTGTGATCCCTTCTTGTGTAGGAGACTTACCTGCATGAACGATTATATGTATCCTCCCTTTCTGTTGCAGTCGCTGTTGTCATTGCTTTCATTGAATAAAGTTTGATCGCAAAAAGTTGTACTTATTTATGACAACAGCGACATACAATTATTGCAATAAACACCAAATTTTTGAGACCGTCAAATACGGCATATCAAATCCGCGTCTCCGGAATTTGAAAGAGAAATCACTCCGATATCGCTTTCAGATGATCCACATACCCGGTGCGCGTCATGCTGCTGCCGACGCTGTCTCACGCCACCCAGTCGGCCCTGCCGAGCAATTACACCTTCTGACGACGTAGCTTCAACCAATGACCGAATCACCAATCCTTTTATTCACGCATGCAGCCTACCGGAAAGAATCATCTCCCCACTTGCGAAGTACATCAACGTCTACATTCTCTGCTGAAATAGGCGCTTCTACCTTACGGTCTTCTACCGTAATCAAATCTATCACTTGGAACGATAACCGCACCGCGACCACTAGCGACGAGACTATGCGCCAATTGGTCAATATAATAGAGGATGGCTTCCCCGACAACCGTGCCATCCTGCCAGAATCTTTGCGGCCATACTATCAGTTTCGAGATGGACTCAGTACCTTCGACGGAGTGGCTTTGTACAAAGATCGCCTCATCATGCCACCCTCACTACGCCCGCAAGTTCTCCACGCTCTGCATGCTGTTCATCAAGGAATCTCTCAAATGTGTTCCCGCGCAGAAGTCTCATTTTTCTGGCCTGAAATGACACCGGCGATCATTGCCGCCCGCAACCGTTGTCTCTCCTGCAATCGGATGTCACCTTCGCAACCCAGCGCACCCCCCACGCCACCCACACAACCCTCCTTCCCGTTCCAATGCATTGCTGCAGATTACTTCTCTCACCGCGGCCACAACTATCTAGTCATCGTGGATCGATACAGCAACGGGTTTATCGTCGAAGCCACAGCCAACGGAGCCATGGGACTCATTGCAGCTCTTCGTCGTGTCTTCGTTACCTACGGCATCAGCGATGAATTATCATCCGACGGAGGCCCTGAGTTCAAAGCACATGTTACCGCCAACTTCCTTAGCAATTGGGGTGTCCATCATCGCATCTCCTCTGTCGCCTTCCCACACAGCAACTGTCGCGCTGAGGTGGGTGTCAAACTGTAAAACGCATGATCACCGACAACACTGCCCCTGATGGTGCCCTCGACCAGTTCCAGCGAGCCATGCTGCAATATCGAAACACTCCAGATCGTGATACCCACCTCTCTCCCGTAATGTGTATCTTCGGTAGGCCTATCCGGGATTTCATCCCCATCCATCCTGGGAAGTATCACCCGCATTCAAACTGGCGTGATACCCTTCAGTCGCGGGAAGAAGCCCTTCGCAACCGCCACATGCGCGCCGCGGAACGGCTTTCAGAACACACGCGTTCCCTGCCTCCTCTGTCCATCGGTGATTGTGTTCGCATACAGAATCAAATTGGCCCCTTCCCCAAGAAATGGGACAAATCAGGCGTTGTGGTCGAAGTACGTCAGTTCGATCAATATGTGATCCGAGTCGATGGATCTGGACGGGTCACCTTGCGTAACCGGAAATTTTTGCGAAAGTACCTACCTGACGTGCCTCGAGCACCACTGCAAATGCTACCAGGACTCACTCTCTCGCGCTCCTCTATTCCGACCGACGTAAGCGTAACGGATGTTCCCACTCCAAGTGTTACCAATCCACAGCAACCCGACAGTCTCAGATCGCCATCATCTCCTATTCCATCAGCACACGCCAGACCTGTCACCATCAACCAACCTCCCACCTCCCCGATCCCACGAGCCCGGCGCAATCACCTGCCGTACAATAATCCAGGTCGACTTGAGCTCGCTAGCCCCACGGAGACGATCGGTCCCCGCTCAACACGATCATCCACACTGCAACATCAGTGACATCGTCCAAACTTTCGTAGAATTCAGACTCGCATCTCTCTCTCCGATTACTATCTCCGAGCATAATCCATGGTCGTGTTATTCTTATGACTCTTCAGTCTTCCTCGTCCCTCAAAAGACTTGGAGGGGTGTATATGATTATGATCCCTTCTTGTGTAGGAGACTTAAGGGGCTTTCACAATAGTCGTGCGACCTCTTTACGACTTCTTACGATCATGGTCGTAAGATCGATCGCATCTATCGCACGACCAGTCTCTTGCTGTCGCACGACTTCTCATGGTCTCCTGTAGTCGCATCTGAATTTTGTGCATGCACAAAATTCAGGCGCGACCACTTTCGGGATTCTAGCTCGCGCGATCGCTCGTGCAACGGTCGCGTATAGTCGTGCAACAGTATCAGAAGTCGCACGACCATCTTGCGACTACTTGTTTGCTTTCTTTCCAAAAGTATGCTTTGATGTGACCATCGTACGACTATGAGACCATTGTGCAACAGTCTCTTGTACACGTGAGACTGGTCTCACGACTTCACGCCAATATATATGCCGCACATGTGCTATCAGCTTCATATCATTGTATCATGTCCTCTGTTCGCCCCCGTGACGTGCTGCACTCACTGAGAGAGACATTGCTGCGTTGGTGCTTCTTATTCGACTTCGACGACGTAATAGAAGACGCAGAAGACGTTGGTGGGTCAAGCCTTGGATTGCGAAGCGTGAGGGGTTTGGCCAGTACCACACTCTGATGGCAGAATTAGAGCTGAAATCCCCAGAGGACTTCGTCAACTACTTGAGAATGCATCCGGAGATGTTCTACGAGATACTGACGCGCATATCCTCAAGAATCGAGAAGGTCTGAAGTTAGCTATCACTCTTAGATACATGGCTACTGGTGCAAGCTACAAGACACTCCAGTATTCGTTCCGTGTTGCCCACAACAGTATAGCACTGTTCATTCCGGAGGTCTGTCAGGCCATAGTTGACGAGTACGAAGATCAGGCGTTTGCCTTCCCTAGGAACCCTGATGACTGGAGAGACATTGCAACGATTGCTTTTCATTAAAAGCTACGGCATTGCCGCCTCGTGACTTTTAATTTCTACGTATAGGGATGACTTTAACGTCTTCAACACTAGTCTAGCGTTTGCTGGCATTCCTCCAGGACTCATGTGTTAGGTTGAGCGTGTGCAGTAATCAGGCATGCATCATATTAGGCCTGCATCATGAAAAAGTACCCGTAGTAATGAGTAGTAGTAGTAATAATTTACTTAATAGGAGGTGTGGTTTTAAAACAGCTAGTTTTCTGTCCACCCTGTTAGAAAAAACAAAGTCTGATATATAGAAAAATTAAACATGATAGCGTACAACACCGTAGCAGTCAAGAGTCTAGGCTACCGATTGACGATGTCAAGGTGGCGACTGCTCGTGCAACAGTCACATAGTCTTGCGATCGGTTGTACGATTGACTCAGCCATCGAACAATGCAATTGCTAGGTCGTGCAACTATCGCACGACCATGCGAGAGGTCGCACGACTGATCGTACAACAGTCTCCTTCGAGCATAGGACTGTTGTGCGACTAGATTTTTCACTGCGACTATTTGTGAGACTGACATTGGATCGCTTCTGAGCGCACGGTCGCAAGGTCGCATCTGTCGCACGACTATTGTGAAAGCCCCTTTACCTGCATGAACGATTATATGTATCCTCCCTTTCTGTTGCAGTCGCTGTTGTCATTGCTTTCATTGAATAAAGTTTGATCGCAAAAAGTTGTACTTATTTAAAGGTCGTTTTTGTATATAAAATATTGAACTCCTACTCGTAGCTGACGAAACTCCAAGACTCGGAATTATGACTTGCTTGTTTTCGTAGTCCTTGTTTGATTGAGGTTAGTATTATTGAATATGATCGATTTGATTCTTCTGTAATTGGTGTTTGTCACAACTAGTACACAATCGTTTACCTAAATACACTGCTGTTTTTGATTTTGCCATGTTCGCTGTATTCTTCTAGAAACTACCAGACCAACACATCTCCACCAATGAACTAAAATATATAAGATAGTGTCAATCAATTAGAAGAATATAGCCATGTTTTGATTTAAATCAAATAAATCATGATTTTTTTGATTTAAATCAAAAAAATCTGATTTTTTTGATTTTTCCAAAAAAACATGATTTTTATCAACTCTGCTTCCAACACTGTGTTTCAACATATTACTTGTCTGACACCAATCTCGATGAACTTCCTCAGATTACTTATGATGATGTTTTTAAAGAGGTTCTGAGGTTGTCAAAGAATTCTACATGTCCAGATGGAGTTCCACCGTGGATTTTTCAGGATTTTGCAGACGTGTTGACGCCTGCGATTACGCCCTTGTTTAGCTGGAACATGCGTGATGGGCAATTTCCACACTGTTTCAAGCAAGCAAATGTCTGCCCCATACCAATGACACATAAACCCACTTCAGTCAGTGACTTCAGGCCTCTTTCTATCTTTGCCTGTAATTGCCAAAGTGTTTGAACGAGTGGTCTCGAGGGAGCATGTTTTGTCTATTGTCAAAGATGCCATAAACACGTCTCAGTTCGCCTTCATTCCTCGTCCTGGGTCTGGGACCACTAGAGCCGTCGTCCTAGCTAATATGCATAGATCTGCATCAAATTACATCTACAGGCTCTTCAGGGAGTGGTGAAGACGATTTGGGTGAGTAAACGTGTCTTAGAGCTAGTGTCTGGAACTTCTATGCGTTTTCATAGAGAGTAGTTAGTGAAGAATGAGTGTTTTTGATGAAAAACACATAGATTTTTGATCTAATATGCATAGATCTGCATCAAATTACATCAACAGGTTCCTCAGGGAGTGATGAATAGGGTTGGGGTGAGTAAACGTGTCTTAGAGCTAGTGTCTGGCGCGACTGGAATCTTTACATGCTTTGCTGGATTAATCCTGCGCGCCGGCGCGCTCGATAAGTGATATTCTCTAAAAATAGAACATATCCTGGCGCGCTTTGGCCTTTGATGAAGTACATTTTAGGATACTAACGGAGTAGTAACAAACAGTATACTGTAGAGAGTATTTATTATTTATTTACTTAGAGAGTACTTAGAGAGGCTTTATTATATTGTACAATATATCATCGGAAAATGAAATAACTACAGAATGAACTGGGTAAGATTTCGAATTCGAAATAGGCCTACTGGCTGCGAGATTGCATTTACTTTTCTATAATTTCTTTTTGTGGTAAATCGTCAGCCGTATTTCATAAACACTATCTACTCAGACAAACTCCATGAAAGAGACACGTTTCTATAGATACGGCGTAAATCAGTTCTGTGGAAATATGGCCTGTATCCTATTCGTTCGTGCAAATATAATGCAAAAAATATTGCGAAATAAAGGATGAAAGCGTACTCGTTCAAGTTAAATTACTGTGTTCGGTTACGGCGTGCATTAAACTCATCATGCGGATTTTTATTGAGTAGAATCTATAAATAGAATTTGGTGCCGGCGCGCTTTAATCCGGAAGGATCTATAAATAGATTTTGCTCCCGGCGCGCCGGCGCGCCTTAGTCTGGAATAATCTATAAATAGAATTTGGTGCCGGCGCACAATCCGGCGCGCTTGATGTAAAGATTCCAGTCAGGCTTCTATACGTCTTCGTAGAGAGAAGTTTGTATAGCCTGTGGCCATTTTCATGCTACAACTTGTTTTTGACACCAGCTGTCAGCTGGTGCCATGTTTATGTTGGTGGTTGTCATAAATGGGATGTTATTCAGGTAGAGTTTTGGGAAATAGCTTGGAACCTGTGTGGAAGAACACCTGAATACATGGGTAACCATGTGCTATAAGTGAATGAATAGATCCGATGCTTAAGTTGCGACGTATTCCTTTCTCTAACTTGATTGGCTGTCTGAAACGCATGTGAAAATGCATAGGAGTAAACGTGTTTACGGAGTACCCATACGTGACACACGTCAGTTAATTTTGATGATTTAATCACATCAATCAACTGATTCCGAACAATGAATTACAATTAATCGCAAAGCAATTGGATTTTGACACCCCCTGTTAGCAGTCTTCTCCCGGAACAGTTATGTTGCAAAACAGTCAGAAATGCAGCTAATGTCAGGCGGATAATCGTGAATTTCACCGTAATTTTGCTTCCACAAGATTCCATGGCTAGAACCTGTGCAGGACCTGAGCCTTTAGTGATTTGTGTAAAGTCTTGTATTAAGTAGAAGGTTGCAATGAAGTCAATTTATTACTGTCGTTTCACCGAATGTGAGGAATTCTTTTCGAGTTCGGATTCTAGACAAGCAATCTTAAAATCTACTTGTATCTAAATTTCAAACAGTCATTTATCACATCAATGACAGCCTGTCCTCTCACGCTCTGTAGAGGAACACAATCAAGAATCATATTTCCCAACAAGAAGTGTAGGATAATCGTAAATCGGTGACATGATGATGTTACGGTCTTGTAAGTATTGTAACTTCTGTAGGAGTTCTGATGATGGAAACTGATAATTGATTGAATTCGCAAGTGATTTTCAATTTCCTCGATTCTTCCTCCTATACAGTGACAGAATGTAGGGAATGACTCCTAACATGTAGGGCATTCCAACTCCATTGGGAAATAATCTGGCTTAGCACGTGCTTCTTGACCAAGCGTTAATAAAACGTTCATCTTAAACTTATAATCTTAAACTTATATTTATCTGTTACAATGAATAAGACTGTTATTTTTGAGCTTGACATATAGCTCAAGGGCATCCCTCATACTTGTATAATCTTGATTTTTGCTGATGCTCATTGTCCCGAGCGATTATATGATGCGATGATATAATGGGCCTGCGTTCGATTGACAACATTGCCCCGAGCATTAATCAATTTAACATCAGTACCATGATGCAGATTAGGAGAGTATTATGTAATTGCGAATATCGCTCATTTCTACTAAGTGTTCAGGGATTATTCCTAGCACTTTTAACAGACTAAAATCACAGGAAATCTATCGGAAAATGCCAATCTTTCGCAATTTGTTAGAAGCATTCCAAAAATTGTCTGAAAATCAGATTCTCGTAAATCGATGAAAAACAGAATAAAATTCCTCGTGGGGTACTGGGGTGGGTGCATCACAGCAAGAAAATCTACCATTGTCAACTGTTCTGCATACAGCCACAATCGTGACGATCGGAATATCCTCTGGATAAAGTCTGACAGATGTTGAAGTTTTGGATCAGATCTGCAGCATCTGTATATAAATCAAAAGGAACTCAAGCATGCTTTTTTAAAGGAGACAAGAGAGTGAATGACAGAACGAGAACACAGCTGCTTTATTTTTTACCAAAAGACTCAGGAAGCATCTGTTTCGTAGGAAAAGAGGTAAAGAATTTCCGAGACAGAGTTCTGACTTTTTTGGCACAAAAGCAGCGTTGAATGAATTTAAAGTATCAAAGTCAATGACGATTACGTTGCTATTGCGTGCATCCACATGTGTGGACTTTTGTACAATAGTGTACTTTTCACGACTCATGCCTAATACGCAATGCGTTGTACGCGCGTTACGTAATCCCTTGAGGAGTTGATCAATTACTGCCACCTTTTGATACTTTTCACGGCAAGTTTTTACATATTTACCAATAATTCTGATTACATCTGGTTATAGATGCCCCGAAAAGAAATACAGATGCATTTTCTAAAATTATTGTAGAAAATGAGATTTTAAAGCACTCCCTAGATGTGGTGACGTTGCTATTTCAGAAATCTACTTGCATGAGCATTTGACTAAGCAGAAGCAGCAGCGTCTTTTTCAATGCCATGCAACTCATTTTTCTTGTTCGTCGAAACAAATTCACAATCAAATTGCTGAAAATTTTTGAAATTTATACGACATTCAATGACTTCAAAAGTCCCTATAGTCTTGAAATTTGATCAACTTGAATTTTTTTGTCGTGTTATCCAATTATCCAATAATAAAGATAAGAGAGCGGCAGTTAACCTGACGAACTATTCTATATCTACATGTAGGCGACCTGGCGCTCTGCAATCTTTATGATTATCAATCTTACGGCAAAGTTAGAATAGATATGCACGGAGAAGTCTGCTGTGTAGTCCTTCAACTTGCTCATTCTATATTTGAAGCTAGTTTGGGCCAGCCCGAACCATGCTATCAAGTTCCTCTAGAATGAAACGCATTGACTACGCCTAGTGCCAAGTTATATTCTCAATTAAGTTGCCCAAGTTTGAGGAAATCTATCTTTTCAATCATAACTTCATAGAAAATTAACTCATATTCGCTAACCGACGAAAATATGAAATTACGTTGAAGATTCGAGCTAACAATTGATCACAATTATCATCATGTCTAAATCTGATATCTATGTGTTTCATTTAGAGCATAAGCATAGATTTCTTTTGAATCGTTGCTCTGTACATTGCTCCTAGTTTTTAGTAGAACATTAGAAGCTTTATTGAGCACTTATGCTGCGATACACAAATAAATTCTTAGTTCGTAGAGTATCAATAAATTAATCTAATGGCTACATCAGCTTATTGTAAAGGATCTCATTCCATCTTAAATTGTCTGTTTAATGAAACCGCTAGGCATTTCAAGATCAAAAAAATCCCGACAATCATCTCGAGAAGAGGATTGCTGTGAAATTCATTAACAATCACCAATTAAAATGTTAGCAGGACAAATTTTTCGCTTAATTGCACAAATAATCGTGAAATTTTAGCATTCTTGCCTATATTAACTACTGAGTTGCAATTTGAAAGATTTTTTATCAAAACATTTATGTCAATTCAAACTCTTATCCACATCGACCAATAGAGCAACTTGATTACCAGACAACTTATTTGACCATTTGGTCCGAAAGGCTAACTTGCCAACAAATGAAAATCATCTATCAAACGACTCAGTTGTGTTCCTATTTTCATTCTTCTTTGCAAATCAAATTTCCACATTCTGCTTGTTCACTGTTGTTCACGACACTTTCTTCGACATTGAATGCATTCCCTGAACAGTTGAAAATATTCTTTCCTATAAAATCTTCAAAAGAGTCATTATTAGTCATATTAGTCATTAATATTTTTTATCAAGTCAACAACTCTCTGCTTTATGTTTGCATTCCAATTTGATTTTATGACCAATACTGCATGTATCGTGTGTAACAAATTTGTGTACTTTTCTCTTAAACTGACATTAGGCCATGCAAAAAGGTATTTATTGTATGGTTGATGCGAATTGAGTTTAAACACTAAAAAATCATGATCCCTTGGGCGGATTGCAATTTCCTATAGAGAATTACATTTTATTTTAACCGATGATTGCTGAAAATAGTTTGCAGTTTTACAAAAAAATCTATTTCCAAATTGAATTTTCTCACGTGTGATTATTACAATTCACTGATCACGGTCTAAATTAAGCTTTGAATGTGATTTCTTAACAATTCCCTAGATTGGCAACCTGGGGCGGGCGAACGGAAGCCGCTGTATCAGCAGTTGTAACTTACGGAACGGTAACAACAGCATTAACAGTTGTATGTCACTACTGTAAGCTTACAACTGTAGGCAAATCTAACCACTTGTTATAACAGCAGCTGAGGCTACATTTTAGTTGTTGTAACATATCATCAAAGACGAATTCAATAAAAGAAAACGCCGGTTTCCCTATGTCATTCTGCTATCATGTGGCGTGTGCAATTTGACGTCGATGCGCCGAGGCCCATAAAAACATTTTGTAGGAGAAATCCTATGCATGAATTTAGTGACTGTGAATTCTATGAACGACATCGGTTTCCTAAGAATGTTGTAGTCAACATTTGTGAAGAACTTCGCCCATTTCTGCAACGACCGACGCGACGATCAAACAGTCTTCCTACAGAACTTCAAGTGTGTACAGCTCTAAGATATTATTATCATGGTGGTTTTCTTTCTACTATTGGGGATATGCATGGAATGAATGTGTGATAGAGCTGCAAGTAAGACGATTCATTCAGTTTCGGAAGCATTTTATAGAATCAACGATAGATTTATTGAATGGTCTCGTAATCGTCGTGATATTAAAATGTCATTTTATCAGTACTGTGGAATGCCTTGTACTATAGGTGCTATCGATGGTTGCCATATACCAATAATAGCGCCAACTGTCAATGAATTCGCATACGTTAATAGAAAAGGTTATCACTCAATTAACTGTCAAATCGTTTGTGGACCGGACATGAAAATCTATGATGTATCACCAGCTTGGGCTGGAAGCTCACATGATGCATTTATTCTTCGAAGCAGTTCTGTCTTGGTTATGTTCTCGGTTCTGTCTTGGTCGAGTGCAGACGTCTCTGTTGTGCAATCTCGCGCTGTATCAGTCTTTTGCTAATTTCATCGGTTTATGGTAGTTATTCGTGTTGGATTTTATATATTCTTAATCGCCGTTTCATAACGATTCGAATGGTGTTATTTTTGCCTACGTGGGATCAATCGACAGTGCTATTACCAAATTTGTGTTGAGTTTTTGGTTGTGTCAGTGTGCGCATGCGCAAATTTCATGAGCTAATCTCCACGGTCAAGTCGTCATCTTGTTCGTTTCCAGACAGTGTTCAGCTTATAGTCAACGTTGGACACTGCATTCTGTACATGTTGCGGTGGTCTTCTGGTCGAGAGTTAGACTAATATTTGCAGCTATTGCAACGGACCGGGTTCGGTTCCTCTTTTGATCTCGCATAGACGCCAACTCTCCCTTCTATTTTTTATTGTCGCTTTTCTTTTAAAATATGCCGAATACGAGAACTAACTGCTCTACTTCAGCTTTGGTTTTGGAGGATGTCAAACGACTCCTTGAAGAAAATAGGAGGGATATCATCAATTCGCTTCAACCAGAATTGAATAATATCGCTTCCAAACTCGATTTTGTCTGTGAAAGAGTAGAGTCGATTGAGCATTCTATCGCTGATATGAAGCAGACGATTACTAAACATGAGGGTGAGATAGATTCCATCAAACAAGTTCTTGGGGAATTCGTGACCGGCGCACCTGACCGCATTTTAAATGAAGTTGAAGATCGCCTTCGTAAATTAAACAACGTTATTATTTCTGGACTCACTGAAGGTGATGGATCTCTAGAGGAAAGAGCAACGCACGATAAAAGAAAATTAATGGAGATTCTTGGTGAGTTAGGGAATCCAATTGAGCAGGAGTTCATCATAAAGATGCAACGTATTGGTCGCGCAGTAGCTGATCGCCCCAAACTCATTCGACTTATTCTCAGGGATCAACAGTTGAAGGGGATTCTTCTGCAAAAGTCAAGACAATTACGGTCATCGCCAAGCTTTGGTAACATCTCAACCCTGATAGAACAAAGCACCAATCAGATGAGCAGAAAAGGCTTCGCACAGAATTGAAAGACCGAATTTCCAAGGGTGAGGATGTTGTCATTTATAATCGGCAGATCATTCCTCGTCATAGGCTATCAACGAGAAATTTTTGATATCGGGTTTTAATTTATGTAATCACAGTCGGAATTTCTTCCCTTCTCTTCTGCTTTTTAACGCAAGATCCCTTCTGCCCAAATTTGATGAACTATGCGCTGTTCTGTCTACTATCCAATCTGGCATTGTTTTAATTACCGAAACATGGCTACATTCGAATATTTGCGACAATATTTTGCATATAAATGGTTATGACCTGTACCGATGTGATAGAAATGAACGGATCGGCGGTGGAGTTTGTGCTTATATTAGCTCTAATTTTCCCTGCGTGGTGATAAACAAATACCAGTGCCCACCTGAAATTGAGTGATTGTCTGTGCGTATCTGTTTTGCATCTGTTTCTAGTTTGTGTTTGTATTCCGCCTAATTTGAGAGTCAACGAGCTACATAGAATATCTGACTTCTTCATTGATACATTTGATGCGGAACTTTCAGAATTTCCTGACTCCCATCTTATTGTATGCGGTGATTTCAATCATTTTGATTCGTCCATCTTCTATCATCAGTTTTCTCTGCGGAAGTGCGTCATGTCCCCAACTCGGAACACATCTTTCCTCGACCAAATATGGATTAACTCTGAACTCTCGGAATTCTATCCTGATGATGCTTCCGTCGGGCCCCCTATTAGCTCATGTGATCACAATACTGTCTTACTGAATAGCAAGAGGGTTATTATGAGGCAAAAGAGGCTTTCAAAAGTTTGGGATTTTCGGAAATCAAACATTGATGTATTCTTATATCTTTTGTCAATCGGCCTTACTGAATTTCCGGATGCTGATTCTAATCTTTCTGTTGATCAAGTGTGCTTTGAATTTTATTGCATTGTACATGCTGCTCTGACATTCATTCGTATGAGTATGTTACTTTATCTAAGACCGATAAACCGTGGATTACTCCCGTGTTAAAGAGCTTGATTGCTAAACGATGGCGTGCATACAGACAAAATAATTGGCCATTATATCATCATTGCAAAGGTATAATAACAAATGAAATAACGAAAGCCAAACTCAGCTGGACTAAGAAACTTGTCAATTCTTCGAAGAATGTGTGGAAGGTTATTAATGAAGCGCGAGGGAAAGGCAATAAAGGCTGCTATGATGCACTTGTCAGTGATCTTGGAGGCAAAGACAAATTTCTCATAGCGCTGCAGCATGAGCTGGGCAAGAATTTCAACTACGAAATCGATGAGGATCCATTAGCCATTCGTGATGAGTATTGGAATGTAGATATAAATCTTAGTGACATTAATCGCGCTTTGACAAAGTGAAGGCTTCTTCCTCTATTGGAAGTCATGGAATTCCAGATCGTTTACTGCGTGAAGGCGCCTTTTTGCTCTCGGTCCCAATATACCACATTTTCAGGAAGTCTGTTACTGATAGTGATGAAAATTTTCCGGAAAATTTTGAATCAAAATTTTGAAAATTCTGATTTTTTGTGATAGGCCATGCTTTGACCGCTTCCACAGCCGAGGCAGCTACACACCAATAGAATGGGTCTATAAAACTGGTGAGTTTGATCATTATTTTGAATAAAACGATTTTGAAAAATGAAGAAATTTGAATTTTTGTGATATAATGTTTACGTTTTCTATCACAGCTGAGGCATAGACACATCAATAGAATTGTTCTAAAAATCTTGATTTCATCATATCATTTTGATTAAAATAATCGTAGCAATACGAATCCCGTCCGCGGATTTTCGAGCATTTCTTTGCCAGCAGTTGCTTGTGGCAATTTGTTGCCATTTTTAATATTATAACACAGACATCTTTTGGGACAACGTGAATTTTTTCCTTTACATAGGGGTATAATTTCAAGCATTGTGAAAGATCTGGAGCAAAAATAATTTACTTTATTTGGGAGTTTGTTTATGGCTTGAAAGCTAAGCTCTATTATGCAGCCTTGATTGCATTGGCAATGATACAAATTCTCCATGTGTTGATGAACATGTGAAGCACAAGCACACAGTTCAACACAGCATTATACATGAGCGACCATATATTGGAAGATATATAAAGACTGTAAACTCGTGAGACATTTGGAAACTAAAGATATCTTTGATGATTAGAAGAATATCTACGTATATGATAGCTTCTAACTTCTGAAGTATTGTCCGATATCTTCGTGGAGGACAAACTACACATTCCATTTCCAGCTGGTTCAGATGGTTCAGATAGTTCCCAATCGATTTCAGATCTAATTAAATGAATTTCAGACTTTTCCAGATGAATTGGAGATTCTCCAGTTGAATCTAAGATCCTTTCAAAGTTGAGTTTCCGACAGATATCTGAAATTCAATTAGAGAAATCTGAAATCCATTTAATGTCTGATATTCAGTTGGAAAGATCTGAAATAGACATGGAGGGTGCAGTTGGTTCCAAAAGTTGAAATGCAGGGATGATAGAGAAGTTTTCGGTCTTTGAATATTACATAGTCTTTTCAAACGACTGCAACAAGTCTCCAAAACAATGGCAAAAACGTCAATCAACGAAAAAAAAATTTCAAAATTTTCTCCTTTCTGGAAAATTTTCCATTTGCATCACTAGTTACTGATCGCTCATCTCCTAATTGTTGGAAATTGTCTGATGTTGTCCCAATTCCTAAATGCAAAAAACCGGGTATTAGTGATTTCAGACCTATATCCCTCGCACCAACTCTGAGCAAAATTCTCGAGAGGCTTATTTTGAAGTTGGTGTATTCTGAGTTAAGCTTGTTGTATGGACCATATCAGTTTGCTTTCCGAAACCACGGATCAACTGAAGGTGCACTTGTAAGAATGCATGACTGTATTACTAAACATATGGATAATCCGCAAGTGAAAGCTGCGCGAATGACCTGTTTAGATCTTTCCAAGGCATTCGACAAGGTACTGCCAAACATTATGATAAATCGCCTTATAAATGCTGGTGTGAATTCTGGCTTCATCCTTTGGCTCAGGAATTACATTACAGGTCGTTCTCAACGTCTAAAGATAGATGGTGCCTTTGGATCTGTAAATGATGGTCACTCAGGCATTCCCCAGGGCTCAGTTCTTGGTCCAGTTTTATTCGCCGTATTTATGGGGTCACTGTGCATCAATTCTAGCTCTACCTCTGTTGTTCTATATGCTGACGATGTCACCTTGATCGAGCCAATTTTCCAAGATGATGCTGAACCGGATGGTTTGACAGCCATTCAACAATGGGTCGCGTCGAAGAAGATGGTCCTGAACATCAATAAGTCTAAGCAACTTGTTTTTCATAAAAGCAGAAGTGACAGTTATGCGTATCCCTTCATAGAAGTCTCAAAGGAAATAAGGATTCTTGGCGTTCTTTGGAACGATAGGATGACGTGGGAGGCTCATTTTGATAATATGCTCTAGATTTCTTCGCAACGTCTATACGTTATACGGGTGCTGAAGCCTCTATTATCCTGTGAACATTTAAAAGTGGTCTACGAATGTATCATTGTGTCCGTTTTACTCTACGCGTCCTCCTTGTTTGCCTGGTTGCCAAAAGGATTGGAACAAAAATTGGATAAGTTCAATGAGCGAGCGCACAAGATCATTTGTGGAAAGAATTGTGAGTGTGAAAACTTCCCTCCGCTTTCAGTCCTGAAAGTAGGACGCGCTCGAAAGTACTTCACTTCGTGTGAACGATATACAACCCAACCTCTCCATGCATTCCTGCCCCCACGCATGCCTAATTCAAGTTTTCTTCGGCTGCCACACATAAAAACATCTCGAAGACTGCATTCCTTTTTCTCTTGGACTTCCTTTCTTCTAAATTCTGATGGCCGTAAAATACACAATGTGATCTCAGTATAACTAATACAGGTGCTAGCATGTTTATGATTTCTTTTTCTCTTCACTGCTCTTAGGCTAGTTGATGTCTGTTACTCACTTGATTATCAGTGTATTTTCATCATCAATTTTTTCACTTTTTGTCTTTTTATGTATCTAGTTATGTTCCATATGTCTCTATCGATTTTCAATGCAAGCAAATATACGCTTACTTACTTACTTGCAGTTCGGTATGGGAACGATTTGAGGATGCAACATTGGATGGATTTTTGTTAGGAGACTCTGCCTATCCTTTACTTCCCTGGTTAATGAAACCATACAAGACACCACAGACTCTAGGTGGGACTCATTTCAATTATTTGCATAAAAAAGGCAGAAGTATAATTGAACGCTGTAATGGAATGCTGAAATCACGATTTCGATGTATCTCCAAGAAACCAATGTTTACTCCACAAAAGACTTCTTGCATCATCATCGCATGTGCAGTTCTTCATAATATCGCAATTCAGCGAAATTTACATACAACAGTAGATTTTGATGAAGATATCGGGTCAGAAATTGAATCAAATTATGAAATGAATCAGCAAAATAGTCAAGGCGGACAAGAAATGCGGACACAAATTGTCGACAGATATTTTTCATCCAGTCGTTGAAAGTTTGCTCTTTGATATACACAGATACTATGAAAACTTTGTTTTTTACTCACGCCAAGTATGAAAATACTCATATGGAATTCAAGAATAGATATGATACTCTTAAACTAAACACTTAGTGAAGTCGTAGACTAATCAGATAAGAATAACAAAATGACGGAACTGTCATATTTTATTTATCATATCTCAACAATATAATAAACATGCTACTCATTGAAATCATAACATTGAATAATAGATACCAGTATCTCGAAATAAATACGACAGCAAAATAATACTGTCTTGGAAATAGTTACTGACTATAAGAACTTATGTGATTGATTACCTAGTAAGCTGATTGCTGTTCACTGGTTCACCCCTTTCATAAATTCAATATCATTATTGCCCAAAAGATACATAACTCCCCGACCAATTTATATAAGACCCGTAGGACACCGAACTAGTATAACATGGGAAAAATTGCAAGTGTATACAAATTGTTAATGAATTATAACATCTAACACTATCGTTAAAAGTAGAAATATACAATTATAAGTCAACAGTTAGGTGATAAGCAACAATTCAGTCAATGTTTGTCAGATTCCTGAAATAAGCAGTTTTCACTTTATAGTACTCCATTTTCACCACATGAAGCTCGCCGTCCCTCTTAAGCTTCTTCTTCTCTATCTCCACCATCTGACGGTAATAATCATCGGACAACATCCTTCGCTTTGAAGGAGTCCACCTAGGTCTAGATAGAGACCTTCCGACTCGCAATTGAGGAGGAATCTCCGGGCTCACCATGCATGTCGTCTGTGATTCCTGCTCGGTGTCGAACAGAACAGTGGCCGATTTCTCATCAGCTACAGTTGAGTCGTCATCGGAACTCTCCATCAAACTAGCCAAGTAGCCCTTTGATGGTTTTGGCTGCTCGACTGGGCGACCGCTGCTCACTGCCCCTTGTATTCCTGAAAATAAACAAAGATATTGAATTGTTTCTAACATTACTAACCAAAAATGTAATCATTCTTAAGAATCTATAGGATACAAATACTATGAGAAATAAATTCTATTGTCTTTCCTTAACATTAGATGGAGAGACTATCAATTGCTTTCGCCAGTAGGGTAAAAGCTTCTTCGGTAGCTTTTTGGTAAAAGCTTCTAGTAATTTTCTAAAAGATACTATTTATAATAATCAACGAGGTGATCCATTGGAACCAGATATGAAACTAAGCATATGAAAATGTTGAATGTATACTTCAATCTTGTGATGAAGGAATATTGACTACTGCATCAAGGAAAAGAGACAAATTTCAACTAATTATTAAGCAATTTTCAGTACTAAGACCTTTAAACCATATTATGAAATGAATTACATTAAATATGTAAAATTCGTGTTTTGTTACAGCATAAGCATGGGTAAGAATAACAAAAAAGAAAATGAATTGCCTGAAATACTTTCCGGAGGGAGAATTTTAAAAACCTCCGCCTCGTTTTCCATTAAGATTGTTGTCGGATCAGCGGTCACGTCAATCTTCGGTACCCCGCCGCCTGTCGTATTTCGCTCCTTGGCTTTTTCTCTTTCGAACTTCGATACTTTCGACCTCACTGATCGACAAATGTTCTGCCACTTGTTTTTAATAGATTGAAGGGTTCGATTGAATCCTCCATTCGCGTTGATCTCTTCGAGAAGATTTTTGTATAGGCTATGCTGTTCTTCTTCTGCTGAGTGATATCATTGTTATGCTTCGAAGATAAGATATTAGCATATTTCACCATAGTTTGAATTAAAATATTGATTTCAACGTCAGTAAAGTCTGGAGATCGCTGTGTAGTAGCTGTCTGCTTGCTCATGGTTGTCGTTTGCGCTGTGAAATGACAGAGTAATGACTGGCGGATGGGCTATGACCTACATTTTATGACTCACATCATCACAGCTATTGATAACTGCTTCTGTTCGCTCACTTTTTACAACTGTAACGCAGAGGAGTTGTAACTACAACTGTAAGCTTAACGTCTGCTGTCAAGACAGCGGCTTCCATTCGCCCGCCCCTGACCTTTGCGATGTGGTTGCGGCAGTCAATTCCTTTGTAATTTTGGAATCTGCCTATTTCAGAATTATAGATTGCAAATTGTAGTGCAGACCTACAATTGGAGGTTAGGCTCTTTTAAATTTGCATGTAAATACTGTAGTGGGTCAACTGCAGAAGACTTTATCATTCATGTTCTGCGCATGCAATTTCAATATTTATTATTGCCGTAAACTGCATGTACATACGCATATTAAGGCATATACCGCAATCGATGTATTTCTTTCAATTTGCTCAATTAAATACTTGCTTATTTACCTACACTATAAAATGTACATTGTTTTTAGTCTGAAAAGAAGGAGGCCGCAAAAGCAGACGCTGCTTACCTGATGTTGACTGATTTTAATTGTGACGTCATCATTTATATCTGATATCAACGGATACTATCTGTAAATTTTAGCAGTTAATTTAGTTGCATATTCAGGAGTGCACTGTTTAACTGGAAGGCCGCACAAGCGCAAATGTGACACCATGTAGGACGAAGGCTACAATCTACACACTATGGAACTTGCTGTTCGACGTTGTAATGTTCAGTGCACTTCAAGTAAATTATTATCACATTTCATAAAAGAAGCCTTCACTAAGCCAATTATAATTTTCAGAATGACATAAATCCACGAATAGAAAAGTCTTATTTGCGAGCAGACAAATCCTTGAATTTTGGAGACCGGCATGATAATGGTATTGTTGTAACAGGCTGATTATATCGGATTAGATCGTTGAATAGCCTACTAAATATTTTGAAGCATACTTAGGATACTTTACAGGTATAGAGCAATTGTGTTCTACATGAAATTGACAGACGAAATGAGAAGTAATTAGAGCGCATCCAATACAGGCATTTTTTATTTTTACTGAGTGTTTGACGTCATGTCGCTTATGTGACTTAATTCATTTTGGCGAAGGTCATTTAATCATTTAAGCAACAATTTTTTTCATACCGGATTCCGCTAGCGATGTCACCACTCAATCCACGTGAAATTCTAAGTATATTAGTTATTACAGAAAATAAAATATTCTAATTTCGGATTATAATAGGATAAAATCGTGAATGAATTTAAGAAAATTATCGTTAGTTTCAATTTCAACTAATCGATTTACACTGAAAAAGATATTTCTCTACTTTCTAGCAACAGATGTTTCTCTAAGTTACGAGAAGCAATCAATTATAGCGAAAGCATTTCTAATTTCCGTCAGGCTGTTTTGCTCTTGGCTTTTGTATATCGCGCACCCTTCCTTGAGAATCTATTCCGCATCCCTCGACCATTTATCGAAAGCTACTTTCTCCAGGAATAATGAGTCCTCTTCATGCTGTCGTTTTCCTTGTATACTGATGAAACAAACTTTTTGCCTTATCAGAATATCTGTTTATAGCTATTTTCTTAAATGATCATTTTTGGGAGCTTGTTGGACATACGAGATCATTTCTTCGATGACATGCCGTAAAAGGGGTAACTCGGCACTATATTGTCTTTTAAATATTTTCAATTTTTGCCGCATTATTTTAATTGTCATTCATCGACCGTGACATGTCATTCACAGCACGCTATCCAACAAGATTAAATATCATTTGACATTTACTGACCGAAGTCAAATGATAGAACACGGCTACCGTGAGTAGGGATTCTGTGAGTATACCCACTAGCATGGGATGGGGATTGGTGCTGAAACCATCCTCACAGCTCCAACAGCTTTTCTGTGCGGACTTTGTGGAGACAATAATGATAATAAAGGCGTATATTTCAAAAGTAATAGAAGTCATAATCACCGCTACATAATTGATACGACATAAAATGAAAGTCAGAATTCATCAACCACAATAATGAAGAATGTTCATCATGACAAAAGCGCGTAAACTTAAAACCCAGGTCCGTTAAATTCATTGTTCATGAGGACAGTGGCAAATGGACAGAAGGAAGACCTATACTTTTTCGTACGATTCATAGGCACACAAAAATGCTTGGAAAAATGCAATTTCCTGGGAATGTATCTGTCTAGAACATGTGAGCTGAGAGAGTCGATTGTTTTGAACAACTTCCTGCTCAACTTTGCATGCCTGTTAGCAAGGTTGATACCGCTTGGATGTGAAATTTGACCCACCATGCATCAACCTCATCGCATGATTTTCAGCTCTTTGTAACTGTTGAGCAAGACCAACTGGCAAATGAACAAAAGCTGGAGACGCGTACTCAATGACAGAGCGTATTAGACTATGATAAATCTTCAGCAAATCATTCACGTCAGTAAAATGCTTTAGCTTCCAGGGGACAAAGCACCGTCGATAACACTTCTTAATCACTTCTGCAACATGATCATGCCAAGACAACTTGTTGTTCAAAGTAACACCAAGGACTTTGGATCTGTTTACCATTGGTATCGACAATTTCATTGAACAGTCGCATTTTCTTTTGTTGCACAGGAGCACTTTTGATTTCTTTTTGTTGAGAAGTAGCTTGTTTCTCTGACACCAATCGTCAATGCCATGGATTTCAGTTGAGTGTCTTCATTATTGCTGTGTAATTCCAGTGGAACGACTGTGTTGAAATCATCGGCACACTGAATAAGCAGGGATAAAGTCTGCTACGAAAATTGAAAAGAGAGCGGACCCCAACACTGAACCTTGTGGAACACCCTTTTTCATAACACAGGTGTGAGAATAGCTGTCGTAAACGCGAATCAGAAAATTTTGATCATCAAGATAACTTCTCAACCATCTGACAGCACCCACTGGAAAAGATAAGGCTTCCAGCTTTCTAATAATTAACTTATTATTTGTATAATCAAATGCAGACGACAGGCACAGGAAATTGCAGAAACACTCCGAAGAGCACTTTTCCATTATATCAACCAGAGTTGTGACCGTAGAGTGACACGGTCGAAACCCATGCTGTGCATTACCATAAGAAATTACCAAAATGTTAGCTAGTTTCTCAGTCAGCGCATGAGCACCCTCTTTTGAGATAAAATCGTCCCAGTTTTGACGATTGTTCTTGCCGGTAACATTTCCAACCAACTTCAAAATAGCTTCAGTTGAGATCTTTAAATTGTATACATAGTGCTGCTTGGACTTCATTATCTCAACCTTGACCTTAGCTTGCAAATATTTGTATCTTTCCCAGTCCCTTCGACAGTACCCATTCCACCGATCGTCAATTAAACTCTTCGTTAATGCAGTGAGCCATCCTTTACCTCTAGAAGTCAGCATAACTTGTCGTAGGAATAGGGCCTACATGCAGCCATAATTTCTTGAATCCTTAAAGTAAAATTACTGACCAGGTGATCAACATCAGTATTCAAAGGATAAAGGCTTTCCCAGTCAACATTACAAAGTTTTTCACTGAAGGCTACAATATTTGATCGCCGAAAATCATGAATTGCATGACACAGCAAATTTGTCAGCATTGACAATGTCACAATTTGGAGAAATACATGACGACAAATTATCAGAAGTACTTATAGGTGCATCAAACATAACAATGTCAGATGTGTAAACATGAGAGATTGATTCAGAAACTAGGACATTATCTAGAATATTGGAACCTCCTGTTGGATGTTTTATAATGTCATTCAACAGAAAGACCTCACAAAAGTTCTCCACTCGAAAGTGATTGAAATCACCTGAAATTGTAATTAAATATTTCGGCTTTACTGACAATGCATAGTGACGGAGGAATGTCACATGATTGTGTATTTCATTCAAAGAAGTCTGAAAGAGTCCAGGAGGAATATAGAAGCAAATTACAAAGCATTCACAACAGGAAATGTCAAATAGAATGTATTCACAAAATTTTGAACTACCATCTTGATGATTGACTTCTTCAGAATTTATTCCCGATTTAATTTAATCGGGAATAAATTATGAAGCATTAATATGAATTATGAATTAGTATGAGTTATGAAGTATATTAATATAAATCGCAACTCCACGTCTTTACGTGTTGACCTTACAATCGAAAAACCAGGAATACTAATTCCAGAGGAACAAACATCGCTTATCCAAGATTCTGTTCAAAAGATGTGGACGACCTGACGATGAAATCTTGCCAATACGATAAGTCTCTGAGATATCGTCATTATCTTCACACTAATCCTCACTCTCTTAAATCACAAGATCCTCAGTTTCCTTGACGAGGATTCGGGAGCGGTTCGTGTTTTGTTAACTGACTTTAATAAGGCATTCGATAAACTTCCACACCAGGATGGTCATCCAATCCCTCATGCAACATAAACTACCACGAGAACTCATTCAATGGACACATAATTTTCTTGGCAACAGGAGGCAGCGAGTTGTCTTTAATGAAAAGATCTCAAACTGGGCAGGTGTTATCAGTGGCGTTCCTCAGGGCAGTGTTTATTGGATCCTTGTTGTTCTGCCTCTCCGTTGCTTCCCTCCAACCAATACATGAGAACTCAACAATAATCAAGTACGCTGATGATCTCTCACTACTCCATTTCGTGCGTCATAAAAGTGAGGACTTGCTGCAAGATGAGATGGACAACATCGCATCTTGGTCTGTTTCGACGGGCCTTCCTCTTAATATTTCCAAATGTTCGGTGACGGATATTAAAATAAAGCGAGACCTTCTAGTCCGGGAGCTAGCGTGAAGTTGTGCAGGGAACGAGGTAGTACATGAAACTTTCACATAGCATAGTACACCTCTAACCTACTGCAAAACTTCGCGTCTGCCGGATCAGATCATTTGCTTTTCAGAAATAGAGAGGATAACAAAATCCTATGTATTTTCAATGGTAAAAATGTGACATTTAAGGTGTTGACTCCATTTTTTCGAATTTTTGCTCATAAAAGTTACGCAAATTGGTATTTTGTTGAACTGGTTATTATAGAAATCATCTACAGATCATAATCTTTCAAATGAGCTATCATTCAGTGACAGAGGATGAAGTAAAGTGTACAAACAGACAATTTTCGTTGGTGTAACTGCAAATTTTAACATAGAAATTTCAGGAAAATTGTTGATATACTTAAACGAAAAGTGTCTGTTTGTACACTTTACTTCATCCTCTGTCACTGAATGATAGCTCATTTGAAAGATTATGATCTGTAGATGATTTCTATAATAACCAGTTCAACAAAATACCAATTTGTGTAACTTTTATGAGCAAAAATTCGAAAAAATGGATGGAGTCAACACCTTAAATG
The DNA here is from genome assembly GCA_907163375.1 of Prostheceraeus crozeri. Taxonomy (NCBI): domain Eukaryota; kingdom Metazoa; phylum Platyhelminthes; order Polycladida; family Euryleptidae; genus Prostheceraeus; species Prostheceraeus crozeri. Next base: position 439,259 of record CAJQUW010009819.1, on the reverse strand, counting down.
TCATTTTTTTACCATTGGAAATACATAGGATTTTGTTATCCTCTCTATTTCTGAAAAGCAAATGATCTAATCCGGCAGACGCGAAGTTTTGCAGTAGGTTAGAGGTGTACTATGCTATGTGAAAGTTTTATGTACTACCTCGTTCCCTGCACAACTTCGCGCTAGCTCCCGGACTATTCTTCTAGATAAGATTCATATTGGCCAAGAGCTTCTAACATCAGTCGACAAAACAAGAGTTTTAGGAGTTATATTTACAAGTTCTCTTCAATGGAATTATCACTTGTCGGATGTATCGAGGAGATGCTCGAAACGCATGTACATTCTTCGAAATCTTAGACGGGCCAGATGCAGCCGAAAAGTCATGACACACGTATATAATGCCCTGATTCTCTCAGTGATGACCTATGCCTACCCTTGTTTCGTAAATGCAAGCGACTGTGACATGAAAAATTGAAAAGTGGGCATTGAAGATTATGACTGGATCCTCGATGGTGTCTGAGACTTTCATCGATGCTGGTGATCGTATTTGTAGGAGGCTCTTTCGAAAGATTGCAGCAGAAGAAGATCATCCCCTACGGATTATGTTCAACAGCAGACAGCCCACCCCCAGAAATTCGTGTCCAATTACGAAACCGAGGACCAGAACTAAACGTCTTGCGAAATCCTTTATCAAATTCTGTCGATAACTCTCCATCTGATTGATGTTTACTTGATCCTTTTGAATTGTATTGTTTCTTCTCTGTAATGCGCGTACCGCCCTTTGTATGCCAATAAAGATTTCATTATTATTATTATTATCCAAATTCAAAACACGTAGGACATTCTGAATCTCCGCACTGTCCTTTAGGTTTCTTTCAGAAAGAGATCCTGCACTCTTTTCTGGGAGTTCAGAACTTACCATATACTTGCGCTTCACGTGTCTGGGGTCTAACTCATGCATTCTGGATGCCTCCCATTGCTCAAGGTTGGGCATGAACATCTCACCGTGCCCATCAATGCCTTTCTTTATTGCATTGTAATCAGAACGCAATTCAGCTAACATCCATTGTATAATTACTTCAATACGAAAACGCATACAATAGCACGGAATGGTCGTCTTTGAATCAAATGACGGCTTCTGGAACAGAAAGCTGAAGCAGACTAACAGTATTGTGCAAACTCAATTTTTCATCTGGAGACTTGAAATTCTATGCGTTTTCATGAAAGAATAGTTTCTGAAGAGGATGTTTTGGTGATAGAAATGCACTCAGATTTTTCCCTTGCCAAAGGCAAAGTTGTATCAATTTACATTTACAGGTACTTCAGAATCTGTATTAGATGATGGATGTGCGGAAACGGGTTTTTGATAGAGATTCTTGAATTTCCATGCACATTCACATGAGAGTATTTGCAAAAAATGCTTCGCTTATTGATGGAAAAAATGAAGATTTGTGTTCTAACTTAAACAAATCTTTATCAATTTGCACCCCACAGGTACATAGTACAGGTACATTGCACGTTTTCGACCTAGCTGTTGAACAGCTATGCGTTTTACAAGACGGTTGCAGAAAGTAATCGTTTATTCATGGTAAAACACGCAGATTTGCGGCTTAACTTGTTGAAATCTGCATCCGTTTGCATCTGCAGATAGCTACAAGTACTGTTGAACTAGAGACTGAGAAATCTAACCGCTTGGAAAGGACATAATTCGGAAAACATAGCTGATATTGGTGAGAGCCATGCGGAAGATAAATGCAGTTAGTGAGACAAAGCTAAAGCGCTTCATTTTGATTGGCTGCTGCAGATGTCGAAGATCTATATCTGCGATTTCATTGGAGCAAGTGTGTATTTATATTTCGAAAAGACTCGTGACTTCCAGTGGAAATTTCAAGGTGTTCCACTAACTAGACTTTCCTAGACTTTTGATATGTTGATAAGGGATTTTTTTTCTCTACAAGATAAACCGACTCTTGAAGCCATTGCAATTCGTGGCGGGTTAAAATATTTATTGCTTGAACTTCCAGACATTTCTATTGCTGCCAAAATGATGGCGGTGCGATAACGCATATTCAAGTGAAAAATAATCGATAATCAAACTTCAGAGCGGCAGGGGTTGTATAGCAGATTGCGTCAATAACAGCTGATTGACATATCAGCCGAAGACAATGCCAGCAGGCCAACAGCACCGAAAAACACGTAATGGTTAATGCACGACAGCGTCGATGTCGTGCATTAACTAACCTAATACTACATTCCACTGTGCATTATGACGCCATGCTGCGCTCTTAGCACTTCAGTTGAATCTGTAGCTATGGATATGGGAAACAATTGATGAGTACTTGTCCACGTTATTGAAGACGCGGCAGACGAAATTTTGGCCGTATTATGGTCATGTAGCATTGAAATATGCATATTTGTGAAAGTTCTTAGCCGGTTAAATCACTACTTTTTTATGGGTTGCAAAAAGATTTCCACACTGATTTATTTTATGCATCCGTTATCATTATCTATAATTATGTATTTATTGCATCATTCACAAAAGCAAAAATGTTTATAAAAAATGTCATCAATGAAAAACAGAAATTCACTAAACAAAAAATGACTTTGGCAATTTCTTTGATATCTTTGGCACTTTGCGCTCTTATTGCGAGTGATCAGAGTTGTTGTAACAATGCCTCAGCTACTACAGTCAAAGCGTCTGCAAGTTCACGCTTGTCATACGTTTGTTTTGGTACATGGATGAAAACAGTACGAGCTGAGTCTTGTTGAAGGGAGGTGTAGTAGATACATTCGCAGAGATAAAGTCCAGCATTATCACTGACTACCACCTTCAAGTCACTTCGATCTCCGAATCGTTGTTGCCATAATTGCTTAGCATCTTCTGCGGCTTTCTGTAAAGCAATTGGTAAGAAGGTGAAAAATGTAGAAAAGAATACAACTTTAGATATCGAGACTAAGAACTTTGATATAAAGTAAGCGACTATTACTCATGTGTACAGATGTGAATATATCTCAAAACCTGTCCCGCGAAAACTTTGATACCTATTTTGTAAGGCATAGTGTTTTGAGGAAATGTTAAGAGCGTAACAGGAAAATTGAAGTTATCAACCTTATGAAATACAGAGGTAACCGCTTCTGTATTAGTGATTTGCATTTTAATGTCTAAATATTCAATGTTGTTATCATTATCTCCACTTCTACTTGCCTCCAGACTTGGTGGATAAATTTTAGGAATTAAAGAAGCGAAATGTTTATAATTAATAATACACAGATCGTCTATATATCTAGAGGTATTCGATAGAAGTTTAGCTAGGCCATACTTTTTACTTTTCATAAGATTAGACATGAAAATATATTCGCAGTGTAAAAGAAAAAGGTCTGCTAGCAAAGGGCTACAATTACCTCCCATCGGTATACCTTTTATCTGTCGAAAAACCAGTCCACCAAAAGTGACGTAAACTTCATGAATAATGAATTTAATAGCATCCTTAAAGTTATCTTTAGTAAAAACACTATAGCCTTGATACTTTTTACTAGCTAAAAAACATTTTTCATAACCGATGCATAAGTATTTCCTATTCGAATCATTAAACACCAAATCTAGCAAGTCAGAAATGTGATGAATAACATCGTCATGATTCAAGTTAGTGTACAATGTGGAGAAGTCAAAAACTTGCACGTTATGTATATTGATGTTTTGAATCTTATTTAGGAATTCGATCGAAGATACTATACTCCAAAAACAGTTAATTCCGCTATTTTTATAGATAGCGTTACAATATTCCTTAAAGTAATTTCTTATAACGGTTAGGCCTTTATTAATCTTAGTCGAAAGTTGTTTAGTAGTGCATTGTTTAGCACCTGCAATGAAGCGAAATTTGTAAGGGTTTTTATGCAATTTAGGTATCCAATACAATCGAGGTAGTTTAAGATTATCTTTATTACAAATGGTATGAAAGAAATTACTAATGATCTCTTTATGATTTACAACTAAACTATTGATCTCTATGTTAACAGGTATGTATGTACTATTACCTATAGGAGTTAATGTCTTCAAATCAAATCCAAGTTCCTGTAATAAAACCAGAACATAGAATTTCTTGCAAATGAACGCATAATTGCTATTAGCCTTATCTACCGCAGTAATAATGAAGTTATCATGATAATAATGCAGTAACTTGCTAATCTTGCTAAGAGAATTAATGTTACTATTACTCATTGTATTCTTGCTATTGTTACTGTTTTGGTTCTTGAGCTTATTATTATATAGTTTATCTCGCACTAATTTTAAAATCTTATTTCTCCAATCCGAATAATCAGCTCTTAAAATTCTTTTGTGCTTCCTACACATCTTAGCTATGTGCTTATCGAGCGAAACTGTGATACTGTCTATAATATTTTTATGATTACTGTTCCTGGGTAAACGATGCTTCGTTCCTAGAGCAAGCAATTCTTTAAACTCAGGTTCATTAATAAAATTCAAATCACCTGTGAAAACGTGTTTGTGATAATCATTAACAAAAGAAGGGTGATCATTACATTTACACTTAGAATTTAAGATATCATGCAAATCAGACTTATCTAGCGTTTTCAAAAATTTGTTATAGTTGCAGATTTTCAAAGAGACAGGGCTATTCAATGTAAAATAAGTTTTCGGAGGATAACAATCCTGTACCTGTTCTGGAACAAGTCGATTAATACTTCTGTACACATGAGAGCGATTTTATTGAAAAAATAAATCGTACCTCCACCACCCTCATTGCGAGAGGTTATAATCGCTTTGATCTTAAGCGCAGTGCTGAAAAGCAGTTACACAAACACAGAGAGACTTTATTGAAATACGGTTATTCCTCCGCTAAGCAACTTTTGGACAACTGCCCGAACTTTATTTAAGTTCCTTTTCCATATTTCCAGTTTAGTCAGTTCGAATCATCTCGATGGCGTAGTCAATGTATCTGACTACATGTCCGAGATTTTTCTTTCGAGGCTGCTTTCTTTAAAGCAGGGCCCCGCTTGAGCGAGTTTGAACGTACAGGAATTAAGGGGCCGAAACGTGAATCTTGCTCAAGTTCCTGCTGATGACCTCTATTGCTTTTGTCCTCATCAACTTTATCACAGCATATATCAATTATCTGTTTTAGTTGCACTTCATGTAACCTGTGGGAAAGCCAGATCGGTCCTTTGGAGGGATCAAATTCTTTACTTTTCATTATCTTCAGCTTCATCTTCTCACTTCGATTGAAGCATTTGCGTAACACCACACGTGGTTGACCAGTTATCCGCATTAGAAATGACAGGTCTGTTTGTAATTGTATTTGACTGATAGCAGATTGGGATTTAGATAAGTTACAAAGTTTGAAGTATTTAAGCAGACACACAAGTGTCATGTCTATAATCACTCCTTTTTAGACGCTAATGTCATAAGTAAGTTGTTAGATTTATAATTTTGTTTAAAACGCAGTAATAAGTTATATTTTTTTTCTTCTTCTTTCAGTTTTTAGTTAGGCCTATAGTATTATTATTTTTCTTTATGATCTATCGGAGGTTAGCCTCAACCAATTTAATTTATACATATTTTTTATTTTACAGCGTGAACGCAATTGAAAGTGAAATTGCAAATCAATTCTATTTAACTCCGCATCGTTAAGTGACATTTTCTACATGGCTTTTTGAAGGCTCTCGCATATTCCTAACAACCTCTGTCGAATGAGATGTATAAAAGTGGTTCAGTGAAGACAAAAGTACTACCAATGTGCGCCGGATTAAATCGGACACTTACATTACTCCGCACTTACTTCTACATCAAGTCCCGTCCTCAGACTATGGTCCTTGTCTCGATTAGCATTCACTACACCTTTTTCCAAACAACACGACCTCACGTCTTGACCTTTATATTCTCCATTATGAGCACATCTTTCGATTTTCAGTCCATTGGAACCAGCATCTAGACCGACATGAATCGTTAATCTAGGACGGTGTTCTTTCCACAGTTCAGGGACACGTTTTTGGACTGTATCATAAGCAACTTCCATTTCATAAGCATGGACGTGTGGCAGGAAGTCAGGCTGATTTTCTGAGATGACTTTGACGGCTGACCAACTGATGTTCTTTACATGATCACGAAATGGACCAAAACCGGTCATCAGAATGCAGTTGTCGGTGGACATATCTGAAAATTGAGGTGCATATATCAACAATATGATACAATTTAAGCAAAAGAATGAATCCATAAGCTGTTGTCAGCTTCTATGGACAAATAAACTCCATGCATTTGCTCACTCTTTGCTTTGTGAGAGTACGCTTCAGAAGCCTAAGAAGCGCTTCTTCATCACTATAGTGATTCTATAGTGACTTCAAATAGTGATGCATGTATATAGTAAGCTTTATTTCCATAGTGACACACGCACAACGTGTACAATAAGTCAAGGAAGTGGTAATCAAGGGGAAGGAAAATGATGTGATCGGTAAAGGTGCGTCTTAGATCTTAATGTGTATGATTGTCTCATTAGAACATTCCTGACGTTGTCCCTGGTACACACTGGACGGCGACAGACTTGTAAGTGGGCTGAGTGGCCAACGGTCCAGGGCCGACCGGATCTGAAAATTCATCACTTCCATGTAGCCATCTTGCAACGATCTATTAGATATTGGTTGCTTTCTCAATACTGATAGTCATGATCAGAACTAGTCGCGAGGGGTCAGAAAAACTTTTTTTTCATTGAGTTGTGTAAATTTAAGTCTGAATTCTGACGAATCAGGACATTTACACCACTTGAAGCGTGCACGGTTAGTAAAATTGAGATCGTGAAAGTAAATTGAGTTGGTGAGACCAGTGTGAAAAATAATTCAATTTGACGAATGCTTTGATGCCATGTAATAAAGTAGACAGCTGAATTTCCCATATGTTCTCTAATTCTGCTGAATTACGCTTCAGTGACCTTGACCAGTCGCGTGAAACAAAGGGAGACAAATATCTCCTTGTCAATCTCCGGCTTGTTGATGTTCGACTTTTCTGAAAACCAGGCGAATGAGTAATCCAACTCTAAGTTGTGAATCATTGTTGTAAGACTTATGACAATAATTTAGTTCAAAGTCGCAAATTTATAGATCAAAAGTCAGATATTAATGAAATTAATCATGATAGTAAAGCAAATGTATATTATAAAGGTCTTCGTGTCATATATGACAGAAGCATTAATTGCGGGCAGAGCAGCTTGAGTGAGCGGGTTGGGCCTGAACTTTTCCGATGCAGGCCGGTCAGGACGGTAATATTGATAGGTATGAGTGTTGAAGGAGACGGAAACAATAGTCCTTGTTTTTTGTTGGAGGAAGCAGTTTGGGGAGAACGTGATGCCTTTCAATCTTATTCAAGAAATCGTCAGGTTCGCAGAAACTAAGACGAATACTGCGCTTCACAAACTTGGCGAGACTGGTCGCGTTGTTTGGTTTCAGATGGAAAGCCCAGCAGTTCTGGACCGTGCAGAGTATCCGATTGATTATAAATACGCCATAAATTTGGTGAATTAATTTGGTCATGACTCCCAGATTTCTGATTATTTTCAAAGCGCACAGACTGAGCTTATACTATTGTAGTTGAATGAATGAACGTTTACATTTTCATATAAATGAAAATCAAAGTTACAGTTGGAAAGTTACTTTCTTCGTACATCATCAGGAATACAGATCAAACATGGATGCAATGCAGATTGTCAGCTGACATGACACTGAATGAGCAATTTAACAGGATTTCAACATAAAAAATGATTTGAGAGTTTGTCGAGAGCACAAGGGGGAAAAAGCACTCAAAGGAACACGCAGCTGCCCGGAGTAAGGCAGAAATCTTGGGGCAAGACGATGAATAACACTGCTTGGGTCAAGAATCTTTCGTAAAGTTTTCAAAGAAAACATCTCTCTACGGTTAGATAAATCAACTAGAATATTACACTTGCACTTACAGTCAAATGAGCAGATTATGCGATGGCAACGACGCTGAATTGAATCCAACTTAGAAATTTTTTTTCCATCTTTCGCTGTCGTTCCTACAAAGATCTGGTAATTGTACTCTAGCACACTTCCAATGTACGCGTTGTAAATTTGTACCAAATCATATTTCGCTACATGAGGCATCGTCCTCAATGCTCTTAGTAAGTAAATTCTGCGTGAGGCAATTTTGGAAATAGCGTCGATGTGTCGATCTCATTTCAGATTATCTTGGAACGTCACTCCCAAGATGTTGAGCTCTGATTCCAGATCAACATCATTCATCGTCAGAGTAATATCTTTGCGAACTAGTTGTTGACAAAGTTGCTTGCTAACATGCTTCCCCGTTTTCAATTTTTCGAATGGAGCACCAAGAATTTTTATTTTATCGACATGTTTGATATTACAAATTTGAGGATGATAGACTTTGGTCCCTGGTCTAATGAAAACTATTTCTTTCGTTTTGGATTCATTTAAAAGGAGGTTCCACAATTTTGACAAGCGGTTGATGTCATGTGACTCTAATTGCATTCTAGCGTAGTTGAGTGGTGGAACAAGAAAACACTGTAGGCATCATCAGCGTATTTTGATAATTGAATTAGACCTGCTGCAGATTTGAGGTCTGAGGTAGCCACAATGCAAAAGTGCCAAGAACTGAACCCAGCCTTGAATGACGCCTGCGTTAATTGTTATGGCTTCAGATGTCCTGCTCTCAAAGGCGGCTCGCAAAGAAGTCAATCATGCAATTGAGGATTTCTTCTATTGGTACCTCTAATTGACTCAATTTATCAAACATTCGAATCTTTATCCAATGCGCATTAAATATTTAATTTTGAATTCTACTGAAGAAAGTATGCATGCAAAACATAAAAGTGTAAAACAAATTTTTGCCAAAACATTGATTTGTTATACAGTCTACTAGCCCATAAGAAAAAATAATTTCCTCTTCTAGCTATTCTTGTTCCTTGTTCATGCAACAGTCCTCGAATAGAAGCCTTACATAAGTTGTAAAGTCTGTGAAATATATTCGAAAAAATACGGTAGGCATAAATAGGAAACTCTGCATCCAGTTAAACCACATTTAAATGGCATTTTTGAAGAATTTACTCCACTAACACAGCGAAGAATCAAGAAAGAAGCTACAATTGTATTATAGTAAACATTATCAAATGCGATATAAGATAGATTAGCTTCCTTATCATAAATCTTTTTTTGCACGCATCTTAAAGTGTCTTAATTATTTTAGTCTTATAAAGGAGTCCGTGGAAGCAGATTCCGAAGTTGAAGAGATGGCACTAAAAACTTCTATCGGTTACAATTTGATCGAGTTTGACTTGCGTGCATTGTGTATTCTGAAGAACCGTCGATCTAGGTAGGTAAGGATTTGCTTGATATATTGTTACAGAAATTACATAGACTAGTTTATCAATGTTTATCAATGCAAAATATAGTTTAAAAATAGGGAAAGTAAGCCTATATTAATATAACTGTCGGGTTAGCTAGGCGACATGCTGTCTTCTTGTTTATCATAATCAAACTTGCATCAATTAACAATTTGCTCCCTGACTGCATTCAAAGAAGAGAAGAATGCAAAACAGAGAAAATACTGCATGCACTTGCAATATCGCTTGACTTGCTTCTGCCCAATACGCATGTGCGTCTGCCTTGCATTAACCAAAACGTATCCACGTGTTGATCGCCTGGTTGCCAAAACAAAATTCTGCTTTCCCTCAGGAAGACCGCATGTAGTTCGACGTTTTTGTTGAATTCCTGTTGGTTAATATCACGACACTTGATGACTTAATCAAGCTTTGGATCATTATTCTCTAGTTTAAGTTTCAAATTCTAATTTGCACTTCAACGAAAATTGTATCTTACATTGATTGATTTTGAATAGAAAGTTTGAGAAGCGCCGCCGCCTCATCGTTGATATCGTATTGATTCAAACATGCCGCTTGCATGTCCAACGCACTTTGGTGGCCAAAAAAACGTGGCCTACATGTTGCTTTAAGGCCTCTAGAGAAAATATAGCTAGCTATTAGTGGGCCATCAAGTTTTCACTTTTATGTAATCCATTGATGCACAGACTATTGCAATGGTTCATTCGTTCTTATTTGTTTGCGTATGTCGCAATAAAATAACTATAAAAGCAAATAGCAATGTGTGACACATCATTTACGGGAAGACGTGTAAAAACCAGTAATTCTATAGCATAGCATCCTTCTCTGCGATTGCATAACGATGCAAAGAATTATGTCAGTGATGAAGTTTCATCAACATGCAAATAGGTAGTCATAGCATGGCGAAGTAGACCTACATATCTTTGACCGGCATCCTATCACCGGTACCAGACCGATATGACATATTTCATACCGGTTCCACATCTGCTGCTTATGCAGTAAAGGATTTTTAAATTATCAAAATTAGGCCTTTCTCCGTAGCCTTGAATTCGCCAGCTGTCTTGTATGGTGAAGGTGTATTGGTGAAGCCGATTTCCGATGCCTGAGTGACATCTACTGACATCAAATATAGCTATTTGTCGATTAAGTCACAACATTTGCTACTATACGGCCAGTAACATGCACATGCAACTCGCTGCTTGATATAGGGACATGTGATGCCTGATGCAAAAGAGAATTGAAATATTTATTGGTAATTACGATTGATGCTTATTACGAACGCTTGTGAAAACCTGAAGATTATATAATGGAGCACTTACTGAATAAAGCACAACTTGTCACTCCTCTTGATATTAAGGATGGTCCCTTCCGAATTGATGGATATGTGTGGTTGGCTCTCGATGTAACCGATTTCTCGATATAGACGATGACAGCAGCAGGTCCCAAGGTATCGTCCATATCAAAAGTCGACTGTAAATCTGTAGACCACTCATGCTCAACATTTACGAATAGCTTGCCCACATGCCAACCTATACGGGGGCATGACTCCCACCAAATTTCACCGATTCTCTTTAAACTTCACTAACACGCTCCACAGGTCACCACCAACTGAATGTTCAACATCTCTCTTGACCACTCCCGATAATGATTAGGAGATCATTTTTACAAAACCGGTTTTTCAGCAATGATAAGGCAGACATTAACGGTGTCATCGGGTGTAAAGGAAAACACGAAAGGCAAACTATAACATAGGCTACTTTTCCATCGAAAAAAATATGTTGAAGGCAACGCATCTGGGTGCAGTGTGGTAAAAATAGTCTTAATCACCAATTACGAAGATTTTCTTTCTGATGAATGTTTGAGCGATTGAAGAACAAACAAAACGTAATTGCAGACGACGAGAGATTATAATGATTTTTGGGAAAAAGTTTAAAGTCAAAACTCCCCAATCAGTTTACGGTCGTCTCCGTAATTTAAGTTAAAAAATAGATATCCGACAGACCCGGTGTTACGAAATTTAATTTCCTTAGGTTTTAGTTTCCGATCGGAAAATAAAACCATGGTTTTAGCTTCCTAGTAGGAAAATGATACCAGGTTTTATTTTCCTATTAGGAAACTAGAAGCCGCAACATATACACAGAATGCAGTTTCCGCAGGTCTCAGTTTCTCATTTCGATGTGTTCACGATAACTTTGTTCTTTGATTGTCAATCAGCGCTTTGATATAAAAGCAACAATCGAAATGCAGTGGTGTTGTATGGACAGACTGTAAATCATGGATCTAACGGATGAAATGGTTCGGCACTACCTAGTAAAGAATACCTATCCGGAAGAAGTTCGGGGATTCGGTGCTCCTGAGAAACAAGAAGAGAGACGATAGGAAGGGTGGAAAGATGGAAACAACTTGGTCGTCTGATATCTACGAAGTGACCGAGACACGAGGTCGCAGTACAAACTCAAAAACAAGACCAGTGGCAGGTTCCTACAGAAGACTGTAAACGGTTGTCACTTAAAGAAATATGAACATCGATGAAATTTGCCTTTTATCTCGTAGGAAACTGGAACCATAGTGGGAAAATAAGAACACAGGACATTATCATCACATTATCATCTCGTAGGACAATTTTATCTCGTAGGAAACTGGAACCATAGTGGGAAAATAAGAACACAGTGTTATTTGCTAAGCCGGAAGCTTAAACCAGTGGGAAACTAAAACACACTTAAAAATGTTGAGTTTAATTTTCCTATCGGAATATTAAACCATGGTTTTAGTTTCCGGTAGGACTAGCAACACCTTCAGTGGTCGATCTTACAATAATTTATTGTAAGAACTGATTGGGGAGTTTTGACAACAAACAAAAAGCATCTAGTGCTTTGTCTGGCAGACGGATGGGAAACGAAAATTGAAGCCGCTCTCTCCACTTTCGCTGATGTCGATGGAATGTTGAGAAGACAATCGCAAAAGTTGACGATGAAATCCGAATTTATCACTTTGTTCTGCTGTTGAAATTTCACTTGATATAACTGGTCTGAAATCGGTATTGATTCACGTATCTGCTGATGGACTTTTGTGCAACGATAGTGAAATTGTTCTTTTAGATATTCTTCCATTGTCGTCATCGCTTGTGGTGATATCTTCGGCTTCTATGTTTCTGCAAATGATTGACGCTCGATGTTGGAAAGTTGTGGATCATGCTCATTGATGCAATTGTAGATCGAAACAGCATGTCATCATTATCTTCTTTATCTACGCTGGAGAACACATTAGGACGAGGTCCTTTTTTCAATTTTTTCAATGGAGTCTAGCAAATAACAAACGCATAGAAAACAATGCAATCAGCAAAAATGAACAGAATAAACTACATGAGTTATACAAGAGTATGATTTGAAAGAAAGAAGCTGAATTATTTTCTCCTGAAAATGTCAAGTGGTTCAGCACTATGTATAGTTTTTGGCAGTGAATTAAGTATGCAAGGTCCCATAAAGCCAAAAGTATTTTCACATAACTTGATTCGTCGATGAGGAATCAATAATTTTTGACTTGAACGGGATCGAAGGATCTAGTTTGTTTGTGGAGTTTCAAAAGTGAGACATATTAGATGGGATCATTGTGGTTTAAATGGATTTGTATACCATGATTGAGGTTTTGTACTTGACCAGCGCGCGAATAGGCAACAAACCCGTCGTTTCAAACATCTTTATACTTGGGACATGATCAGTCAGTCTAACTTTCAGAATTGCAGCAGCTTGTAAATTCTATCAAGATTAGTAGACGTGTAAAAACCCCAAACACAAACACAATATTCAATAAGAGGCAAAATAAAACTTGTTGCAAATCTTTTGCCACCATCAAATGTCAAGTATTTTCTTATTTTAGAAAGCAAGTGAAGCCTAGGCCGCACCTTCCTACAAACATTGTCTATATGTAGATTCCAAGAGAAGCAGCTTTGGACTTGAACTCCCAGAGATTTTTGTGTCAACAACTTTTATGAGATCACCATTTAAATTGACTTGTAAACTGCTTGTGAGAAACGCCGACGATGGTGGGGCACAAGTAACATATGCAAGATTTTTTCTTTGTGATAATTGTCAGTTCATTTGATGAGCATCAATTTCTTATATTCAGCAGATCCAAATTCAAATCAGCATTGATGTCCTTCGTAGTTGATTGTCTTCGTAGTCGCTCTCTTTTCAAACATGTATTGTAGGATTGAGGGTTGTTAAGATATTGTAACATAACCGATTATTTTGTATTCGAACTATTCTCGGTTCGATAGCTTTTATTTCACTTCCAGAGCAACATTTGTTCAGCAAAATTAGGCAACAGAAACACAGCAGAAAAATTAACCGACATTTGAAAATCTCAAAATCGGTTTTCGGTATTTCGGAAAAATAGAAAATACCGGTAAAACTGGCAGCGATGATACCGGTATTGCGACCTTAAATACTGTTGTCAACACTGTTGCTCAAATAACTAATGCATGCATCTAACAGATTCATAAATATCCATATAGCCCCGTATAGGTTGGCATGTGGTCCAGCTATGCGTCTGTTGAGAGTGAGTGGTCGACAGAGTTACTTTAATATCAATGTGAGTAAATGGCATCGAGAGCGGCCAAATGAGGTATTATCCGGTTGGTGATGACCTGCAGCATGCGTGTTTGTAGGGTTGTGCTTAATGGCTAAGGTTGGTGGGAGCCATGGCCCCGGTCGAGCTCTTAATGTGTGTTTCATTAGTGTGTAGTTTACGTCTTTCTTTAATTTCTCGGAAAGTTGTGGTGATATTCGATTGTTTGGAATTGATGTGTGCTTGTTGCTTTCGTCATCAGGAATCCGAACATGTTTTTTGTTTTGGAAGATATTTGATAGTAACAGATCTATGGCATCGTACACGGTGTTATGGGGCCTTGTTGTGCCACTTTGACCTTTGTTGCTACATTGGGCATCGAAAAGTCACAGTTAATAGTAGACTTATTGTACGCAGTTAATGTGAATGCATTTCATGCACATGTAGCAATATAAAGATAGTGGAAAGCATGTGATAAGATGCAGATTTAGCTGAGATTTCTAATTCATAATCAACTGAATCATTAGAACTATGTGTTAAATAAAGTTAAAAAACGTGCGCTGTAAATTGTGCACCGCTAAAAGATCGGTAAAGTGACCGGTGAACTCCGCAGAAAGGCTTCACAATTAAGAACACAATTTTAAGAATGTAGGCTACAATTAACATATTACGATAAATCGTGCAATTTCCTCGTAGGGCTCTCCTTTAGCATCATTTAATTTATAATTGATTGTGGCACTCTCGCCCACTATTTTTATCCACTTGTAATTCAAAATAAAAGTTTAAGGTAAAACTATCTACAAAGGCAGACGTTATGTGACTCTGTCACAGCCTCAGTGCCAATAAAATCAGAAGTGACGGAAGTACAAATGTGAAGTGGATCTTAAATACTGATCGATCTGATCACTTAGTCACAGGCATCCGTCAACCAACCAGCTCTTGCTTCCTGTTCAGACATGGTTTTTGTACCTTTAGTTTCAATAAAGTCCTAATGGCCTGATGTACCTTTATCTTCAGTAATGCGCCTTTCAATATAGTCCGGCAGCCAGAACGAGTTTCTATAGGGAACGAAGCCGAAAATGAGACTTTAACAGAATGATGTACACTCTTTACGTACTACGAATCCGCGCGTCTGCCGAGTTCTAGCTGGCTCCTGTTCGTGTCAGACAGGATCACAGATTAACACAATCCAACAATCCAATCCAATGGGACGCAGACTGCAGTTTTGGCAAAAATGAAATTTTCTATTTTTTTTCTTTTATCAACTGAAAACCATTAAGTCTCCATTGACCCTTTGATGCATAAATTACTTGCGAAATTAAAGTTTTTTTGAAAAACAAAAATTTTCCTTAAATTCAATTTGCGGGCGTTCTAGGGATCGTACGAACCCACGCAAAAGATGTGTGTCAAAATCTCCTCAAGAGAGGACAATATGCATGACAGGGTTAAGCAAAAGGAGCTACTTTTTGCTAATGGTAAAGATATGTAGCCCAGTACAAACTCTTTACATCTTCATTGTATTATACCATCATATCTTATTATTGTAAATATCATTTTCAAACTAATCATTCAAACTCCCTACTAGCATCAATAGATTCTTTTGTATCTATGAAGACGATTGCCGGATAGCAGTCGAAAAATTTCTACAAATTTGCAATATTAATAATAACAACATCACAAAATACTCCTGACTCTTTCCAACTATAAACCTCACTGTTCAAGGTTTGTTGATTCAAGGAGTAAACCTGCTAACTTACTGCCTTAGCATGCATGGAAAGTCTGCTTATCAATAACTGACAGTCTTTTAACTGAAACAAACCGGACTCTGAACAAACTAGCTGACTAAGGGGACCGCATCTCTTGCCCAGAATGAAAGTTGACGCAGACTTCATTCTTTTTCCTTTGTGATTTCTTTTACCAAGCAGATGCAGGTAGGCTCACTCTATGCGCAACTTTTGGATCCATCATACGTACAATCGTACATGCAATGCGCTGCTCTAATACCACTTTCATTGTTGCACATGTTCATTAGTGCAAGAGACAATCCTTCTCCAGCGACCACCGCTTCCTTTGTGGCGGTGATGTCTGAAGTTACGAATATTTATACTCTAATGCCGCTTCATGAGAATTCCAGATCCTCGTGATGTCCGAAGACTATTTCTATGACAACCTCTACTGGTCGATTCGCTTCAACATTGCGCTCTGATTTAAACCATATAAGTCAGCATTCATTTCTTTCTTTATGTTTCATTCTTCTTGCTGATGAAGGATACATCTCCGTTGAGTAAAGAAGACAGAAAAAACTATTAAACAGTGAAAAGTCAAACCGCGGCGCAGTGCGCACAAGTAGGCCTGCCATGATCTGCGCGGACGTTGCGTAGAGAATGAGCTGCATTGATAATCGTTGTGATAATCGTCAAATCATAGTGTAAATTCGAATCCTAAACCTTGGGAATCGTGTTATTGTATTTCATTTAGAGAACACATTATATGAATTGTTCCTACATCCTTCTCAATGCAAAAGCCTACTCCTTCTCAATAGACATTAGCATATCTCAAAAATTTAATTCAGATTACCTTTCACTATTTGTGCAAATCTCATAGTTCCTATTCCATCAGTGTATAGAACCCTAACGAACCCCTGACGTTGCAGTTAAAATCCTTTAATACATAAAACAACTTCAGCCTTTGTTGATATTTTCTGCTCAGACTGCAAATTTTAGCGAATTGTCATTGTGTGTAGTTTTTACAGTGTGCAGACCATCATCAATATCCGTGAGCTTTTTAAGTTTGCAAATTGACCAAAAAGTGTAGACTTTGAATATTTGTACATCGAATGTTCTCAATAGGTCGACATTGATTCAGAGGTAGTCCTACATATTGCATTTCATTCATAGCTTCTGTCCCCTGCACAACGATCTGTGCAAATAGCGGTCTAATTGAAAGAAATTGCTTATTAGTGATGTCACTTATGGAACAGCTAAATGCGCACTAGACAATTGAATGCAATTTTAATTTACATGGTGCTGTAAATAGAGCACAAATGTTTTCAACACGCGATAAATATGTCTAAATAACTTTAATGCATTAGATTAAATGGAGTGTGAAACATGCCTGTCATACGCTTTCATTACGCTTTTATGCTAAGCATTGTGAGATAAGACTATTCTCATAGTGAACTACAGTGTCGAAATACTCATTTTCACTTCCATTAAAGAGAATCGGTGAAATTTGGTGGGAGTCATACCCCCGTATAGGTTGGCATGTGGGCAAGCTATTCGTAAATGTTGAGCATGAGTGGTCTACAGATTTACAGTCGACTTTTGATATGGACGATACCTTGGGACCTGCTGCTGTCATCGTCTATATCGAGAAATCGGTTACATCGAGAGCCAACCACACATATCCATCAATTCGGAAGGGACCATCCTCCCGTGTCACTTAGGTCGAGGTGCCATATAGGCCTTAATTAGACGAAAATTTGATTGGCAGGCTACCGCTACGCCATTGGGTTATTGACTTTTTATTTTGTCTCTCGACCGTAAACTCCATGGTTTCTATTATTCCATCGTTCTCAAAATATTTTATTAAAATCAACTGCGCATGCACGTTCCCGTTGGCATCAATTTTACGTGCTGGGTAATCCTGCTACTAGGTATACCTTATAGATGAGCATGCTCACAAAAGGTCACAAATAGTCAACTGTCAATTTCAATGGTGCATTCCAAGTCAAATAAGTGGACACGTAATCTAAATCATGCCTATAGTACTTTTGATGCATTTTCTTATGTCGATTTGCAGCTCGCATTTCTTTTGCTCAATAGACATGGACAACTGAGATTCTAGCAAGCTAGTATTTACTTGTATTTTCAAGTAGGCCTACTCTAGCTGAGATTTTTTCATTGTTGCTTCTCAATACAATCAAACATTCTCCTAATATTCATTGCCCTAAACCGTTTTCATGCGATAACTGATCAAAGCGCATCGATTTCCAAAACATTCAAATCAGTTTTTTTAAAAAAGGAGTAGGCCTACAAGTTTTCAATAGGAACTAAAAATTTCAGAAAGGTGGAGACGTAGGCCTAGCTCTATAGTTTTACAGCAAAATCAAAAAAACATGTGAAACGTTCTAGCAGTGCCCCAACCCGGGGAAAATATGGTTAAGTGATTGTTTCATTGTCATTATTAACTTGAGTGATTGCTTCATTTCAAGATGTATTCATTTTCTTTAACTTGTACATATTCGCATGTAAATAGCATTTAAAAGTTTTAAATCACCAACTTTTACATAATTTCCGGTATAAATCCACTATACTTCAGGATCTGCTTGCAAGGCTTCAATTGGAAAAAGGAACAAACGGTTCATAAGCTGACAACAAACTTTAGTAATTAAAACATTAGTTGCGATAATCCATTGCTGAATCGTGATCAGCTTTCATCTTTCACAAAAACGAACATGCTCACTTATCAACTATTTCATCCATATTTTGAATGCGGTGGTGGTGACATTTACTCGGCATTTTTGCCCGAGCTGCCAAAAAATGTCACGTCCGCAGACAAAGTTCAGTCGAGACCCTGAGTTTGGGATTTTTTCAGACTCCCCACATAGGTCCAACACATGAGCTGCATGTCAGCATTCATGCGGAACACAAGAGTGGAAAACAAAGCAATGTCATTCACAAAGTTTATCAAGTTATCAAAGTATCAGTAAAAATGTGAACCTAGTAAAGACTCATTGCAATGAGTGACGGAAAAGATTTGATGAAAAAACAGAAAGTCATCAAACAATATAACTTTGGCACAGTGCACTCATATTCCGAGTGATCAGAGTTGCTGCAACAATGCCTCAGCTATTACAGCTAACGCGTCTGCAAGTTCACGCTTGCCATACGCTGGTTTTGGTGGTACATGGATGAAAACGGTGCGAGTTGAGTCTTGTTGAAGGGAGGTGTAGTAGATATATTCGCAGAGATAAAGTCCAGCATTATCACTGACTCCAACCTTCAAGTCACTTCGATCTCCGAAGCGCTGTCGCCATAATTGCTTAGCTTCTTCCGCGGCTTTCTGTAAAGCAAATGGGAAAATGATGAGAAATGTTGTAAAAGAATACAACTTAAGATATCGAGAATTAAAACTGCGATTTACAGTTAGCGCCTATTACTTAAGACACTCGTATTTTGGTTCAAATATGATGTGGTTTTACACTCGCTTGAATCAATACTCCACTACCCTTCCTTCATAACTGGTTATTAGAACTAGTTTCATGTATGCATTTATTGCATCTTATGACCGATTTCAGTGACCAAGTTGTCAAATAAAACCCATGATTAAAATTCCCGCGAGAAAAATTAATTTGGAAAAAATGAAACGTTTTATAATATGCCTAGATGTTAAAGATTCAGATATGGCATTAGCAGTTCAATGAAGGAGAACATTACGCTGAAGGAATACTTGGACTTGGATCAACGTTGAAATTTAGCAAACACATCTCGCGCCGATTACCAGTGTCGCTCGTCGGACCATGGCTGTTTTTTGTCATCAGTTCTTGCTTTGTATTGTTTTTCCGTGACTTTCAGGACATCTGTTGCTTAATGATACCATATAGTGATATCAAGTGCTTCAATATCAATTGTCTTGTAACAACGGTTGATAACATCGCCTTCGCCTCGGCTTTGTCACACCACAGGTAGTCAATAGAAAATCAGCATGAATCTTATTGGATAACTGTAGCCATGTAATGGATAGAGGATGGCTATACGTTACTCTGGGATATAGATAGGGAAATTATTTGATGAATCCCGAGGGATTTAGCCCGAGAGATATATCAAATAATTTCACGAACTATGTCAGAGAATTGTATAGCTATCCTCTATCCGCTGTAAAGTATGCTAGATTATTAGGACCATAGATATCCGCGATTTCCGTGTGAACAAATATAGGAGTTATCCAGTTATCAAATATAGGAGAGATTCTGCAATACGATTCTACAACTACTATGTAATACAGTATACCAGATTATTACATAGCTGTAGAATCGTATTTCAGAATCCCTCCTATATCTGGTAAAATTTGTTCCCAGGGAAAATCTTGGTAGAGAAGGATTCTATCACGGATATCTATGGTCCTAATAATCTGACATACTTTATAACGGATAGAGGATAGCTATACGCTTCTCTGACATAGCTCGTGAAATTATTTGAAATATCCCTCATTATGGAATACATTCTAATTCATTTTATTCAAAACAGAACAACATGCATCAAAGTTAGCAGGCAATATTCGAAAAGGTGACAAAAAGCTATAGAAAAATCGTGCAAAGGGAAGAAGTAAACAAAAAAGAAAGTCGTCAAGGAAAGGTTCTAACCGGTTGTTCGATCTCTGATCGGCCAACAGAGGCAGCATTTCGTTTTATGATGGCTTGCGCACTTGCCCGAACAAGTGAGATGGAGATTCTGTCACATATAGATAGCGTCACATCTCTGAATGCCGCTCCAGCTTGTGTCGACAGTCTGCGGCCAAGGCGAGTGATAAAATGGGTGGCTGCGTCTCCAAGGGCACCATATGCTGTTAGAGCAAATAGGAGACATATCCATCCCAACTCGTGGCATTTTTCTGCGTTATTGCTCCGCTTTCTGTCCTCAGCTGTGGCTGTCACATGTTGGACTGTTAGGCTCGCTCCAGTATATTCGTGTGTTTGAGCGGTTGCGTAACAGTCACATCCACGGCCGCTGGCTTGCCGAGAGACCAATCAGGTATGCAAATGTCAGCTGGACGCGTTTCCGGATTATTCCGGATTCCTTTTCTATATCCCAGAGAATCGCATAGCCATCCTCTATCCATTACATATCCTGTGGGTCTTATCAGCGATGTCTATGAATAATATGATATAGAGCTCGGGATACACAACTCCCAAAGCGTGGAGAATTGACTGTGGGCCGAAGTTTTTGATGACAGTGGACATTTCTATGTGTGATTTGAAATTGTATGCGTTACTGCAATGCATTTAGTCTTCTCTTACAAATGCTTCCCAAATGTAGTGTTATCAACCGCTGAGAAAATATGGATTACCTGTGTAGAAAAACGGGAAATGGATCGCACTGTTGTCAAATTGTGTCCTTAGAAAATGGTGCTGCTCAAATCTAGGTTATTTTGCATTAGCTTCATTCAATAATTTGTTAGCATAAGATTTGCGTCTTATCTTCTGGAATATGGCCCACAGTCAACTCTCCACACTTTGAGATATCACGCCCGAGTTAAATATCATATTATTCATAGACATCCCTAGTTTTATGATCAACTACTACATCCAGTGCTTTCATCAGATCTATTGTAAATTCTTCTATTTTGTAAATCTACAGGGTGTTTCATTCTATGGTATTCTGATATATGAAAGAATAGATGATCCATAGAGGTCGGATTGCTAGCCATCTTTGCTGTCTTAGTATAGAGAGGGCATAAGATATCTGTAACAAGAGTTTATAACGGCTACAGGCTGAATTAAAATCATACTTATCCATGAATGTGACAGTAGGTGAAGCAACCTTTTCTTAATCTGTTAGATGACTCATTAGAGAAGGAAAAACTTGTAATACTGTAATCAAAACTTTTACTGAGCGCATGTGCGACTCTGCCCAACATGCAAAATTTCTTTTATTTAGTTTATATCATCGTATTTGTGAGCTGTAATTGAAAAATAATGCTATATCAATACTATATTAAGAGATGCATGCAGATTACAAAAGATAAAACAATAACAAGTAGAACGCCGAATAAAAAGGCTTACTGTGTACATACAGCTACTCAGATGAATGGAGACCATATAAAAGTAAGTTTAAAGATAAACACTATATACAGATGGTGAATGGAAATCATGAAGGAATCAAGTTAAAGGGAATTTGGGATAACGAAAGTTAGTTTACTTCTTGACCCCTGTATCCCCTAAGACCCACCAAACAGTTTTTCATTATTGTGAATGAAATTTTTGTTCTTAAAGACACAGGACATCAGCATATTTATCAAAAAATTTCATTGCAATTAGAGATGCAATGCGTTTCAGCAGGATGCTGGACTGTGAGCCTAATCCAGGTGTTGTAGAGAATATCAACGGAACAAAGGACGATTTTTCAACTTGCGTTACTCTACTCTCATATTTTCGTTTCTTTTCTAATTCATGCTGTAGAATGATCTCATTATAACTTTTTTCAGGTATGATGAAAAGTGGTGTTTGTAATTCTGAAGTCAAAAAAAACTTGTCTAATGTTCCACAAACTCCTCTCGCAGAGATGTCCAATCGTTCTTTGGCAGTCTATGATTAAAGAAAGATGTCATTTTCCACTGGAATGAGTTCAGGTTCTGTATTGACATCCTTACAAACATCACACAAAAATTCTGCAATAACATCCCGAACAAGATTATGGCACAAAGAAACATATCCTTCTAATTTACAGTTCAAAGAATGGTTGATATCATTTCATGTTCCACAACCACAATATGAAGGGGTATTTGTTATTGGCCAATTGTATCTCATCCTTATCGCATCTTTCAATTCATTCTTATTTAAGGAATATCCCAATGACTTCAAAGGAGGAGCTGAAAGCCACGCATTAGATCCTTTTTCTTTCAGAAAATCAAGTGTTCGTTTCATTTGGTCAGAAGCTAAAGTCGATATTTCAGCCACTTCTTTCTCAAAATTCATTTCTTTTCCACTTCCTCAATGATATCGTGCGTTTAACTTTCGATTTGTCATAATTCCGAAATGTACCATATTGATTTACAATGACTGATGATGTGAGCGCTTCAGTCATTTTCTTCGAGGTTTCATATTTGGAATTGGCTGTGATGACAGGATTTGCGATCGCCAAGCCTCCAAAACGAAAAGGTAGATCCAATATTCGTCGTTCTAAATCATCAACGGGTCTTCCTGTTGCAGGGATAAACTTCGTTCTTATTACTTCTTCAAGAGGTTGAAGTAGATATCTTATGCCTGGAATCGTTCGTTGTACCGTATAAATGACCACCGATGACATAAACCTCTTGTAAAGCCGGCTAATGCAACTTGTGGTTCTTCATTAGTAATCACTGACAGAAGCTCAACATCTTGAATCCACTATTCTAGCTTCATCTTCACGAATGATTCTTTATGACCAATGCTTCCAATAGCTGCCCCTAAGTGTCTGTCACCATCTGTTGTTACCTTTATCCCATGTTTACCAAAAATGGTCTTTACTTTTGAAAGCTCATTCGCATTCTTAACAATGAGCACTGTTTCTGCTTCATTTGGGAAGTATCCATAAGCAGGGCCGCGTTGACACAAAAGTTTCCACCATTCATGCATTTTTTCGTGTATTCATGAATCTTTCTAGCTCACCTAAGGAACAACTATCATCAGCATACCAAATCTGCTGGCATTTATCTGGTATTTTCGATAGCTCATGAATAAGCGGAGTTACTCCTAAAGCGCAGAAAGGCATCGCACAAGGATCGCCTTGAGTGCAACCCTCTTCAGATGTAATGTAATTTTCATCACTTTTTGGATCATTGTAATTGAAATGATATCCAGCATCAGTTATTGTGGATAATTTGACCTGAGACGTTTAAGGACTAGAATACCATTAAACCTGACCAACTGATAACAATGAAAAATGTTTTATAGCATGATCGAGGACACCATCCTCTTTGTTCAAGAAAGAAAACTTATTTCATAGAACCCCATCAATTTTTAAAAAGCATTAATTATGGTTGAATTTTTCAAGATGAAATCACAAAAGCGCTTCTAGAATCCTTTAGATGTATGCTGGAATATCATACTGCCCACGATCGTTTGCAATGAGTTAAGAAGATCAAGTCTCAAAAAATTGGAGCGAAATTTATAAATCTGTGTTCACAGGATCAACTTGTAGAATTTTCTTTCATGCGGTCTACGGATTTTGTTAAAAGTCGATTTTCATTAATATTCAGACAAGTGACATCTCTCAGGTAGATCTCACTCTGTGTAAAAATGTTCTCTGATCTCACTTCTATTTGAATGAAAGAATGCGAACTCCGAATTTCTTGGCAACAGAATTCGCTCTATATGGGACAACTACAAAAGCGTTTGAATTTTTTTGTGCACCTCTTTCCTGTTACCATAACTTTGGAAATTACCATGTCTTTTTTCAAGCCTCATTTGTCCAAGTATACTTTTCATCTGTAGAACAATTTTGCCTCTTCATTTTCTTTTTTTATACTTCTTCAAAAAAAGTGTAAGCTTAGCTAAATGCATGTCAGGTTCCTTTGCATTTTTACGACCTGGCTCTACCATGATACACATTCACGTCCACCTTCTCTCACCTACAAAGTTATGTGTTCACTTACGTATTAGCTCATTTCATTTGATTTCACCACTCACGTCATGATACTGTAAAAAGATCATTGTCAAGCTACCCACCATTCGTCATGCAGATAGATTACAGATTTAACGACGTATGACCAATTCTAGGGAAGCTCCTATCACGAAATATGCATGTCCGCAAACCTCCATGTTCATAAAAGTCAGGGAATTTCGTGCATAATTGCTCAACTGTGGACATATTAAAAAAACAACACGAGCATATTCACACGACGAACAGAGCAGCATGCATTGTCGGATAACGTCACCTAGAAATAGAATAACTTATGATGGGACCATCTTGATCCTTAAATGATCTATGCGCTACTTTTTCACGGGACTTTGCCACGGGATATTGCATAAAACATTAAGATCAAATCGGACACTTACATTACTCCGCACTTACTTCTACATCAAGTCCTGTCCTCAGACAAAGGTCTTTGCTTCGATTGGCATTCACTACACCTTTTTCCAAACAGCACGCCCTCACGTCTTGACCTTTATATTCTCCATTATGAGCACATCTTTCAATTTTCAGTCCATTGGAACCAGCATCTAGACCGACATGAATCGTTAATCTAGGACGGTGTTCTTTCCACAGTTCAGGGACACGTTTTTGGACTGTATCATAAGCAACTTCCATTTCATAAGCATGGACGTGTGGCAGGAAATCAGGCTGATTTTCTGAGATGACTTTGACGGCTGACCAACTGATGTTCTTTACATGATCACGAAATGGACCAAAACCGGTCATCAGAATGCAGTTGTCGGTGGACATATCTGAAAATTGAGGTGCATATATCAACAACATGATACAATTTAAGCAAAAGAATGAATCCATAAGCTATTGTCAGCTTCTATGGACAAATAGACTCCATGCAGTTGCCTCATTCTTTCCCGTGTGAGAGCAGGCCAGTCCTAGTAACACCAGGAATAACACGCGCAGAAAGGCTGAAAAAAGCGTCGTTTCTATGCATATTCAACACGAAGCAAAAAACAGGGTTCCTACACTTTTTCTGATTCAAGAATTAAGGAGATTTAAGGAGATTTTAAGAACATTAATCACTTAATTTAAGGAGGCATGACGGCTCAGTTGGTTAAGTGACCGCACCGATAACATAATGTACAGAAGGTCCAGGGTTCAATCCTCCACCTAGGGAAGTATAGAAAAGGTGAATTCTCGACTCTCTGATAGTCACATTCTGCTAAGAAGAACGATTCCAAATCCGAAGTGTGCCGTCTCAAAAGTAGTCCCAAGTTTGAGAAGTCATTTTGTAAATTGTGGTATGAAATTCCATTGAGCCATGTATATCCAATGTTCATGGAAAACATTTGTTTCGTTTTGGAACTCCATTAGCGTCATCAATCAAAAAATATTTCTTTCTGTGTAATCTTTTCATTTGGAAGTACGCTCAAAAGCAATAATGATCCTCTTTGAATTTGAATTTTCGTAATGATAACAATTCCTTACCTTTGCACTTTGCTGTCGAATACACAGGGCAGGTGCAGGCTCATCAATATTTGCCGAACTGAATTGTTGAAAGTTGCTGACCTGATTAAGCAATTTGCAACAATGGAAACAAGAACATGTCAACAAGTAACAAAATATAAAGCCAAGTTTTGTTTGTTAAATGAACATGTATATCATAAAAATATCATTAGACAAATGATTACAATTGATGAAGAATATTGATTTCCGCAATCCGAGAGAAAATATAAAGTAAAGTCAGCTGAACGAAACAAGGCTGGATTGCTTTCACTCTATGATTTTTCTATTTGTTCATCACAAACTACCTCTGAATACATCAAAAAAAATCCATAAAACATGATTTGGATTTGAAGCTGAAAATCGTGGTTGTCCTAGTCACAGCTATTGGCTTTATACATGAAACAATGCTTGCCCATCTTATCAACACGAAGAATTTGAAGTTATTCCGGAATAAAATTATTATAAATTCAAAAAACACGCGTACTATGGTAAGCTATAACTACACGGATATGTTTGATTTCATTCATTTCATTATCCAGTAAAAGAGATACAATGAAAACGTTTTCAAGTCGAAGTATTATTGAAATAGGTCTTAATAAATATAATAGGAATATGAAAATAGGATTTTCCGAAGATTTGTGCAAAAAATCGACGCTGAGAGTGAGAGACGCTACAGTTTGCTATGTTATTGATTCATCACCCACCACGCACCGTCACGGAATCAATCTAAAGTCCAGAAATTTAAGAAGATTTTCAAAAAATTAAGGAGATTTAAGGAGGAAATTAAAATTAAGGAGATTTAAGGAGTTTTAAGAAGCGTAGGAACCATGAAAAAATATTCACATTTATTGATAAATCTTCAAGGTTTTAACCAAAGAGTAAGTACATTAGGTAGAGTGGTAACTCAGCATTTATAAAATCCCCAATGTGCATACAGTTTCAATTTCGTTAAATGAACATGAGACCCAGTGCCACCTGTGAGATATGCAGCTTTTACACGTTTGCAGAAACGAAAACGAATTTGACTGATGATAACAGAAATACAGAATAAGGAATGGTGTTCCACAAATCCTCCATGTCATGTCAATTTGGAGAGGCAATATAGTTTGTTAAATTAGCAATTCGATGGGTTACCATTACTAATAGCTCAGCTTTATTACAAAAAGATTTTTCTTTTTAACGTGATCATATCACAACCTGCCATCGAAAGAGCAAAACATCATAATCAAAAAAACTCATCATAATTAACTTTAAAAGATGTTAATAAGTCCAAATTACTATTCAGATTCAAGAAATGACATCCTGTGAATGATAAAATTCTGCCGCTGAAAATTGAATTAAAAACATGACATCTCAGATAAGAAGCACAATGACATCTCAACGTTTCCTTGAAGACTTGCAGGGACTTGTATTATGTGGTTCATGAAAATTCCTTAATCAATAGCTTAATTAGGATGCTTTTTAGCGAATATTCATTCCTTTTGATATCCAACTTGTTTCACACTACTTATAAAGGGGTATCATATCAGTAGTATTAAATTTGCAAAAATTTAGGTTTTTAAAAACTGCTCAAATAATTTTTTGGACCACATGAACGTAATATCCGTCAAAAACTGAATCTTTCGATATAAAAATTTTCACTGTATACAGACACTTTTTTGAGTCGACATTCTACCCATATATACTTACTATGCGTATTAACCACTGCATATTTAATCTTTAACGAGTACATTGAGAGGCTAGTGGACAAAATGTGAGGGGGGATGCGGATGCACCCTGAGAATAAGCCAGACATGTCGAGATTTTGGCAGGTTTTTGAAGCTAATGGATTTTCTCAGATAAAAAAACGAAAAATTGTGTTTCTCTGAAACATCTAGCATTGTCCACTCACTCTCTTGACGTGACTGGACATGTACTTTGTTGGGTAGAGAAGCAGATGCATGAATTTCAAAGGAAAAAAGAGATGATGTTCGTGTCACAAAGACAGAGTTTCCTAGTTGTAGTAAGTGACAACAAATATGGGATTAATCAAGGACGCACTAAATTCCGTACTTCCTTGGATTAATGGAATATTTTTGAAATTAAAGTCTTGCTCTGTCCGTTTGATGTCATGGATAGAAATGTCTTGACATTTATAAAAAAATATATTTGTTCAATGATTCGTGTAATAAACAGTCTTGCATGAAAAACTGAAAAAAATTGTATTCACTTCAATAATTTAGATTTAAATTCTCATAAACCATATTTTCTAGAAAACAACCCACCCTCAAACAGAAACCGCACCTGAATTTATCAATTTAGAGGTTTTTCATAGTTTCGTTATAGAACGACTACCATTGGAGCTTGACTACTCATAAGTCTGATGATTCCAGATTGTGCAACAATGTCTGTCGTCAATGGTTGGTGTAAGTGAGAATTCTTGATATTATCTTGGTTCTCATCAGTCTTCTCGAGATCACAAGATGGTAAGGTGGTAACACTGCGATCAACAAACACCAAGGTCGAGAGGTCGAACTTCTGATAATTAGTGTCGCACCATCAGTGGTATCTGTGGCACAGTGATTAAGTGTTGGCCTAGTGATTCTTCGGTTCAGTGGTTCTAACCCTGTAAGTGTCATTGGAAGTGCATCCGGGCTAACATGTCATAACGCTCCATATAAAGTCTGACTATGTCAGCACCGTCCAAGTCCCCAGAATGATTTTTACCATTTTCTACCACAATGTCATTACCATTTTTATCAGTCTTTTCCTAATTTTCATGCTCCTTAACTTTCACCTTGCATTAAAATAGCAATTTGCTATTCAAAAGCAACCTGAAAATGACAACTGAAAACATATATATTTGCATGAAATTATGAAATTCGAAATACTTTCCATTTCTCCTTTATTCCGACTTAATTTCATCAGTTTGCTTGAATTTCACACATTAGATTTAAAGATGCCAACCTTATCTAGTTGACGAATATATATCGTGTAAATGTGTTGTACATGCACATCATGCACATGTGCGTAACTAAGACATACACAATGTGCATGTTCATGACATTAAGAAGTTAGATAGTTTCATTTCTTCAATGATTCGATTTTTCGATAGTAGATGAGCATTGTACACTGTACGCGGTGACTCGGACTGTTGCTGGTGCTGAAGACTGTTGCTTCAAAGTATCACAAATGTCAGAATACATTAAAATCAGATATTTTATATGCTAAAATTCGAGATGATATTAAAAATCAATCGGACATGGGGGTCCACAGGCCGAAGTTCTCGTCCCAGGTCCATGGGGCCCCAGACGTATGTGCGCTTCAATGAAGCCCCATTCCATTTCCTATCCCCTATCATTCATAGCTATATTTTGATTAATTAAATACTACTTAGACGAAAACGTGATTGTCAGGATCCGGTCCTGCCAATAGATTTAGCCACCTATCCTGACTCGAATCTTTTAGAATTGATGCCAACTCGACTGGACCAGAAAAGGAAGACTCTTGAACTCGTAGGACACTAGTTAGACAGGTCGGCTTGCAAAATCAGAGCACTGCATGACATCAATTTTAATCACTATAATGCATTTTAATCACTATACTTCATGAAGCCAAAATGTTGCAGGAGAAGTAGGCATCAGGTGTATCTACAATAGTGACACATCATGCCTACTCACCAAAATTAGGCGCCATCTTGTCTCTCATCTGATGTGCTACTTATCAGAGGTGGAACCGGTATACCGGTATGTACACATCATATGCGGGAAGCCCAGTAAAAAACCAGTAATTCTATTGCATAGCACCATTATTTACGATTGGATAACGATGCTAAAACTAATGTCAGTGATGAAATTTCAATTAACATGCAAATAGGTAGTCATAGCATGGCGAAGTAGACCTACATATCTTTGACCGGTTTCCTATCACCGGTACCGGACGGATATGACATTTTTCATGCCGGCTCCACCTCTGCTGCCTATCCAGAAAAAGATTACAAAATTATCAAAATTAGGCCTATCTCCGTAGTGCTGATTTCGCCAGCTGGCTTGTATGGAGAAGGTGCATTGGTGATGACGATTTTCAATGCCCAACTGACATCTGCTGACATCATGTGATCAAATATAGCTCGATCAAGTCACAACATTTGCTACTATAATGCCTGTAATATGCAACGCGTCGTTTAATAAAATGACAGGTGATATCTGATGCGAAACAGAATGGAAATTCGTATTGGTAGTTTTGGTAATTACGATTGATGCTTGTTGGGAATGCTTGTGAAAACCTGAAGATTATATAATAGAGCACTTACTGAATAAAATACAACTTGTCACTCCTCTTGATATGAATCAAAATGAAAATGTGTATTTCGGAACAGCAAGTTCAGCGTGTGAGAATATTCTTATCTCACAATGTTTAATCTATAATGTGCGATGAAAGCGTAGGACAAGCCTGTTTCACACTACATTTAATCTAATACATTTAAGTTATTTTCGTCACATCTATCAGGTTGAAAACATTAATTCTCTATTTACATCATTATGTAAGTTAAAATTGCATGCAATTTGTGAATACTAAACTGCTTTATAAGTTACGTCACTAACGTGAAATTTGTTCAAATGGATCGTTGTGTAGAGGATAGAAACTATGACTAAAAGTCAAAATGTACCAATGGATCAATGTCGATGTATTGAAATAAATTACATGACCATGCAGTATTTCAGAAAATATTCGATGCACAGATATTCAAGGTTTTGTGCTCTTTGGTTGATTTGCAAGCTGTAAAAGCGTGCGGATATTGATCATTGTCTGCACGTTTTTTGCTTTATTGAACAGTGATTTTTGCTGTGATTCAGTTGAAGAATGAATTAGAAATCACAGCTAAATCTGTAGACATGCTCTTCTTGGCATTGGCTACCCGTTCTCTTATTGCTGCATGCGGTGGTGGTTCACTTCATCCACACAATATTGGTTCATTTCATCGACAGGGTCTTTTCATCGGCAGGTGGATGATATTCGCTCAAGAGTATCATTTATCCATAGATAATTAATTAACTCAACAATTTATAGACATCAAGATATGATGTCTTCGGGTTTTATCAGGGACTACAATATCTTCTGCCTCTGTACATCTATGAAACGACCTGTCGATGAAATGACCCCGTCGACCAGTGGTCCTACGCGACAATTTTCCATTTTTTACGCAGACTGAGTGAATTTACGCAGGTAGACTATTGCGAATGTCCGATTAATGAAAACACTTGTAAAGTCTACATAGAATTTCAATGCAATTATTACCTTCACGTTTGGATGCGATGAATTTATGTATAGACTTAATATGTGAGAAAACTGTATCCATACAAAGAATGTGAATATAGCATGTTAATTATATGAATAAAAGAATAGCCGTGCAATTTGTATGTCACAATATGCTCCTAAATTTTCGCCTACTCAGGCCACACCAGAGGATAGAATTTTACAATAAATTCTACACTTTTCCCCGAAAAATTGATGTTTTGAGTATTTATTGGAAATTGAGATAACATGCGAGATATGGGCTTTTTTGAACACTTAACTCTTACCTTGAAACCAATGCTATTAGGGAATGCCGACCAGTTAGAAATTATGTATTCGAAGACAGAGATGCATTTTATCTCCTCATCTTTTCAACATCTACTACTCACAGAATATCATGAGAAAGACACCACATGGTTTTGAAGGGAGTCTTTCCGTTGGTGGACACCATATAACCAACCTTAGATATGCTGACAACATTTTGTTCATAGTGGGCAGTATGAGCGAACTGCAGGAATTGGTGACGTGATAATTGAAAGCGAAAGAACCAGCTTGCTGCTGAATGCAAAGAAAACGAAAACTCAAAGAAGGGATATGAATGGAAATGTTAATGATACGGTCATCAAAGATAAAATCAACAGTCAACCTGCTGAAAATGTTGCACATTTCATTTATATTGGTATTATTTTCAGTCAATTATGAGAACAGCAAGAAAGCTGACATTCATTGGACATGCTCTGTGTAACACCAGCTATGGTAAAACTCTGCCTAGTAGAATAGTACATGGACCAATGGGAAGGTGGCGAGAGAACCCCAGCCACTGAGACGTACCGAATAACCATGCTTATATGGAGCCGATGGAGAACCATGTTGCGAAGGGTCACAGCTGGTCGCGACCGACCAATCCACCAAAAAAGAGTTTTTTTGGATAAACGATTTGATTTGATCAGTCATCGCATGATAACGTCAAGAGAATGTTGGAAGCATGTCTGATTGGATTGGGAAAATTAAGCCATGCTGAACACAACTCAAACAGATACTTTTGAAGATACATAAAAGTTTTTATGAAGATTTTTACATGAAGATATATTTTTATTATAGTTTAGGAGCAATATCAAAAAAATATCTAGGGAGGATCCTGGATCTCCCTGGGTAAAAGAGGGTTAAGTTTTATTATGGTCTGAGCATAGAGGCAATAAATCAAGTTCAATTTCTAGAAAGCTTCTATCTCTATTCAAATGAGCAAATAGTACAGTCAATACCATTGTTTCAAGAAAGCAAGACGTTGCGGCTAAATAGTAGACAAGAATCAAAAAACTTAAATTTGCGCAGCGCTTCCATTTTTTACCCATTTACGCAGGCGTTGGACCACTGCTGTCGATGAAACAAATCTATGATATCTGCGTGTCGATGAAATGAATGTAGAACCACAATCCTACATGCATATACACAGCGTTTCCAAAGTAAAATCTCTGAGAATCGGCGCAGGCCAAGTAAATCCGCGCAGATGGACCCTAACCCCCTTTACATTACAGTTTTAAGACCATATTTGTGATTTTCTGGATTTCATTTTCTTGCATATTCAAAAATGAATCCTACATAGTAATGTGCAACTTTTACTTTCAATCTTAAGTAGACTTTCGATGGAACCTGATTGGGTCACTATAACTGTTTCTATCAATAGGGTCAACATATTGTAACTAGTAGTACTAGTAGGTAACTATAAACAAAGCGCAGTGTAGTAGGTACTGTATTTTCAGTAATAATGAAAGACTTCACAAAACAAAATGAACAAGAAACTATTCCGGTACCAATATCTCTCGAGTCAAGTGGCATGGGAATGTGACTACAACAAAAGGTCTTCATGATAATTATTGCAAAAAAATTCAAAAGTGGCCTCATGGTCCAGGTTTTACTACATTTCACGGTAACTGAGTGTAAAGGACATATAGCTTATCTGAATGTAGATGCTGCGCTCACTTTCGGAAACGCTGTATACAGTACATTCATGTTGACTACGTTGAGTACTATCAACTACTTCATTTTTCAGTAACCCATGATGCTAAAATATGACGGTGCCAATTTCACATTATGCGAATGACATGCGATTGCCTTTTCATATAGCCCATGCATCCATTTCTAATGCATCTGAGCTGCATGCGCATGCATAATTGAATACCACTATATTGTAATTAGCGAATTTCGAAATCATCTTCTTTACGTTTCACTGAATTATTCGATGAAATTCCATGCGCAGTTATTTGAGGAACTGATTTATTTATAATCATCTGTCCGAAATCCTATGACATCTCCAACCAGTCCCACATGCATGTTACGAACCTTCACAAGGCTTCTTTTTCTTGAGTAAAGAGAAACCATTCAACATCTTTGTCAGCACAGTTCATTCAAGTGTAGTTTCCGGGTAGCTAAGTTGGATATATAGCATATCAACAGAAACAAAATGAAGAGAATTCACAATTATCTTCAAATATTATGTTCCGATATAGTGTTCTGAAATTAACTCAATAAATTTTCTACTCCACTTCCCATGTACATGAGTCAAGATGAATTATCTTACCCGAAACCCTAATCCAGGGCTTCGAGACCACATCCGCGCATGCAGTGCATCGGTACCCGGTAATATATAAATGAAGGTCTAAAATCAAGCCTATGATGTATTAGGAAATTGTATCCGTGATGATGTACTTTTGTTCCTGGAAACCATCTACTAAGCAGTGGATTGGTATAATCAGTTTCATGTAAAATGTTTACCGAAGGAAACTTTTTGTAGCTGGAAACTTGTTTATAGCCTGGTCTAGGTTTTATGAATATCGAATATTTATAAAACCGTGTTTAAATATATCGTATAATTGTGAGCGCTTTTAATGACATTTCTTATTTCTTTTTCTTTGTAAAGATTTGATTTCTAATACACTAATCAAACTGTACATTAAATATCAAAAACCGCTAAAAGTACATGTTTTAGAAATAAGAAGCAATTTTGTTTCAGTGGTAATAATTTTTACGGATAATAATATCATCTTATTATTAAAAGATCAGTATGCAAATTACGTCGTAGATACAGATATGGCCAAAAGTTTACGGGCACCTACGATTATAGCATAAAAAACGAAGTAATCATGATATCTCGATCTTAATGTATTCAAGTCAACTTCTATTCAAGCGGAAGGCATCCTATTCAAGTAAACAGCATACAGAGAGCTACATAGTTCAATATTTTGCTGAAAATCCCTTTGAATTGACCACAGCTTGGATTCTCCTGGGAATGGATTTATATAGATTTTGTGTGGCTTCTGGCGTGATTTGATGGTGCCACACTTGAATGATAGCATTTATCAATTCACAACGATTGGTCGGTTTCTTCTCTTGGACGAATGCGCTAGCACGCGACCACAAATTTTCGATAATATTCAGATCAGGTGACTGTCCTGGCCACTAAGCCAATGAACGAATTCCGTGAACCAAGCCAGTGAACGAATTCTTGTGTACGGTAACTGCTTTAAACCGATAGCATGGAGCTCCATCATCCTGGAAAAGATGGTCGCCATCTGGATACCATTCAGCAACAGATGGTAAGAGACGCTCGTCCAAGATTTTCTTGTACAAATTCGAATTAAATCGGTCCCCTTTTTCCAAAATAAACAATCGTCCAACACCATTATATGAGATGCATGACCAAACCATCACAGAGAATGGAAATTTCACAGACGGTTTCAGGCATTCAGGTTTGTAACGCTCACCAACTCGTCGACGCAGTTGGCCTATGACATTGAAAGCCTGAAAGTTTGACTCATCTGAAAAAATCACCTTCCTCCACTGCTCTTCAGTGAAATTCTTGAACTCATTACACCATTTCAAGCGACGTTGGCGCTGTATGTAATTCACAAAAGGGTTTTTTGCTGGTCTACATGACTTAAGTTCTGCGGATAGAAGTCGTCGATGGACAGTTCGTTCACTGACAACACATCCAGTTGTTTTAATTCACTAGCCAGTTGTTTGGATGAAGAATATCTACTATTGACACATTTACGAACCAAGATGCGGTCTTCATGGGTGACGTAATGCGCTGACGACCAGACCGCTTTTTGACTTCCAAAGTCGATTCCAATTTAAACGTCTTGATTATGTTGGCAACTGCAGATTTGTCTCCATAGCCCCTTTGAGATATTTCGCGAGTCGAAAGTCCTTCATTGTGCAACGCAATGATAACGGCACGATTAGACGCCGATATTTGTTTCGCTTTGCCCAGGTTTGTTCGACGAAGTGAAGCGTTTCACCAATATGAAGTGAATACTATGACTGAGTTTGAATTTGAATTTCTGAAATCATAGACATCTGACATCCAAGCGATTGACTTTGTTGTGATTGTGAAGAGAGAAAAATTAGTTACCTACCACAATAAAGCCTTGCCAGCGGTCCTAGAGGATGATATTACCAGAAACGAACAAATCATTGATAATCAGTAGGTGTTCATAAACTTATGACCATATCTGTATGTAAGATAAATTTCAAACGCTTCAGAATATTCATGTGTCAAGTAAGATCTCAATATTATGATAAGTTATGAATAACAAAACGTCTATATCATGATACTCTATACTATGATTAAAGTATAGAAGCTGATATAAAACGTCATAACAGTGACATAACCTGACTTTAGAGCACGCAGGCCAATTCAAAGCTCGTTAATTGAGACCATAAATGCCAGGCCTTCAATGTCCTAATTATCGAAAGTCTTACTTAAACAGCAGCTTATACATGCAAAAAATACAAAACATGCCACGGTCGCACGACCTCAACCAAAATCTAAATTATCCGTATCCGAATCAGCGAGCTTCGACTGTATATCGACTTTTTAGCTCAACCACATCGATTTGATAACAGGCTCCGCGATAATTATGTTTTGAGTTTTAGCTAAGCTGTTATTATTATTTTCATGGGTAAATGAAAACACGTCATTTCAACCATAATAAAACATCCCAATCGATATAACTCACAAATACTAGTTAGAAAATTCGGACATCAAATCAAAGTCACTTTCAGCTATAGGCCTACCTACATATTGATCGACAGCCTAAAAGTTGAATTATGTTTTCAAAATTAAGTCGAAGTAGCAGTTTTAGTGGAAAAATGTCTAATTGTATACATGTATTCACAAGAAATAAGCTGTCAGGACTTCAAAAAACATCTCTTCTAAATTTATAACCCCAAACAAAAGATTATTTTTCTGAGACCTTCATCCGTGCACATTCAAGTCCATCCGCGCAGGTTCCGCGCAGCGCAGCGGTGGCAACGCTGTCTATTCCAAAAGCTCGGGTCTGATTTAACCCGGGAAAACCCATAAAACCCAAACTCAGGCTTATTCGGTTTTGAGTACGCTGACTTTGGAAATATGTCAGACCGAACGCAAATGTATCAGTTTGCAAGCTTTCTAAGTATGGTTGAGACAATATCATTCTTGTAGTGAAATGATCTGGGCAATTGATTTGATCAATACTTTAGCCGTTTGTGTTGTTTTGATTTAGTAAAAAAGGGAATTATTATTTCTGAGGTACACCTATGGCGTGGGTACGCCACTGCTTATTCGTCCAGGATGTTAAAGGACCTGAAACGAGGCGAAAGCAGTTGATCCAGTTTTATATTTATATTTTCGATCTTGTCTTTGTGAACTTTTGAAAATCGGTTTTTCCAGCCCAGTGAACGGTTAATGAGTCATTTTCAGGACTATCTTATATTTTTATATACAAGTAATTTCAATATTTTATTATATGTGTCATCCGCACGCTAGCGGACTTCAGCTACAATTGCCTCTACATTCACCTTAAGGTTTGTTATCGAAGCTGTTTCACATATATGATAAAACGACTTTGATACGACAACGTAAGATGTACTCTAATTTATTTCAAAAATATCAAAATATTATTTCAATTTGAGTTATCGATGACTGAGAATTTTCTGGGGTAAGTAATGAGACCAGTGTCAAGAGCTGTTTGGAACAAATGTGAAAGCTGATGAACGGCAAAATCTTTAGAAATGCTTAGGTGGCTAGGGTGTTTCAATAATCCATGTCTTTTCACGTTCCGGCACTCTTTAATTAGATACATAAAAAATTCACACACCAGTGTTAAAAAAAGGCCTACGACAATCTCATGTTGTCGATGCTGCTGTTAAGTGTCAGCTATGAAATGAAGTCTACGTCAATGTATGTGATGTGTTGGGACTAATTGCTAGTGAGCTGTGCAAACATGAGGAAGAACAAGTCAGCGTGGATGGACAAACATGTGTGTATTCCCTGCCCATAGCCCAGAGTACATGAAGGAGACAGTAGGGGAAATACGCGAACAGTTAGAGCCAATGATAAAGAGTCAGGGGAGAGAGAAGAGAGAGAGAAAGTCAGTCACATCAGTATGATAAGCCTATATGCTGATCAATACCAGGGTTATAGACAATTATGGTTTTGTATTTGTTTACTTTCCTGATGTTGTCTGATGTTTAATCTCATGAAATGGGTCAGATTAACTAATTTCATTATAGAAGTGAAATTAAAATGATATTTCACTTCAATGATATCTCTCTGTAGTATATGTACTTCGTTAATTCAATAGAAAGTAGACAAATTATCTATTAACTACTTGAATGTAGTATAATGCTAAATATTTCATAAAAATTCACAATAACTTCATTGAATATCTATTTGAAATTTTCTTAAATTTTCACGTTTTTGTCATCATTTGTATTTCATCAAATTAGTCAGTGCAACGTTTACCTCCAGAGGAGAGTGCAAGTAAATATGCCTGATGGCCCTTCCTGAAAACTACCTATGGGCTACGGTGTTTAGATAGATCGATTTGAAACTGGGATGACACTTTTATTCAGTTCTAAAATTATCCGGATTCCTCTAATACGGCTTTCAAGTCATACAAGTATTAGAATAATGTCATGAATGGTTTTCGAATCCCATCTGGTCGAGTCGGGTTAGGGTAGGATGAAATCTGGACGATAAAAAAGAACGATCAGTCCTACGCCATCCTGATCGTTCTTTTTCTATAGACGACTTTGATGTCGACATCATCGATCGCTTCAGCAACCCTTTCATACTAGGGTGGCTGAAGCGAATTACATCAGGATCCATTGTCCATCCATGAATAGGAAACACGAATTGATGAGAAATCATTTTTGATGTTTAAACCATCGCTTAACAATGCCGGCTTGTCCATGAATAAGTCCGCGGCGGACAAAACGTCGGGCGCTTTTCACATTTTATTTATGTCTTATAAATCAAAAACGTCGCCATAAAGGGAGTGTTCTCATTTTTCACTAAAAAGAAAAATGTTAACAAAAAGAAATTTCCTCCCGCGCAAGGAAATTAACGATAAATTCTGAAGCTCTTGGATAAGCTCTTGGATTTTACGACATCTTGCGTTCGGCAATAGCGCTACTACCCACAAATGTCATAACCAAAAAGCATTCCAACAAGCCTTGGATTACCAATGTCATCAACGTGGCCATAAACAAAAGATATAAGGCATATCGCGATAAAAATTGGTCATTGTATCACCACTATCGAGAAAAAGTGAAAGCGATGATATATAAATCCAGAAAGACATGGAGTGACAATTTCTTGACTTCGTATTCTATCTGGGATGTGCACAAAATTGTTTTGAACGAGAACAAAAATGACAAAAATTGGCTGCCGCAGTGTGATAGTCAAAGAAGCATTTTTGAGATTATCAATGACATCAATCATCAATTTTCTGATGAATTTGTGAATGATCCTATTGATGTCCTGCCAGTTTCATTTACTCAGCCTTTCAAAATTTCTGTGCCTGAAGTTGAGGACTATTTGGCTAAAGTCAATCCTAAATCTTCTCCAGGATCTGATTTAATTCCATCCGTCGCTTGGTCTAAGTTGTCCTCCGTCATATCGACTCCGTTGACCATTCTTTTCAACAAGTGCTTGGAAAATGCGGATTTGCCTATTTTGTGGAAAAGGGCAGATATTATACCACTCCCAAAGTCAAGTCCACCTAGAATCAGCAATCTGCGTCCAATATCCATACTTCCGATGCCAGAAAGGATCTTCGAAAAAATTCTCCTGAAAAGATTTCGACATCACTTCACTGATCGCTATGATAAATGGCAGTTTGGCTTTCGCAGAGGAGGCTCAACAACCTGTGCATTAGTAAATGTTGAAGATTATGTCACCAAGTCAATTCAAGAGAAAGACACTATAGGATGCCATCTCCTATCCATTGATTTGGCCAAAGGATTTGATCGACTTTCGCACAATATCCTTTTGCACAAAATGATCGATGCCGAATTTGACACATTTTTGATTGCCTTCATGCGGAATTACCTTTGCTCTCGAACCCAATGTGTACGCTGGAAAGAAGATCGGAGCAGCATTATTCCTGTGATTAGTGGCATTCCTCAGGGCTCCTCGTTTGGTCCACTCGTTTTTGGATTTTTCATTGCCAGCCTTCAGTTATGCAATAATGAAGACATGCTATTGACGAAGTACGCCGATGATGTCTTATTGATGGCCAAAGTTAAGAAGACAGATTCATGCAGCAGGATTGCCAGCGGCTATCAAGAGATCTTGAAGTGGACTGAGGCGAATATGATGAAAGTCAAGGAAGAGAAATAACAACAATTCTTTGTCGCAAAGTCACAACATCATGATTTTTCCAAGTTCATCATGCACGGAATTCCTTTAAAGAAAACACTCAAGTTTCTCGGTGTAACTTTTGATGAGAAATTAAATTGGAACTTCCATGTTGACAGTATCACAAAAAAAGCATCGTCGCGGTTATCAGTTTTAAGACGTCTTAAACCCTTCCTGTCAAAGAACGAGCTCGTAATTGTGTACAACTGCAGTATAAGAAGCGTGCTAGAATATGCAACACCAGTCCTGTTCAACATCAGTGCAGTTTCCTCGCATCGGATGAACATTGTCCAGAACAGGGCCCATAGAATAGTTTGTGGATCTTCTGATTGTCAATGTGGACATTTTCTTCCTCTAGAATATCGTCGACTCATGTTGTCTACCAAGCTGTTCAAATCGTTTATCAGTGACCACTCTCATCCGCTTCACCATCTTTCTCCTGACATCAACCCGAACTCCAGATCTTTTCGAATGCCTGAATGCTCTTCAAAAATGAGACAAAATTCATTCATTGTGGCCATGATACGCGCATTTAACCGAGGATTGTGCTGAATTTAGTGTGACTTTTCGTACTTGTTACCGGCATTGACTTTTTGACTTATGTAACTGAAATCTTTTTATGTCGGCCTCACGATTTTCAGTGTTGAGGCTTGTTTAAAATATACGATTATTATTATTATTATCATAAGACCTTGCGTTTTTTATTACAAATCTTGAACCTTTCCAACAAAATTAAAATGATAAATAATTACCTTATTTTCTCAAATATAACTCGCGGGTTCTGTTCGAGGGCGGGTTGTATGAATACATTTTCGAGTTTGTGATTAAACTCTTGACTTTTTCGTGATGAAGTAAAGACATTTTGTACATCGATGATAAGGCGGAATACGAAAAGAAAAGTACGACGTTGACAACGAACTCGAAACGATGATTTGCAAGAAGAACAAGAAGCTTATACTGATTGAAGATGAAGTATTGACCAATCACAATATATATAAATAATATAATAATAGGTGTGGATTCTATTCGAGAAAATTCCTCTGAACTAGGAAAGCTCATAGTGGCATGGGAAAATGACAAGTATTTGTTTTATTATGCTTTGTGAAGAGTGATGATAAAAAGACAACTCACGCACAGATCAATGCATCATGTTTGTAGAAGCTTTTCGTTGCCTTTCAAACTGGTAAATCTTCAACTGCGTTTTGCAATTCATAGCCTCACATTACCAAGCTTATCACAAATCTGCATAGCATGTAGCGTAAAATGGAAGCTGCCCACAAAATTAACAGTAATATTAACACTAACATAAATATTTTGCTTCTTATCTTTATTTAACATAATACATTTTTTGAAAACAATTGATATAAAAAAGGATTCCTGAACTTATAGCCTGCATTAGGAGAGAAAACTACTGAGTAATTGTCCTAAAAGCAAAACACTACACCAAAATAAAAAAGTCTAAAAAATACTCATGGAGAAACACCAGTAGAGACCGTGCTACCGATCTCGCAGGAGTCACTGACAGGCACTGTAGCATCGTCAATCTCGTGGTGACACGGTCGTCATTTGTCTGAATTGACAGACGGTCAGATTGGTGGAGTGCCGATGTTGCCTCTACTCCCCACATGCCAAGTCGTTACGGCCAGAGGAGTGCATCTCCATCCCAAATCGGCGCACTTTCCATCATTTTCTTGATGTTTCCGTTCCCCGGCTGCTTCTAAATAATTTTTTGACGCAGTACTCGCTCCAACAATGAATAGAGAGGTGAGCGGATGTACCACCGTCAGATAAAACACAGCAGCTTGCCCTAGTGACCAATCTGGTATTGAGATATCGGCCGTCTGAGACTGACTTTGAGGACAGGAACCCCTTTCAAGCTGAGGATTCATCAATGCCTTTGGACAAAAGCGATGGACAACATTTCACAATTCATTATGGCGTCGGACAACATCTGGACCCCGCTTGCAGGTAGTTGCGTGAAAACCAAAGTCATCTAACGTGTCATCAGGGCAAGTTGGACATGTCGAATTACAATTCAACGGTAAACCTAGCCTCATTTTCAATAACAGTTGAACATTTGCTTCTAGTCTTTCCCTTAGACCTGGTTTTGGAGTTGCAGATAACTGTGAAGAATCTGCAATAACCAGCCAAAAAGCATTTTAGAACACTTTCAAAATATTACTAAAACTAAAAATTTGTAAACAATTCTATCATCCACCTAGCTGTTCATGGCATCGGAAATCCCAGCTTTTTTGTTTGATATTTCTTTGATCATGTTGCTTTTGATTGTTCACTGCATGGCACGACTTATCAATGTATAAAGTAGGCATCAACGTTGATCGATAGCACGAAAAAACAGTTGAGCTATCATTTCGGTTAGGTATGTTGTTTCTGCTTTTCAAATAGCTGCTACATAACCCACAACTTCAAAAAGGTTGTAATCAAAGAAATCCGACACTCTTGAAAAATAAAGGACTAACAATGCATTGCGACAGACCTTCGTTGTCAATCTACAGT
This sequence comes from Prostheceraeus crozeri, assembly GCA_907163375.1. NCBI lineage: Eukaryota > Metazoa > Platyhelminthes > Polycladida > Euryleptidae > Prostheceraeus > Prostheceraeus crozeri. The sequence continues at coordinate 397,002 of CAJQUW010009819.1, read as the reverse complement.
GTGACGTAGTCGAATAACATGCTGTAATGCTATCTCGCTACAACATGAATGCTGGCAGCGTTCTGTCAATAATAATAGGACAATAAGCTGTCGATATCACTTCGGGATGACTTCTGCCTTCACTCGCATTCCTTTTGAACTGTCAGCGTGGTCTAGTGAAGACGGTGCGCGGACTTCTCCACCGCAGACTTCGTTTCGATTCCTAGGTCGGGGAATCAAGAGTGTGGCAGGCATTTGCAAATATTCGAAGTTATCATCACTTCTCGTTATAAATAGAGAAGCATTTTGATAAAATATCTTCCAATTGATCGCCTTACGGCAAGAATCTGCAACCGTTACATGTTTTTCTGATTTGATTCTTCTGAAGATCTAGCAACATCGACCTACGTGTATGTCGGTGCCTACATGAGTAGCTGAAATGACCGTCAATAAAGCATTATTGTCCGTTCCTGCTCCACTAGCTTAAACAAATCAAAAAGTCGGATTTCTATGGTTGGAATTATAGTATCTGATTGTCACCCTCAGCAATGTCGAGTGGAAGTGTGCAATGATTCTTGAGAATCTTGATAGCCTTGTGAACATGCGCCGAGACATCCACTTATCTGTGACATTCGGTGAAATGGTGAGTAATAGTGGATTATACACGGATTATCAAATTCGATTTCCATCCAGAATTTGAATTCGTAACTCACTCTCGGAACACGTTCACAACGAGGGTATCCTGGCGCCCTTTACTTACTCGCAAGGACATAGATACACAATCTTAGCATTAGGGAGTAGAAGAACTTGATATATTACGTCCATCGGCGTCAAATGAATTTTCGCAAGTAGTGGAGTACGTTTAAGGACATAAACTAAGCATTGTGACAGATGTCCATAGACGCAGCAGTCTCATTGACCGATCCAAAAGAACTTGGTGCTCGACTGAACATTTCTGTTATAGCTCACATTACGTGACATACCTTGACCGCTATGATCGTTGAGGCGCTTCGCGTGATGATGGTCTGATCATGAGCGAGATATCGTAGAAGGAACAATTTCCATCCCATCTAGTCCTCAACGTCCCCCATTCCTGATTGCCTGAGCCTTCATTTCCCAAGAATGCTCCAGACACATCCTTGCAGGATAACAATTGACATGCCACAGAATAATAGAATGCGGCCGAGCCATTATATCTTTCTCCTTTCAAAGATCTCAGCGAAGTGGGGGATTTCGGTTGCACGTCCACGAGTTCATTTGGTTTAGGTTGCGATCCCCTTTTGAACTACCTACTTGATAGAGCCTGTAGGTCGTGCCACCTGGATACTACAATTTTCCTCGCCGGTAGTAACTAACCCAACCACAGCCGAGTGCTGGGCGGCCGTAAATAACCTGGTTAACTCAGACAGTCCGTGAGGGTAGTGGAACCCTAATGGAGGAAATGTCATCAAAACAATTTGGTACAAATGTCATTCATCAAATGTGGCATCAAGTGGTGTGCCTCAGGGCAGTGTGATTGCACCTATTCTTTTTGCAGCCGTGATCGATTCCCTAAAGCCAAAATTTGACAATTCTAAATATATACTTTAAATATGCAGATGATGTTACTATTTTACATTTCTTGCGTCAAAACTGTGATGACAACTTACAGAATGAACTTTCGCATGTTGAAAGGTGGTCGAATGATATTGGCTTATCGATCAATTACAGTAAATGTGCTGTTATGAATTGTATAACTAAAAAGTTGATTTCACTTTCATCAATTTCTTGCTGTGGAAATACACAATCTATTTCTACTGTAGCATCTATGAAATTGTTGGGTATTACTTTCTCTGAAGACTTATGTTGGAAATTGCATATTTTAATAATTGTTAAGAAATGTCATCGACGAATGTATAATCTTCGTAATTTAGAACTATGTGACTGTCCACCAAAGATAATTTTTGAATGCTACTTTTCTTTTATTCGTTCGGTCCTCACTTATGGTTTTCCCACCATTTGCAACATCCTTAAATATTTGTTTGAAAAACTTTTACGGGTCGAGAAACTAGCAGCAAGATTTTTTCGTAATCATGATTTCTCTGATTTGACATTTGTTACCGAGACCTTGTGTAGACGGTTGTTTATTACAATTGTCAGTGATAGCAACCATTCTTTGAATATCATGTTTGATGAGAAAAAAACCCACTCTGCAAAATCCTCTGCGTATTACAGCACCGCGAGCCAAACATATTCGATTTAGCAACTCACTTATCCGCTTCGGAAGGTAAAGTTGTAAAGCTCTTTTTTATGATGCACTTGTACCTCGTTGTATTTCTATTATTTGTCTATGTTTTAAACTTACCTCTGCAATGGGTTCACCGCACATCGTGAGCCATCAATAAAGTCTTATCTTATCTTACAAACACTGTCACTCTCAAGAGGTTTACGTCAGGCAGAGCATCCAGTCGTCCGTGTATTCAATATTGTTGCTTTAATGATGATGACCTCGAAGCTGCTATAGGTGTGGTGCAGTCCGAAGTATCCCGTGGGTGACTTCATAGGCCTACGATAAGACGATAAGAGGAATAAGAGATAATGGATAATAAAATAAGACGAGAGGAAATCAACCAAGTTTAGGTTGTGACGGCAAGCAGCTTGATGCTAACTGGAGGGTTATGGAAGACTGCCTGCGAGTAAGGACTTGGAATGTCGGTAACATGTCACGAAGATTTGGTGAAGTTGTGGAAACGATAAGAAGAGAAATCGATGTCTCTTTTTTACAAGAAACGCCCTTGAAACATGGATCTTGCAGATAGATCCCTTGATCCTTAACAAAATCGGTACAAATGTCTTTGAAAAGGCGCACAAAGACCGCTCTGCGGAGTAGGTGTTCTTACTGTCGAAAAATGGACAGACAAAATAGTTGGCGTCGACAGACTAGATGAACGATTCATGAAAACACGATTGTTGGTGGGTAAAATGTTGTTACAGTGGGTGTTAGCGTATACCCATCAAACCGGAAAAAGCGACATTGAGACATATGCATTTTGGAATCAGATGACACATGCGGTTAGTAAAATTATTTTTCATATTTTGAGAGAATCCGAAGACCGTGATGTTGCCGAAAAAAAATTATCTATTCTGGAGAGGCCTTTCGACCGGCACAGCCAGCCATCGTCAGACGAATGATACATTTATGTCACAAATACAAAACACAAATCAAGTGAGACAGTTAATGAAATGCAGCATAGATAGAGGACTAGCAACATGGACAAGGAGGTCAACGTGAAGCATGGAGGTATGTGCTACTACTGATATGTAAGTAAAGTAATAAGTAAAAAACGCAAAATAAGAAAAAGTTATGAATGCCAAAAGGTTGTGCTTAGTTCGGAAAGAAAGCAAACCTCTTTCACTACCAAGCAGTCTTGGCAACATCCCTTCTCCAGCTCAGAGAAATTATTTTCATTATCCAGTTCGAAATCAAATATCTTCATGCCATTGAAATCTATCTGATGTGAAGAGTCGTGAGCATGCTGGGCAACTTCAGATAGCGTAACACCTCTCACTTATTCCTTCTTTCGCTCCTCCAATGCACCGCGCATTCGCCCACAAAGCTCCATCCACAATCATTCGATGCACATTCTAATTAGTACAGGATACCCAACTTAGTGAGTGGGGCAGATCGCTTCCTCACCAAACAGTGGGTGAGGACAATTGGGATTTACGGTTATGACTCTTGGCCGCTGCTACATACTCATGAAAAGATGCTATCTGCGGAGATGCGTATGATACGTTGGATGTGTGGAGTGACAAGATCAGAGAGAAGGTTTAATGAAGGTCTCCGACAGGAAATGGGGCTAGAGAAGATCTTGGATTCCATTAGAAGGCGGAGGTTGCGTTGGTTTGTTTGGAGAAAGAGCGAGACAGAATGGGTCAAAAAAAGTCACGGAGATCAAAGTTGCTGCCAAGCATCAAAGAAAGACCTGGTGCAAAGTGATAAAGGAGGAGTGAGATGTGTTGGTGCTCAAGAAGATGAGGCAACGATCGACAGAAGTGGAGAAGAATCATCAAGCGGAAACCGTCAACCCAGCTTATTCCGGACCACAAGAAAAAGGGTTGAGTGAGGGAGTGAAGTGTTCAACATCATACACTGGCTGATCTCGAATCATTCACTTGTTCTGTGAACGTTATAGGGAATTTTGAGGAGTCTATTTTGGAACGTTGTAGTCGAAAACTTCAAATTCTCTACTTCATTTGAGGTGCCCTGGTTCAGCTTTCGAAAACGTGCAAGAAACGGAGCAAAATAATCCTTCCCGAGAAGAGGAATTCCCGTCTATAGAAGAGTGGCAGATGTTACCGGCTGTTTGTAACATTGCAAACCGTTTCTTGAAAATTTTTCTTCAAATCACTGTTTGAAGAGGTTGAAATAGCCTAGAAACTTTATTAATATTTGTTGCTTTTCCACTGTAATGAACATGTTCAACGACACAACTATTGGCAAGCACATTAGTAAGTCAAGGTAATAAGTCTATTTTTTTACTGAATTCCTTGCTGCTTTTGCTCGAGAATTCTGATTGCAGCTGACGTTTGGTTCTCTGTAACAAGTACTACGAAGTTTTTAAAGTTGGATTGGCGGCATTTTCCTTTCACCATTCTTTCACGGTGAAGGCACGTCGATGCTGATTAAGTACCGTACTAATCCATCTACAATTATTTGTTTATACATCTAGTTTTAGGATGTACTCGATCTCAAATAGAGTTTCCGAAATTGCATATTCTAGCATAAATAAATTTTGTAAGAATCATGTGTTCGCTAGCCTATCTATCCAAAATTATCCCATGTCTTGAATAAGTTACTACGCGTATTGCTGCTCAATCTGTTTCATACGCGTACAAAATATATTATCAAAGGACGAATATTTGTCTAATTACCTGATGGAAGATAAATTTGGAAGGAAATTGACGAAAGTTAGCACCGATGCGCTTCATCGGGAGCTCTTGCTTATCCGGAGTGCCTGCCGTTTCCTAAATAGAAATCGAAAAATCGAATGATGTCTGAAGGTCAAGGTTGAGCAGCTGCCAGTCTTAATTAATAGGTTGCAGAGACGCCGACTTAGCTCTGGCCGGTTTTGAGTACACCGGCCGCCGGCCCCGGCAACCAAAAAACCGGCCGGTTCCAACTGTGAAGTAAACTTGCCACACTCCACTCCAATTGTGGATTCCAGTGAGTTGGTGAATAAGCTTTCCACAAAAGCAAAGCTATCTGGCAGCACATGGAGCAGAGAAATGACATCATCATAGCCATCGACATCCAGAGGGCTATGAATATCGGTGAATATGAAGTTAGTGTGGGTTTCCTTAATCTTTCCAAATTTGCATCATTTCATTCACAAGATTCAAAATTTTGTCGATTCAACTATATTGCATGCGAGGTTGAATATATCTTTCATTCCACATTGATCATTATCTCTGTCAAAGAAATTCCACATCAGATGAATTTTCTCTTGCACTGAGTGACAGATACTATTCTCACATATGCTGAATCTATTAGTCCACACTCTTATCGGACAAATATCAGAAATGGTTTACATGTTTCATCTACGTGTGTATACAAGATTCAATAGCATGGTTGACAAGCGACTTGTCTTCAACACAATTTCTTTCGCATCTCAAGCACATGTGATGACATGACAATAATGCCGTGATGTGACGATAACAGGAGATAACCGAAATAAATGGATTTCTAACGATATGAAACAATTTTCCTTTCCTTTCTTAGTTTTCACATTTCATCACCTCTTCACTCATCAAACCGGAAAAATTGATTTTGAAGTGTGCTTGTGTAATGGGAAAGTGGGAATGACACGAGTTCAAGAACATTATATGTACGAACATCTTCAACACACCATCTTATTTCTAGGGGTGGATAAGTACGATCCTTACGCTCCATGCTCTTTAGCCATCGATTTCTCCTCAAGTGAATTTGGCACTAAGGGCTTCATATGTTCATAAATGATTGAATAGTTTGATAAGAAAGGGTGAAGCCTCAGCGATGCGCTAAAATTTCTTTAATGGAGACCTACCTGATGGAGAACTTGTCGCGGATGTTTGTGATGAAATAAGATTACAAATGCGGAAATAATGATTTGCAAACATTCTATCTAAACATCTCGAAGAATTTTCAGGCTCGATAATGAGTGAATGGGATTGAGAATTAGGAACGTGTAGCATCAGTAGTCAGCAAGTGCAAAATGAATGGACAAACTGACAATACAGGAATCTGGAGAGCACATGGTTCCGTTTCCGTGAAATAGAAAAGTCAGAGGAAAGCTCGCGGGAGTTAAAGTAGAGGAAAGGTGAAGTATGTGGAGAGAAAAGGAGAATGTCTTTTGCCTGGAGGAGACGGAATCAAGTGATGGATGGGAAAAAAGAGACCAGAGAGAAAAAACGCAATGCTTTGAGTCATTACTTCTCTGCCGCGATTCCTTTGTTTGGCATGATTGCCGATCATCATTGACATGATCCTTTTGCCATCAACAGTCAATGATGCAAACAACATACAGACATGACAGATATCAGACAACAAACTGCACGAAGTCACGCGCTATTCCATGAGACCAGACATTCAATATCATTGGAGTCAGGTCATCACATTAATGAGTGAAATTCTGAGTATAGAGTGCACCTAAATTCAGCCGGTGTTTAGTTAAGAAATTATCAGTCAAATAAAGACTGTTTCATAGTTGCACAAAAAATCAACGCATTTTCAAATGCAATTATCGTGCTGAAGTCTTGATTCAATTTTAGTAAATGATATCCAATGTGAGACTGTGTGCTCCATAGATCATTTGGGCATTTATTTCAATTTCCTAAGTAATCAGACATGGTCAGAGAGCCTCACGAAAGAAAATTGATCGCTTTTTTTAATGCGGATTTCGACTTGAAGATGAAAGATTTTTTAATGAAAATTAATGGATATTATGACCTACCAATCAGCCTCTTCAGGATGAAAGGTTTTAAGATTCGCTGAATGCACAAAAAAGATACAGTAGTAATAAGATTCACCGAAAAATTGTTGCAAAACATCTAACACGATTTTTTACTGATTAGGACGCTGAATTTCAATCAATAAACTTAATATCATATAGAAGGTTTTGTTTAGTTTTGTAAATTGGCAAAGCTTTTGGATTGCGTCTGGTCAGTTGTGGCCAGCAGACTTAAAAATATCACCGACACAGGCGAAACTAAGCAACACGACTATCAGATATCTAATCTAAGATTGAGACTACCACCATATATATATATATTACAACATTATGCAAAGTAATGAAATTTCCACTAAGTTACATGCAAATCGCAAAAACTAATCTGTACATCAACAAACGATTATTTTATTAACTGTAAGTCCGTCATCATGCAAAAAGCAGTCATAGAAAACGAATAATGAATTATGACATTTCTTAAGATGAGTACACTAGGTATCCTTCTTAGTAGTGTCAAACATGATAATGCACGGAAAATTATCAATTCTGTAAAAGGTGCATGGAAATAAGTAGAAAACCGATAAGGGAATTCAAATAAAAGGAATAAAAACACTAAGAAATGGCGAAAATATAGCACCATTTTCTGCTGATGGTCCATGTGATATTGAAGCAAAGTTCTTGAGGACAGGATAAGTGTTGAATACATGCGCGATCAGTCAATGATCATGAAGATTTCTCTTCATCATCCCTCTCTTCTACTTCTTGGATGGATTCTTCTCTCGGCTTCTCTTGTACAGTCTCTTCTCTAGACAGCTCTTTCATAGCCTTGGCACGTGTCTTTGCTAAGTTAGTGGCTTTCACCTGAGCCGTGGATGCAATAAGTCCATATTCAACAGCTCGGTCGAGCGCTGCCTGAGCGGCTTGTCGGGTAGGAGCGAATGCATCGCCTTGAATGGTAACCAAAGCCATCAGCACTTCTAATGTGTTGGTTTGGACGAGGAATTCGGCAAGAGACTTGTCTGAATCCATCATACAACGGAGAATGTGAGCACCACGATGTGAGAGTTGCGGATCATCGGATGCTGCCAATGTCTGGATTATCTCGACCCAATTCTTTACCTGAAAAATGAGGAAAATGTTTTAGATTTTGAAATACATTTCAATGCAGTAGTTATGCATGACGAAATGAAGGCATCATTGCAAAAGAGCTTTTGACTGGTTAAGAGTTGTTCGAGAGAGAACGGATCTGTCTATTCTGACCAGATTAGAACGAAGCCCACCTAAATGTAGTTTCGACCCCGCAGAACGTCAGCCAGACGCCGGTCCCTCAGTCCGTGTGAGCCAATATTTCGATCCACAAAACCTCATCTCAATAACCATCCTCCCTCTAATTTTCGGTCTATCCTTCATTTTAGAAAATATATTTCTAGAAATTGTTAAGAATATTATTACACGTACAATTATTTTTTTATTGTACACATATACACTTAGTACAGTCATATATATGTGCAATGCTTTTGACTTATCTGTGAAAATTGAAAGATGATTATTAGAGGACATTTCAAACATGATTTACTTTCTGTGCATTTCTTTCACTTATTTTCACCCTTCCTTTTATGAATTCTTAGTTAAATCGAGCACAACGAAAATAAAGTCAGTCAGATTGTGCATCGAGGATAAATAAAGAACATTAATAATATTGTTACTTAAATTAAAAAAAACAAGCCTCAAAGGTTTATGTGGCTTGGAGGGTGCTGACATAGTGAGACTATCAATCCGAATGTTCGCCCACTCGACTCTCAATGATCAGACGACCAAAAGTTCACACTCAATCTCTGCATCAAATAGATCACAATGTATAAAAACTTCGATATATCAAACAAGATGCTACTTCTCCTTTGTAATCACTTAATTTGTACTATCTAATGATGTACTGTAGGTGTCTGCTTCTCATCATCATCATTTGTATGTAGTTATCCATGTATTATCCAGCCTTGATTCTACTTTTATTCAAGTTGAATTAAGGCTGCTATGTCCTAAACTGCGTGGAGCACATAACATCATCAATATATGGCTCCGCATCAAGAATATTTCAAAAGCAAATCGAAAGAAAAGGAGAAAGACGTGAGAAGTGAATAACAGATTTCTTTTTAAACAAGATGCAATAAATTAATTCAGTAATGTTCAGCTTAATGACAATTTATTACATCTTACCAACGACAGCTCGGTTCGACAACGATTCTATGTACTTGATAATCATGAGACTGATATCGCTGACGGAAAGTAAGAGCCGAGAATCAAAATGACGGAAATGAGAATCAAAATTAATGCATTTTTCTAAAGAATATAATGCTGCAGCAGTTAAGCGCTCCAGTGATCTGAAACGCATCAAGAGAAGGAAACATGATGACATGTCTCCCAATTCCAGCTCCGGTGATGAGTAAGAAACTAGATACACTACGTAACCACAGCGAAAATAATTATCATTCAATAGTTAGGAAATTCGAGAAAGTTATGACATGGTTTATGAAAACAACAACACCTTCAGGTGTGTAAGACTGATGAGGTGAGAAAAACAAGGTGATGCATCAGAAAGACATTAAAAGGAATGAAGCGGCTACAAACTTAGACTGATTACAACTGTTTTTTACAAAGACACAATCGAAGAATTTTCGCAAATCCTATAGAGAAAATGGCTTATTTAGTAATGCTCAGTCTTTCTACCATGATATCCATGTGGATGAGAATGGGGAAACGGGGGGGCCCGTGGTGTAAATTCATGCATGTACTCAAGGAACCCCAAGAAAGAAAAGAAATTGAATTGGGCAGTTTTGATGGGGTCCATGAAGCGCAATATATGAGTGGTCTCCTCCTGGGGTCCTCCATGTTCGTACTTAAAGCTTCTCGCTCATTATAACTTGAATTTTAAATGATGTCATCGACTGGTGAAATACAGGAATCTGGTAAAACTTAGAAAATTGATAACATTGAAATTCCTTTCATACTTATTGACCAATGTCGACTGAAGTTTAAAAAGGAATTAAGTAGACCGCGATAAAGATCATTCAACATGCTCTTCGGAATGCATTCGAGCGTGTCTGAACCACGTTTATATTAGCAGCATGCAAGGTTGGACCTTGGGTTTTGGGTCGACCTTGGGTAAGTGATACAAAACTTGGGTTTTCTATTAATGCTGAATATAATACAGATCAAGTTACAAAAATTAATATTTTGATTTGAATCTTAGGAGAGCCACAGGATAAGAGCATAAAGTTCTGATATTTTATCAAATTTCCACTGGATTGACAGAATATTTCAAAAATGAAATACTTGCAATTATTAGCTATTTTATTCTGGGCTTGACAATGCCGCGCATTGAAAGTTCATACCTATTGTATCTACTGTAAGCTTACATGCATTTTGTTGCATTTGTGCATATTGAATTTTATATATTCCTTAAATTATATATCTTCGCACCCTGAACTATCTGCGGTAGCCGACATTTATCCAAAAATACATTCCGTAAATTCATTCCGATTTCGCATTCTAAATATGTTTAACCATGCACTTACTGCGCAGCTATGATATTTATCAAGCTTGTTCATATTTCTAAATGATAAAATGAAGACAACTGCTTTGCTATGAGCAATGTGTAGCTCAATCATAATTAAATCAAAGATCTTCAATTAGTCAGTATATCAGAGTAGTTTAAATTAAAAGAAAACTTTATGACGCAATACATGTACTATGGCTACTAATTACAGTTATTGCAATGATAAATCGCTTCCCACTAATACCACACTTCTCATGGGTCCAATAGGAATTTTGGCCCTTAGAGGAATCTTTATGTCAGCACAAAATTCAAAGAATGCACTTCGTTTACTTGATTTCATTCACTTACTTAAACTTGAGCTTGGGTTTTGGGTTTTGACCCCAAGTTTTGGCCCAAAACTTGTGTTGGGTATACCCAATACAAGTTTCTCCCCAACCTTGCAGCATGCCATGACTATGACTTCAATGTAATAGCGCGCAAGTTCATCTCAACCAATTGCAGTTGATGATTCTGAAATCCGGGATCAACCAAATGCATGAATGGACGGAAAAACGCATGTCTTTAGTAGCAATCATACTTTGCGAAGATAATTCAATTTATATGTTTGCGCAAGTACATTGTGTCCTAACTCCTTACATCCAAAAGAACCAATCCAACCAAATGAAATTACATTCTTCAGTGCAACGAGTTATTTCGTTTTTGATGGAAGGCTTCTAAAAATTTATCCCACAACTGAAACAATACCTTTCTTATTTGACACATCAATACCTATTAGACATCCTATAGAATAGGAACAGTCTAGTACAATAGACTCAACTCCAAACGCAAATTGTAGTTCGAACACATTGTGCTATCCTCAAAAAACCAGACGCTTTCATCTCTTGCGCACGTGGGATTTCATCCGCTTATCACTGAATCCAATTACAAATTATTGTTTGAGAAGATCCTAACCAACAGTCATTCTTTTTATTCAACATCTCTTCCCAAGCATAGATATTAGAGTATAATTGCAAAATAACAATGTCAGTCATCGTAAAAAAAGTGAAAATTAAAGTTCTTGAATAGAAATTCTCATCTTCTGTCGAAATCGTTGAAATATCAAATCAATAACAAATAAGTTTAATTAAAACTGTATTGGAAGTTAGAGATGGTAGAATTACAAGGTTTTCTAAAACAAGTTTATTTGACTCTTAATGAATTTCTTGTGAAATTTTCTCTTCAGAAACTTTAATGATATTGAAAGAAAGATATTTTGCTTTTGTGATTAAAATACTTTCAATGACGTCAATAAATTTTGCTCAAGGAATTTTATTGGAAATTAGTAATGAGTCCCACCAGACCGATGTAATCTATAACAGGTTCTCAACAGTGGTTGGACAGGTCAGTTTCGCGAAGTTGATGTGAAAAATAGATTGTATTTGGCATAAAACGGTTAATCAATGACGGATTTGCTTCACAGACGTCTTTCACTATCTTTGATTTGGCTTATTAATGCGATGACGCTGTCTCAGAGTCGAAGAAGTATTTCTTCAATATGACTAGCATAGAAAGCATCTACAGATTGTGAGGCTACGCTGACACAGCTATCAGTGTAAGAGCGTGCGCGTGCTAAGCGGCCAGGTCACGGCGACCATGGCCGTCGCGGCCAAAAAAATGAGTGACCATGAAAGCGGCTGCGACAGCGACCAATCGACGCCATTTGTTGAGGAAACAAGTAGGTTGCAGTAGTTTATCATCTACCGTATTTCTTCGAATAAACACCGCGGCGTTTATTCGAAACAACCCTGATTTTGCTGCGGCGTTTATTCGAGGGCGGCGTCTATTCGAAACATGCTAAAAATCTACCAAACCTTTTTATTTTTTTATATTTAAGAACATTTAATAACCGGAGTATATTGTGATTATGCAATGATACATAATCCAGGAAGATGTGCGTCGTCTTCGAAAGCACAAAATTGTCTAAATATGCACGAAAATTTATTGCGCGTAGAATTCTGATAATACGGTATATTATCCGTGTGCCTGGATTCATAAAAATGGATCTCAGGTCGCACGGTAACCTACGCGCGCGATGCTAACAATCCATCTCTATGCCTAGATTACTCGAGATCTTGAGACTGTTCATTTTGTAGTTTCCTATTGGTATTTCGTACATTCAACCAGAGACAGATGCGATATACAATTAAAGAATTTGTTCTCGATATTTTCGAAAGGAGTGGCTTTTCTTGGAAACCATCTAACTGCGTAGGATGACATAGCACAAAGTTCTGATTGGTTAAATTTCTAGCTAACTGCATTTCAGGATAGTACACACAGGTGATTTAGAGAATAAGTTAGTATTACGTTCTACGTGAGATCTTCTCGTCTCTTATCATATCAGTCTTAGTTATGCCAAAAAGGTCATATTCGATTGCTTCCAAGAAAAAAGCGGTTGAAAGAAGTCTGCAAATTGGTACGCGGCCTGCAGCTCGGGGAGTTCCGTGTGGATGAACGGCGTATAAGAGAATGGAAGACACAAAACGTAAAATTTGATGAGATTTCTGCAACGACAAGTTCTAATCGCCGGCGAGTACATGGTGGTGGCAGGAAACCGCTCCTACCAGAAATTGAACAACTGCTGTCTACTTGGATTATTACCGAACGAGAAAGTTATCATCGTGTGACCCGAAAGAAAATTGCTAGAAAGGCGTCAGAGTTGGCTAACAATCCTGAATTCAAGGCCTCGAGAGGATGGGTAGACAAGTTTCTCAAACGAAATGATTTTACCGTGAGCGTCAAAACTACTTCAGGACAAAGGCTTCCTAAAGAACTGTGTACCAAAGTTTCTAGCTTCGTTGAATTTTGTTTGAAAATGCGAACGAGATACAATTTCGAGCTTTCTAACATCGGAAATATGGATGAAACAGCAGTTTGGGCTGACATGACAGGCAATCGTACTGTTGATTCCAAAGGCGTCAAAACAGTACCCGTGTTAACAACAGGTCATGAGAAGACCCGAGTAACGGTGTGTTTGGCTGCAATGGCAGACGGAAGAAAACTACCACCGATGGTACTATTTAAAGGTAAGGCCACTAAGACCAACTTATAAATTTAAATCAAGTTTGTATCTCCTCTCCCATTCATTTTTTCAGGAAAGCGACTTCCCCACGAGCTGAAACACGTCAGTGGCGTTGTTGTATCAATGAGCGAAAATGGTTGGATGGATTCGGAATCGACAATAGAGTCGATCAGAAAGTGTTGGGGGACGTTCGCTTTCTCCCGAAGGATGCTGGTGTGGGATTCCTTCCGAGGACACTTGACTGATGATGTCAAGAAAACGCTGAAGACAACGAACACTGTGAACTGCGTCATCCCAGGAGGTTGTACGATACTTGTTCAACCTGCCGATGTCAGCTGGAATAAACCATTCAAGGCCTTATACACCGAATTGTATGAAGCTTGGTTGGCGGACCCAACACGTGGTTCAGACGTCACAGCCGCCGGAAACCCACGGGCCCCGAGTCGCATTAAGATGGTTGAATGGATCAAGGAGGCATGGGCCCAGATTCCACTGGATGTAATTACGACGTCCTTCAATGCTTGTGGCATAACGAGCAATGACCCGGACGTAATTCACTGTACGAAGTCAGGAGGTGTTGCGGAGGCATCCCGCGAATATATCCAGAATTTGGATGCCAACGATGTGGACTTGGATTTGACTTGTCAATTTATCAGCGACGACGATTCATCACGTGAATCTGGCTCCTCTAGTGAATCCGATTCGTCCATCGACATTGGCTTTCATAAATAACTTTCGTTTTTTTTAAGACACATAAGTAATTCAAGGTGTAATTGAAGTTTGTTATGAATAAAGGAATTTTTTGTTAATAATGTGAATATTGAAAAAAACCGTACAAGCTGGGTTAATCTAGACCTCAATGTTCTTGCAGAATGATAGACCCTAAATTTATACTTACGCGTGTCTAGCATTGAGTACGATGGTGAGGCTTCAAGTAAAAGACGAAAGCATAAATTAGGTGCGGCGTCTATTCGAGGGCGGCGTTTATTCGAAACAACCCTGATTTTGCTGCGGCGTTTATTCGAGGGCGGCGTTTATTCGAAGAAATACGGTATTTGTCGCGGGAAGGATCACCAAGTGCGCGCTCTGTCATAGGCTGCAACGTACATTATTTTACTGGTCGCCGCGACATCTTGGCCGCGTGTGCGTCGCTGCAAATCTTGATGGCCGCCACGACCAATTGGTCACATCGGCATAGTGCGCGCGCAAGTAGACGACGTCCCATCTCCGCAACAATGACTAAGCAATCCTGTTGGCCGCCACGACTTGGTCGTCGCGACCTGGCCGCTTAGTGCGCGCACACCTTAAATGATAGCGATACTTCACTGAAAATTACGAGCGTGCGATTCAGTCAGCGTCAGTTATCCACCACTAGGGTGACGCACTATGTTTATCGATTTTTCACGGCTGCCCAAAGAATGCGCTATTCCAATTGGCTCGCTTAGTTGATGTGCTACTGCATTGTATACTGTCATTTTATAGGTCACATAAATAATTTTTTGCTTTTCTTGATGTTTCACAATTTCTTGTAACATCTGACTCGCGATCATTCTTTATACAGGACTTACATCACATCATCTATAATAGTTGAATTTGAGACAATAATGCTAAATTGTATTTCAACGCGATTAAATATCATATATACGTTGAAATATTCACGTCACGTATAATAGATCCGTATTTACATGTATTTAAGAAAGTCCACTTAGTTCACTTGGGGTGAGCGCTTAGTCCGCAATAAGTGAAGCTGTGAAACACTGGTAGCGGTAATTCGAAAGAAAATCGTCATGTATGTCTAACAGAGCAGTTGGCCCGCTCAACGATGAAGCATCGGTTACATCAGATCACTTGCAGAATGATTTTCTTGAACGATAAAAATATTGTCATCATTGCTTGCACTATTTTTGATATCAGAATGATAACCTGAGTCAGTTGATGATCAAATACATGCCATTGTCATGACATCTCTTTCAGTAAAAACGACGAGGAAGTTTTTTTTTGCTGAACATCAGTTTGCTATTCAACATATGCACAGGCTGTTTGTTGATGCTTTGCTTGTTTCCTCTCCATTACTTCGATGAGAAATTCTTATTTCTGGACGACCGACGTATCTTACACAAAATTGAACTGACAACCGACATTTCATTCGATCGATATGTCAAATCTTTCTTCGTCTTGAGTAGCAGACAGCAAACCACTTGAATAGCAATAAGCACTCTCATGTCAATAGTGATAAAGATGGAGTAAATTTCTTGGCGTCACGGAATTCCGTACCCAAATTATGACTGGTTGACGATCACTCTTTACTTTAAATTTGTCATCCTTTGATCACAAGACGTAGAGAAAAACAATGGAGAACGGTCGGTTTTAGTCAAATACGCAGAAAAGTTGAGCAGTTTTAGATAGAAGTAAGACTTACACATGCAAATGCAAAGTCATCCAAATGACATGTATGGAATGACGGAGTCGACCAAATTTGCTTCTGGTGTTGCGAAATAGACCTGATCAATAATGAAACTGTGCTGATGACGTTAATTCCAGAAAGCAAACATCCAAGATTGGACGAGTGACGCAAGCGTAATGAATACTGACTTTCAAATATTTATAATATCATTGTTTCTTCAGTTTCTACATCATCCATAGTTTCTGATAATATCGATAGATGATCGGCAGTTGAAAATAATCAAAAAGGCAAATTAACACAACCGCTGTTAAATAGACCGGAACAGAATAAGGCCGCATTTGTCGAGCATGAAAACAAGAAATGCATAAATTACATGAAGTTTGAATGAAAGGTTATTATCTTGCAAGTCTAAAAAATATACAGTAGAATTCGCATATATCGGCGCCTCAAGGGACAGACGAAAACCGCCGATATACGCGAACCGCCGATATATGCGAACTCCCTGAATTTTGAAGTTTTGTGAAATCTACACGAGCTCTGAGATCATGCCATGCATCATACAATGTATATACGTGTATTGACTCATGAATTATTGCGTTGCTATACTTAAACACATGTACATATTGACTTATTGTCCAACATGTACAGTACATGTACATGTAATTGTGTCTATGTATTCAATAGATATCTAAAAATTGTGCCCTTCTGAACTGATGCTTGCAACGTAAGTATCGCAAACCGGATATCACTATGTTTGTCAAAAACTGAGTATGCTTTTTTAATCAAGAAGATTGAAGCTTCTTCATGCCTACATGCTTACCTGCTATATGAAGCACAAAACAAAGAAGAGTATGCATAAATCAAGACGCTGCTAAGAGTCACGTGCAGGCGAAACCATAGAGATGGATGTGGTGGCGAGCCGCTTTCTGTCTAGAGAGAGGACATGCATCGAACTCAACAATGTTTTCGACGGTAGCTTGTGCTCCTTTGATGACGCAACAAGTCACTAAGTCAGGTCTGACAATAGCATCGTAGGTGAAGGCGTTAACAATGCAATCATCACGTCGAATGAAAGACTAATTATGTGAGAATTATCAGTGAGATACAGTGGCAAGCCTACTTATCTTTCCTCGGCTGCTAGATTCTACAATTTTGATCAAACCCCCAAACATGATCGAGATGAATTGTAGAAGATCTAAATTTTCACATGCCACTAGAATAGTTAGAATCGGATAGTCCTAACAGAATCTGCAGCCATCCGCGTCCACATATAATGTTATTCTAGTGACACTTCTAGGCAAAGCACATCGCTTGAGGATTTCCAGGAAATCCGCCGTTGTAAACGAACTTTTTTCTGTCAGGGACAGCGAAAATGCGCCGATATAGCCGAAGCCGATATAAGCGAACTCGATTATATGGAAAAGATAGGAAATTCTGCCGGGACAAAAAGAAACCGCCGATATAGCCGAAGCCGATATATGCGAATTCTACTGTAGTAATCTATGCTGTAGTAATCTTACAAGTTCTGTGAGAAGCAAAAGTTGCCATAACAGTGAACAACTTTGTCAGTATAGCATTGAAACACGATAATTATTTGGATGCGAAGCAATCGAAAATAGAAGACACTCATCTTGACATTCATCAAACATTTTTAGGAAAATGTAAAGGTGTGTAGAATGGGACTTAATCATGCTGTTATTGTAAGGACAAGGCTTGATAGTTTTAGGGAAAAACATATACATGTCACTTGTCTCGCGCGTCTGAACAATGAGTACATGACATATTCTGTGCATCATAGGCCTTACTAAATCATACACAAATTTATCAGCGAATGTAAGTAGGGTAAAATCCGGTATTATCGACAGTAAGATGATTTTCGGGCTCTCACGCCTGTATTTCTTGGTTTAGATAATATCTGAATTATTATATTTATTATTATAATTTATATTATATAAAATATTATATAATATAATCATATTATGAACTGTGATATCCAAATAATCTCTTCTTACTCGAATTTATTAGTTTATCGATTTACTTTATGATTCTAGGTGAAGAGCAACTTTTGGAAACTATAATGATGTTCGTTTAATATCGACAGTCCGAAAAACAAGTGTCAAAAACGGCCATTCTGTATTGCATGAAGCGAAATTTTGCACATTTGTTGCTTGATGTGCTCTTTGATTGTCTGATCAGTTGAAATTTCATAAACTGAAAGCAGTCTAGATAGGCAAATATATCTTCGTCAAAGACGAAGAAGGATACCGCATATTTTTCATGCATACAACGCAAGCGTGTAACGCAGAGGTTCACGCTTTCAGACAATCAAAGAGACAACAGATTGTAAAATTTCGTATCATATAGTATCTGATATCTTTAGTTTCTTTTACTAGGCCTTTTTTTGACGCTTCCTAAGGAGAATGTCGATAGTTCCCTGAAATGGGTTGATATTATGCGAATATCATAATAGGCCGCACACCTTGCCTTTCAACTAAAATTAGAAATTAAATCGATGAATGGATAGATTCGAGTAAAAAGAGATATTTTGGATATCGCAGTTCGCATCAAAACCGAGAAATGCAACCGTGAGAGCCCTAAAACAGCTTTTAACTGTCGACATTACCTGACATTTTCAGCGTATGGTCTAAATAGACCTAAATTTTCATATAAGGAGACATTCAAACCTTGTGAAGGCAATATTCTATGAGACAGTAAGCAATAAAGATAAGATAGGTACTGGCTATTTAGTCATCATCTTTTCGAAAAATGCTCTTTGGTACCTATCGACAGTGGTACCGATATTACCCGACATTTCTGCATCGACTTCATGAGACAATATAACTTAAAACAGCTAAAGAATTTGACGGAGTCATTACTATTCAGTGAAACTACATCTCCCTATGTTATGGAATAACCGAGCACTTGCCTGTCAGATGGCGCGTGAAGGCGCTGACTGAGTTGCACTGAGTTGAAAATTCGGTAACTCACTTCACGCTTGAATATTTAAAAAAATTTTAATACACAATATCTGCCACCTTCGATCTTGATGTTCTTCCCTAACTTTCATTATAGGTGTTATGATTATTTTGTTCATTTAATAAAATTCATCCGCGGAAAAATAGAAAAAGTCGATCGTCCCAAGATGCCATAGAGGAGCAGTATCATAGAGGAATGTCGACTGAGATCTCCGACTACCAAGGATTTTCCCTTCTTCCTAGTGATGCCCGCGATCGAGAGAAATGTCGATGAGGAGGGCTCCATGTATCAATTCAAATTCGAATGTGCGAATATTTCCAACAGCTACGTGGATCTATGTGGAAAATGTAAATAAACTCATCACATCGTTGATAACTTGACATTCATCGATTTTACATACATATTTTGCAATTAACATATAAAGTAATGAAAAATAGCTACTGTGCTACACCTACGAAATTTATGCACTGATGCGTTTCAAATAATTTTCGTTTGTGATATTGCGCATCACGAGACAATATACGTTCTGATTATTTCAATTACATAACTAATTAGGAGCAATATGCGCAAGACGATCTTGCTCTTACGTTGAAGTGAACTAGAAAGCGAATGCATTCGTTTTTCTAATCACTCTTTTGGAAAACTCATTTATTTTGCGATATCCAACAAAGAATACTTCTGTCAAGTGTTGGCGCCTGCAACATCCAATTTTTTTGCGCAGCATATCTGACCTTTACATTGTTATGGCAAGTTCGGTTTTGTTCCTCGTCTCAAAAGTGTTTCAGATAGAGTGATGAAAATTCATAGTTACATACATGCACCTTCGATAATTCATAACTGATTTGTAATTATTCATCTGTCTTTTTCACAACTTTGCATCCAAAAAGTAAAAACAAGTGATAGTGCAAAAGTAGACGAGCATTATTGTTATAGTCCGTGGTCCATTTTTAACTCGGTCACTACCCAGTACATACGGTTTCGGGTAAACCGAGGGGCAATCCAGATCTATTGTAGAGCTACATACATGCATGCATTCAAATCAATTGCAGGACTCGGCTCATCCTTGCAAGAGGAAAGTTAATGAATAGTTGATGAAATGCCATGTGTCACTGACAGCATAAAGGGATTGGATGGAATGTTGTACATTCTTATGAGAGGGAAGGCCAGTGACAAGTGCTATTTAGTCGATAAGCTGCATTTCAATTTTGGGTATCACCAGAGCAAGGACCATCATCAACAAAAGCAGAAGCACTTTATCTTTCTCAGGAAATGCCTAGTTTCTGGCAAGTAGAAACACGTTTAATCCATGAATTAGTCCTCTCAGCCATCTGTTGTAGGGATGAAATGATGTATACTACTTCACCTTTTTTCTAGACAGGTGTCACAGTTGAAATCCACTTTGCTGTGTGTTCCTACTACTCAAATAAATCTCTATTGATCTTTTGATAAACTGGGTTTTTTTTAGAGAAAATGAGAGCCATTAAAATCTGGAGTTTAATTTTTACTTTCATTTTCCCTCTGAAAGGCATGATAATAAATACTTCAAGTAACATTTCAGTGTATAACTTTTGCTCATAATCATAATACGCTATGCTGATAACAGATCAAGGGTCAAACACAGAACATTGGATTATTATGCGTTGTTGACATTGTTTTCTTTCAAAGTTTTCAATTTGCAATCTTTTTTGCCTCCTACTCCACTTTTCATTTAAAATGTTGAAATCTCATTAAAAGTACGCTTATTCAGTCGTGTAGAAGCGGCTAAAAATATTCCTTATGCATTAGAATTACGTCTGTTATATTCAATGGTGTTCAGTAAAGACATGAGATGAACAAAAATTCAAAAACATAATGAACTGTCTATAAAGAATAATACGTCCACTTACGGATTGCATGTGCGCCACTTACAGAGCTATCTTTCCTGAGAGAATACATACGTCATTAAAATAGTTAGAGGAATAAACCAGTCTGCAGAATAAGATATGACACCATACAACATTTCGCCAGTACAACGGCCTGGTCACATCAAAAATGTCTACTTTTCATTCAGACCGGCGAAAACCTGTACGATTTCAAATTTTACTCAGCACTGAATATGCACTGCGAAATCGCATTAGCTAACATGGAAGTCATGTAGTTTTCAATGATATCTGCCATCTATGAAATTATATTGTCAGGTGATATCAAAAATCATACTTATGTACAGGTTAAAAATATGACAGACTCAATGCTGCTCTGGTCTTGTATCAATCTGAATCCACAAACCACTGTAACTATGACAAAAAGATAATATCGACATATCGACAAGAATCAATTTGCGTAAATTCCATCATCTTCAACAACGTGCGCTCTTATCCATTTCCATAATAGAATCAGTATGTTTTTGGAAAATTATCGATACATTGGTCTTGCTGTCTTAAACTTAGACTACTCTAAAGCGTTTGACACTGCTCTCATACGTTTTTGGTTGAAAATTTGATGAAATTTAATTCTCTATCGGAATTCGAGCAGTTCATTCCGTCTTCCATATACAATCGATTACAGGCAGTACGTATAGGTGATTATCAAAGCGAATATGTGGCTGTCACCAGTGGAGTACCACAATGGTCATTTCTTGTTTATATTATATACTGCGAACCTCATAGAAATGCCTGTCAATGACATCAATGCCTGTCTCAATCTTCGATTTGTATAGTACTGATGTTCCTAAGGTAAATTACATCAAAATCTTTTCAGTTCCGATTTCAAATCGGGTGGACACATTTTGATTGTTCTTAAAAAGTGTAACTGTCGACTTCATGTTAGGCGTTTTATCAAAGAAATTGTTGGTGATGTTCGCCAACAGGAGGTTCTTGAATTCACAGCTTTCATCTTTCGATGAAAAGGTAAGTAAGTGATCACTCCTTTTTATTGACCAAAAACGACGTACAATTGAAGGAAATGTACAAATGCCGAATGTTTAGGGAATTCTCTCCTTCTCAGGTACCCTCCTCATGGGAAAGTCTTCGCAGAAGACTTTGTCGATTTAGTTGATGCCGCTGAGGAGGGGAGAATTCCCGAAACGTTCGGCATTTGTACATTTTTAATTATACGTCGTTTTTGGTCAATAGAAAGGAGTGATCATTTACTTGCCTTTTCATGTAAAGATGAAAACTGTGAATGTAAAAGAAATTTTTTCGTAATTAGAAAAATACTTATTTCTACACTACTGTCTAAGGAATAACTGTTTCACTATTGGATTTAGATTCCTCTGTATTAGTCTACTTGCCAGTTCGTCTGGAGCATCTTATAAACACTTTTCAACCGATGTCATCGCATTTTACATGAGTCTTTTAGTGAATATACTGATATTGAGAATCCTAAAGAACGTCGCTTGCGCATTGCTCATATATTATTCCTTTCAGTAGAAAAGAGTCAACACCACCCACTACACTGTCTCAATCCGTGTAAATTATACAGATCAAAGAAGTTTGAAATTAAATTGACTAAAACTGACAGAAGACACAGTCAATTCCAGGTCTTTATGTCGTCCTATCATAGAGACCAAGTTTAATGATAATTGTGTTTAATTCTCTTTAAAGGTGTATAAACTTGATTTCATATGGTGTACTTCTTGCGTATAATATGTTATTTTCATTTTACAGAATAAAATATTTTCTCTCGCTCTCATAAGTTTGATAACATAAATCAGAGTACATCATGATATGAAGAACTTGCGACCAGATTGATGCCGCATTAGAGTCAAGGAAATGAACGTTTGAGATATGAAGTTGAATATGTCAGATGAATAGAAATGTACATGACGATAATGTATGCATGAATACATTGTACGCATACACCCCTACGCAAAATGATGAGTTAAAAATTTAAAATGCAAGAAACAAATTTTTGCCGTAAATCATTTGATGCTCTTCTAGTCTGAAAAAAGTTGAAATTCTGCTTTTCTGCTACAGTTATGAACAGATTTCAGCTGCAGATCCATCTACCATCGAATTGCGACTTAATTGCTTTTATCTGGGGTTAGCTGACATCTGTGGTGCCCAGCTGCTACTGCGCTGTTTCCAACGGTCTACAGCTGACAGAGGGACAAATTCAACCCTCGGATAGCTTTTCAGCGGTAAATGGATGCCTGATTTTTTAAGTCATCTGGCCTTGTTAACACACGTAGTACATATAAAAATTAAGGCGCGACATTTCTGTCACACTTGGAAAGTTAAATCTGACTTATCACTAAGACGTTGCACATTTATCTAATAGACCCTAATCACCGGTGCTGAAAATCCTTCCATACATACTTGAGAAAATTACATGTATGTAATATATTGGAACGCAAACACAGTAAAAACCAGGATTTTCATGATGCCGCGTTTACGGAGGAAACTGTTTGTATTGGTGATAATTTTTCCCACAGATGAATTTCCTGCATACCAGTGAATAAAATCAGGTATACCCAGAGGCGTCCACAGCGCGCCAACATTTGAGCAATGTAGCCATAAAGAAGCATAGCACTTTTGCATTGTCTATAAACCACTGATGATGTGCGGAAATTAGGACATCTACTTCAATGATATTGGTACAAATAAACAATGGGAATAATTCATGACAATGCGCAGTTTATTTTGTACCAATTAAGGTCAGTTCCTTTATGAGCATTTCGAGGCTCTTTGACTTCGATCTTCTTCATGCAGGAGACATGTAGCGGTGAAAGTCTACCCCAACCTGAGCTGACAATCAAAGGATGACACGGAAGCGCTTAGTGTCGCTGCCTTAATCAGAACCATTGATATTTCTTTAGCTTTATCGGAATATTTTTAACATGATGACTAAAAGTAGATCTTCAACTCTCATGATGAATGGAATTTTGCCATCTCAAATGAGTCGGAAAGAAAATTTGTTTTCTCATTATAAATACGCGAATGGAAATATTTCAAATGTCGACTTTTTCGAAATATTCGGTAAGATATCGCATTTCCAAAACGATACAACTAAGAAAAGAAAATTCAGAATTGATACAATGCGCATATGTCATCTTGAAGCAATGCCACTACCTCAATTCATTCGAAAAGACGTTTAAAGTTGCTTCTCATCACAAATGACAATCGCTATTGCTATTAATGATGCATACCTCAACTCTCTCATTCAGAGCAAGTGACTAATTTACAATATTTTCAATCTTTATGCTCGAATTTCACTGCAATTTAAATCCAATAGCACTTCATTTCGAATCTGATAAGTAACTGGGAGGTGAGATGAAGTACTAATACAGAAACTGACAGAAAAGGAAACAAATGCAAATTGCAATTTATGCGATGAGAATTGAGTTAACTTTTCAACAAACATTTCGGCGGCATGAGTTACACGCAAGGGTTCCAATAAGCATTATTGAAAGTGAAATATATATAAGTTCATTGATGGTTTGGCTTCCAAGACCGTCGAAGATATTAATATAATTAAGTGCTTATTTACACGCAATTGCATGTATACGCTATGTAAAATAAGTGAGTGCATATGTAATAAACATGGACACATATTTATACATATTATATCAAGTGCACAAGCGTGTTCACGTTGATACCGCCGATTTTTAGTGAAGATATTGAAAAGAAAGGAACTAATAACGCACACCCTCACTAACCTCTGCAAATCATTCAAATTTCTAACCCTCGGCGATAGAAATTGAAATTACACCTGACCTATTCAACAACTTGAAATATTGATTCTCTTAGGTGCGATGAGATGATTCATTTTATGGACACTTATTGTTATAACACAAATTGTTATAATAGAGTATTTACCTCGAGTGTCTCATCTTATGAGAGAATGCGGAAAAATACTCATTTCAGTGCGAAATCTGTGCTTTGAAGCGTCAAGCTTCCTGGAATTATGGTGTGTGTAGGAAGATGGGCTTCGACCATTGGAGTTCACGACTCAGGAGCTCCACAAGCGGATGAAATGCTGAGAGAACTTGAATTCTCTAGTTTGCTCTTCAGCGACAACGATTGTGTCCTAATTTTGTGCAGAATATTTGCTTTAATGGTGAAGCCAATTTCCATACTAACGACTCATCAACAAAGCGTCACAACAGCTTCACCTACTCGCATGAAAGTCTGTTTGGAAAACTTACTTTGAGGCATATCAACTGATCTCACTGAATAGCCTCATTACTCATTTTTTAAGCACTCCAACGTGAGTACAGCCTCTATAGTGTGCATTTTGAGCAGCTACATCGGTGACAACACTTAGTTAAATTCGACAGTATCTAGGTACAAACAGTACAAACAGCGTGAATACCCTGCATATGTTGAGGCTAATTCAAAATAGATTCATTCACTAATACGTCAGAATCTAGGATAGCATACTGTAGTTATAAGAATTGACTGCTGGAGTAAATTAAAAAATCATCAGTCCAATAACCAGAACACAATTTTCCAACCTGGTTGCGTAAATTTGTAATACATTGGCAAGTACCGTATTTCTTCGAATAATAGCAGCCCTCAAATAGTAGCCGCACCTCTGTATAAAAGTTTGTAATAGTAGCCGCGGCTACTATTCGAGACAACGGTTTTAGGGAACTTAGCAATGCAGTACATTTACACATGCAAGCCCATTTCCTATATATCATGTAGCTTTATATATATATATATATATATATATATATATATATATATATATATAATGTATATATGTACAATGTGCCTGTATCATACCTATTTCTACATTACAAGGCCTAGCGGTTATAACATAAAGGCATTAGTGTACGAGTACACCACCTACATGTACATGTCAAAAATAAGATGAGCGTAGTTACCACTCGATGAAATCACAAAAAGAGCGCAGGCAAATAAAAATAGCGCAGTCACTCTAGACAGTCGGTTAACATAGAAAAAGTCGACATCTACCAAAAGTAAAGTTGGCTTATGCACACCTGTACGTTGCAATAAACAACAGTATAGATAACACCAAATAACCTCCAAACAACATAGTACAAACTTACAAATTTAATTTTAGGCACTTGTGTATAAACAGCCTCGACATGTTGAAAAGTAATATATATTGTTAAAAAATTGAATAACTGTCAGATTATAAAAGTTACAATCAGAATAACCATCTAAAAACAAAAACTTCAAATCTAATTTATTTAGAGAAACAACATTCTTTGGGTATATGTGACATCAAAGCTTTCATGATATCAAGAAGATTTCTGGCAGGCTGTCTATGGATCATGCTACTCATCAGTTTGAGTAGGCCTACTCGAATGATAACGGGATGACCCTCCTCTAGGCAACTACTGTACAGTTTGCGCTTATCCAGTTCCTTTGCAGTTTTTTCCACACATTTGGTCCCATACATTAATTGAATTCGGTTGCGAATTTTCGTGGAGTAGTTCGTAACATATTTTCATACCTTAAATTACTCTCACTGTAAGTACTGCTGTGCAGTAACATCAGACATCTACGAGTTTCGACAGAAGCCGATGATGCTCTTTGTTTAGCACCATCCAATATCCGTGAACATCAGTGCATGTATCATCAGACTGCTTTTGATCCGTCATCAGCTTACGCCATTCGACACTGAACTCGTCAATATTCTGGGGTTTTTTGGATCCAAAAATATCATCGCACAGAGAAACGGATTGTCTGGCGGAACATTGTAAAGAAATCTTTCCGTGAACCTTAAGAATCTACTGACTTTGCAGTAAAATCGAGGCGTCTAGTATACTGAAGTTTTTTAAATACCATCGACCTTTGTCTCCAATGACTATAGTCCGGCAGTCAGAACGAGTTTTTGCAGGGAAGAAGGCCGAAAGTGATACCTTCACAGAATGATGTACACACTATGGCTACTACGAATCTGCACGTCTGCCGAGTTCTACCTGGTTCATCTTCTTGTCAGACAGGATCAAAGAAAACCACCCGTTCATTCAATGGGACGTAGATTGCAGTTTTTGGCTAAAATGAAGTTTGTTGTGTTTTCTCTGATTAAGCGAAAAGTAGGCCTACTAAGCCCAAAGTCACAATTTTTGACATGCAGGAGTCATTTCCTACCATATTCATGCACCCCTGTCTATGAAGCTTAACACATTCATATTTAGCAAGTCTCCCAGTGTCGGCAATTTATGCCACATCAGACCACATTCTAGCATACATTGCCGATCAAAAACATGACAACAACACATGCACCATAGGATATGACCTGAAGACATTCCACGTCAAAAACTATGTCTCTGGACTAAGCATTCTTAACTTAGTAAGCGAAAACATAGAACATCTCATTTTAGCCAAATGCTGTAATCTGCATTACATTGAATGTGTTTTCCTTTCATTGCGTCTGACAAGAAGAGGGACCAGGTAGAACTCGGTAGACGCGCAGATTCGTAGTAGCCACAGGGAGTGCATCATTCTGTGAAAATCTCATTTTCTTCCTTGCAGAAACTTGGACAGGCTGCCGGACTATAGGCTGATCCTCGGACAGCTGATAATATTTCTCTTCATAATCCAGGGAATTCAGCTTGCTTTCTTGGGATTCCGTGATGAATCTCTGGTTTCAAAAACCGCAGAGGCATGTAGCTGCACAATGAAATCAAATTTATGTGATGAGTGTGGATGAGAGTACTTTCACTTTGGAAAAGTTTCTATAACTTATGAATTGGCTTCAGGCGCGATTCCATTGAGAAGTTCATCGTCACCTCTTTATCTTATAATGCCTCCTTGAGACGGACAGGAGGCATTACTCCTTTAAAGCTTCAAAAACGTTATCTAATGCCGACAATTACTCATTGATCTGTGCATCGAACACATTTGGAAAGAAATTTGCATGGAAGAAGTTTCATGGGATCGTGATTATGCTTTTCAGCTTGTTGTAGCACTAACATCACATTATAGTTGACGAATTAGATACACAGTTGGCCATATTACAATTTGCCAAGTTACACTGCCCAGAACTCCAAAAATGAATACCATCCATTCTCAAGTACATACAGCGAATTCACTAGAAACAATAATGTTGACCTGTTTACAGGTGAAATATGTTATTTTGCTTGCAGAATAATATCACTGCTACTAAACTCAACAGTACTACAGACATAGATTTGGAAACTTAAAAAACCCCGGCAATCAAATGAATATATATAATGAACAACAATATATGTTAGAGATATCACTTTTATCACTTTTTTAGCATCACTTTTTTATCATCAAATTAGCGCAGCATCTTTCAAAAAGAGTGCAATAGCGCAGTGCGCAAAAATATCGCAGGAGTGGCAGCTATGAAGATGATGCCTGTTTTATGTCTATTTTTAGGTCTACAAGCATTAATCGATTTATAATACATACTTATGTAGGTCCCATCTCTGATCCCAAAAAGAAGTCCTTCTTTGAAGCGGAGGGAAGGCACTGGATGTGACAGAGATATATGTTTATTTCCATGTAAAAATCAGAATGTACACAATATCACTGGCTGCAGTCAAGAAATCCATCAATAGCGCCCTAAATTGTTTGGAAATCCTGAGCTACGGCGTCGATAACAGCCGTCGGGTTATCGCTCCATGCACAGTTTTGTATTGTTTTTGGTAAGAAGATGGTGTTCTATTCATTTAACGTTAATTGACTGCAACTTCCGGTTATCTGACAAACTTGGTTTATCGACGAAAGTTGTTCTCAATACGCTGAACTTTCCGATTATGAAGAAACCAGAAACGTACGACTACCTGAGTCGAATGTACAGCGACTTTAAGTTGAGAATGGACAAATTCTCCTATTCAAATTGTGTTCAGTTGAAAGGTTTCTGCCGACCAAATATGTTCAGCTCGTGTACTGCAAACTGCGCAGAATTTCCGCTCTAGTTATCTATGCCATGAGCACTAGAATCAAGTTCTATGCACGCACATAATTTACCAGTGGTCAGCAGGTGAGCAAGGAAATCAATTTCAAGACAAACTTTTTGTCTCATCGCATCAACAAAGTTCCTGATCATGGGACTTTTTAATAGTAGCCGCCCTCGAATAGTAGCCGCACCCGAAATGCACAGTTTCTAATAGTAGCCGTGGCTATTATTCGAAGAAATACCTACGGTAATTGGTACCATTGCATCAATTGATTGCCAAAATCAGTCATCAAATTTGATTGAAATGTTGTGCTAAAATTAATATTGATACTTCACATCAATCTATTCTAATTCCTGATCCGATGTTCCACTTTCCAAAGTATAGAACCGCTATGTCTGAACAGGGTTCAAGTCAGACAGAAATCAAACCATGCTTCTGACATTTAACCAACAGGAGTATACAACGTGGTAAGTGAAGTGTCTCCGCATGACATGTAAATGTGTTATAATCTCTATTTTTTTCAAAGATAAGCTAATGAACAAATTCAAAATATGAAAAATAGATGACATAATAAGAAGTGAAAGCAGACAAATGTTTACATTTGAAGTATCATGCCGATGAAGCGTTCAAATGTGTTGTCTCATCGATAGCCGAATTCTTTTTGACATTCAATAATTATTAGTTGTGAGTAGTGAACTTGAGAAGCCAAAATCTGTAGAACTCGACGCGACAGCTCAGGCAACAAATCCACTATGACAAGTACGTATACAGGTTCCCCGAGTTAGTTCGATTCTAACGCACCCAAGTTCAAGATAAGTTAGACAATTTCAAAGACCATAGATAGCGGAACCAATCTGAACTTCAATGGTAATGAAAACAAGTACCTGTAAAGGTAATCAAGTTCACGATAGACCAACCAATTTTAATAGCATCAAATTATCATGGAATGATTGATAATTGAAGTTGCTTTCCCTATTCGCTAATTTGCATGCATTATCAGGAAATTGCGCACCGTATCATGAATATGTGTGAAATCTATGACGTCTGTTTGAAGCAGACTGACTGATACTTTGAATTTGCATGCCTTATTTTGATGGTGGTCTCCGTGGTACAGTGGTTAAGTGTTTGGCCTAGCGATCTTCTGGTCAAGAGGTCGAGCCTCAAAAGTGTCATTGGAAGTTGTTAGGAACGGCATTTGGACTAAAAGATCACAACGCTCCAGACCGAAGTCTGACTGTATCAGCAACTTCTAAGCCCCCAGAAAGGGGGAGTAGTGACGTTAAACCATTCATATCTTGAAGATGAGTGACATCGCGATGAATTCTCCCAAGAAAATCTGAACATCCTCTGCTTCCTTCTATGACTTTAGCATTCCTGCAAAATTTCGGTGTATTCTACCTTACTGACTAAAAATACATTTTCTGTTATTCTGAGTTGAAGAGAATTCATGAATATCATGATGCTTTAGCTAATATTTAGGCTTATATACAGCTAAGACCTGAATTTGACATCATCGATAATTTCAGACTTTTGGATAAATTTCATTCCGTTAAGAACATCAGAAGCATTTGAGCATATTTAAAATAAGATTACATGCCATCATTGAAAACGTTGCCTAACTATCCCTCTTATCATAAATGCGAACTCACTGCACTTCTAGTTTATATCTGATTGTGCCTTTTTCACAACAGTCACAAATTTCAAAGGGTTCAAAATTTATTGACAAATGCTGATCAGTTGATTTACCAGGGCCGTGAGAGGTGCGCCGGTGCACCGGTTCTTCTGCTTGCACCGGTTCCCGGGTCGGTGCACCGAAATGTGCGATTTTCGATCCATTTGATGTTCTACTGCATTGCTTCTTTTGTAATAAAGTCATTTATCTGCCATCTTAGTCACAGCAAATTGATGAGAAAAATATGTTGATCATGCAATGCAATTAAACCAACAAGGGAACATTATATTGACTCATTTGAAAAATAAATAAATGCAACTATACGTTCGTATTTACTCAATTTCAAACTCTTCTTTATCTTAAAGGAATATCATCAATCTGACCTTACATGCATGCCAGGAAGGAGAAAGAAATTCATAAAGGGCGGTAAAGAAGTAAGGTCAACTTATCATAATGAAAGTCTCCGTTGAATTTTCATTTCCTTTTGGTGTTTACTTGACAATAACAGACTGAGCACGAGTTAATCATTCATTCCAAAGAGGTTTAACAACCACCATTAATATGAAAGGAAACAAAACGAGAAGGCAATGAAGAGGTTACTAATAGCAAAATTAGCATATACAGGTGACTTCCAGCGAGCATTGTCGCTTCAACAAATAATCAGAGAACGGTATTTTCCTACGCAAATCGTAAGTTGTTCTATCACATCAGTCGTCGGAATCTCAGAATTGTGGTCCATCTGTTTATTCCGAAGAGGTTAGTGATGAACTAAGGGTATCCGCCGTAAACACTATTTTTTGAAAATGCATTTGATTAAGAATCGTTGACCCTCGATCCCTCAAAAGGAAAGTGTGTTTGCATGAAGCATTTCTGAACAACTCAGGAACGAAGTGACCAGTGACCTCTTCACATTTTTAGTAGCTTCGTTAACCGCTGCAGGGAGAGCTTAAATCTTCAATGAGAAAGTGGAAGAGCTTCGAATGACTGATAATTTTTCACAATCAATCTTGCCCTAGAATTGGCATAGTCTGGCAACAATTTCTGAACGTGTAGTAATTGTGTTTCACAATATTTGAGGCAATGAACCTGATTGCATGAATGAGCAAATAGTAACTATGAAGCCTATCTAAACCGCAGCTGTATAATCCTGTGATTAAAACAGTAGCAAAGCACAATTATGAAAGCTAGGAAAATGCCGCAGTTGGACACGGATCCAAATGTCTGGACCCGACCTGACACCCATATGA
This sequence comes from Prostheceraeus crozeri, assembly GCA_907163375.1. Lineage (NCBI taxonomy): Eukaryota > Metazoa > Platyhelminthes > Polycladida > Euryleptidae > Prostheceraeus > Prostheceraeus crozeri. The sequence continues at coordinate 365,325 of CAJQUW010009819.1, read as the reverse complement.
TGTAATGCTAATGCATGTTTACTCATACCAATATTTCAATGCATGTATGGTATATTAGCCCTATACATCAGTTGTCATTAAATTTATTACAGGAATAGATTACATCCATTTTTTAACAAGATTTTCGCAGCTATAAGCTTATGTGACTTATTCCTATTAGTGGCATCAGGTATTCTCGTGCGTATCTCAAATGTGCTTCCCATTATCTAAATCATATTATATCATTAAGTCAAACTTCGGGAGTTTATGGTTCAGACCCGATAGATAAAAAAGGTTTATGTTTCCTGAACCCGCCTTTTCCGATTCTACATACAAAGCTAATGTTGCTCATCCGAAACCCTACCCAGAGGAATTTCATCTCCATTCTAGAGAGCAAATTTCAATTTTCTCTTAAAAGGTACTTTTTCTAAACCGGAATGTAAGTCAAGTAATTGCAACAAAACCAAAATTCTTTATCAGAAGAACTTCTGTCGAAAATAATTCGAAAAGTTATAAATGGCTGGTTAGGGAAGCTGCTCAAAGCTGGAAATATTTCTTGAACTACAAGGGAAACGAGGGAAACAATGTTTCAATACGACGATGCACCTTGTTAGTGCATCTACCAAATTTCCTTGAAGTCTGTCCTCCCATAAACTCAAAATTGCTAAGTCTTTTCAGTATTTCTCCAACTGCCCTCTGTGAACTATCCTTCTAGGAAGAAATCAAGACACATTTTGGATTGATTAGAAGAAGCTTAATATTGGGCATTTTCAACATGACCTCAACAATACATAGGCTGTCTAAAATACTTTCGCTAAGATTGCGAATGTCTGCGTCGAAATGGCCCCGAAAAGTTCTCACCCATGAGATTCCGGGGAGAAACAACAGAGGAGGACAGAAGAAGAAGTGGTGGCACAACGTGCAGAAGGACCTGGCTTCCCTGCGCCTCGACCCTGTCGTAGCCCAGAACCGAGCAGAGTGGAGGAGACGAATCCACCCAAAATGTCGACACTCCCAAACCGTCGGACCCTCAACCCTTGGGAAGAAGAGACGTTAAACGAGGAGTAAGAGTAAGTAAGTAAGTATTGCAATATCACCACCTGAAGCCATTCATGATGGTAAATTCATTGAGTGCATCATGTAGTTTGATGGAAGTCAGATTTTATCCACATTATGTGTTAAATATTGCGAATGCATGTATCGACAATTCAAAAGAGATGAAGCCAATTCTTTACGAAATACGAGGGGCGTTCCAAAAGCTCTCTACAAAATAATTTTATTTCAAATTCAAATCTTATATCAAACCAACAAACCGTCATTTATGTAGCAAATACCTTCCTTAAAAACATAGAAGTATCAGAAGACAATATACAGACAATTACTTTTCTATACAGTCACCTTGCAAAACAATGCTATATTATTCAGCGTTGATTGTTTGGCAAGCTGGACAGTAGTCAACGTGGATGACACCATCGCAATCCCAATAAAACGGTGACCTGAAACTTCCCTATGGATGGAGTAGATCGAGCGGGACGAGGTTCTCCTTGCATAAGCCACTGAATCGATTGACGTTTTGTTTCAGGCATGAAGTGTGGGAGAGGAGTTTCATCCGCTGTGATGATCCGTCGCCAAAAGCGAGCTCCCTGCTGTTCCAACATTTGCAGAGATCCAGTTGACAGTTGGACTCTCGCAGCCTTGTGATCAAAATGTCAGTAGCCTCGGCAGTCGGCACCCATCGAGGACTGACTTTTCTCATATTCGAATGTTCGTGAATAATACGATGTAGAGTTCCCCGTGTATAGCCGGTAGACGCTTCCAATTCATCAAAGGTCATTCGGCGATCTTGCTCCAATGATTCCTGAACGGTGGACACCTGATCTTAAGATTTGGCAGCACAAGGAGTTCCACTACGCGAGTTGTCTTCAAAAGAGGTTCTGCCGCATTGAAATCAGGACATCCACCTGCTGACGGTGGAACTGTCAGGTGCAGATGCGCCATAGTGGTGCTTGAGGCGATTGGGCGCTTCCATAGGAACTTTTCCTTCTTTAAACAGGAAGTGAATAACTGCCCTCCACTCATTTTTCGTGAATTCTGTCATTAACAAAACGTTAACTTAATTGCAAGGCTGACAGCTATCTTATAAATCAGCGTAGAAGTACACCGAGCAAATTCTGATCACTAGACATAATGTGCTGTCGGCATGATGAGTTAAATTGATCTACAACAGACTAATCGATCCGATATTGACATAGATATATGTGTAGAACTTTTGGAACGCCCCTCGTAGTTTATGATCCATCGAGTGACAGCGGCCGACATTCATGAATGGTCAAAGAGCATCGCCCTCAATTTATTCCAGTAGCAAGTGCTGGAGATTATTGAAGATGACTGTATGATGCAACACAAAAAGCAGCCTCCAGTGAGTAAACATCGTTTATCAGCGATTAACTTTGTCTCTGATTAAAGTTACTCAATTAATTTAAGATGCTTCAATCTCTTCATTTAAAGCTGATGTATCTATACCATAATCCTTTATCGTTAAAATGTGAAAGGATTTAGTACACCCAGCCTATGATTTTTACTCATACATGAAGAGGTGGATTGATAACTTGGTCCATTCCTACTTTTAGTCGCCATGGTAAGTAATCTGAAAACCCAAAATTGATGACATAACTTCAAATTTGAAGCCGAAATCACGCCCGTGGCTCTTTTAATTTCTGTTTTTGACCAGGTTTCCTTTCTTCAGGAATGACAGACCTTTTCGACGCAGCACTGACTTTGCAAGCTTCATGCACTTCAATCAGAATGTTGAGTTCATGTGACGTGCGCCTCTTTGAGATTGTCGCATAAGCAGAGGAAGTTTGAACATATCGCATTAAATTCCCTTTTTGAGGCTCTGCTGCCTGAACCATGGTGTCTGGATCTCTGTAGCGATGAATTTCCAATTGGTCCGTCTACAGATGCTTTATTGGACATCACGCTGGCCAATGTGTTTGAAGGAGTGCTTGCTTTTTGTTCAAATCTTCGCGCTAAATTATCCACTATTCGCTACAGATTCTCTATATCTGACGATTGACAATGTACAGTAAGTAATGCCAACAACAGGAGGTGATTCTTCATATTGAAAAGCATCGCCTCTTTCCTTGATAAAATATATTTTGAGGCTAAAGGAATTTAGCTAAAAAGTATATACACGCCTGACAAGACTCGCGCATTCACGCATCAACTGGGGCAACAGACAGTAAAAACAAGCAGCAAAACTAACCTGCGGCATTCTACTAGATTCTTGTTAAGGAAGTACGGACACGCGAGCGAGATCAAATTAAATGTCTACCAATTCACATCTACGACTGATTATTTACCTTGAAAGTTTGATAGAGCGAGCTTCAGTTACACGAGTGGTGACAGGGTCACAACACTGGTCAATCACATCAAGATGAAAGATGGAATTAGTACACTTGGTGACGTCACGGTCTTTCATACCATCTACGCAAAAACTGCCGTGACGTTGCTGCAAAAACTGCAATTGCTTAGACATTTATGTTTACGTCTGCTTTCTCCGACTTTGCACTCCTGAACGATGTCTCCTGATTTGATGCTGACCGGCAGCGTTGACGATCGGTGACATCATCCGATTTGAGACAATGTAGTAACCATCCGATGAGTTATTCGACGAGCGTTTAATTTGCATCCGAGCGTGTAACAATCAGTTACTTCACACAATCACTGGTTACCAGCTTTCATATTCTACCATATTCATACGTGAAGCTCAAATGCAATCACACATCGAAATCGGACCGATCTGGTTTAAGCAAGACTAAGATGACATGATCATGCAACACCAAGGGATTAGCAACCGTACAACTGCAAAATTGTTTATGAAAAACACAACAGAATACATTTCCGAAGGCAACAAAGAACGTTCCCGTATAATCAAAATCCTGTTAGCATACATCTCTCGTACTTTAATTCACACCATCTCTACACGCTCTAAACTTCGCACATGATGATACTTTTTTCTTTGCACCCCTTTTCGACTCTTTTATTAGAAATTTAACTTCATCAACTTTGTACCTTTGTTGCACGTTAAATAAATAAATAATAATAATAATTTCCAAACTGCCTAGTTATCAGATATTTACTTTCTGAGCCCATGTCTCGTTTCCGTTTATCATGCCTTTCCGGACATCATGGAATGTTCCTTTCTTGTGGAGAGAATGAGTGTGTGAGGTGAGAAACGGCTTCAATGCTTTTAAGATTGCCCAGCCGTATCAACGTCTCCTCTTGACCTCAACATCCACATGACCTGCTTCCAGCTCGTCGCAAGTGAAACGTGAAACCACCTCAAGATCGTCACCAACAACCATCATGTTGAAGACCATGGCCTCCTCATCGATTGCACTTGAACCTGGAATTTGTCTGCTATACACTTCCATTGACACCAACACACTTACGATGGACCCAAAGAGCACACTGGATGCGTTGCATGCAGCTTTAGTCAACCTCTTGTCTACATGTACAGCACACGAAAACATTCCCGATGACTGGGTCACACTACAACTGACGGCTGACCATGATTTGGACGGATTTACTTACACGCCGACTACAGACAAGTAATAATTCATAAATATCAATCCACATTTTCATGTAAAACCCCTCATTTACCAAATCCTTGAGAAGCGGACTTTTCAAGTTTCGACAGGATTACAATCCAGAAAACATGAGATGCTTAGATCTTCACATGGGGAGTCTAAACTGCCATTTGCTAATACAAATCAATCACTCCTGTAGCGAGATATTTGGATGTGAAATTAGTAAGCTCTACTGAACCACCATGTATAGCAGTGTTTCTCAACCTTTGCTCAACGCGGACTAAGTGCTTATCCGAAGTGAACCACACGGACTAGGACTTTTTCAAATAAATATGGATCTATAAGAAACGGCGTGTTTAATCACGCTGAAATACAATTTAGCATTTTTGCCTCTAATTCAGTTTCTAAGAAAATCAAAAAAGTATTATTTATGTACGTAGTCTACACAATAACAGTATACAACACAGTAGCACGTCAACTGAGCGAGCCAATTGGAATAACGCATTCTTTAGGCAACCGTAAAAAATCGATAAACACAGTGCGTGATGGATAACTGACGCTGACTGAATCGACATTTGCAGTAAAGTAGCGCTATCATGAACACGCAGCTGTGTCAGCGTAGCCTCATATGAAGGCACATTATCTGCAGATGCCTTCTATGATCATCATATTGAAGAAACACTTCTTCGACTCTGAGACAGCGTCGACGCATTCATATATCAAATCAAAGACAAAGGAAGACGTCCTTGGACCAAATCCGCCATTGTTCGTTTTATACCAGAAGAGATCTTTATTTCACATTAACTTTGCGGACTAAGCTAACCTGTCCCGCGGACCGGAGGTTGAGAAACACTGATGTATATTCATAAATAGCTAACAATTTGTGGAAGATGACTACGTTACACATCTCTAACTTCTGAATTACCAGATGAAGTCTGAGTAACAAAGACCGCTATAAACTTATTGACTACGCTGCACAAAGAAATGCGCATATTTTTGAGAGACTGCCATACCTTTGTTATTTTTTGGCAAATGGGAGGTAGGTGGGCCAACATCCCAAGGGCTCCACTTGCTGCTCGCATCAGGGCTGGGTCCCCATATTCCGTCGAAAAGAGAACCAGCATCTTCACTCTATCATTCTCTTGCAAATACAATTCCTGAACCGCTTCACAAGATACCATATTGCACATGCACTCCGTAGCCGCACGACGAAGATGTTCGTGGTCTTCAAACATGTAGTGTTCGATAGAAGAAAACCCGCGTTCCTTCAATATTCGCTCTCTGCAAACCAATAATAACTGTCATTCACACTCATCCGTTCAATGTCCGCATTCTAAGCTCTGTTCGGTTGGATGGTAGATATACAGAGTGTTAAAAAAGTAACGCAAAATTTAATTGTTAAAAGTTTTATTCAATTCATAGATCATAATGAGAAGTGAGAACGTAGAAGACGATCAAAGAAGATGTTCAAAGTGTCCTCCGTCATTTAGAACACACTTCGTCATTCTGTCTCGCACAGACCTGCACACTTTTCTGCAAAGAGTCACATCAATGGTCTGCAACTGTTCAGAAATAAGCAACCGCAGCTGGTCGAGAGAAGTTGGGTTGTGGAAATAGACTATCTTTTAAAACACCCCACAAGAAAAAATCTGCTGGTGTCAAATCGGGCGACCTGCCTGGCCACTCGATTGGTCCCCTCCTACCAATCCACCTTCCGGGAAATTTTTCATCAAGGAAAGCTCGCACAGTGCTTGCGAAATGCGGGGGAGCACCGTCCTGCTGAAACATAACGTCATCGTCGTAGTTTCCTAAGCGAGGGATCAAAAAATGTTTAAGCATGTAAAGGTTAGACTGTCCGGTATTCCAACAGAAGAAATACCACACCATACAGTCACTCCAGGCATATTGACGTCTTTTTCGATAATGTGATGCAGGTTGGTGTCATTCCAATAAATGCAGTTGTGCCGATTCAAATGACCATTTAATTTAAAGGTGGCCTCGTCTGACCAGATGATGTTATCAATACTTGCAGGATTTGTTCTGAACATTTCTTCAAAATTCTCACAACTTTGCATTCGCCTGTCTGGATCATCCTCATTGATGGCATGAAATAATCGAGGAATGTATGGCTTATATCCTAATTCTTTCAAGGTATTGAACACAGTCACGTGAGATACATTGTATTCTGAAGTATTGGATATTTGACGTGCAATACGACGTGTTGACGTTGGAGTATTCGGTTCAATTTCTTGCAACACAACTCTTTGAAACTCTTGAGATTTGCATACAAATGGCCGACCAGAACGACCCTCATCAGTAACAGACCCGTTTTCTTCAAACTTGTGAATGAGTCTCATTATTGTTGAAACATGGGGAGGGCTCTCACCAGCCTGTCTTGCAACTTCAGATGCATTACATCCAGATGAATAATAATTTTTCACCAGATTTATTCTCTCTTTGATTGTGGAACGTCGAGCCATTAACGTAGAGCTATAGTTAATACGCAAAGCTGATTGACTGAACACGAGGAGTGACATTAGTAGATGAGTACAATTCAATGCTGGACAATCAATTTTGAAACTATGGCAGCGACTCGTGAAGTGGACGATTCTAAACAGAAATGTGCTGCAAGTCTGGTAGTTTTGCAATATTTCTATGGTAGCTAGCTTTCTATGGTATCAGTTCCATTCAGTCGTTCTCGATTCAGTTGTTTGCTGACTATGATGAAAATTTTGCGTTACTTTTTAACACAAGGTAGTTATAGGCCTACAGTGCATGTACTGTTCATAAATGGGAAACATAGTTAGACTTATGGAGCGCTGTAATACTTTTAGTCCGGATGCCCTTCCTGCCGACTTCCAATGACATCTTCGGGGCTCGACCTCTTGACCAAAAGATCGCTAGGCTAAACACTTATCCACTGTGCCATGGAGACCATTGATATATCACTGATACAAAATTAATTAGTTCAATATCTAAGAAAATTCGATAATCAAGCTTTTCCTACCTAACTTTCAAGAACAATTCATTATCAAAATTGATATCACGAGCGTGTATTTGTCGAGAGCTTACCAAACTTTCTGTGATTCTGACAGTGAGGCTTGATAGTCGTGCGTCTACCTCACCTGAGGGGTGCACTGTTTATTCCAGAGCGACAGTTTCATGTCATTTTTCTTATGTTCATCAATCTAAGCATCACAGCAGCTCCTCCAAGCACATTCCCTAAATTCAATGGAATGGTCCAATTCCTTCTAAAGAATTAGTCCTTGTTAAGTTTTTCAATAGAATAGAAAATTATTAAATCTGCTTTATATGGAGTGTACCAATCCATCACATTTCTTTCATATGTTATCATAAACTTTTATCTGTAGGAACCTACAATGATCGTAAAACACAGGAAATCAAAGCATGGACAAACATACAAATATAACTGCCTGCTTCTTATCATAATCCCATGATGTCTACCTGTGGAATGGTCATCATACATGGATACGATTATGTTGAGAAATGATCTCAAACCTGATTGTTCACCGGCGTTCCGGCCTTGTGTTTGTGTTCGGTCGGCGTCCGGGAGACCTTGGTTCAAATTTTGTTCGAGTCAAACCAAAGACTTTTAAAATAGGTACACTTTGCGTTCTTGCCACTCACCACAAAAAGAAAGTCTCCGTGCCTTATGTGCACAAGGTTCATTTATTTTGTTGTTTTATTACTATTTTAAACTTATCCTCCATGTTCTCTCCAACAGTGCGAGATACTGGATTCAAGCTTTATAGGTTCTTGTGATTAATAAAGAGACCATTTGGTCCCACGGACCGAAAAACCGATCATTATTCATGTATGTCCAAGCTTACGAATCCCCCTACATAAACTGCTACATGAGTGTAAAAGTTTACCGAGATTACTGCACAAAAGCTATGATTGCAATGCATAAAGATGGCCAAAATTATTGTGATGAAATTACTTTCAGTAAGTTGATTATTCTTGATTTGCATACCTAGCTTTTTCTACATGTAGCAGTGTTCTATCATATCCTAAACTGGTTGGAAAGTAGCAGCAGTCGTATCCATGTCTTGACTATGTCCGGGTAATAGTCGTGCCCGTACTCGTGCCTAGAAATTGACCGGAGGCACGGCCCGCGCATCATTTTCCTCGATGAAGTAGTAACACTGATCATGTGCTTACCTGTGTCTATCTCCAAGTGTGGCGACATTGGTTAGAGCCATCAGTCCTTCGAAATTTTGAAGGGCTGTGCGGTCGAGATTCAAAAGCTGGACGAGAGGTCTGACTACTTCCATTGAGCGTTGACCAGGGAAGGCAAGTCGTGGATCCATCGTTATCCCGATTTTAGCCAAGGCTTGAGCAGCGATGGCTCTGCCGTTTTCTGAATTTGAAGTTTCGTCAGTTGCAAGTGTCAGTAATGCTTTGCCTGCGCCTGCCTGCACTAAGTTACCTCGGAATCTTTCCTCACTAGCCACAGCTAGGAAGACACGAGACAAAAGCTCTCGTGTTCCTGAAAGGTGTGAATAACAAGAATTGATATTTGTCGAGAAGCTGATTTGCGGATTTGGGTAAACACTAATTTGATTTGTAAAAGGAAACGGTTGACATATTTAAAATTAGATTGTGTATAGAAGAACGCGACATCGTGAAAGGTAATGAAACCGACTTCATTCGAAAATATGTGCAGTCACTTATCAAAAAAACCTTCCTCGATGTGTCTTATCTACTCTATCATAAAGACTAACATGAAAATGTTCGTTACATTCGAGATACACGTTGACATTTGATTCAATGCATATTAGAGGAATTCAACGTATCTTTTCGTTGATGCAAACTCTTAAGTTACGTTCTAAAGTTCAAGACATTAACAAATAGGAGCATGATTCCTTCATATCACAGAAATTATTCCAAGCAGAAAGTTAACAAATATGTAAACTGGTGTCTCAGGAAGCTAATCAAAAATAATCAGACAGACTGTCGACAGTTGACATTCTGCATAATTTCTGGTAACTAAATGAAGCCTTCATGTCTCGGACCTCGGTACATTACAATGTGCTGCAAGTGTGAAATGAGCAAGACTATGAATGAGTAAAGCTACTGCCGCAAACAATAGATTTTCGAATTTTAATTATTGACACTAAACCGCACATGAGAGCATAATTGATCTTGACTGTCTGGATAATATGCACTAGCATAATTATGATAGTTAATCGGAATGTATTAATAGTTATGGTTCCGCATTCGGCGAAAACAAAATACGTACATCCAATGAGCTTCACTATGGAGATACAACAGTATAAGAGGACTTATTTATATCTGCGACATGAAAATCGCATTTAGCTATTCTTCCAGAGATTATTAAGGTCGCTTTTCGTGACAACTCCCTGTCGATTTCCCGGGTTAAAATTAATCACGAATGTCTCCATTTTCCGTGCTCAGTGCATTGTATGGAGTTACATGTATGTTATATTCCATGCATGTATGTATTACAGAGCACTGTATGTTTTCCGTGCTCAGTGTGCCTTCGTTGTCACGGCAATATCGAACATGCGCATTTTAGGGACGGCGGCAATATTGCACATGTGCATTTTTAGCAATTTTTTTTCAATGAAGGTCACATTAGTGCTTACGCGGATCCTGTGTCAAAATTCCAGCGACTATTACAATCTAGATCTTAAGGAAAAGTCACTTAAAAGTTTGGCCATGAAATGTTAGCAAGTAATATCTCACATGTGCATCCTTGGTTAATGTCTCACATGCACTGTGGAAACTAATTGATATGTCATATAATGCATTCTTGGTTAATATCGAACATGTGCATTCACAGAATGAATTGCAATCAATTGCAGCCCTTCTCAGATTCAAATTGTATTTGAAAATATCTTGGCGATAGTAGAGGGTTGTTCAAAACCACATGTTAAGATGTCTTCCATTTTCAATAAACATTGCAATCTACCGACAGTTTTTGCTTCTCCTGAGAAGTTTGAATTTGACACATAGCTGGTATTAACCAATAACCTTGAAATCATAATTGTCGCGACAACGACGGTATACTCTTTGTATCACAATATAATAACGGCTGAACGTGACCTTCGCGTGACAGGCGAGGTTTAGGCGGAAGAAAATACGATCCGTCATATTTCTGTCTTCCTACTGTTAATGACGTGATGTAATATTGATTAATAAGAAGGAAGAGAGTTCGAAAGTCAGACATTTTGATGAGACAATGGTCATTATGAAAGATTCGAATTTTCTCACGTTAAGCAGAGATCTAACAAGAAAATTCATTAAATTATTTTTCAAAACTAGTTGCTATAACGTTCACATCGTTACTATCCATATTTGTAATGCATTTCTGTTTGCCGTAATTTAGAATTCTGTCGTAATTGATACTGCACTCGAAGTTGACAGATTCCTGACAGCATTCGCAAGATAGATACTTTCTCATGATATTGTGGCGTCGTCCACGCGTAGAAAATTCAGCAAGAACGTTATTATCAGATTTCATTTCCTCACAAGGAGGAAGCAAAGAAATTCCAATAGAGAAATCGAAAACGTTTCCATGCTGCTTTGGAGGGATGCATATTTCCATCATCAAAAACCACCGACTACCATACTTTCTTTTGTATTCCTGATATTTTCGCTGTATTATTCATCAGTTTGTATCAATAAGAGCTTATCAAAAAAGCAACGTCAGGAACCGAGGCGGTTACAAGGAACTATTGAATGAAAATCATCCCGTTAGGTTGGAATAATTCATTAACTTGCATCATTGGAGTAAGCAGCAAGACAAATGCAGTAGCCTGATCACCAGTGCTATTACATGTACTACATATTCTATAACTCCATCACAGAAAACTAATTCAAAATACTGCTCAACCAAGCAAGAAGTTAGTGAAACAACAGACAAGTGAAGACAGCAAGCAAACCCAACGATATCTCTTTAACAGCATTGCAATTTGTTGCTTTGAATTCCACAAGCGACAGAAGGTACTGCCTGGTTGCTTTGGTGAAGGCAGTGTCACAAACTCAAAGTAGAGATATTTCATCAAAAAGGTCTCTTCCATTTCAAGAAATTGATGTTTTTAATTCATTTCAATGAATTCTTAAATTTCATTTTGTAAATATTTTTAAGAAGCTACAGCTATGGCAGTGTTCGGATGTATTCCCAATGCAATACACTCCAGAAGAAAAGGGGGGGAGCAAAACCGGAAGAATAGACTTGTAAGAAACAATTACATTTCCTTCACTTCCTTCTGTGAGGGTTTTAAGTAGCATTTCCGTTCAAGTCAGAGTCCTGTCTTGCTTATTCTCGGAACCAGTCAGTTTTTCATCCATGAGTAGATTTTAAATTCTGCGTGTGGTGTCGGTGGTCTATGTATCAAGTGAAATTGTCGATCCTTGCAATTAGTTGCCATCTGCTTCAGTACCGCTGAGACAGTGCTAAAATAGTTCACAACTTCACCATAAGATAGACTTTCTACCGTTTTTATGCTTTTACCCCATTTTACCCGGACGATGTTATGCTCCGAAAACCAGGGACGGTGTTCCTGGAGCCCCTTCCTCTTCTATTTTTGATGATTCAATCGTTCCCAAAGCTACAGGAATACACAGTTAGTGCGTCTGGCCTCAATGGTGGCTGAAGTTTTTACTAACACGGTCATCTAGTCACTAGAAATAGCACATAGCTACCACATTCTTCAGAAATTTGATATTTTTAATAGGCTGTGTGCTGGAATTGAATGGTAGATGACTTTGGCTAGCGACAGCTTTTGGAGGTTAGGGGCCGAAACCTTTGCTTTTTTCCTTGCTGACTCCATACATACTTCCACCCTGATGACTCCATTTTTTTAAGGTTTCTAATTTTTTTTTTTAAGGTTTTTAATTTTCACCTCTTGTTCTTTTTAGTTAGCTCTCGTCGTCCATCTCTTATCATTTAATTTATATGATAAAATAAAAATATTTTATAATTATTAATTTATTTTCCAGTTGTGTAGACTTGTGTGTAACTTGCCTTTATTTATATCTCAGTACCTGCTCTATACTGGAGTAGGTAACTACCTATGTTTGTTAGTATTAATGTATATTATTATTCGTTCATGACTTTTAATTACCTAATTATTTACAGGATTCTCCACTAGGGTAGTTGTTTAACTTTGGCATCTTCCGTTTCCTGGATCCTTCGAATTTTTTTGGCCGTGTCGTGTCTTGATTCGATTTGATCAGTGAATAAAGAAATCTCAAGACAACATTGGGAGTATACCTTGTTGCAGTGAGATAGCTAAATCGTGCTGAATGTGACTGAAATAAGGATTTTTGAAGATTTTTTTTTGAAAATTATAAATTGTCTGCCTCTTTGTAGTTATATATTGAGCCGAAAGATACAGTAGGCTGCCTGCACTTCCACATGAAAAAATGCATCAAATGTATTGATAATTGTGAGGCATGATAATCTGATAATTTCATACTTTCCCTTTTTTTAGTATAAAGCATTGGTATAAAGCTGATATTATTACTTGTAAATCTCTTGTGAGTAGTGCTTCTATGATGTAGTGCAGATGTGATCATAATTATATGCTGCGCTGATATTATTCGCATAACAATTACATAGATGCACTCGTGGATCAATGTAAAATGTTAATTGCAACTTCATTTCTACTTTGTCAATGGTCTATAAGTATTTTACATAAACTAATTAAAATGCTTCATTTTGAAAGAAAATGACAAAAATTCTCGACTTTGGAGGAGTACCTCCAAATTAAGGCATTTCAAATAGATAAAATTTGGATTGGTTATAAGAAATACAAAACAGTCACAAGAAATTAAAGACGCAGCTATTATAATTTGGAGCAAAAGGTAAAATGTTCCTTGATTCTGTCATGAATTAAATGACTGTGCTGTTACATTAACTGTGCTGCCAATAGACTGCTAGGAATCAGCATTCTGTTGATTCTTATATTGCCACGAGGCCTTTCGTCGACTCTCTACGGATGGCTACAGTCGATACATTAGAAACAAATGAAAATGAGACAATGATATATATACAAGAAAGAATGAATAGCAATGAGTGATAGTTCGCTAGCGCCAAGGGAGAGACAAAGTCACTGTTGTGTCTTTCTGAACGCACAATGGAGGTCGCAGTGACGTAATGTGCGTTGCCTCGAGATATGGTAATAAGCGAGGTCTTTGCGTCCGAACGATGACGTCGAAGAACTTGATTCTTTGGCTTGCATTATCGAACAAGCGGCACTCACTCGCGTGTCTCGTCACCGCGCTAGCAGGATCGGCGCTGCTTCTTGGTCGTCGGTTGTGTCCGTCCATTAAGCAGGCCGGCAGGTGCTCCTTCATTCTGGTCGCATAACAAAGTCACACAACAGTGACTTTGTCTCTCCCTTGGCGCTAGCGAACTATCACTCATTGCTATTCATTCTTTCTTGTATATATATCATTGTCTCATTTTCATTTGTTTCTAATGTATCGACTGTAGCCACCCGTAGAGAGTCGACGAAAGGCCTCGTGGCAATATAAGAATCAACAGAATGCTGATTTTTATTATTTGCGCCGCATTCCTCACGCGAATCATGCTAGGAATCAGTTTAAAACAGGTAGTCTTATAAAGCAATTTTTGAATTTTTATCTGCTTAAAATAAGAGACGCTCATTGCAAGCTTTTGATTTTTGCTTTATTTATTTGTCAGTGCATTCCTCAGTGTGAGTTTTATAAACTGCGCGTTGGATTATTTTATCCTTTGATAATATACTACTTAATACATGACTTCGACATGAAGCAAATAGATCTCAAGCAATTCTTACCAGCAGTTGGAAGCTCAGTAGATCGGGTAGTAAGGGTATGTAGAGCTGGCGCGATGCCTGCAGCCACCAGGCGATTAACTCGAGATGAGACGAATTCAGGAGCATCTTTGGGATCATCCTCCGGTATATGCTGCTTGGCGAATTTCGCTAGTTCCTTCATCTCGGGAAGAATTTCAGGCTTCTCATAACTGTTCGTTACATTCGTGAAGACTGAGGACAGAGGATACAAGACGTCGTGGGTGCAGTCCTGAAAACATTCCAATGTTTGTACGTCAGCTTCAGACCCAAACGACGGAATCAAAACGGTTGACAAAAATAACAATTCAACCATAAACACGATCATGTCATACCTCATGAGCAGTGTTCAAATTATGTTTCATTTTGTTTACAACTTACTCTCTTACGCACTCACTCATCAATGTCCGGTTCCTAGGCTCTACTAGGTTGGACTGTCTTCTCCTGCTGGCGATCTTCTATTTTTGTCGACCTCGAGCGTCTTCTTTATCGTGGAGTTTGCGCACGTCTTCCTCTACGGCGTTCAACCAGGTATGTCGTGGTCTTCTGGTTGATCTCTTTCTTTTCATCTTCATCTCAAACACTTTTATGATCCACTCCATCTGGTTCCTACGCCCTATGTGCCCAAACCATCGCAGATGTCTTTCTCTCGTGATTGCTTGTTTCTTTTTCTCTTTTCTTTGCAAATTTCTTCCGATTGCTTGCCTAAGTTCTTTAGTAGACAGTCTGTCAGCCAGCTTTACATTTGCTTAACCATCGTCATCTTGGTCCGTTTCAATTTGAATGAAGAATCTTTATAAGTTAGGAATAATCCACAAACATCTGCATGAGTGCCGTAGCGAGGTCTGCATATCCGTTCGCGTGGGAAGCATCTTTTAAGGAGCAAAAGCGTTCAACTATTTCGAAGGTGCTAAATAAATGTTAAAGCAGGCTTCAGTAGCGGGAATGACTTCATTTTTGTTAAGGGGCATACTGAATCCTCAGTGTGAATTGAAACATCGCAGACTTAAAATAAGAAAGAAGCTGCTACTGAGAAACAATCTTGTTTTTTTTGCACATCTGTGAGTTCACTCCTCGCATGAAAAGCACTTAAGAATTTGCTCCCACTCCACTCCTCTATCAACACTCCCCCACGGTTTTGTCGAATGTACCTCAGGTTCGATTGCTTATTATTCGGTGTATTAATATGAAACAATGTCATTTTTATTCTTATTCCCCTATTGTGGAGTTTCATACCTTTTGGTAAGCTCGTCATTCATTGTCAATGAAACGATAATCAAGGCATGAAATACTGGGTATTTGAATCTTACCATGAAAATCCAACTCATCAAAAAATTCTAGATTCATTAATGTATCGAAAGTGTCAATGAAAAACTGAATACAGAACAGCGCATGAAGTATTTATCAATAATATCATACCTTTCGTTTCCAAAACTGATGTTTCCCGTACAAGAAAGATACCCTAATCTCAGCCCGTCCGGTTCCCGGGACTGAATAGATTAGGTGCCGACGTTCCTCAGTGTGTCGTAAGAGGCGAGTAAAAGGGGCCTTTTGCCACTGCAGCTCTGGTGTTGGCAGTTTCATGTCTTATTCTCATTGTCTTTCCTCTGACCTTCCTCCCCTGTGGCATATCTGAATATGCCCTTTCTAAAGTCCACTCAGCGATGGTCGCCTCCCCTCTTCGGAGGTAAGGTGTGGGGTGGGACCATTGGGGTTACTGCCTCCTCTAGTCAGTGATGTCCACCGTGTGAGCAGCTTTGGCTGGGGTATGGTGGCACCCTGATGATATCGGAATGGCCATGGCCTCCCCGGGGCACTCCTCGCCAGCAGTCGGCATGTATTTGCTTACTGGGTGTGTCGCTTCACGTTGTCTCGATACGAAGCCACCTATCGGCTGGACGGAGCCGGGTAAAACAACAACAACAACCTTAATGTCAAGTCGACAGTTTTGTCCAACAAAACTGATGAAGACAAATTTGATTTCTCTTGCATTAAAAATAGCAGCTCTACAGTGTATGAACACTGAACATGTTCCTAAATAAATGTAGAAATTTGCTGTGACTCAATTTGTCACCATCTCATGAGTTTGCATTTAAACAACTCGTTTAAGTCAATGAAAAGGGCATCCATCTATGTAAGGGTGTAATACGGAGTATATATACTGTATATGAGTTTTAGAATAGTATTATGTATTGCTGCTCAACGCGATGATGTTTCCGCAACTGGAAGATCTACTAATCAGTCTGTTAGAAGTCAACATGTATGAAGGACAGGAACCATCGTTTCCGAGGGAGCGCATCATATCAATGAACTCAAGATCAAAAGATCAAAAGTTCATTTTCAAGCCTTAGAAATATCAGTAAAATGAAGTCTGCTATAAGATGTCGATAGCATGAATACGTGGAAAATGAAAATAAACATTAGTACGTACTGGGCATGTAAATACAGATCTGAAATTCATCGACATGAATTTTTTTGCTGACTTCCATTATTTAGTCAAGTACACGTTCGATCAATAATCTGAATCTATTGCTCATCCATAATAAACTCTGCTCTCATAATATCCTTTATTTTCAGCTTCGAATGTCAGTCGCTTCCGGCAGAGCGTTAAGATCGCAATATTTTCTTTGCATAAAAGTACTATTTCTAGAACAGCTACATCCGCCTAAAACTAATTATTATTGAGAGGAAACCGCCTGAATTTCTGATGATAAGTGCAGAGATGTTACGTGCTATGCAAAAATTTGGTCATTTTCAACGCTACAATTGGAGATAGCGTGAATTTACTGCTGAATAGTCAAAGGATTTATGTTTCTTTTTTGCAAGTATCCATTTATGAATTTGATCAGGTTTTCAGTATCAATTATGTCCCAAATGACCAGTCTTGTCCGTTCAAACATCCCTTGTGGATTTCGTAATTATTCACAACAAGATATTTGAACAAATTAATCATGGTATAT
Source organism: Prostheceraeus crozeri (assembly GCA_907163375.1). Lineage (NCBI taxonomy): Eukaryota > Metazoa > Platyhelminthes > Polycladida > Euryleptidae > Prostheceraeus > Prostheceraeus crozeri. Next base: position 347,967 of record CAJQUW010009819.1, on the reverse strand, counting down.
GATACCTGAGAGACTGTCATGTAATTCATCTGACCAAAATATAATAGAATTGAAGTCTGATTCGCAGAAACAAGGTTCACTCATGCTGTATCAATTGATAAGAATAATTATTATGAAACAGAATTATACACGTAATTGAATCCAATATCACATCGCGCAATATTCTTGACATATAAGTGTACCGACGGATTGCCTTGTGTGTTTTCGAAAATGCGAATCCTTTGTAAAAAGTCCCGCAACTAATGAAAATGAAACAGGTGTGCTCATCTAACTAGAATTTACATTTAGAATTTTACGCCACATGAGCACCCTCTAGAAAGGTGATTTCCTTGAGACGTCCACGAATATTACATCTCCACCTGTCATCTGATGACCAATCCTGCCATGGCGCCACTCGTGGAGTATCTCATGCGCTTGTAAGAAAATAGCCGAATTCTTGCTGTGCCAACAAATTTGTGGCTGCATTCAATCAGGGTTGATAAAATGAAAAATCGGATGACTTGTGCCTTGGGACTGATTGGAAAATTTGAATTTCAGATGACTCCGCAGTCAAGACTCTACAGGAAGCACAGATATCTAACTCACTATAAGTTTGCCACACTTTCAGCACAATCTGCAGCGTTTTAACGTGCCGGAACGTTTTCTCAAATTTCAGCATTTTTGCAGATCTCGTATTTCTTAGAATAAGAGACGTCTTTGAATAAGAGAGGCTCTCATATGGATGACAGTCACCTTTGAATAAGAAACTATCTTAAAACTAGCCTGTTGAGCATCATAAGTGAAAAAGTAGGCTGGTAAATTTAGATAGACCTAGTCTGTTTATTGATCCCAAATCACTTGAAATCTGATTGATTTAGAATACGAATCATGAATGAAAGAGGGTTCGGTTGTACGAATCAAAAGATAAGATCATCTTATCTTTTGATGCTTTCTTTAGCGAATAATCTCTCCGAACAATCAGCGGTTATGTTGCACCCATACATGCTATACGTACCAGTACATTGAACATACAACATTACATTACATGCAGCCTAAATGATTAACCAAACAAATTTTATCAATTTGGTTTTGACAGTGTATACTATTATATTTCAACATTAACAATATAAAACTTGTCATACAAAAAGATGAAATAAAAACGAAAATATAAATGCGTTTAGGAAGTAGAGCAAAAAGATGAAATATAAAAGCGTCAATTGTTGTCTGTTAAGATCGATTTAGCGGTCCCTCTAGTAATCGTCAGAGAGATCTGCTGAAACAGTCAATCGGTCTCCCGAGGCTCGTCTTTAAGCTTGGAAATCCGATGACCCAACCTGGATATAGTCCCTAATGTTCTTGGACCAAAGCAACAACTCGTTTCGAAGGCTAGTGGTTCGAAGCAGTACCGTTCAAGCAGCACGCGATACTTGGAGAGCCTGCGATCTTAAGCTCTTTCGGCAGCGGATCCAGGCGTGAAAGCCGACTCAAAGATCGCATTTTGGGCAAACATGTCTGTACAGGTAACATCCCATACTAATGCGCGTCCAGTTGAGAAAGGAAAAGTGGTCATCACATCTGGTATTTTGTCATTTTCTCAGTCAAGTCCAACAGGCTCGAGAATTGAAAGAACGCCAGCTTTGTCCAAAGCTCGCTTAACGATATCATTCAGAACATAATGCCTAGGTAGACGACCAGACTCTGTATACATGAATGCGGATGATGACCAAAAACATCAGCAATGAAGCCACATTTGCATTTATGGGATTCGCAAACTTTTGCACCAATGAGTAATGCTACTGATATGCGGCAAGTCTCGTCATTTAGCAATGTGCCTAGTATGTGGACTTGGTGTGGCATGGAGACAAACTCACCAAACAAGGAAATATGAGAAAATGAATAAAACATATTTTTGAATAAAAGATACATCAACTTTAGCTGTAAAAACGATGATAGACTGATATCTTGTTACAAAAAATACGGTAGTCAATGAGCTCACAATCTACTTTATCCAAATGAGGAACATATTGTGGAGTAAAACAGAGTGACTTCAACAGATACGAGTGAAGCTTCGGTTTACTCAGTGAGATTGGCATGACTTGAAAAAGGACATTCATGTACAATGACCATAAAAATGTACTCTGCCGCAGTCGATGTCCAGGGGTGATTGACCTCAGACTCACTCTGATTGGGTGGTATCACAGAGATGGATTCACTTTTGTCTGTAGGAGGGCTAGACGAGAGCGGACAAGTCACATCCCAGTCATTGCATTCATTGATAGCAATCGATAGAGATCAATATACAAGTGACATTGATAGATATTCGTCTCCCTTTGACTAAGTGATCGACCGAGCACGCGGAATGCACTGGTACAAAACAATCGGCATAACCCTTGACAAACATTTAACGTGGAATAGTCACATCGAGTATGCTGGTGATAGGGAAAAGTCTTTATCGTACTTGCTCTCGAGAATACGGATATCTGGCAATTACGTAAATGCCATTCAATGCTCGTCTCAGATTCGCATTCGCTTTCATAGAGACCATGACATCTGTTGTCTGACCCCGTTCAACGTGGACAAGGACGAAAAACAGGGAAGCATGTAAGTACTTGGCGCTATGGGAAAGGGAAACATTCCGTGCATCTTATTAGACTACTCGGCAATTTAATGAGACTAATTGTGAACGTGAAATTGATAGATCATATACCTCTGTCACACATGCTTATAAGAATGTCATCTTTACCAATGAGGAATCGAGCAAAATTCAAAACCAGTGTAATGGTCTATAAAGCCTTACATATAGCATGGCCCCAGTGTATTTGAAGGAAGTGCTATCGATTCACTGTCCGCCACGCTCTTCGGTCTTCAGTCTTCAAAAAGCAAGTTGATCTCTACTCCTTTCAGTCGTACAGGGCTTGGAAGCTCGTCTTTTCTATTGTGTCTCCTAACATCTATAATGACTTGCCTGATAAAATCCGTCAATCGGAATCTCTGGAGGCTTTCAAGAAAGCTTCTTAAATGCCTTATCGTCCCTTTCGTTGACATGTTGCTTGACCATCGAAAAAGGAACCTTCCTAATGTATTTCGAGTCTAACGTGTGTCTCATATGGTGTCAATGTTCTGGTCCATCAGAATCCAGACATACATTTGCATTAAGTTCAATAGAATATTGATTTTTTTTTGCCCATTGTTTCTGGCCGTGACCATCAGTTTTGAGGAAAGTCATCTCTAGACCCAAACATTCAGACAAGGCAATTTATCTCTGTAGGTGGTATCAATTGTTGGATCAACGATGCCCAACCCGTCAACTTCAAGCGATGGAACGAGAAGGACGTAAAGCCAGACGTGATATGAAGTGATGTCACTAGTCAGCAAGTTGTCTACACCTCTTGCGATGAATATCTGGTGAAATTCCACAACCGATCTTCAAGAAAATCACAAAAAATAGACGATGTCTCCGCATCATATCCTTTCACTTCTTTTGTTTACGTAACTGCGCTTGGTGGGGAATTCGTTGTGCATCAGGAATGGATATGGCATCATGCGTGGAATCACACAAGAAAACCACATTGATCAGAAGAATTGCTATCATCTTTGTAACGAAATTGAGTACCTGGTTTCTGTATCAAAATTTAGTAATTTGTCATAAACTTAGTTCATTTCATAGGTAACATTGTTCGAAAATGTAAATTTCAGCATTCTGTTATCGTTCACATTTTTTTAATTGTCTAGTCAAAACGACTGCTCTCAAAAACATGCTGCCTTCGTTTAGATAATTTAGACAAAGCAAGAATTCGATTTCAGTCTTCTCAATCATGCAAGTTTTCCTTTAAGACGTCCGCAGCAGACGAGACTGAAAGCGAAGTAATTGCTACACAGATGTCTCATAAATGATTCCTACCTGTAGACGGATACAATCATATTCTCCGGAAGAATGTATCAATTCCTTGCGTTTACAAGTTAAGTAATTAAATGAAATGATAGGAAATGAAAATTGAATTTGAATGGTTTCCGCAAAAGACGCAATTCAATGCACTGATCGATTTTGATGAAGTGGTTATCCTTCAAATACGTATCATAACAAGAGACATTGAAGATGCTTATTAATTGAATTGCTTCCACAAATATCATTATCATTTGTTCATAAAATGATAATAAGCGAGACCAATATCAATGGCATGAGCGATGGAACGAGCGCTCACTCACTCATAGTGGTGGTGGTGTCGACCCACCCCCCTCCCTGCTGTTGGAACTGGGTCCAGGGACCGGGAGGTGTCGGATGGGCCGATAGCACGCTCTCAGCGGTGGATGAGCTACGCACACCTGAAGAGGGAAGTCCCCCGGTGTGAGCATTGTGTGCATGTGTGCGCAAGAGAAGAGATATTTTGTATAGTGTGACTCTGATTGACAGAGGGGGCAAAGAGGAAAAGAATGGACAGCAGAGGTTAACATTATATGAGAATTCAAGCGTGTGCGTCTGTCGAGTGTTCGTTCTGATTTGTGGACTGTTGGGGTGGGGACGGAAATTGAGTTAGTGATTTTGTTATTTGTCTTTTCTACTAGGCATGTGTGACATGGTGTGTGCGTTTGTTTGCGGAGTTGATTTGTTGTCGAGTTGGATGACTGTTTTTGTGTGTGTGTGTGGTTGGGGGGGGGGTGGTTTCGCCACTTCCATTCATCCAACGACGGCAATACGTGCCATAAAAACCAACACATCTTAAAACATGTTTCGGTTCTACTATAAATGTAACGACGCGCTTTTTTCTCAATTAATATTCTAAGTGTTGAGTAAAACTTGAAAAATCAGTTCAAAAATGAATGTGAACAAAAAATCTTTACTTTTAACTCCAGGAGAGGACAGAGTTAAAATTGAGGAAAAGTCAAAAATTAGACTGAACTTTTAGATAACCTTTAATGACATTTGTAAATGAAGTGAATAATTGTCGGAGAAATATATTGAGTGACTGACAATACGCACGTGCGCTGCATTCTCGACACCGATGCATGCACATATTCTCAAATTAATTGAGGTTTTAACTTAATAAAAAACATCTCCATTTATTACACAATAAACATTGGTGATAATAAATACTGTTACTAGAGATCACACCACCAAAGCTCCGACCATCTACTTACAGCAGCATTGCTACATTTCTTCTAATTAAAACCATCTACTTCACTTCAGGTGGTATTACCTTGGGCAGCTGCATCAGCCGTCTCAAGGCATCTTCATCGGCGGTCAGCTCCTCTTTCACATCAGCATCAAGGCTGAGATAGGCTAGGCCCTCCACTGCCCACCTTGCAGTATCAGTTGGAGCTTCGGGATCCAGCATCAGCCGACGACATGATCTTGACAAATTCACAGATGAACCATCAGCCATTGCACGTGCAGCTGGATCATTTCCTCCCGACGAACCGAGTTTGCAGAGGCCCTGAAAAAAGAGAGGAATGATAAATATTGACTACCGGCACTTTTGACAGTTTGCCACTTTGTGATAATGTTATGTTTTAATGCAGGTCTATAGGTATACTATGAACCGAAAACTTCACCTGTAGCAGTCGACGAAAAAAAGATAGAAATAAATGAAAACTGGAGTATACAGTAGACAAGTCATGAAGTTATGAATTCCAACATCTGTGACGGAATGAAATTCTACTAGATCTAGTCACTAATGTCACCGGTGTCGTCTCATTTCACATAATCTCATTTCGCATAGTCTCATTTCGCATAATCTCATTTCGCATAGTCTCATTTCGCATATCTTCCGTTGCATCATTACTTGTAGTTTCATTTCGCATAAATATAATAAAGGCCTGTATATTATAATAAAGGCCTATTAAATATAGATAATCGATAATTGTGTTATGAGCCCAGTTATTATGAATCAAAACCGCAAGATGAAACATTTGAAATATTGTATTCATGAAAATCACCCTCTTATCACACCTTGTTTCAACGCACCAGCAACTGCACCAGCATAGTCGTACACAGCAATTTCTCTGTTCTGCAAACGTGTTTTCAGTCTCACGAGTCGGTCAGTTACATCCCTGTATTTCTGCTTTTGAGGTGGATTTAACCCTCCAGATTGCAGCAGACGAAGTTTGTGCTCCACTTCTTGTTGCTTTGTTTGTAGCAACTCTATTAGTTTATATATGTTAGGATGTGGGCGGCCTAACTCTCTATTGAGAACACCATGCCAAGCCTCCAAGTGGTTATTGGTACGGAATCCGTCGATATTGTCAAAATGATTCCACATTTCCTTGGGAAATATTGCGGCAGAGGTATCCACCCATGTCGTAGTTACATAGTCCATGAATGGGATCACATCCTCATCAGTCAATTCGTTCAGTGCCTCCATCCATACTTCATCAACAGACTCTAAGGGAATCAGAGGGAGAGCCGAAGATCGACGAACAAGACGATTGAATGACTGATTTTCGGTGTATTTGTTTGTCAATCCGAGTGCCTGTACCTTACGCCAAATTGCCTGAGTAAAGTGAAACAGGCATCCACGAATCCTCGAAGAAGGGAATAGTTGATTTACGCACTCAATCATGGCTTTCTCAAAGTCAATACACACAGTTTGAGGTTGAAGTCGATGGCCAAAGCGTTCGGCAGCTTGTTGCAGAAGCTGAAACATTCTTCTGTAAGTCTGTGTGTCTCTCTTTGGTAATAAGGCCACCACAACAGGAACCATACACTCCATCACTTTAACATGTATAGAATACACTTGAGTAAACATTTCTGGTGCGGATTTAAATGTTCCATCCATAAATATTTCAGTAGCTAAACACAAATAACGAAGATTTTGCGCCGTGCCGAAAATCAAAATACGGTCCTCTGCTCCATCGTTTGCTAGGAGGAAAGGGCGGCCATCCTTTGTTTGGGTCCACTGTCCTTGTAAGTCAATTTCGCTTCTGGAATGTGGTATATTTGGCAAACGCTTTGATCTTGCCCTGTACAAAGTACATCTGTACTTGTTGAAAGATGGCAAGCTATCCATTGTGGTTTCGTCAGGGTTTGCCAATGCGTCTCCAAAGGCGTCCGAGAACAGCCGCTTAATAGGTTTGAATGGCTGTTTTATCGCCTCTTCTTTCACATTATTCAAAGTCTTTTTGATTTCAATGTTCTTATAGTCTGGCGCATGATTGTGTAGGCCCGGAGTCTTGATTACTAGATCCTCATCGGTGACTGCCGTTACGCCGCAATTCTGTACGCGGCAACGCCAGTGTTGACGTTTCTCCATTCTTCGGTTGATAGATAATAGATATCCGTCGAATTCTAAAAGCTTGCCACCACGTTGTGAGGTTACAAACTTCGCAATATTTTTCCCAGTCTTCATCATAAAATCACAGCAATGAAAAATATATGCCTTCCGTTATGAACGGAATTTATTTATTTATACATTATGAACGGTTATCCCGTGGTCATTCGCAAGCCAATTGTCAGAAATTGGTATTTGATACTTCAGCTATCACTCCAATTTCCATTTCTATTCAATTCTCACTCCTAAACAGATTAGGTGTTAACAATGGCTTAATTAAACAGATAAAGGTGTTGACAATAGCTTACAATAGTTACAAAGAACAAGTTACAAGTTTTTCGAAGATGATGAAATTATGCGAAATGATATATCTGTGTTATGCCATTTGATACACATCGACGGATTAGATGATTACATAAGATTAAATTGCACAACAAAGAGTTATGCGAAATGAGAATATGTGAAATGATACGGAGCCATGTCACCCTATAGTCAAGTTGCTTGGGATATTTTGGACAATAGAAATCTGAGGTATGTGCCTGAGTAGAAGTAGTGAAAGGAGGTTATGGAGCATCAGGTGTGTGGTCTCCGTGGCACAATGGTTAAGTGCTTGACCTGGCGATCTTTTAGTCTAGAGGTCGAGCCCCGAAAGTGTCATGAGAAGTCGGCAGGAAGGGCATTCGAATCTAGAGCACAATGACGCTCCAAAAAAGTCTATATCAGCACCGTCAAAGCTCCCAGTATGGAGAGTAGTGACATTAAGGCCTCATATCTGACCCTCAGACCTGGTGATGAAGAGACAATAATCGAGGAGAAAGAGTAGGCATGTGATCAGAGCAGCAGGGGACTTTAGAAAAAGAAGTTTACAACATAAATAGCATGCAAAAAGTCCACTATTGAAACTATGAAACTGAACCGCATAGCAGAATGATGTTGGGAATTTCCGCTTATAACGGAAATTAGAATTGATATCATCCAGTAAAAAGTGTGAGAAAGCTGATACAATGCAATGCACATAAAGTACAAGATTTGAGTAAAATGAGACTTAGTTTAGTTAATGCTATTAAATGATCATTTACTAATGGCATATCGGAACCACGTTTACCATTCAGTGAACTTCAGAATTCAATGATTATTACTAAATAAGTGAAATGCAATGAAAAGATTGATCTATAGTTGATTCTATTATACTAACATGAAATGTTTGCAGTATATGTAGTATGGTGGATTGACTTTTTATAAGAAATAACAACGGGATAGGTGCAATATTGATAATGTAAATGCTACTTAATACTTTTAGTTCGGCAGCCAGAACGAGTTTTGGTCAGAATGTCTGTTGCCGACATTAGGAGACTTGCTTATTATTTACCTTCATACGGTAGGTAAATGTTCATGAACATGATGAGAAACGACTTGAAGACATTGCACGTTTCAAAAATTATGATACTAGTCTATACCTTTCCAATAATCAGAGAAAACATAGAAAATTTCATTTTAACCAAAAACTGCAGTATGCATCCCATTGTGTTTTTCTTTGATTCTGTCTGACAACAGACAGGACTGTAGGACTCGGCAGATCTGTAATAGGTATCAGGTGTACATCATCCTGTGAAAGTCTCATTTCTCATTCCAAGCAAAAACTCGGCCTAGCTGTCGGACTATTTATATATTATGTTGGCACCAGAGGCTGAATAGTCTATCACCGACATAAAGATGTAATTCACTCCTTATCTCATCAAATTACTCGTGTAGCCGTTTCAGTCTCTATAATTTAGGATGGCAGTTCATCTGATTTGGTGAATTCGAATGTTAAACAGTCTCGCTAAGACAAAAAATTCACAATCCAACCATCATGTCATCCCATTCATTTGAAACTAAGGTCAATAGGAGATGACGATTAATGTTAACGATTGATGACAACTCAGCTTCGAATAAGTGTCCGATATTCAGTCTGGCAAATAGTTAATCATCATCAGCAGAACAAAGCAATAAAGGAAATTCTCAATTTTGAAGCGCACCATAAATAGCGCCCAGCTGTCAATCTAATTTGAAATTTCTCATGATGTTTATCTACCAAGCCTGTTTCATGTCATGCAAACGGAGCGATATTTAGAAAATTTCTGGGGAAACTTAGTTTGAAAGCACACTCAAGGATCGGTTGAAGTGACTATCGAAGCCGACACCTCGTTGTTATCATTGTAAAGACTGTTATCATAGTGCTGTTGGCAGCAGCTGTTGTAATAGTTAATTTTGGAAAAGTTCAAATGATTGTCATATTGTAAGAGATATCCTGTCAGAACGCATTAAAACTTATTCTACGACAAGTTTCAAAGAGAAAACAATGGGACACCATCAAACCAAGAAACAATTCACTACTCTAGAAACGTCTGATTCGAAATACAGAAAACCGAAACAAATCAATTGAAAGCATATAGTTTTATCTGAGATTCTTTGCTACTGACAGTTACTCGTAAAAACAGAAGTCCTTTTGACAAACGACAAATGCACTGATCAAAACTGAAATCCACTTTCCTTGATATTTCAGCAAAAAAATCATACTACAAATGCAGCAGTTTCTTTTTCTTCTCTTCATTTTCCTATTAGTTCACTTTTTGGAAAAAAATTACGGAAGTCTTGTATCTGCTCGCAACTTTGAGGAGAAAGTGTCTGAGACATATTTTACTTCTTGGTAGAGGTTATATAAGTAAATGTCAGATTGAAAAGATTCTACACAGACATTACTGTATTTTATCTAAAAATAGCATATTTTCTGCTCGACAGTTGTTTGACTCATGCTTTTCATATTTCGGTGTTTATTTCGACACATTTATTTGAGCTGAGTGATCACGACTTTTCTCTCATACTAACTAATTTTCTGCTCTTATCAATTTTCCTTTATTTTTTTTACAAAATTGAATACTGTATTTTTTCATCGTCTTTGCTTCTAATGAGTTGCCCCGAAGTTGTTTCTGACAGCGCATTAGAAAGAGGCATCTCAAAATTGGGCCCAAATCGAACGAGTCTGAATGTTACAATAATTACGGGCCGAAAGTGTGAATTTTAATCAGTCCTCCTGCTGATGATATCTCAAACCATCTTTAACAACTCTCAATATGATAATTTGTGACTGTAGTGAACGCTTATCAGTCCTCTTAAAACTTAATCCTATATACCTTTCTTTTTCAACTATTGATGTGTTATTAATTTCTATTCTGTTTTCGTAACATAACTTGACCTTTACTCCCGAATCACTGCAAGGACGCATTTAATTTCTTAAATAGCTTTTGATTTTACTTTAATGTTGTCAATTCATGAGTTTGACCTCAGAGGTCTGGCCCTTATATACTGTTCTTAGGTGGTCTGTGGAGGATTGCCAATGTTGTCTCGAGGCTATTGGTATGAGTCGATTTTTCTCTTTCCGAGGAATATGTGAGCCCAGGTCTCCCAAATACAGAGTGAACACTCCGCCACAAGGTCACATTTTGCCGGAAGCAGGATTTCCTTCTACTCACAAAAGCTATATCGAACGAACTCTAGATTATGTGAGGTGGAATCAGTCGCAGACCACAACCACAGCAACATTTCTTCGTTGGTAGCCGACTTGATAACTTTCAATTATGTCATCCGCCTTGTCCGATTCTGTCAGCATACTGCGTCATGATTGTAGCACATTGGCAAAGTAAATTTGAATGCGAACGTCCAGCTTTTTCATCAAATTGATTTTATGACATAATAATTATAACAAGATTGCCTTTGCAAGCGAATAAAATTTCTTGATATAAGGAGTTACATTTAAGTATTTCCTTTCAAACATAATTCCAGTTTTTCATGGGTCATGTGAATAGAAAAACTGACCTTGAAAGACCTTTGAAGAGGTTAATACTTTCACCTTAGATATCTTTGGTTTGAGCGATAATATTTTCAGCGGATATTTAGAACGCAATAGACCAGATAAAAAAATCAACGCGACCTCTCGGTGCCTTGCATCTAAATTTGATACCAACATCGAAACATTCATATCTCAGAATCTAGACACATTCAAAGCATTCAACTCTTGAGGTGAAAGCCTATCAGTAACATTCCATGAAAACGTAAAGACACACCGCAAACTCGAGCTCATGAACTTTTCAAGCTTTCAAGTGCTTAGATCAGAAATTGCCTGACATATCCGTATTAGGTACAAGACATGAAGTGAAGTAACGGAAATCCTACAAATCTGTATGTGCAGTACATGATATCTGAACATCAACAGCAACATCCCACATCAAAGCTCAAGCCGTCATTGCATATAACTTCAGCTGCAGATAAGCAAACCTATCCATTTAGAGATGAAAGAAAAGAATCTTCTCTAATCTCTTTACTAGTACTCTTTAGAAAAAGGAAATTATACTATTCTTATATCGCTTCTGAAACAAAATGCTTATTTGACGGCATTAATCTGCACTGTTAAGGTCGCCGAAATGTGGTACTTCTGTTTAGGAGAATGCTTCAACTGTCATGGACAGATAAAGTCTCAAATCAGGAGGTTCTCCGGCGTATTAGAACCTCAAGCCAATTGATGACAACCATCGTCGTATGTCGTCAGATACGCTTCCTGGGCCACATCAGTCAAAAGAATTAGGTATCTCCGGCACGATCGAAGACAATCGTGCGCGGAGTCGACAACGACTCACCTGAAATTGTTGAAGGCGTCTACCGGATTGAAGCCAGTAAACCTTATTGGACGATATAAGCGTATAGAAGAAAAACTGTCCATCGCCAACGTTAGCATCTGACATGAATCTGTGCTATTCAGGTGTCTGGTATTTATCTCGGAGGCACATTGTACGGACACCTGTCTTCCATCCATTCCATCCTTTTGCGCTGAGTCATAAGTCTGATCGACCGAACTCAGTCGAGGTTTGAAACAAGGTCTTCAGAAGTCAGAGCGAACATTCGACCACAACGCCTCTGATCATGCACATATCTGGTCCTCTAATAAGTATCACTCAAAACAAACAAGGACGTAAAATGACACAAAAAATTGATGTAATGCAATGGAATGATATATTTGGTAATAAGTCAACAATAAGTTTGACAGCTATGTTTTTGGCTGCAAACGTTGTTTCTGTATGAAAATGAGGGTTTGAACATTTTAACTAACTTCAAGATTTCTGAAGCATTAAAATGAAATAACGTTTCGAACTGAAATTTTACATGCTCTAAGTTCATACATGCTATAGCAAAATGTGCGGTTGAAATTTAGATTAGGCTGTCATTTTGTGACCAGTGTTTTCAAAAGTGGAATGGAAATGTGTAATTTTCGTAATTTTGACTAATTTCAAGGCTTTTGTGACACCAGAAAAAATTATTATATCATACTGAAATTTTGCGTTGGATCATTCTATACTTATGGTCACAAAATGCGAACGTGAGACTTTTCCGACTTTTCCAGTATTTCCCATATAAAAATGGACCACCCTAACGTACATCATAATATCAATTATTACTCACATTATTCAACATTTTCAAATAATCACTGCTGTCAAGAACTACTACACCACTTCCCTCGTCGGGGTGCGTAGTAATAATAATGTCAGTGTGGCTAAGAATTGTTTTGGGCTTTTAACAGCAGTTTTGGCACAGTCCTGGATGAGTGTAAAATATAATCGTCCATCATCGATCGTAGTGATGCTTTCCCAAGGTCTCTCTTGTTCTCAGGAATGTCACCTTCGACCGATCATTAAAGTTACTCAGAAGAAGCTTTCGCTCCAGAGTAGACGTTGGTGATGGCTGCGAATACTTCAAACCAAGAGTCAGTACAGATTTATAAAAGAAGGACAATTGGTTTTTATGACATATTGACAATATTGGCACCGTATTTCAATGACTGAATAAGGAACCTGGAGATTTTTGATGCATGCTTGTTGGATAAATCTAGAAGTATTCTTTTGTGCACACGATAAGTCACATTTAGAGCACAGGCGAATTCACTACCACAACCTACGTCTACTATGGACGTCAGAGCTTCTTTTGAGAAGCTTCACTAGTCAGTAGAAAGTGCTATTACTCGATCTCCCTGACAAAACTATCATGCATTCATATTACATTATTTATACTTATTATTAAAAACAAAATAAAAACTAATTATTGTACTACACAATGTTCAATTTCTATTAAACATCTCTTAATCAAATTTCATCATAACCTGTTTCAAAAACTTTTTCAGCTACCGTTGCTTTGTTCGATGATTAAACAAGAAAAGGGAAAGTCTCTGCGGAAGGAGGCACCAGTCATCGTTTCAAGAGTTTTAAATCTACAACATTGATCTAATTTATTGAATATGGGAGACTCATGTGAAAGCCTTTTCAAACTGATGTTGAATGATGCTTGAAATTATCTGCGGAACTGGTTTGAAAAAGATCAACATATTCTTGCTAGTTACACAGCAAGGACTCTGAGGAAACTAAAAGTGTGATTATGAAGTTTTCAACCATCATCGAACGCATTGTCTTTTGCAAGTTTCTACGTCATGACATGATATAGTGATAAATTAATGATTTCACAATTTCTCACGGAAACAAGTTTCGATGACCAATGCATCAAAAAATGCAAGTGAAAGTGTATTGAATGACATGCAGCGGCAGATTGCATATTTATCGCATAACGTTGGCATGTTCATGCATGATCACAATCGAAAATCGAAGATGAACAGTATTTGTCTACTTATGGGAATCGAAAAAGGCACAAATTGATGCACGGGATTTGCTTGCATGTGCGGATAGCGCAAGTATGCTGCATTTCAAGAAGGGATGGATTTAATGACAAGATGAGTTTGCATTTTGGAAACCAAACATTTGCATGACGTCTGGCGTATCTTTTGGACATATCTTTCCTAACATGTCATTGCCTATTGAGTATTTTGTCAGCCATGATGTGTGGGACCCCGCTCGTCTCGGTTGTTCAGGTTAGGGGTCGAAACACAAATAGACTAGTACCTGCTGATGACTGACGGACTGCAGAACTATGTTTTATATCACGTAATCGATAACAAGCAGTGGTCGAAGCATTGTAATTCGAATCATATCATTGCGGATGAAGACAAATAAAGAACAAATGAAGAAATTTTAATTCCATGAAGTATTACAGGTGTATTACGAAACCTGTGATAACAAATAGATTGAAGTGAAGAGATAGTATTTCTCCATGTATAGTCTTAGGCATAGTTTGCATAGTGTGTGGTTCAATTGTATTCGGTGTAGTAGAGTTGTTTTCCACCATTATCCATTTTCCATTTGTCCACCATTACTATGATCCACTTTCCATTACCCACCATGGGTAGTCTCAGTTATGGTGTGCTGTGTAGCAGTAGTTCAATCGTATTCGGTGTAGCATTGTAGTTCTATTGTTTACCTCCAGTATCCACTTTTCCTCTTTTTATTCAGCGGTTTCCTGTTGCTTTATAATATCCATTTTTAATTTCTTTAACTGTTGGTGACCATTGTCCTTTTCTATTTCCACTACCAGCATCAGTAGTCTGTACAATATACTAGGCGTCTGTGTTGTACATGTATACGGCATTGTTTGGAATCAATGCTATCAGCATATCAACAGTACATGAGTATTATTAGTGTTGTAAATCTAGAGATTTCCATTTTTACCAGTTATCAATTATAATTCGTTGCCGCGAGAAAGCTCCATTGAGTTCTTTTCCGAACTGATTAATCCAATGGCTACAGTAGCATTGCATTTGCACGCCTACGGATTAGAGAACGCCATCAGTCCTCATCAGGACTGCTTCAATTAATAATTTAAATTGGTAAGCACTATATTCTTTTATAAATGGCTGTTGGGATGATTTTCCTTATCGCATGAAAATCTGTCCAGGATTCACTATCACGGACACATGTAATGTTTTGTGATCACGGATACAACGATGCTATGTTTGAAAGCTGAAAATATGAGCTAGCGAATAATATAAGTTTGGGATGCAAATGTCCATCCGTGATTTCTATGTAGAGTAGTGGACATGCACAGGCTCTGAAGTACAAACCCACATCTGAATCATGTTGATGAATCCTATTGAAACTCGGTTATAGTTTGATATGAAAATTATTACTAGAAAAGCTCAGCAATGGATGGAATTTTGACGATTTTATCAATAAGTGAGTGTCCAACCATTATCAATCAAATGCTGCGTTGTATTGTCAATTAATTTACATCATCACGTATTAATCATTATCAAACACAATTAAGACCTGAAGTGATTATTAGTAGATATCTATTGAACAGATGTGACCTCCGTCCCAATCGAGTGATCGAGCTCCCCAGATGTCGCATTTGTAGCCAGAAGGAAGAGAAAATGATACATAAAGAAACAAATGATGGATACTTCGGCAGTACAGACTGGTAACCAACTGCAGATAAGATAATCTTATCTAAAGAAACAGATGGTGTAATGCATATGCCAATAATTTTCGACGAATTTTCTTTCAACTTAAGTTTAACAACATTTCTATTGAATTGAGTGTTTGCTATGAATTTTAGTAGAGATGATTTCATAAACATTCAGAAAATTTGTTTCTGATACAATACTTTTCGGAAACTTCATTCAAAAAAAGCAAATAATTACTTTTGGAATACTTGATAACCTCGACATAACTTTGCCTGTCGCTTTAAGAGCACACGGAGGATATTTTAAGATTGAAAATAGCTGACGAGTATAAAATGAGAAGCAGATATCGGTTACAAAAAAACAACTTTAATGATCTTAAAACATTCAGGAAAATTTAATTTCGAACTTTCTTTTGTTACAGTGTCACATTTCATTCATTAAAAAGATGTCGGACGATTTTGAAGTTGACAATAATTTCCTACCTCTCATTACCAGGGCATGGATATTTAAATGCCGATGGATCATGCTTGTATCATAATCACTTAGAAACGCAAAAGGAAGAAACCAAACTGTCGGCATTCTTTTTGGTCAAGAAATCTGATAGGAAACTGCTACATATCATTCAATGCCTCAATATTTGCACCAGCATTATTGCGTGTTGCAAAATTTGACGCGATTCCTTTTGTCATAAAAACAAAAATCCAAAATATTATAACCGTTATGCAGTAATCACCCGCTGTACACAAAGGATGCGGTCCAGGGAAATCTACCGCACATCTGGGCAACGAACCGATGGATAATTCGGAAGCATGTTCCTAACCTTATGACTTCAGAGGTAAAATATGGCATTTTTTTATTTTGAAAATCGTTATTGTAAGCGTTGAATAAGAAAGAAAACAACAATTCACAAGCTCTCCATTTATTTAAGATCATTTGCATCCTAAAATGTACTTGCATGAATTTTCACGCACGCAAAATGGACACACATCGTCGCCGTATTCGATAAAAGATTTTGACTTGATAGGGGGGAAGGCGGAGGGGAATGCAACAAGGAATAAGCTGACTTGAGGACGAGATGGACAACGGACGACAGACCTACGAAATGAAATCATCGTTAGTGATTCTTCATAATGCGCATCGATCAGACAGAGCACTTTAGATAAGGCTCGAAACCAGAAGTTTGAAGAAACTGACTTGTTGAGCTACCGGAACCGTGATAAAAATTGGTTATGTTGACGAAGTTCATAGCTTTTTCAGACAGATGCCACATTTTTACTTGCATCAACCAAAAGGTGAATAATTTCATTTCCAGTGCAAACCAGAGAAAGTGGGTTATCCCGAAAACAAATCTGGTCGATATTTCAAGGCTCAATCATGACTTAAAATAGTTGTGTTACAATGAAGTGCTACATTTCTGATACTGCAAGATTGCTGATTATAAAACCTTGAAATAGAAAAACTGAGATATAGACTATTTGAAAATCAGTGTTGTGAAGCAAACCGAAGCTCACCATTGGTATTCTAATACTTCTTGATAAATATTTGAGAGAAGTGTGTTTGCTGAACATTTTGCATACTATTGAAAGATTTTATTAAAAATTTACACTTTTCAGACTTGGCACGACAGATGTCACAAAGCAAATTATTTGTGAATGCTGTGCTTACTAGAAGTACTTTTAGTTGAAAGCAGTCAATGAAAAATACAGAATGTCAGACAAAATGTTGGAAATTCATCATCTGAAGTACAAAAAAGTGCATGAGTAAAGAAATGCATCATCTGTTGTGCAATACAATGCTTTCATCAACGTTTCCTATGTCTGGCAGTATGAACAGAGCACTTGCTTAGCGTTCTAGCTTCCTTATGTTCGAATCATGGTCAGAAGAGCTGAAATCGGGAAGACAGTGTTGCCATTCATTTGGACTTAATTTGTGTCATACCTATTCGTAAGCTAATCGTACCAAAAATGATCTTTCAGTCCAGGTGTCCTCCTGACGACTTCCGATGAGCCTATCGGGGCTCGATCTCTGGACCCAAAGATCGCTTTGCCAAGTACTTGACCACTGTGCCACGGAGACCACCCCCAGTAGAGAATGTCTGATGAAAGATGTCGATTTCAAACATCGATATAAATTGATATAAATCGTATTTGCTGACAAATTAATGTCATGACAATGCAGTGTCAAAAAGAGCTGACGCTTCCTAACCTGTTGTCATAACCGATATACAGCATGCATTGACTAACTAGTATCATTACTACGTATAAGTATATTTACTGAAGCTTCTGAAAAGTATAATTTTTGCCACAACTGAAGCCCCCCCCCCGTAAGGAAGAATAGTGACGTTAAAGCTACCTAGATCCGAGCCCCAAGTTTGGGGAAGTGACGCTAAAGCTACATAGATCTAAGACCCCATTATGGGGGAATAAATACGTTAAAGCCACCTAGATGTATTTCATAGTTAAAGATCGTCTCAAAAGTCGCAGTAGGCGATAAAGAAGAACACTAGAGCGAACCTCTATCGATTGCCTTTCCTGTGAACTTCTTTCATGAAATCTTACACGCTTCTTAAGTTGTGAGCTTCATCCCTACAAGATTCAGATGGAACGAGCATTAATAGAATGTGCAAGAATGGATTTCTTTGAAGCAATCCTGGATATGATTAGCAAATCCTGTGAAATCCTAGATCACATGTTCATGCAATGAAGCAATGCAATGTCCACATTACCGTTAACACGCAATTATCGCTGTTGAGACTGTATAAATCCAAGGATATCGAGTAGAGACCCTGTGGCTTCAATTTGACGCAGCTGTCTCACACATCTCGGCAGTGGAGGAGACATGGACACACTTCGACAGATTCTGCCCGACAGGGTGACATATTTCCACAATAATGGTGGCCTACGTGATAATCGAATCTTGACATTCCCGATTACATATTTTAAGGTCCTACGTGGAAAGACAACATATAACCGCCCCCGTTATATCACCAACTTGCAGATGATGGTTCAATTTGTAACGAGTGAATTCGTTAGTGATCCACGAGAAATGCTTCATCGCACCTTGCACAATCTGTCGTAGAGATTGCAGGGATTCTGAGAAAGGCTTGTGACAGCAGTCTTTTTTACATTTTCTTAAACAGACGCCTAAGATACCTACGCCAATTTTTCATTATGCTCGTTTAAATGAGTTTGAAAACAAAACTTCACATCCTAGGTGACATCCAAGTTAATGTTAATGCTTCATATTTATTTTCCTCGAAAACCACAGATTTACAAACTGTCAGCTTTTTCTCGGAACCCTACAGAAAAGTCCTACATGCAGTTCAATGACGAAGTTCAAATTAATTTCTGCAAGAAAATGTGTATTGGACTAGCGAATCGATTTCTATGGAGTCATGATCATTGCTTCTTTTAAGTTTACGAAGTAGGTAATGTCGTACTCAGGCAGTTCAATCTCTTTGTAAAAGAAGACAATCAAGGACGAACTGTCTAAAATAACTGCACGGTTAATTAGAGCTTTCTAGGATGGCATCATCTAACAAAAATTGAGGAAATAACGTCAGAAACGTGTTTCATGCAGGATCATTTGTAACAAATTGCATAATGTTGTAATCGATACCGCGCGAGAGGAAATTAATGTTCATAAGTATAAGCTACCCAGTATAATAGGAAATATTTAATTAAATCAGCAGTACAATAACCAATAGCAAGAAATGTCAGAAACAAAATGCTCTGTGAAGCGGAAATCAGCAGGAATTGAAGACAGCAACATGAACTACATTCAATTAGCTTTCCTCTAGATAAGGTTTAAAAGGTAATAAAATTGCATGCCAGCTGTGAGAACGGGTTTATTTTTATCTTTATTCATGTAACGAGCATCAGTGTTTATCAATCATTATGATCAATAGAAGAAAAATCACAAGCATCCTTTGGATTGACTGCCAGCCTTCACAGATCGAAGTGATATAATGAATGCGATTGAAAAAAGTAAATTTCATAGCTATAAGCGATCTCAGTGACTCTGAAGCCTTACACGTGCAATTTCATTAACGAACGAAATGAATTTTATGCAGCATCATTCATGAAGCATGTTATGCATTATGGATGGATTGGTGCTTTTTACAAATCCACAAAATTGAGAAATGAGATGTCGAATTTTCAGTTCAGCGAAAAGGAAAATTTTTACTTTCATCATTAGCATAAATGAACCATTAATCAAGAATGTTCTATTACCCACTTCTATCACACGACTTGTTCAGATCCTTCTCCGACTTGCTCGTTTTTATTATTTTTAGCAGATTTTTGAACAGTGTATATTTGTCTCTTGTGTCTCTTTTGAAAAAAACCAATCTTACCTCAGATGTAACTTCATTTGTAAGGATCAGGAAAACAGTTTTGGTGAACTTGAACATTTATCATCACGTACTAGCCATTTTCTTGATCCATACATGCATAGGTCGATGGGAGCGCTGATTGAATGACTTCATTTGATTCTTGAAATAGTAGTCTAAACCAGTGTCTCTGATGCAAACTTATCACCGCCGCGTAAAGCATATGAGAAACATATTCTCAAAATTCAATCAAATTCAGTGTTTTCAGTGATCTTCGGAAGGGGAGAATCAATTACTAAGCTCATCTACTTCGAAACAACCCATGTCATTTTATTATAAGTGTTGAGCTAGATAACAGATTTACTAACGTTCAATGAATCCTCCGTTTGACTGAACTCACCACAAGTGCACGGACTTTAATTTCCACCTCCCCAGATTGATAAAGTTCTTTCAAGACTGGTACGGCTTGCTGAATTACACCAGAACATTTGTCACGTTTACTACAGGACAAAACGATAGTTTCCAACGCCGCTCGTTGATGGGATACTCGATCGGACTGACACAGCAACAGCATTCCTTCCAAAATGCCTTCACGACCAATGACACTGATGCCAACTTCAAACGGTCCCTGAAACAGAATAAAGCTAAGTCGTATATATGGGACGTTGTTCAGATATTTCATTTCTTACATAAAAGAAACTGTTTTCCTTTTTGATTTTAAAAGGCTCTAAATAACTCACACAAGGTAGGTGTTGATGCTTGTTTTTAACTGCTAATTTTGATAGCCAGATATTCAACCAGACGGCCAGGCGGCTTCTGCTGCGGCCAGATGGTTTCACGGTGGCAGCCAGCTTTTACGTTCTTAATTTCATGAAGTAAAATTTCGTTCATTTTCAGTTTAACTGTCTGAATGAGTCTTACAGTTACTGTGTCTGAATTTTGCAATCATTCATCCATGTATTTCATTTGTCAGTGAACGGCAGTTACATTTACGCTGGACTATGACATGTATGTCACATAGGATATCTGGTGTCAAGGTCTCCATGTAGCTAGTGAGTTTTCAAATTTCTAAAAAATATCTCATTCTTGCAGTAATAATGCAATCACGGTTTAGTAAACAACCACTCCTAACTATACTGCATGAAACTTGCACGCCCTGAAAGCGAGGAAGTCGTCAAATAATGATTTAAATTTAATGTTTAACAATCAGAACCTTTTATCCATTTTTATTAGATAACACCTCTGAACGTAGGAAACTAGACATATTTCTTCTGATAAGTATTTTATAGTGTCGCAAAGGTGCAATCAAGTGCGATGTTTTGGTGATGGAACAAAGCCTTTTTTTGTCAATTTAAAGCAGAAAATATGTTTTCTTAATGACCTATATAAACGCAGTGTCGCATCCTACGATTATGAAATGTTTTATCCAAATATTTTTAGGACTAAGTGGCACAATTTAGTTCAATTGCTGCGGTATTGCAAGCTTAGAAGCATGTAATATCAGCATTTCAAAAAAAATGAAATGATCTTAATGTATCCAAAAAATCATTTCATATATACCATACGATGTACGACATTGGTAAGACCGAGAGTGACATAGAATTGCTTCGTTGGGTCTCTGCTGGAAGAAAAGCATAGTAACTAATACGCGTGTTTGCTTGCATTGCAGTGATGCTGCACTAAAAACACATTCACAATATTCACGCGTACGGTTCTTCAGCGAATTCTTCTGCCTTTGCACGGAAAAACGAATAAAAAGCATTTTTCAACAAAATTACCTTCGTTCCTTTCTCGACCATCATGCATGCTAATGGGGAAGTCCGCCCAGCATTCAAAGGGCCTTTAGAGATTTTCAGGTCGCCTTAGCGATTGGTAAGGGCACTAATAAGGTGGAAAGGTTGTTCATGAGGGCGTCATTGAGAATTTGTAGTGGCCAACACCTGCAGTCAAATTTTCTTTGCCATTTCAAAATGGATGAATAATTGAATAATTGAAAACTTGAAAAATAGAATATCGCCGAAGGAATTTCGAAGCAGGAAGGAAATTTATAGGTTACAACTACTGAAGTAAAAAGAGCATCAATAGTTTCGAATCATTCCAAATTTAAGGGTGAAAATACAGTTATCTTCGATGCTCGAGCTGCTTAAATTGAATGATGATTATGAGTATTCGCATAAGTTGAAATTATATCGACATTTTCAAACGATACATGATCAAATCCATAGTAAAGTCTTGTTATTTTCCATTATTATTATTCGCATCTGAATTAAACCCAACAACTTCCGCTACATGACGAAAATTTTCAAATTTTATAACCCAAGATACAAAGAATAAATAGGCAGTTCACGGTAAAACGTGAGATCAAAACACCATATTATTTGCATTATATAAATGGAGGTAGATTGTTGTTACATTACAAAAACAGTTGGAAATGTTGAGAAAGAAATGATACTTTGTGTTCTCATGTTAGAACACAGTGATATTTTATCTCGAATATCACCAAGAAAATGTAAATAGTCACGTTCAATACGAGTTTCGAAATCTTCCGAAAATAAGCAAATTATTGACTGTTTGGAGATAGCAATAAATGACTGGTACCGGAAATCGCATTATGATAATGATAATGATAATAAATTTGTCATATAGTATTCACATAAGACACAGAAATTAAACTTAAACCGTGACAAATAGAGAAAGCCCATGACGGGCAACAAAAACCAAACATTGATGAACAAGAAAGTTTGAGTCAAGCAATAAGTACATTTCAAATGAAATTAAAGAAATTAAGGGATCACCATAAGTCGTTGATGTGGAAATAGTTCGTTAAACGGTGCTTAAAGTAATTTAATGTGGGAGCAGAAACTTAAAGGTATGTCAACTTATTCCAATGCTTAACCACATCACTTGTAAAGATATTGTATTTCGTTGATGTTTTTGTCCTCTTAGCAATGATCGTGTAGGGATTGGTTCGGCATGGATTTCGCACGGAAAATGAAAAATATTCCTCAAAATCAAGATTGACAAGACCATTTAACATTTTGTGGACAAAAATCAATTTATATCTTAAGCGGCGGGATGACAACTTTAAAAGTTTCAGTTCATGCAAGCGATTTTTGTAGTCTAAATATCGCAGATCGCTGAATAATCGGCAAAATCGTCGTTGAATGTCTTCAATTTCATCTATTAACCCTTGCTGATATGGACACCACAAAATGCATAAAAACATTTTGTGCATAATGGCAATGTGTATTTCTTACACATAGGAGATAATTTATGGCACTAGCAGTCACAAAAAAGTGACCGATGTGCATTATAATATTCGATGGTCATTGCGATCTTCTTCTTTTAACGTCCATATTTTCCCACAGATGGAATCGAACGACTGATTGCTCTGGCACATGGCCGAACCATCGAAGCCATTCCGTAAAACCACATTTTTTTAAATGTCATCGCTTGATATATTGTCTTTCCACTTCATTCTAGCCATAGACCTCAACATCTTCCAACCATTTGAACATAAAGCATTCAACAACTTCGCCGTCAATGTCCATGTTTCGGAAACGTGCATCAGAACAGACCCGCTGCGAGCACTCTACATTGGTGAACCAATGGCATCATCTTATTAACAAGAGGCTATCTTTCTACTTTTTATACATACTGCGGACATTCGAGAATGCTTTCTCAACACCAGCTTCACACTCTAACACGTCTTCTGGGTACGAAAATTGCAGTACTTGTTTCATCGAATCACTTTCGTTGTCATTTACAATCCTCCAACACAAGCAGGACAGCCGAATTCCCGACCACTCCTTTTCCACAGCATACGCATTAGCATTTTACAGACTGGATATTTTTTGCGCTTCTTTCCCGCTACCATGACTTTGATATTTCTAGTGTTGATATTTTCTTTCTGATCAAATGCTCCGTTGGTTATGTATTTTTGCAATATTGATTCATTTTCGCAGTCAACTCAAGCAGAAAACTTATAGACATCAGCAGACGTGTGTTGTAATAATTGTAGTTACAATTGCAATTACTGTAATTGGTAATTGTAATCAATTACATTTTTGATGAGCAATTTGTAATTGTGATCTATTACATTTTTAGCCCTGTAATTGTACAATTGCTTTGCAGTCAGCACAGCTTGATGCGAATTCCACACGCAGTTTAAATTACCTGCCATGCTTAGATGTTTACCGGGTGTATAACTACCGGTACTTTTTTAAAGAAATTTATGACAAAACATATTTCCATAATCTAAAGTAAGTACTTGCCGGTGTTATGATATTCTTTCCTCCGAATCTTAATTGCCTAACTGGAAATGTAAATCAGAAAACTACCACTGCTTAAATTTTCCCCTCGGAAAAAGAGAGGCAAATAAATTCTTCTAGAAGTCAAAGCTGAAATCTTCCAATCAATTTAAATCTTACCAGAGATGTAATTACAAGCATAGTGTAAATTCTCCTTGAAGCCACAAGTCTTTATATCACAGCAGTGTATCTTCAGTTTGAATCGCAGTTGAGATGTACGAGTAAGGCGAAAACACTTGGGGGAGAATAAAAAGGTGGTCATTTAATATCATTGCTACAAGCGTCGTCCGCTTTTCCGGGGAGCAATTGAAACTAACCTAAGAAATCCGCCGGGAAAAAGAAATGGTGGGAAACGCATAGTGTAATGCTGAAAATCATGTAAAATGATCGCAAAGTAATTGAAATGTAATTGAAGAAAAACGGAGTAATTTGTAATTGTAATCAATTACATTTCATGAGTAATTGATAGAAATCTGGACATCAGCTACGGTGCAACAGCATTCAATCCGGTCTTTATAGTCAATTGCCATACAAACGTAGTGAATTTATCAAGAAATGCAAGCTATGGAGAGGCGTGATGATCTCAATAACATACACGTCAATAACCAAAATAGACTGACAGTCCATTTTGGTTATTGACATGTATGTTATTGAGATAATCACGCCGCTTCACAACTTGCATTTAACATTAATGAAGACTAACAGGCGAAATGTCTGCCACTTACGTATGTAGTATGTGTCCGGCGAAGTACAGGGTGAGTCAAAAAAAAACGTTATTTACCTTTTGTGGGATATCTATTATAAGTTACAATAAAATGCAACAACAGGCGGTTATGAACATTGAAAAAGCTGCTCCTCACAAGCTGTGGTTACAACAGCGACTCAAACTGAGCACCTTCCTGCTGAATGCAAAGAGAGCATCGTCGAACAAATGAGTCATAGGCCTTCATGCAGGCGTTAGATGTGAAAGAAGTAATTTCCTCTCGAATGCAGGCTGTCAGTTCTCTCGTATTTCTTGGCAGTCGCGCATACACTCGGTCTCTTAACGCTCCCCACAGGAAGAAGTCGCAAACAGTAAGGTCTGGAGAACGGGGTGGCCACTCAACTGGTCCTCTTCGACCAATCCACCGACCCGTCAGATTTTCGTCGAGGATTCTTCGACTTGCGTTGCTGTAGTGGGGAGGGGCTCCATCCTGTTGATAGAATCTGGTCTGGTTTTCGTTTCGTCGCAAGAAGGGAATAACATGCTGTTTCAGAACATTGCAGTACCGATCGCTGTTCATCGTTAGTTCACTGATGTCGTAACTCAGCACTCCAGTATGGTCTATCATGGCCCATACAGTGACAGATCTCCGGTCATGAAGCTTTTCGACGAAAGCTTTAGGGTTCTCAGTGCTCCAGTAGTGCAGATTGTGCTTATTTACAGTTCCATTCACATGAAAGACAGCTTCGTCGGAAAAAACTATTCGGAGATGGAATTGAGGATGCTGAAGTGAGGAATTGAGGATCCATTGACAGAATTCGAGACGTCGGTCGTGATCGTCATCTGAGAGTTCCTGGACGAAGGTTGGCTTATAGGGATGATACCTTTTCTTATGAAGACAGCGAACGACGCTACTTTGCGAGACTCCAAGCGTGTTTTTTTTTAATTTAGAGGTTTAATTAGAGGTTAAATTTAGAGGTTCAGGGATGACGACCTTTACTCGATGATAGGCTCAGACTCAGCGAAACTTTTTGAGTCAAGGTGAATATTTGGTAGAGAGATGACATGACTAGAGGTTCAATTTCAGAAAATGTAACGCACCGTGCGAGCATGATGTTTCATCAATGGATAGGAAGAGGAGATTCATTAGCATTAGATCATTAGAGTACAGTCAAAAATTTTCTAACAAACGGCAGTTGAACAAATTCGAAAATCAATAGTAAAAATACTTTTTAATAGCAGAATGCTTGAACTGTTTTATGTTCTGGTGACAGTAAAACAAAAGACTCATAAAGGAGTTGAAACGGTGAGAGAAATAGAGTACACAGCTCTTGACAGAGTATAAATAGTGTGGTCTAGCTGAAACACATGTCAGCAAAACAGTGCATATTGGCCAAAGAGAAAACCTAGCAGGTACCCTGTTCTGGTAATTCAAAATGCCTGTATATTCCACATAAGAATTTAAAGAAGTGCTTTCCGTATTGAAACAGTATAGATCCATGTTAACGTTTTGCTGAATATTATAACGCACAACGTGCTTTTGTCTAAGGGCAGGTGATCTTACTTCTTCAGTTTGCCTTGAATTTCAAATGAAGTGAAGTAATTTTGTCATGAGTTTGATAACTTCGAGCTTTAACCAAAGGTAAAGAGATCGGGACTGCCTCACACGCCGACTATTGGCATCCCCGAACAAAGAGAGAGGAAATGGCAAGTAATCTGTAAAATTCGAAGATTCAGATCACGTAAATCTTAATCTGAGGAGATAATTTAATATAGAATAAATGCAAGCCTGCATAACTACAGCAGTCGAAATATGAAATCGAATTTCATAAAGGAATCAATGACATTTGAAACAATCCATCAACAAAAATTACGATGTTTTATGAAACAAAATAGCAGGAAACAGTTGGTGTTGATGTTCTATCTATTCCACAACGACTTAAATCATTTTCCGTCGTAAAAATCGAAGCATTTGTCTTCACCTCTGTTGGAAATTTGAGACTTGTTGAATGTCAATTATATGAAAACAGAGTTGATAAAGTGCGACTTCACGAATGTCAGATGATCACATTCATCGGGAAATGAAGATGTTATAGAAGACAAAATAATTGTCAACTATTTCAACTTCCTCTATATCTCATTCTAGTCATTCTAGCCGAGATTAAAATCGTGACTTTAATCTTTAGAATGCATGTGCAATATGCATTCGATCTAAAAAGATATTCGAAACATGATAACGGATGCATTGTTATTAGTGTTGAATACACAGAATTGGATTCATCTGCGCGCGCTTCGGTTTCCTAGAAAGGAAGGGTTATAATATAACTATAACTATACTAGCTACATATTATGTAGCCTTAATATCGAAATGGCACATCACAGAGTCAGACAACTTGCTCCTTCTCGAATGGATAATCCGTGTATCGCTTGCTATTGGAAATGGCAAACAACAATCTGTCAGCAGAGGACACCAGAGCCAGTGAGAGAAGCGTGCGTGCTGTGATATCATTTCGCACACACCAAAACACACCTCGCTGTCTTGGCTAACAGTCAATTCAGTGTATGCACTATGCAGTGAGGAATGCTGAAAAGAGGATGTGAAATCATCAAGTGAACTAATTTTCGTACGCCTGCTACTTTCTTTAATAATGATCGGAAGGGCCGACATTATGGAGAAAACTTGTGCGCAATGATCTGAATTCTTCGAATCTGAAGGAATAATTGTGGCAATCGAAGCATTTTACTGGAACTCACATTAATACGCAAGCGACGCACGATTTTTTTTCCTATCTCTGTAAGGCATTAAGAATTCCTTTTTGACCACTTAATAGGTTCCTCGATGTGCCGGCGATTTCGAATTAATCACACTTCTAGCAAACCGAAGTAGACAAACAAAATATTTAATTTTGTGGTTGAATATCATCATGAGGGTTGCAGAGCCGGAGTCTCATGAAACATAGAGGTTTTAGCTCGAAGCAATTATGCTCGTATGATGCGTTGTTCTGTAGATTTCTTAGTTGTTTCGATACAAAATAGCCGGTAATTTAATGCAAAACTCAATTACAGAATAACATGAGCTATTGGGCGCATTCAATAAGATTAGATAGGACTTTGCTGGAATTAGCTGATCCCTTGTTCGCAGAACTTTGAAGTAATTTTTAAAGAGTTCAGATGCGATCTCATGCGGTCAAGAAATTATTTTGTTCAATCGATAAATTGATCGAAAATGAAATACAGAATCACAAATTTTAAAAAAAATGTCAGTCTCAGCGCTTTGTAATGCATACTTTAACACGTGCTGATGGATGAAAATCATACTCGTTTTGAGATAATTTTTGCTTGAAGTGTTTCAAATTGTTTTTCTAGTTTGTACTTCCCACGATCACCATTGTTGTAGGTTAATTGGTGAAATACTCGTATAACCACATCAATCTGAATATTATTATGAGCTCGGTAACGCGAATATCACTATTTAGGGTGCGTTGGACTCTGTAAAAATATCTGATGGCCAGTTAAGAGGAAAAGCTCACCTTTTTGTTTAAGGCCGATTTTATAAAAGGATAATGCGTTAATTGTGACAGCCTTCCTCTTAGAACGACTTCCGCCTATTTGGCTTCTTGCAAAATCATCCTTAAACAAAAATCGAGGAAATTTTTCTCTTAACTGGCTTGCTGACATTAAAGATAGTCTTCTGTCATGGATAGGGTGAGATCACGCCATGATGAAATTTCCAGAGAATTTTGATGCACCTTTCAGTCCTTGTTTAGCTCGAAGTCATACATTCAAGAGAAGGGAGACCCCAGTGACTGCAATGCTCTGTCACACTCCACTTTCCAATTCGAGAGCAGTATGAATTCTGATTGCAGTCTTCGCGATGTTTTTCTTAGCCCATACATGCAACGGCAGCGAAAGTCAGGAGACCGGCACGTCTGTGTGAAGTGTACAGATCTAGGGATTCACGAAGAATCTGAACACATGTGTCCAGCTGTAGCACGACCCTCTGTGTTCATTGGATTCACTGTTAAAAAATATACAAAAATCACTGCATAAAAGCGAATTTTAGCAGGTAAATTTGTGCAGCATGCATTTTTTGATGTGTACAAATAGACCTACGAGTATTTCATACTCATCACCTCTTCACACATTCTGCAGCTACAAGAGCTCTGTGAATTAGTTTCAGTTGCACTTTGCAAACTCAGTGAAAATAGATTTTCAGTTAGTGCTCAAAAAATATACATTATTTTCAATTTTTTCAAAGAGAGTGACTTAAAGTCTCATTCTTCTGAAACTGTTGGGAAAAATTTTCAACATAATTTATATTTCTCCCAATGGAACCGGGTACGTGGAGGATTCGGCTCCAGAGCCATTTCAATTCTGAAGCTGCATCAATCGCTAAGTAAGATATACACCAAGCTTCGAACTTTACATGGTTGCATATAACAAACCATCATATTATGAGAAGTAAATCAATAAAATTACGATGGGAATTCTTGTATCAAAGTAATCAGATACTGAAATCATAGCAGAATTACTAGTTTATGGGAGTGATAGTGACACAACTGTCTGAGATTGAGTGAAATAAAGGAGCTTCTAGCTAGTTCATTACAGAAAACAGCCAATTCACATCCACAGTGTAAATGGTGAAGAGCAAGGCTAGTTGCTATAGTTTTTATCTTTGTAATTGTGCACACATGTGACGAACGGATTGATCCAATCAGTCTGATCATTTTCTGTCAATTACATTTTGAAAATGAGAAAAAACTTGCATGTAGAATGCTTCTATAAAGTCAAATGCTCTTTCTATGGCAACTGTTTAAAAAGAATACAAAAATTGTAGCAATATGCCTGTATGCAGCACAACTGATAACTCAGTAAACATTCCTAACTTCCAAGATACCGACATACGCCTATCTTATTATTGCATTGTTGATGGAATCTCAAGATCCAATGCATTTGAAACAAAATTTCCAAAATTCTGGAAATTTCAGAGAAATCTAACCCCTAGTCATGGGTCAACTACAGATCTGCACAGGATGCTTTTAACACTGAGGGCGATCAAATTCAAAACGACCAGATTGTTAAGATAATCAGGTAGACGCCTTGAAATAGCTACCGCTCTAATAACAAGTAAATATTTAGTTCATCTAATCTTCCATGAAGTCTTTTTTGACAGAGTAGATCCACAAAACATTTCGAAAAGCACCATATTTCTTTGAATAAGAGACACAAAACGCAAGTCAAAACTAGCCTACTGATTATGTGCATGATGCAGCAAGCCTGCAATATAACATAGTAAAATTTGAGTATACTAATTCGTATATCCACAGTTCTAAGGCATCATTTTGCATTTAATTCTCATGCATTGATTGGGATGGACGAGCATTTGATTAGGGAAAGCAGGATAGAAAAAAGGGGTAGCACAAAATGCATCAAGTTAAATAGTTTGCATGCACACAGCTCAGAAGGATGGTGGTTGCCGGGTGTTCCCAGGGGTAGGCGAAGCTTCCTTGATGCTGGCATAGATGCCGATCTGTATCGCGATATGACGCCACTGCACCAGGTATTGCAAAGAAAAGTTGTACCCTTTTTTAATTAAATGGCACTGCCAAGCTTCGAGAAGCAGTGTCGTATTATTGTTGCTCTTATTATCTGCATGCATGGAGTCAACCTCATAGGCATAGAGTCAACCTGCATAGAGCATGCTCAGAGTCAACCAAAGAAAGAAATAAGAAAAAAGCCCTTGATAGAAAACGCATCAGTGAGCTGTTTAAACAATGAAAAACGCGTTCCTCATTCGGAAAAATATAATGGTTACTTAAAAAACACTTCACAGAATGTGAGTGAAAGCTAGGTATTATTTCAGGGAAATTTTCAATCATCACAATGTGAAAAGGCACTGTCAAATCATGAACTTACCTGTAACATAGTAATATAGTAACTTACCTGTAGTAGAGTACTGATGGCATTCATAGCTTCGACTTTGGTATCCAACATGTCGTCAGATAGAAGATCACTGGAATGGTAGACAATTATGAGAATTACACTACACCGATGATTATTTTTCAATGCGATCTAGATAGAACATGGCATTAATTGGCCTTCGCTACAGGACGTCTTGTTGATGTGCATTAACCCATTCTGAGATCTGTCTTTATTCTCACACCTGGTCTATGAACAAACATGACAGTCAGACATTTTGTCCACTGTGCGAATCGCCCTCTCCGGAGAATGACACGCGACGCAGTGTGACGCAATAAGGCGGAGTGGGCGCCTCACAAGATGTAGGCATCGTCTCTTCTCTGTTCCTTCAGAACATTGAACAACTTTCTACTGAATTATATCTGGTCTCCGTGACAGTGGTTAAGTGTTTGGCCTAGCAATCTTTTGGTCCAGAGGTCGAGCCTCAAAAGTGTCATTGGAAGTCGACAGGAAGGGCATTCGGACTAAAAGTACCACAACGCGCCAGGAAAGTCTGACAAAGTCAGCAGCGTCCAAGCACCCAGTATGGGGGAGCAGTGACGTCAAAGCTTCATATTCTTTATATGCAACTTCTTGAATAAACATTTTGCTTTCGTACCACAATTATCTCAGAACGCGAGGAAAAGTAATGAATACTGCTTATGACCAGAGGCAAATTTAGCGAGCGCATTTATTTTCGATTATCCGATATTCTAATCTGCTGAGTTTACAGCATTGCAATGCATACAAGTTTAGAATTCAAAGGTTTGACCTGACCTGCGTTTGAGCTTGAAGTCAGGATTCTCGGATGCAGACTAAACACTATCACAACGCCTCCACGCCGCGATCAAGGTGGTGTGCAGGGAACTGTTCAAATAGGACGGCGGGGAACGAGGAAGGTCCGGTGAATCCTTCCGTTGATTTTCATTCATAAGATTTTACCCAAATGTTGCAAGAGCACAAAACTTAAGTCATATCTTTTCACTGAATGCTGGAGATAGTGACAATCCAGAGGAAATTATCAAAAAGAGCAAACTAAATTCCTTAATATATCTTTCGTCATTTTACTATTTGGCCGAAACTCACATTATGAAGGCCTGACATTGTTCCTTCATCGAATCTCTCATTTTGTCGGTTGGAAGCTCCTCGAATATGCGATTGAGTAAGACTGCTGCATGCATTCTGGTATCAGGCGATACCTTCAAGCGAGCTACATTTGTTCCTGGGTTGTCAAGCGGTCGCTCAGCATCCAAGTCCACATCCTCCTGGCGGAATTGTGCTGCCCCAGCTTCTATTACGCGCGTTACACCATCAGCTGCTTCCATAAACTTCTTTGACCAATTGATGCCGGTTTGCCGACCGACAATGCCAATGACTACCTGCAGGAGACTGTCTCGACCAGCAGCAGACACTTTGTAACTGTTAGTCAGCTTTATGACCGCCTTCAAAATGTTATCAACAACTGCCGCAACTTCTTCATCTGCAAGCAGAAAAATATCACAAATAAGGAATGAAGCTGAATTAACGGGAACTGCCGATTTCAGCTACGTAAGATTCCACATCGAAATCATTCCTGGAAGCAGTAGTTGAGAGGAATACACGCATTAGGCTCATCGACCCTCAATTTTATCTCAAACATCGATCACCCTAAATACACTTAATAGACATAATAAATTGACATATTGACATCACAATGAATACTGATTCCCTGACAATATGATCTTGGAAAGATATTTCCTCTCACGAATATCTTGAAAAAATGACTTAGAAAAGTTTGAAATAAAAAATTACAGCTATTATGCAGACACGCATGCTTAATTAGTCTTTTTTTATATTCACTTCAAATTGGAAGCTAGCCCTGGAAATTCAATGATTGCTTGCTGTTAAAAATCACAATTTTACCAGGTTCTAAATGCTAATAATTTTTATTGTAGTGTAGACAACGATGACCAAACAAATTGTGAAATCTAGTTATTATAATTCTAAATTGCAGGACAATTTAAAGTACATGTAATGCGATGTTATTTGAAATTTCTGAAAGGTCAAACACAAATTATTTTGACCAGGTTTATATTTGAAGACAATATTTGCCTGAAACAATATCTTTCTGATGTGTCACTGACTACTTGACAGAGTTAGAAATATAGACCTCGAGCAAAATTTGTTTCTGAAATAGAAGCAGTCATTTGTTTCACATGGTTTTCATGACGTTGGAATAAATGTTTCAAAACAGTGAAAATCATTTTCCAACTAAATGACCTTCATGTAATCAAAGAAATTTTCTGCTGAACGATTTCGACTAAATGCCGCAAGAAGCTTAGCTCAGTCAAAAGCAGTTGCTGGAATATTGAAAGCTTGAGTGACCTAAAAACTGATGTGAAATACAACACAACATTAATTGAATCAAATATAATAAATGCTTCAGTTAGCTAATTATCAATTTAGATCAACAAATCAAAGTTTGAACATTTTGATGTTGCATCTCTGTTGAGAGACTCAACGTTTTCAAGCGGCCAATCTAATTGTAATTATGTTTGAACTCACTTAGGAGATGTGCTGATTAGGGATCTTTTAATTTCGGGAAGTGGAATTCCAAAATAGTTTCAACTTTTGATAAATCCTATGTTTTGATGAGCAGCTGTAAAAGCAAACCATGGTTCGCCTTACTCACCAAAATATACATTTTGTTGTCTTAATTTTGATGCATCTGCTAGATCCATAGCATCAAGTGATCCACCCAGAATGAGTAACCACCAGCTGCAACTTTAAATAGGGAGATGTGTAGATGTTGAGAGATGTGAACTAGGCCTGCTGACGATTCCTGAGTGATAGTGGATGAAATGATAGCTATTCAAGAATGTTCCCACTTTTCAACTGAGGATGCAACTCAATATTCTATTTATGCATTTTGTTGTCTTAATTTTGATGCATCTATTAGGTGCAGGACATCAAGTGATTCACCAAGAATGACTGACCACCGTCACTTACTCGGTCACAAATGTATGTCACATTTCAGCCTTAAATGCCTTCATCTTAGAAGGGGGCTACGAATTGCCCTCCATCTTCGGTTTTTCATTATAAAATCGCTTCGCAAATTTGTTTTGAGCTAACCTGGAATGCTGGCCTCAGCATCGCGGCTAGAGTTGACTGTCGAAAAATGCATTTATCACTTTTACGAATTTTTATGCTTGTGAACATTTGTGGCTACCACGGTTCTCCAAGTGAGATTGTGATAGACACATGATATTTTCTTATATGTATGTTTTCTTAATTACCAAAACGGGTGCATGTGCACGCGTTTTTTCCTTGTTTTCCTAGCGTTTTTTGGAAGATCTTTTTCCTTGTTCCTTAGACTCAGAATCAACTTCCGGCCTCCTATTTATCTTGCACTTTTCTCCAACTTCAGCGGAAGGATGACACTGGATCGAAGCCAGAGTGAAGACGACCCCGGTGATCAGCAAGGGTGTAATTTTGACGTCACACAGTGCAATCAATGGTGTCTCTATCAGGCGTTACACACACGCACACAGTTGTCAGGCGCCTGTGATTCGTCAGACGATGGATGCACGAATGAAGAACGCTAGCAAGCTGTCAAGATATATCAAGATAGGGCTAGCACAAAATGTCAGACGCATGCATTTCTTGCGTCATGGAACAAAAATCAAAGATACTCAGCGATTGTAATTGCGTATATTTTAATCAACGGATCCAATTTTGAAGAGTCTAAAGATGAAGAAACCAAGCACGGCGATGACAGTACTTCTTATGAAGAAAAAGAGACGTGAAATATGCGAATACGTGAAAAGCTTGAATAACTTCGAGCGGAGTATTAGAGATTGGCTGAATTCCGTCTAATTGACTAGTTAGAGCTAAGTCTGTCAGAGATTGGAATTATACTCAACAATTCAAAAATCACATTGCAAAACACATGACCAAAAACATGACCTAACAGTCTGCAGCAATTGCATATATTTACATGTATATTGATAAAACATCCTCACTTTTACAGAGAATTGGGTGCACCCACTTCGGTAAGTAACACAGTGTAGAAAATACTTAGATAATCCAAGGGTGAAGGTGAGCTTAGACATTACTCTGAAACTGCATTTGACTTTTGCTCAAATAAAATTCGTCATCTGGAATTTAAAGTGTTGATTTCGAAACTCTTACAAGGAGACGAAAAGCCTTAAATACTATACCGGCAGTAAACAGACAAAGGCAGATATGTCGAAGTATTTTTGTCGTTATAGACTCACCCATTTTATATTTTCGAAAGGGAGGCATCTGAAAATTCCGACGCTTCCTCTCGGCCTCATAGGCGTCTTTTTCTTTGTTGAATTTTGTTATCTGTGTGATGCCAACCAACAATGATTTCAGCACCGAGCCAGCACATATGACAACCTTCGGATCAGGCACAGTTGCCAAGCGGAGAATAGCGGTAGAACTAAGAACTTCCAAGACTGCCAGAGACTGAAAGGGAATATGAATCATTAATATGTCTGAACAAACACGTTCATTGTTGAAGCAAACAATCTTTCATGAAATATCTTGAAAAATCTTCAGGTTAGAAGCAAGCCTGTTGATGATTACAAGAACCTACGTTAACTTTAAGATTGCTGAGTGACCAACTTTAAGGTCTTTATTCTTTATTGATATAGGATGATAGTAGCTTCAGACAATCACAAACGAAATTACAAGAAATGGGAAACAACATTATACTTGACAAAGTGTTGCGAAAGCAGACAACTTTACAGCTGATGAACCAGTAGTATTTACAAGTTCAAATAAAACTTCAAATGCGATACTAAAGTTAAAAAAATTTGAAGGATTCGTGATCAGGAAGTTAATATGCATCGAGGAAATTATGCTCACGAATTGAACATAAGACCGTGACTATGAACACTTGTGAACATATTAACATGCCTGTCGGGCAAGTTTAGAAAAATGTTTGATGCAAGGTAAAATCACGCCGATGTGCAACATTGGAAAGACCAAGATGTTTGCAGAATTTTATGTACTGCTACAAATTTCCTTTCTCATGGAAGCGTAATTCCTTTAAAGCAAGATCAATCTTGTCAATTAAGTGAAAAGATCACAAGAGATACGATAAACATATGATCCTTTTGATACCAAGAAGAGTATTCAAAGCTCATGATGACAGGTGCTGAAGCTGACATACCGCTAATCACTGAGCAATATGTACAAGATTGTAAAAAACAATTTGAGATGTTGAATTAAAGTTTGAATTTTCTAACTGAACGAAGCTAGCAATGAGAGTTGCATGCGCGCATGACAGTCCACGAACTAGGCCGTGTAGTGCGGACTTGTAGTAGACGTGTAGTAGACTTCAAATTGATGCCATTTTGTTCTCGCATCGATCTCTAAGCATCACATTTTAGCCAAACCACAGTTGGCCGATTTACAGCTAATCACGTGTCATTTACTTATCAACAGTTTAACTGATGCCTACCTAAAGTTCATAAATCATAGCAAAACAACATCCAATTAACAAACTCAAAACGTCGACAATCAAAGAACCTTAATCAAACTCAGCAGCGCATTGAGAAACAAAATATACAGATGAGATGTCAGATAATGGCAGATACAAAATGCAGACGTAAAAGATACAACAAACCATCGCTTAAGGTGCAATTCGGTCGCATTTTTGACTGTCTTCATGTTGACTCTGACTTTCACTTAAATGGGACGCCTCTCGCGGTGTCAAGTTTGCTCACCGTATCCGAAAACAGATCTGATGACGTCATCTGGGACAATAGCAAGAAGGGTGAATCAGTCGTAAGGAAGGGTGTAAATAATATTAGAGGTGAAATGAAACTTTGCAGGACTGCGGGCCTTGCAGTAATGGTGAGGAGACACATTTTCTCACATCAGTAATCATTTCAATCAGAAATTCGTAGAGATAGTAGAAAACGTTCTTTGCTAGACGAATATATTTTTGTACCCGCTACTCGATCACACTATGTTAGAAGCAACTCACGACTAAATGAGAGTAATCCCAAAACAGTGGTCTCCTCTAGTGGCACACGTCGTATGATGTCACGCAATCGAGAAATGTGCATTGAGTCGCTGCTGTGTGTAAACAAAAGTTTGTTATTTATACATCGCACATCAATCACCAATCCCGCAAACCCATTCCCAAAATCAGTACAGTTACACTGCATCAAAGGGATGCCCGTTCCTGAAGACTACGAATTAAATCACTAACATCATTCCACGTACATTTTCGAATCATCATTCGACAGTTCAAACCTTTTGAACCCTCTCAACCTTAACTTCAATCAATGAATCAGCTATGTGCCAGGGACGAAAATTGTTCGAAATTGAATGACATAACATTGGACTTTACCATATAATTGCACTAAAGGTGCCTGTCATTTGTAAAAGTACTTAATGCATTCATTTGTTGACGACATTTGGGTGAGTAGTTTGATTACTTGAGTCGCAAAAAAACAGAACAACGTAAAAGAGCTGATTGCAAAAGTGACCAATATATTAACTTTAATAACAAATCGCCCCATGTGTTGCAGGCCTATTGCTTCGTCACATTATAGGTCTTTACCATAAATACATGGACCATTTCTTGACTACATCCGAAGTTTTATCACTGCTATACTTCTATAATTTCGACTTGTTTTGATAGAAATATTTGCTAAACAGCAAATGATAATATTTCAAATGTAAATGTTCTCTCAGCTCTCATTGCTTTCTGATCTTTCCTTACGGTGTTGATGTATGCAAAACTGAGGTTTGACCTAAAAAACATCCAGAACATACTTAGCACAATTATAAAAATTTCTAAAATGAACCGTCATCATTAAGTCAGTATTTTAATTTCACTTTCCATTAATTTAAATTATTCAGATGATTTCAAAACGCAGATTATTTTGCTGCACCAGTAAAAGTCGACCAAATAATTTCGATAATGCTTTTACTCCTGCTGCTCTCACATGTCATAGACTAGAAACAGATGCTCAGATCCGAAGATGCTTGCTAACATTCTTCAAATTTTTCACGAACTTTGAAACCTTCCACAAAGAAATCATCACTACAGATGCTGGACCACATTTTCGTTTCACATTTCGATTCTCTGAATGCTTTCAACATCCTTCCTTTACATAACTTAGAGAAAACCTGTTTAACGTTGTGTAGAAAATAAATGCCTAGAGACCAGCAGCCTTCTGAATAATATCAGCAGGTTAGAGGCAAACAGTAACCATGCCCTAACTATTTCTTATTACTAAAATAGGAGGAGCGTACGTCGGGCAAGTACTATCTGCTGTATTTACAAGCAAGTGTGATGTCTAAGAAATGTTAAGTGATTTTGACACACACACACTTTTACATAGTCACATGTTTTGTGCACAAACAGCTGATATAGGATCTATCTTTGAATGCGGATGTCTGCCAAGTTAGAGAAAGGTAGAGAAATCATTGAGGAAATGCTAAAATTATTAAATAATTGACTAATTTTTAGCATGCTAGCATTATCGAATTTTTAGTTGCAAAACATTTTTTGGACGACTACACTCCACATTGATCATTCAGCCCCTATCCGCGAAACATCAAAAAAAAAGTCCTCAGGCGGCCTTGTATCCGTCAAAAACAAGAAGAATTACAGTAGGACATGTATACGAGGCATTCCCCTCCCCTTCAAATTTCTTTATCCGACTGTTATTCGTGATTTCTATTGTTTGCAATGACGAACTAGTTTCCGTCAACCAATTCCCACAATCTCGAAGTCCTCATCTTCAGATGTCTATTGTATATGGATGATGACTCATGGAATGTCTTATTTTGACACGATCTATGTCTGCTATTCACTTCCGGAGCGACCATCTTCTCTGACTGGTGAGCAGCTTACCAGTTGCTCCTTCAGCATGTCAGCAACATTCACTCATGAGACGGTCAATCACTCCGAAAGCTTCGTCGCTCCTTCTATAATCGCTACAGCAATCACGTGGAGGCCCTGTGGAGTAGGATCAATCGACCAATGAAACATGTCCGGCTCACAAGGACCTTTAAGATGGTCTCGCTTGGACGAGGCTATCTATCAGGAATACTATGGCTTCCACACCAGAGACGCATGGAGCAACTGGAACATACACGCCTATTAGCAGCGCATGAGTGAATGTCGACCGCTAGGTTGAAGTACTGTATATATAGGTACACATTTAGTGGAAAACAGCGCTATTTTGAATTTGGGGGGAGCTGCCTTGTGTACATGTCCTCCAGAATCCCACGTTTGGTGAGACGAGTTAGCGAACATGAATTTCGATGACTTCTCATTTTGTAAAAATCAAACCAACCTATTCTGAGCACATGAGTTACACCATCACGCATTTCACTAGTTTCGTCATTTGTTTTGCAACAACATACTGACATAAGCAATGGAAAATGCCAATAATATAAAAAAATTGACAGTTGCCCTAATTCTTCATAATAATCGCCAACGAGTAGAACCCGCAATAATAGGAATGTGAAAAATAATAATCTGCTGTAGATTCTGTTTGGAAAAATATGAAAGCATGAATTAATCGAATCCTTGTTCACAGTTGTCACATAGATTTCGTGAAAACATTTCGAAGGAATATTTATCAAATTTTACCCTTATCGGTTTGTTGGCAAACACAACCATATCTACCTTATGAAAACTGAAGCTAATTTCGGAAGGTTCTGAGAAGAAAATAAGTTTGAGAGACACGCACACTTCTCTCAAGTCGAAATTGACCAAGCTCGTTATACGCTCACTGGACACGTTCTTTACCTGATCCAATAATCGCCATGTCATGCGAAAAATGACCGACAGAACGACCAGTTTCCTATATTTCGGTGAGATCAGTATGAATATCAATCTTCAATTTGACGCATGGCAAAGTTCATGATTAATTAGTCGTCTGCAAACCTCAGCCTTCAAAAAAACTAAGCAACGTGACTTGAATATTCAGAAATATACAAATTCGTCATCTATCCTTCAGAGCTCCCCATTAATAAATTAGCTTTGATATTAACAGGTCATTTTGATATAAGGCGATACAGTGACAATGACTACTTAGGCACTGAATTTCGTTTGAGAAACCCACATAGCATGATCAATTAAGAACTTGACTAATAATGAAATCACCAAGGCTACTTGTCTTGACATGAAACCACCAAGATTGAAATTATAACATTGACCTAAGCGATGTGGAGGGCAGAAGCTCAACTACTAGATTATTTTTGTAATTTATTACATTCTTATATCGTAGGATTCATAAACTAGTTATGCATGTATACAACTACTAAAGTCATTTAGCTGGACCAAGGACTTTTCAAAATCATTCGCTTACAAGTTGAATATCACATCAAGGTAATTTTCAAAATAATTTCAAAAGCTCTCCATCATGTACCGTCACATATTCTAATAATACTAGATTTTCCAATGAGAAAAATGCTCTACAGCAACTTTGATTCCAACACTGTACATGTACTTCGTGCTACATGTCACAATTAAAAAGAGAAAAGTAGAGAATCTATGCAAAATGAAAGCATGTAAATAGAATTATAAATTATGCTGATACTATGATTTTGTACGGTTGCTTACTTGAGATCGATCGCGGTGCTTCAGCTGTTTTCGCCAAAAATTTGAAATTGTTGCTGAATTAAGCTAATGTATTCAAATTTATAAGTCCTGACCATTGCTAGCAGTTATGCTACTGAAGATGGTCATCAGACTGAACAAATTTGGCAACAAAGAGCAATTAATTGCAACTGATGAATTTCCATAAGACGAAGCATCATCGTAGTAAGAAAAGCTGCATCTAGACTTTATTGGCTGCATGAGTGATATACTGACACAATACTGCTACTCCTCTAAAATATCCAAAATTCTGCTTTATTGATTTACGCATAAAATTGAGTTGAATAGACTTTGACTTCAATCTACGGAAGATAATTTATAAGCTTCTCTACCCGATGAATAATGAAAGAATAGATGTCAAGTGAAAATTATCATATTCTACAATACCGACTTTGATGGATACATGTACATGTACATGTACATGTACATGATTTAAAAATTAAAAACAACTTATTTTCAATGCTTTTCTTTCGCATGACAGACAATCAGCTTATAAAAGATCAACTTCTAAACGCAGAAATTGTAACCAATAATCCATTGAACCAAGGAAAGCACTTGAAACACGAACTCGATAGTACATAAAGTGCACGAACGAAGTACTCGCAACATGAAATTTCTAGCACCAATGAAGAAAAAATGAAAGTAACTCGTCTTAGATTAGGTACATCTTCTATCCACGAGTGACATTCAAAAAATGACAAGGACTTTTAACTCTAATTAGCTCTGGATTCAGCTTTATCTACCTAGCTCATTCCTTTTTTGCCTCATTCCTTTTGTTTCACCTTCCTAGGGTTATCGCTCGTTACTCCAAAAGATTCGTGCAAATACAACAGCACCGAAAGAGATGAATGTCCGTTTTGATTTCAATAATTGCACGATATCCATAAATCCACATCATGTTCCTTCATCACACCCACCCAAAAACGAGCAGAAGAAAAAATTTCGGAAAGTGTCAGTATAATTACCAGCGAGTAATTGACAACATAGGTTTTCTACTAAGTTGATTCATAAATTACGCGTAATCCGTACAGAAATGCTGGCAGGAAGGCAAAAATTATGTTTAAAATATACTATATCTCATGTGCAAAAAGCAAGTTGTTACACACATCTGATTAATATATCTAAGAACTGCTCATTTTATTTTAGAACAGA
Source organism: Prostheceraeus crozeri (assembly GCA_907163375.1). NCBI lineage: Eukaryota > Metazoa > Platyhelminthes > Polycladida > Euryleptidae > Prostheceraeus > Prostheceraeus crozeri. The sequence continues at coordinate 306,259 of CAJQUW010009819.1, read as the reverse complement.
ACACCATGAATAATCGCCTGTTTTACCTTCGCTGTCGAGGATGTCGGAGTTATTCATTAATGATAAAACATGTAATCGATTCATCATTGACACTATCCGGAAGGGGTTCTGTATTAATAACGAAAGTCCTTACTGTGATGTTACCAGATCGAAACGATAGCAGACATAAATAGACAAATATCTTCAAAGCGATTTCCCTTAAGTGAATAACGTATTTACGATATAATTTCTACTTCATAATTAACTAGGCCAGCATTAAACAGTGATGTAGGCTATGCAAAATATACAATTCACTGTCACATCGGTTGTCACCAGACAGTAGGGCAATAGTTACATGGTTATTAATCAAACATCTCTGTTTCAAATTGATAAATGAAGAAAACGTCAGACAGCAGAAAATAAAGCAGAAAGTCAGGCTCTAGTTGTTGCGAACTTTTATCACCGGAACATTTCCTGCAAGAATAGTACTTTCATTATCAATACAAAATTGGAAGGGCGTTTATAAGCTGCAGTAACCAAAACATAAAGTTCAACGTGGAAATTGATTTCTTCTGGTAGCAATGTTATATCAGAGATGAGAGTTCCGTCATTCCACACATGCATAAATGTAAAAAATAAATAAAAAAATGTATAATTCTTATGTGTGAAAATCATGATTTAGCTGTAAAAACGGGAAGGAGCTTACAGAAATCGATTAGAATACAAAGTCATAATATGCAGCTTCTGCAAAGATATAACTATAGAAACTGTATTCCACCTTATCTGTGAATACTCGATGTATAGCAATATCAGGTCACAATTCACGCCTTCTATCATTGTTACACATTGGTATTGTAAGTGTGCAATTGTGAACGCGCTATCGATCTCGATATTTCACGTACAGCACTGATCGACAATTCGTCGCTGCGTCCATATCTCTTGCTGCACACTTGCAGATCAGAAATAAGCAGTGCTTGATGAATTGAGAGAGCTTCACTTTCAATAGATGTAATCAACAACCACTAATGTCACAACGTATAAGAATCTCCCGCACACAGCGATCAGAGATATCAAAGCAAATATGGAACGATTCAGTTTTGTCTCATCGCAAGAAATGGAGAATACAATTACCTCTTCCACATCCATCAATACAAGACGAAATACGAATTGGGCCGTTAAGTTATATGAAAATTGGAGCACTTGGAGAAATACAATGGAAGAACGGAAAGTTCCATCAATTAAAGACATATGGACAGCATCAAAATCTGAAATAGCTTACATGTATGCATTAAAGCACTTTGTATATGAAATTCACCGAAAAGACGGAAGCGAATATCCACCCAATACTCTGTACAACGTAATATTGGCTTTTCCAGACTGTTAAAAGAACGACCCGATTACAACCCAATAGACAAAGAGGACTAGTCGTTCAAGTATTTCTTACGTTCCCTGGATGCCCGCATGAAAGACCTTACTGCCAGAGGCATAGGCAGTGCTCGGAAGAAGGCTGATCCAGTGTCAATTGATGATGAAACTGCCTTGTGGCACAGTGGTGCATTTTCTATGACCGACTCTGCTGGGCTTATCAGAGCAGTGTTCTTTTACAACTGCAAAGCGTTTGGATTAAGAGGACGCGATGAACATCGACGTATGGTTATTTCCCAAATCAGCTTCAGCGAAGACTCTTACGGAAAATACGTTCAATTCACGGGACACGGCAACTAAGTGTATAGTGGCGGCATTCAAGATCGAAAAATGGAGGATAAGTCTATCAAACAATATCAAATTGAAGATAATACGCGCTCCATCTACAACATACTGCACTTATACATAAACTGCTTACGAGAATCAACGATTTCGGATGGTACCTTTTACCGCCGACCTCTGAAGCCTCATGCATTCAAAGTGTAAACCAAGATTTTTCCAGCAGCCGATGGGAGTCAATACCCTGAGTAAATTGTTGCCGGAAGCAGCTGAAATAGCAAATAAAAAAGGAAACATTACTCCTCATTCTGGCAAGGTGACGTGTGCAACCCAATTGTTCCACCAGAAGGTTGAAGAACAGCTCATCAATAGTCGCACTGGTCACAGATCAAATGCTGTGCCTGCGGCCTCGATAAACCAAGGTGCAGCAACCTATAATTGATATCAGGAGGCAAGATTTCTAAGATCGTCTCTTCTTCTTTTTGACTAGAAAGGAAACATTGGAACATGTAGTGTTTATTAGATGGCACAATCTACTGACATAATACCATAGCAATCGAACAATGAGCAGCCAATTCAACGATAAACACGCCAAATTGTGCGAAGCCTCAGTGACTTATCATCGGAAGGGCCAACATGATCGAGAAAACTTTTGCGCAATGATCTGAATTCTTCGAATCTGAAGGAATCGCCGCGATCGGAGCATTTTGAAGGAATTCAGAGCAATCCGCAAGTGACGCACGACTATTTTTCCTATCTCTGCAAGGTATTAAAAATTCATCATTGCCCACTTAATAAGCTCCTGCATGTGCCATTATTTTGATTCAGTTTGCACTTCTAGCAAAGTGATGCAGTTAAACAATCCAATTCTGTGATCCAGGCAGTAATCGACATCAGAAATAAGACATTGTTGCGACACGAATGACTGCATAAACGCAACTCGCGAACATCGCGATTAGGACTTCAGTCAAACGTTGATATCACTTGCGTCAGTCAGTTCACGAAGTCCGAAACATCAGTAAATAATTTGAAATTCTATCATCATACGCTCCTTTTTAGGTAAGATTCTTTGAAGTGTCGCTTACGTTTTATGCATAATGTATACATATATCCCAAAACATGCTTCACGCCTTAATGCTTCATCTTTATTATTAACGAGGTCCGGAACGAGAATTTGATAAAGTGCACATTCGACAGAAATATATGTATAGTATAATATAATAGTATAATATGTATAGTATACATATATTTCTGTCGAATGTGCACTTTATCAAATTCTCGTTCCGGACCTCGTTAATAATAAAGATGAAGCATTAAGGCGTGAAGCATGTTTTGGGATGCCTTTGATGAATTTTTGATACCAGACCGTTTACATTAATAAATTTTCAAAATCTCCAATTGCGTTTATACAATTCATGACTTGTGCTTTGATTAAATCCATACAAATATTCCGGCAGCCAGAACGAGTTTCTGCAGGGAACGAGGCCGAAAGTGAGACTTTCACAGAATGATGTGCACCCTAAGCCTACTACGAATCGGCATGTCTGCCGCGTTCTAGTGAGTTCCTCTTCTTGTCAGACAAGATCAAAGAAAAACACATGTAAATCCAATGAGACGCAGACTGCAGTTTTTGGTTAAAATGAAATTTTCTATGTTTTCTCTGATTAAACGAAAAGTATTAAGCCCAGAGTCATAATTTTTGACATGAAATGTCTTCAGTTCATTTTCTATGATGTGCATGTGCTTTTATCATGCATCTAATCGGTAATGTATATGAGACATTAACAGGCTCGCCAAATCTAAATGCGTTTAGCTTTATAGACAGGGGTGCATGAAAATGAAAGAAAATGACCTGAAGACATTCCATGCCATAAATTATGACTCTGGGCTTAGTACTTTTCGTTTGATCCGAGAAAACATACAAAATTTCATGTTAGCCAAAAACTGCAGTCTGCGTCCCATTGGATTTACATGTGTTTTTCTTTGATCTTGTCTGACATGAAGAGGAACTCACTAGAACTCGGCAGACGTGCAGATTCGTAGTAGGCATAGGGTGTACATCATTCTGTGAAAGTCTCACTTTCGGCCTCGTTCCCTGCAGAAACTCGTTCTGGCTGCCGGACTAAACCACCACTGCATGTTGAAATTCAAATGTCCTCTACTTCCAGTGCCTCAATTATCATTTCTTCACATTTCATACATTTTTTTTCTTTCATTTCACGTGTATATATATTCCATTTCTTTATGTAAATGTAGAATTTCATCTTTGCCATCATTCTGTATTTGTAAAAGTCATCATGTATCATCTTATGCTCGTGTTCTCTTTTTTGAGAAATAAACGATTTGATATTTTGATAATTCATTGTCATTGGTAGGCATTTGTCAATGAAGATTTTTTTGCTGACCGAACTGCACACCAGCATAAATAGTTGGTGATATTCGTCTTTCTTTAGAACATGTATTAGTAAATATGTAGGCCTAAAGATTCACACTTAAATATTCTACAAATTTCGCCCTTATGAGGGGACACTTTTGAAGATGTCCGACTTTGTGATCATTTATAGATTCTCAAAGACATCATCCAGTTTTCTCTAACTTTCTCCTAATGTAAATGAAAAGCGTGAATCTCCGGAAATCAGACAATAAGTCTCGTTGGAAGATAACTAGCCTATGCATGAATTCTGAAATGAAAGATCATGAAGCTAAATGTGAGTGAATTTCATAGGACAAAATCAATGATTTTTAGAAAGCTTCTTAGAATTTTAATGTGATCATTTCTGGCCTCATTCATCACGCATGTACCCTTCATAGAAGACCTTTGAATGTTCGTGCATTACATGTATAAGCCAGCCTCCTGAATCGAGAAATTGAAGAATGACCAGAATGAATGTCATGGTATAGTCATCTCACTATTTGGCAGGGTGGATTGAAATGTTCAAGAGCTTGAATTGAGAGGCTTTCCTGAAGACATTATGGAGCAGTTAGTCAGTTAAGCCTTCACCTCAAAGAAAATGCCAAAACCACGGATATCCATGATTCCTCAACAAAAGAAACAAGCGGTGCTCAGAGCTTTTAGACGCTAGTTAGACGAGTCATAATCAAGAAACAAATCTTAATAAAATAGCTAAATCATGTTTATTTATCAGTGAAAGCGCGTTATAGGTGACTTACAAAGGCACCGACATATCATAACAGTACTGCAATTGTTCTACATGTCATGGAATGCAGTTAAGTAAATGAGTCCATTACATGAGCAACAAAGTAAAATTCCCTCACTTGTTATTGAAATAGAAAGTGACTGGAAAATACGATAAAAAATTAAATGATGCATCGCATGACAAGGGATGTATCAGAGAGCGTTCCTTTTTTATATTAAACGGATGTTGCAAGTCTCGGTTAAATGGTCGTCATTTCTTAAAGTTTCAGTACAAAATGTTAAATGCATTAGCTCATTGCTTACTTACCATGCATTTTCAGACAGTAGCATTAATTTAAGTTAAAAAAGTAACTTCTCTCGACCGAAAGGTGTTAAAACTAGGTTTGGCAATACGTTGAGCTTTAATCTTTAGTTTAACCATTTTTCGGGCAGAAGATTTGCTGAAATTATCAATTATTTAGCTATTTCGAATATTGAACTTGCCGAAAGAGCGTAATTAGTAGTACAAATCGTACTCTTCATCCGACGCTAGTTTTGACGATTTATTATCAACTATTTCTACAAGCGAGGCTCAAATTGATAAGATTGTGACATTAACCTTTAGAATTTCAGAAGTTAATGAAACATTTTGCGATGGTTTGAAGTCTTCAAAGTTTCTTCAAGTTTCGGTGGACTTCAAAGCATGTTCATTCTTCTGCATGTATTATTCCCTTTTTCGCCGTTGCGGATTCTGCATCTCCACTTTTCTCGGTTCATGGCATTTTTATCCTTCCGGTCAATTCTTTTCATGTCCTCGTACGTGTGACAGCGATTACACAATCGTCTTATGTGTATTCTTTTTTCGCTTCCTCATCTTCAGATTTCCTACCCGTTTCTCCACATATCCATCCTCTTTTCTTCGCACAAGTCCGAAACAGTGCAGTCGGCTTTCTTTTAGAAATTGCTCAGTAGGTGGTTGAAGTTGGAGCATCTTTCTAATCTCAACGATTTTACATTATCTCTTCGTGTCAGTCACTCTATAGTATCGAAGCATCCTCATCACTCGAACTTCCACTCTGCTCTCTTGACTCCTGACTTCTCGTGTGGAGGATACCGTCACCTCTTTTCAGTGCATCAGTGCTGGTCTCACGATCTTCCTCTCAATGCTGGGCTGGAGTTCTTGCCGTACACCACACCCATCTATATAACTCATTCATAAATAATCCTGTACATCAAATACAAATATGTATTACACATAATTACTTATCAACTATTAACTCAATTTTTTCAATACAATGACGTAAATCCGTATTAGTCCAAGGATTCGAGGGATTGAATTCTTAACGATGTTTATTTGCATCGCTCAAACTTAGCATACAATTCTAACTTCTGTTAAAGACATTCCTGTCGTTTAATAAAATGACGTTTCGGTACATATTTCGGTCGTGACACAAAACTTTCATTAAAAGATAAGGTCAATCGAGGAACGTAAAGATTAAAGAACTAATTAAAACATATCCTTCAGGGAATGATGAGGTAATCCTCTTGCAACAAGCAGCAGTGGAAAGCACTAAGTGAATTACATGATTGTAAATTAGAAAATAGAGGAAATCCTGAGTAGGTGGTGGACAGCTCTTCATTAGAATACGAGTAAGAATGATGTCAGGAAGAGTCCTTTATAGACTACTTAGATAAGCGCTATCAATTAAAGAATATATTCGCTTCATGAGATACGCGCATCCCGAATCGCGAAATAGAATAATTCTGTTGATATTTCAAGGTTGCTTACAGTAATTTCATTTTCCTTGAGCTAACAAACGGTTTAACATACTCACTCTACAAAACAACCGATACCTGAATCGGTTTCGTATCATAAAAGCAGGCTTGTGGCGCTGACATTTCGAAAATTTGAGAGTTTTTAGTGAAAAATATATGATGGTATTCTGCACTCCTCCGTTCTACATGAGTTTATGACACTTAACAAAGACATAGAAAGTTGAAGTTTTGAAACCTCTTGACATCGGCCTATAAATACAAGTGATGAGATAGAGCGCTATGTTTTAGCAAGGATTGTACATTTAGCTGATGCAAATTTTTCATCGAATGGCTTTATTTCGGACAAAACTGAAGAGGATGACAATCTGAACAATATAAATATTTTGTAAAGAGCCAAATTTTTTATCTTCAGATATTGAATCATCGATAGCGATAAATTTCACCTGCCACTTGCAGCTTCAGGCAACTATTGAAGAAATATCGATACAAGCGAAATTTGAAATCCTATCCAACAGTTGAATCAGTGCAAATTTCAAATTTTTCTTGTATCGACATTCCTTCAATAGCTGACTGAAGATAGCTGTTGATGGCAGCTGAAATATATCGCTATCGATAATTCAATATTTTAAGATCATAAAAATTTGGTTCTTTCCTAAATTATTTATATTTTAAATGTCTGGCCAAAATCTATTCAGAACAATCTGAACAGCCACACAGTTGAAACTACTGTATAGTATATGAGCTAACAAGTTTTCAGACAAGTTCAAAATTGTCTAACACACCACAACATAAACATAAACAATTAAGTGTATTTAAGCTTCAATGCTGTTCTGAAATAAAGCGGCTGTTCAGTTACACAAAATATTGTGCTATATACTTAACGTCTGTCAACAACCTAAGAAATATTCTTTCAATGTGAAAAACTCATTAGCATATCTACTACTTTAAAGTTTCTGTAAATTATGTCTTGCAAATCAGCTTCATTTGAGTGAAGCATGATAAAATTCAGAAGAAATAAAGGAAAGAGAGAGGGTGTAGCAGGTCCGAAAAAATGTGAAATTGTAGAACAGTCACCATAGGCGTGCAAAAGGTTTGCTTGAAAGAGTCTTTTTTAGCAGCACTGTACTGGCGAAAAAAACCATCCGTCGGCAACTGTTTCGAAGGATAAATAATTAATTTAGAAACCGGCCGTCGGCCGGGCACCTTGGAAAAAGAAATAAATTTTGGAAGGCCGATTTTTTGAAAAAAAAACAACTTGCCAAACAAATACTGCTTCTTGCATTTCAACAATCTCAAAAGAAATAACTGCACTATTATAAAACACTAAATGTACCACGATGGGCACGAAATTTGTCTAGTACTGCAATGTATTTGCTCACTTTTTTGGGGGCCTCAGTCCATACGCTATCTTTATTGCCTCTCTATAGTTGTCTCGTTCTGCCGTGCACCTCGTCTTCGGAAGTTGAGGTCTCCAAGGAATCAATGCCATTCTTTTCCCAGTTAGCAAAATGTTCACTCACGTTATCCTAAATAGGAGCAATGTAGAGAATGACGCCAGCGCCCGATGGCGTTTCCTGATGACTTGTTTTACTTGATTTGTGATGCTCAATGAAATTGACACGCTTCACATTGAAATTCGCGCTCAATAACAGCTCTCTAGTCTAAAAAAGGTGTAGGCTATTCACTGTGTACTTGTAGTAGTTGTTGATCTGAGTACTGTGATAGAGATGAGTAGTGAAGAAAAAATTAACTGATTTTTAGGCCTTCAAACACTAGCCTCCAGAAATAATGAATTTGGAAAACGGCCACGGGCCGGCTGCCTCGGAAAATAAATAGGCCTAATTGGCCGGTTGTTTTCTCGTCACTACAGTACTCTCTTTATCTAATTGCACCTCTTCGGAAGGGTCCGTCTGAAATTGTTGTCTGGATATTTACATTGGTCAAACATCATTTGCATCTCAAAATAGCGAGAAAACTTGCCTGTGACAAGCAGATTATACAGCGGAGAGCCTATTCTACCATATTCCCCTTTAACATCAGTAGAATTTAGTGTATACAAAAAATACTGAATTCAATCGAATGAAAAAGCAACGAAAATATCAAATTCGCTTTATATCTTCATGTTTTAGTGTATAAGCAATGTTGTAATTGAAATCTATATTATTCCATCAAAGAGAAAAACAAAATTGTTCTGCGATGTGCTGTATATGAATAACTACTATGTTGATTTGTAGGCCTATTCATTTTGCATGACAAGACTGTCCTGACAATCCAATTTGCAAGATTGCAAAATATCGACCTGTTTGTCTTAAATATAACATTTACAAACGTCGAAGAGCAATACTGCTTCTCCTCTATTTATCATCCAGCATGCTACAAAGTTCCCATTACTTCATCATTACCAGTATCTTCATTGAAATCTATCTGCAATAACATAGTAGCAATGTCGTAAACAATGTGATAGATAATTAATTATCAACATCAAATTGTACTTTGAAAGTTTTGTCCACACAAAACCACAAACCACAAATACTTTTCCGGAAAATTCGGACAAATATCCACCATCCGATCGATCATTTCAACATACTTAATGAAGACAAACGAATATGGGGAAGTTGTACATATTAACGGTTAAACTCGCGCATATGCAAAGTCACTTGACATTAACTTGTGACTTGGCATGCCTATTCCTGATATAGAAAGATTCTTGGTTTTGAAAACAAGTACGCAATTTCTCTGAGAGAATTCACACTTAAAACGAGCAACAAACAACGATCGAGATTCGACCAAAAGGCATGAACCGGCCATACATCGTGGGTGGAGATTAGTTCACTATCTCAACTACCTCACTCATTGACCTAGTTTATATTTCTTGTGTAGTTTCAGAAATTCATTATTGTCAAAATTAACTACCATTATGATATAAATAAGAGTGAAAAGACTAATTGAGCAAGTAAAGCAAGTAAGCAGTGAGTAAGTGATAAAGAATAGAAACGTCATTGACAATAGTTTAATACATATCCAGGGAATCTCTTATGAATCTTCGAGAGGGAAATCTAAACAATAGAAGTTAATGCAGTAACTCTATTACCTATAGCTACTTCTGATTCTATACATGTATTTCACTTTCCTTCTTAGACGACAACGGAAGACTATCTAACTTACTTTACCAGGAGTAGGCAGATGAGCGTGATTTTGAGGCTTGTGTATTCATCTGTTCGAAGATTACAAATGAGATAAGAGCTACAGAAAAACAGTGCTGACTTTTATGCAGTCGTATTCTAATAAGATGAAGTGGCGCACTTGCTATTGTATTCTCCGCAGTGTCACGGAAGAACGATTAAGTCATCATACGCGTACCTCCGGAAATGAAATGGCTATGCGAGCATGAAAAACAAAGATATGGAACTCAAGCAGTATCAACGTGTCACGATGCTTTCTTATGTACTTGTAACTTATAAAGTAAATGATAACAAAATTGTTATGTTTTATGAGGCACACGGGAATGATGTATTTTCATGTAATCTGCAATCACTTATAAATATCTCTCTAAATTTCCAATTTTATTGAACATTTTACGGGAATGATATATATTCATGTCCCATAGCTTGTCTATGCTCTTAATGTGTTTCTGATAAGTGACATTTGCGGTGTATGACCTAACAAAATCTATGATGTCGTTGCCTCAAGATCGATAAATGAATGTATTATCTGTAAAAGTATGTCTATGTAGGCTACACAATATTACTTTTTGTACATCTACCTTTTCATTCTTAGAATGTGGATCATCCACGTCCTCTATGTGTGTAGCTCCATTTCTATGACTAGAAGACAGCGATTGTCAAAATATCAATTCGAAAGTCATTATAGTCATTTAGTTGATGTACATGTAGGTAATTGTGATATCTGTTGTCTTCTATCTTAGCTTGAATTATGATTATTATTTCATATCTTGGAAACATCATAAATATTATTTACGGCTATGGGACATACCATAGCGCTTCAGCGACATGATCTAAATGTCAGCCTCGGCCTGACATATGTTATGTCACTTCATCGCCATGGCACATTTGGTTAATGTATTCTGCAATCACTTATAAATATCTCTCTAAATTTACAATTTTTTGCAACATTTTGACTGCACAGGTGTTCTTTTGGTACGAAAAACATTTTAGAGCGCATGAAGCAAAGAAAATCGGCAAGAATCTTATAATCACACTCCGAGAATTTTTCGTGTAAGCTTTCATGCGGAAATTTGCATCGTCCTGTTCATGATCTGATGCTGTGCCCTTGTGGCATTGCGGAAGAGTGTCGCTTTATCCAAATCTACACTTCGAAATACGGTACAATTGAAATTTCTTCATTAATGCACTTAAAAGATCGCTCAACAATTACGTACTTGGGCTTCGATATTTGTAACTCACATTCTCACTCGCTCACCTTCCAAATACTTAAAGATTCTGAAGCATTAATGAACATGAACTCAACTCCTGTAATCAATGTTCTGTAATCACTACCTAATCCCCTCGCAATCATGAACGTCTCTTTGTAAATAGGTATCGATGGTTCCAGTTCAGTTTTATGAATTTCCTGACCTCTCGACATGTACTCGTGTTATCCTCACAGGGATTGAGAGGCTCAAGCCATCAACCCTCTCGATCTTGCACGAGTTTTTGTCACTATCTCCCTCCACAGGAACGCCCGACTGATTTTATAAGGCTACCAAACAGAAAGAATCCAGAGCCGGGTTCAGAACATTTGGCAAAAAATCTAATATTTTTAGTCCACCTCATTTCATGCAAGACAGATGTCTCTGATGCAAAACGTACAATACTACTCATAAATGATGATACAGATATAATAATAGTATAGACTGTCATCATATATCCTAACATGCAATCATACTATCCTGCAGGGGCTCGTCAGTACGGCTCAGAGTGACCAAAACTGGCTTAAAATAAGTTCAACTTCGCACTGACGAGGCCTTGTATGGCGAAACAGAACCTCTGCGGCTGCCAACGAATTTTTTTGCTGAAATTGCTCAAGTCTGAGGACATCTTTCTATTATATGCCCAAGCGAACTGGTAGTCCAACTTCTTTAAGAGGCAGAGTGACCGTGTATCTAAAACAAGGATATTTCAATAATCACATTTTTATCTTTAAAAGTTATAGATGTTATTTCAGTCAGCATGGTTTGTTTTCGAAGTTTGTGTATTTATCAAGAGTTCAGTTCAAATCGAAAACCAATGAAAAGCTGTTTTGTTCCAATTTTGACGATTTACATGAAATTAGCCGTCTCGGAGTTGCAATGCATGTGCCGAATGATGTGGTAGCAATTTAAGCGGAATTTTAATGCAGGTAGAATAAGAGGATAGAACAGGCTTCAGTGAAATTGCCGAATTAAGTGAAATGCTAATTTACGAAGAGTCAAAGTTTGTGGATTCTACTGAGCATCACAGATAAGTATTCGTACTTCATGTGCACATTAACATGTAATGATGATTGTAAATGATGATATAACCACAATTAGTATTACCGGTGTTACACTGTACGGTATCCTGCCAATTCGTTTTTTCGGGCGGATATCATACGTCATACCTCGAGAGACTGAAGTGGCTTCTAATTCTTCAACGCATTGAACTGAAAGTTGGTAGCCTGTGCTTCAAGGCATTTCATTTACGATCACCCATGTATAAGTTGCTACATGTCCGTCGTCCGTCACGCTATCTACGTTCATCTGAGGATAAGTGCATATTTCAAGTGCCCTCCATTAACTCAATATCTCGAGGTGGTCGAGCGTTCAGCTTCAATGGCCCTACAGTATGGAATCGCATCTCTACATATTCGCAATGCTCACAGCTTCTTGACTTTCAAGAGTTGCTGGAGGAAGATTCTGATAAACAAAGTTTTATCGTGATTTTAACTTTATTTTTCTTATGACTTTCATTTTGTATACGTTGTGCGCTGTGAGGCTCTTTTGGGTGCAGCGCTGTATAAATACAGCCAAATAAATAAAATGAATAAATATCCTACAGCTGATTACAATAGCTTCTCAGAAAAGCAATTGCTTGTAGTGTTGATATTAAAGGCAGAGTTGGAAAAGTCGGAATTGGAATTAATTCCGACCCGGAATTAATTCCATTTTTCGTCGGAATTGGAATTGGAATTGACGATATTTAAATCTACTGGAATTGGAATTGACCTTGATAAACCTCAATTCCACTTTTTCGATAGACTTGTGATAAATCTATGTGTACAAAAATTGAAATCACAGTATTCGGCCGTTGTGTTAACTACACGCAGAGATAAGAGAGAGAGATAGATCGACAGAGCTAGTTTTATTCTATTGTTGAATAAAGGGTGCTAATTGTGACTTTGATGGGCCTACAGCCCCCGAACAATGTTAATTCAGCAATTAAGCAGACAATGAAAAGATAATCACCTTTGTTCAATCTGTTATTTAGTTATTTATCATGTAAGATAATTAATCAAAATAAAACAATTGTTGAATTTAGTAATTGATTAGATAAGCACAAAAATTGGAGATTAACTTAATTGTTGTACACACGAAAAACAATCGGTTTGGAAAGAGGAAAATTAACCCTGCATTAAAGGGCAGCCTGTCAGTTCAAATCACAATATAGACAGTGTCAACAAATTATTCTAAAATAATTAATGATTCAATTAAAATGGCAATGACATGAAATATTATTCAACTTCCAATCTATTGACAATATTAATTTTCAAGACTATAGTTATACAAATACGATACTCAACGATAAAAGAAAAACTTTAAACTTGCAGTTCACTTATTGATGTTGAATTCACTTCAATTCGATCGAACTCACTTATACCAAAATAATATCATAAATATCATGAATATCAGTGTCACTTACACCGTCAATCTTCAATCGCGCTCGCTGATGTGTTGCCGCATATGCTACTGTGTTGTTGTTACTTCTGTAGTCAAGTTACACCGCGAGAGCCCGGAGTTCTTCTAACAGCTACTGAAGATGTCTTATGTGTTGTTGTTGGTAGTTGTTGTTGTTTCAATTTCTCATCGTCTCTGATTTATGCAAATTTTTGACACTTGACGATAAATCCACTTTCTTTTGAAAATTGAAAGAGCTTTCTTTAATCTCTGCTCGTTAGCTTTCGACCCGACCACATTTCGTTCTTATCACGGAATTTTTAATCTCCTTTTTTAACATGGACCATTAATCAGTTTTCATGATATCATTTTTATCGTCGTTTTTTCTTCCATCAACAATCACGTTATTCGCACATTGAATTTCTTTCTTCTGTCAGTTTATTAATAGATTTATTCGCATCTCTCTCTCTCATAGAAGTAGATAATAATACACTAGAATGGAAGTTTGATATCTTGCCTATGTACAATGATGGCACATCGAAAAATCTATGGTTTGTAGACCAGATTCGATCTAAAACATTGTATCATAGTCAAACTATTTGCCAAGTTGGTTGTGGAAGTTGTTGGCAGTAAATTAATGCAGGATTTTTATGAAGATAATATTAAGTGAGATGGTGGCATTGTTTCATGTGGTATAGCCTACTATTCCCTGGGTTGGTATACTGTGTCGATTTGCAGCAGTCATTAACAACTATTTTTCAAAATTCGAATTAAAAATTGGTCCACAAAGTCATAATTGAAAGTGGGCGGTGCACTGGTTGTAAGAATATCTCAAGAATTCAATAGAAAAAATTCTAATTATAGGATGATTTCTCCTTCATACGGTTAAGAAACCTAGCGCTTTTGTCGAATAAACACATTGAAAGCTTCTTCACCGACAAGAATTTTTCAGATAAGTGAATAGTCGCTGGAACTTTTCAATTAATCATTAAATGACACATTTGATATAGTGTGATGATATTTTGGAAGCTGATATTCGAAGGCATGTAAAGATTTTGAAAATTGTTCAAATATAGTGAACAGGGGAGCCCTTTCAAGTAAAATGAATACTCTGAGATTTCTCGACCTCTGATTTCAAGCTGGAGCAATGTATGTCCTGTAAATCGACATTGCAAGTTGCATATGTGACTGATAATACTCTTGATAGATTATAGGAGCGATATTTCGAAATGATGAACGTACAGAACGTTTTAAAGGATTTCTTTCTTTGTCATCCTGTCGCCGCATTATTTTGTAAATTCACTATTGCTTTTGTGTATGATCTTTGGACAAGGGGCAGCAATCCAGATCGCAATTTGGCTTGATAAATATAAATACAAATAAGAAAACATGGAAACCAGCTCGCACAATTTGCGTTTTGCCCCAACTTAGTTACCCCGGCGTGTGCCATAATTTTCATGCAATTTCCATTCTAGGACTTTCTATGGTACTGTTAATTTCTATGCTCTCTCTCTCTCTCTCAGCGTTTGATTCTTTGCTGACCGTCAATTTTCTTTTCTCTTTTTCACAAGATGTTGAATATCTCGTTTACGAAACGAAAATGGCGTAGGCTGACCGGCTACATATATACATGTACATGTACACAAGAAATATGAACTATGAACATGAGAACGCACATAGGAACGACGCAGGGAACGGCACACAGGAATAACGAGGATAGGATACGGGCACATGGGTTAGATTGAAGAAAGGAAACTTTAGATACATTAACATATACGCGTCATGCAATTATCGGAATTGAATCTCATTATGGAATTGGAATTGGATTTGAATTGAACTGTTTCGACTGGAATTGGAATTGGAATTGAAATTTCTGCTCTGGAATTGGAATTAAAAAATTTCAGTGGAATTTTTCCAGCTCTGATTAAAGGACCCTATTCTGTTTTCCCAAGTACATTTCGCCTTGCATCGCTGCTAAAATTCAAAATGAAGATACATTGCTGAGATATCGAGGCTTGTGGCTTTTCGGAGACTTCGTTTGCTCATACTTCACCGCTAAGATTTAAACTGTGACTTCTTGAAGAATTTATTTGACTCTCTTATCAAAAAACTGATGATTTAACGTCACTACTGGGGGCTGGGGTTACCCGTGGGGGCTACCCCACGCTGGGGGCTTTGACAGTTCTGACATAGTCGGACTTTTATCTGGAGCATTGTGATCTTTTCGTACGGATGCCCTTCCTGAAGACATCCAGTGACACTCTCGGGGCTCGACCAAAGGACCAGAGGATCGCTAGGCCAAGCACTTAACCTCTGTGCCACGGAGACCCTATCTCCCTATAGACCCTTTTATCGAAGAAGAAAAATTAAATTATTGTGACTTTCTGATGTACTTCTTCCGGTCAGCCATGCGGATAGGGGGAGAAAGAACATCAACATCGGGATCCACTTTTTATACCACTTCTATAATTTAACGAACGCATTCAAAATTATAAAAAATCCAATAACTTGAAATAAATCTAAAACATTTATGAATTTACATGCACACATTCACAGTGTAAGCAACATCTAATTCTTCGTTGTTAGAGCTCACTCTGATGTCATACATTTCATTCTGTCACCTTTGTCATAGTTACCAAAATGACAACAACTGCTTTGAAAGTAACGGCATCAGATAATCTCAACATCTGGATTACACGCGCGTTTTCATTGATTGGAATTTGTCAGACGACTTGAATGTGTTTTTACATCGCTCAAATTACACTCATCTACATCAAACGTGAGCTGTCTTTTTATATGCGAGAAGCGACTTACTCTTCGAGATTCGAAATTTCGAATTCTCTAAAATTCTTCATCACGGGTTCCGCAAGCGAAGAACTGCAGATTTAATAAAAATGGAAATGACACTGCTTTTGAAACCACAATCCCTAATCAGAATTGTTCAAATCCATGATATTGAAAAACACAACGTCAGGAATGGTTGAATCTCGGAAGAAAACCAACAACCCACGTTTCCTGCTTGGTTTTGATAATTCGATGAAAAAGTTTTCTGCCTAAAATATTTCCATTCAGATAGTTACTCATGCTCCTCATTCATGAAAAACCCCGTTTTTCAAAATTCAATGTTGTCGTATTTCTGCAAACACAGCAGCCAATCTTTCCACGTGAACATCGATGAAAATTTTATCGATATGGGAAAATGATACACTGATAATCATCAAGCGAATAAGGCTAGAGAGTACTTTTACGTCAATATGAGGGCGGTTAAGGTGGGCGCAGAAATCAGAGGTTCTCAAGGACATCTTTTTACTGTGGGTGGTTAAATTTTGGCGGCGAATCGCGATTACAATGACTTCCTTATCATGAAATTTCCCCACTTCGTTGTTCAAGCATCGCATGCAAAAGTATTTTTAATTGATTGATACAGCAACTAGCATTGATGTCACCGCTCGCCACAAGGTCTGCAGTCATGATGACGCGCTTGAAAAATAAATAAACGTCGCTAAGTGAGACTGAATATCATATTATTGAGGAGTTAGATGTAGAAGGACCGTTCCTTAGCAAAGCTAGCAACAGTGGAAAGATTCGCACGACCAATCATTTTTCTCGTCAGACTCCAAATGCACTACAACTGGAGCGGTTGATGAATCAATGACTTGCAGGAACATATGAGCAAACTCCGCCTCAAAGAAGACCCTCAAGACTGTCAGAAGTGGAAGGCAGACCATCCAATCTAGCGGAGCTCACGCTCAAAACATTTTGTGCCTAAATTTGAATTCGCAAAAAAATCGATGTAATCCATGCTTATACTTAAAAATAGCAACAGTTTTGAGCATTTGACATCTAATGACACTCATAATATCATTTGCTTTCAATTTGAATTGAAAAGAAGCGCTTCTATAAATTTGGATGTTCTTGCAACAGATATGAGGCCTATAATAAATCATCGAGTACCTACTGTGCAAGTATACTTTTGGTACACAATTTCAAATCGATAGATGGCAAAGATGAGCAGAAAAAATCATTCAACATAACTTAGAATTTCAGTGCACAGGCGCGTTCACATTAGACCGATAACGATAGCGATAAATTGAAACACATGTTCGGCATGTGTAACATAGCTGCTGCTCAAGTTACCTGGCTTTTTCAACGGTGAATGGCTACAATGTGGCTCAACGATAAAATAATTATCGTCACGATTTCATCGTCATCGCTATTGGTCAAATGCGAACGCGCCTTAAGATACTAATCTAGCATCCTTCTTCTATCAGTACTTATGACGGATATTTTCCCTTCTAATTAATTGGTTAATTACTTCTAGTTAATTGGTTGTTAAACAATGCATTTTCAAGACGATGCCCAATGACGAGCTTAATGTTTTGAAAACAGCAAAAACCTTCACAATAAACCGCGATTTGGCTGTTATTTCTACTCAAGCTGGTGAAAACTGCTAGAAATTCGTTCATACCTCAAATGATATGCAAAACATGAAACATACATAAGAAATATTCCGTACATGAGATGAGGACATTTTCATATGTAGACATTGTACAGCATATTTCACAGTTATCTTTCATATTATCTATTCACTTCAATGTCTTTTTACTACTGTCAGTCAGGTCATCCAGAAGTCACTGGCTCATGTAATCAATACCACCTCTTGTATGGCCTACATTCCTAGTTCTTAATCCCACCTATTGTGCTACATGGACTTTTTTATGCATAACTGTGGTGTGAATTTCTAATTTTAAGCTGCTTCTGACTGTTCCTTTTGCGACAGAAGAAAGCCAACGGATATCAGCTGAAATTAATTACAAAAAAAGCGAAGTACATCCCATCATTCTTTCCAATCTTGCTTCTCAATAGATCAGCGTTAGTTGCTTTTATCATATTCGTGACTACATCAACACGAATTGCTGCCTCATTAAGACATGTTCAGATACTTAATACTTATATAGAAGTGTCAACATCAATGTCATCTTGATCTGCCAAACACCGCAATCCTCATGATTGTTCCTATAGTCATCGAGCAAACCCAATATGCAAAACTGACTCCTGAAGCAAAGCGACATCATGAATGCTTAATTTTCAATTGAAAAAAATTCTCTCGGAGCAAGTAATTCTTCGAGACATTTTTCGAATACATCGGATGAATCACTTCAGGGTCTTTCTGCGTCAGGGTGCAGCAGTTTTAATCGATCGTGCTTTAAAGTGGACTGAGCTATTCAACAAAGGAGAACGATTCATGTCAAAATAGACTAAATATCGAAGTCGACTTCGAGTTCGATTGGTCCGCAAGAATCGGCAGGTTCGTATGACACGTGAATAACTACCTGAATCCTATCAATCAATGAATTGCTGACTCACCTTCTCCTTGTCCTCAGTCGCAATGGAAGACAGGCATCTGAGAGCAGCACAAATAACTTCGTGAGACTGATGATGGCACAAAGAAACGATTGAGGGAAGTCCTCCCAGTTCAATGACCGACACCTTGGCTGCTGATGATGCATCCGTGCAAAGACTTGTGATGTTATTGATGGCCTGGAATTATGACAAATATTGCACCTTTCTGATTAGTCATTAACAGATCAGGCTCATGCAAAATGCTTGCGAAAAGTACATTGCTCAGAATGAATGGATTCAGTGTTTTCTCGTACATCTAAAACCACTTGATACTGTTTCCCCCCGTACGAAAATATGTGTGTCATGTAGTCATCTTAATATGAATAATAAATATGGAAAGCTTTTCTACATTTTTCATGCGTATGAAAAAATTACGAATTCATAATTCATGAAGAATAATCTCTTCATATTGTGATCATAATATGATTTCTTCATGGAGTGATAATGTTTGATTTTTTCTTAGTGTGTATCACTGCACGAATTCTTTATAGTGTGGTTCACTGCTTGCTTCTCTCATAGTGATCATAGTTTGACTTCTTTCAAAGTGTAATCACGAATTTATTTTTGACATTGTCGTAAGTAAAGGTTTTTCAAATGACAGTATTGTCTTCTGACTCATAGAATGATGTTGTGCGATCCTACTTGAACCATAAAAATCCAAGAGAAACATACTATTCCGTAATGTTACATGCATCTATCTATATCAAAAATAATGTTCAGATGCTAGTGATGAGTGTTTTATAAATGATGTTGATTTCATAATTATCGAAAATTTAAATAATTCTACATGTGGGCTGACATTTTTCAACCTAACCATTATTTTGAGATCAATTAGAAGTGTATATAATGCATTTAATCAAATGATCATCACCGTGTTAATATTTTGACCAGTGAGTTATGGTAGACAACTGAAAATTCCAAAAATTCATCTCTTCAAAAGCTTCTAGAAATTCCGTGAAGTCAGAAAACTCTAAAAGTTCACTGAATTTTTTTCATCAAAAATTTCGAAGAAATGCAACATTTCCTTAGCTTTATTGGATAATGGTTCTCTGCATTGATCCATGATTATCGGGGCAAGCGAAAACACACATCTTACCCTTCACTTCGCATATTGATCAACCAAGAAGAGGCCTTTCAATCGACACAGTTGACAATCGTCAGGCGTTTGACAATACACCAATTTGTGCAATTTCACGCAATAAATATATACTCATTGACAAAATTTTTGAAACATTTACTTCTTTAACTTCTTTCTTCTTGACTGGTATATACATGTATGCATGATACCTTGATAATTTAGTCACAATCTCCACCAAGTCGATAGCACAGAAAAACAACGCATGTAGCAGATTCAACTTTAATAGCGCGTGTGCCCCCCTCTAGCTCCAATAAATTCAGTAATCCGAGATGGCATGGATTCACAAAGTTTCTGAATGAAGGATGTTTCAAGGAGAAGCCACTGCTCTGTCAGTCTTTCAGAGAGAATCTTCAGGGACACTGGTGAAAGTGAATAGCGGTCTCTCACTCGCCGACCAAGCTTGTCCCATACTTTCTCAATGGGTGACAAGTCAGCTGAGCGTGCAGGCCACTCAAGGGTTTGAATGTTCAATCTCCTAACAGTGGCAATGACAGCCGAGGAGCGATGTGGTCTTGCGTTGTTGTCTTGGAAGACGAGATCCTCCACCCTGACCACTGGGGCAACAACAGGAAGCACAATTTCATTGAGATACCTCTCTCCAGTCAACCTGCCTTTGATGATGACTGCTGTCGTTCGTCCGCCATGCCAAATGCCACCCCACAGCATAACACTTCCACCACCATATCTGTCGTGTTCTTTAATACAGCATGGGGCAAAGCGTTCACCTGGAAGACGATGCACTCTGACACGACCGTCATTGAAATCCAGAGTGAATCTCGATTCATCAGTCCACAAGACTTTCTGCCAATGATGGTCATTCTATGAACGATGGGCATCACACCAGGCAACTCGTCTTCTGTGGTGCTCAAAACTCAATGGAATTAGGACAGCTGGTCGTCGCCATTCAATTCCAGCTTCTCGCAATCTTCGGTAAGCCGTTCGAACGCTACAGTCTACTGTATATTTGAGGCACTCTTCCAGTGTACGACTAGCTTTGGGACTGACACAAATCTATTCCTCTTTGCAGGTAAAACTAGACGTGCGTCTGTCCTTCCTGCAGACTTTCTTGGTCGAGCAGATCCCTTCTTCTTTTTAACATCTCCTTCTGCTTTCCATCGACACCACCACCTCCAAACAGCGACTCTCGATAGTTGCAGCTCTTCGGCAACACTCGCACAACTTCTACCACAACGAATAATTCCAATAGCCATACTCCTGTTTTTAAGGCTGGATTTCAGTTCACGTTTATGTTCAATTTGTAAAAGCAATTGTGACAGTTGTATCGATATCAAAATTTGAAATTTGACCACCATAGATCTTTCTCCATTCTCTAATGTGTTGAATGGTAATACATAGAAAGTGAGATATTGCATCATACCTGAGAAAAAAATGGAACAAATTTCAATTCAAGCCAATGATAGTTTGTTTCATTTATTATGTCAATGAGTATATATCAAAGTCTGATTGGCAAGAAAACCTTCAACTCTAAAGAAATGAAAATATTAAAACGCAGAAATGATAGTAAAAATAAATGAAATACAAATTAATAACAAAAAGTAAAAAGAAAAGTGGAAAATAAAACAAAAAAGGCTAAGAGAATCAAAAGTCAATGATAAGATGATTTGTTCCGTTACACAAAGACAACAGCCAAGTTCACCAAGTTCCTTGATGATTCTCTACCTCCACTTCATTTCCATCTCTATCTCAAAACTCCTGTTTTAAAAAAAGGGACATTGTGTCCGGAATTAGTACCATACTCTACAACCTCAGTCAAAATGTTGTATATTCCTTGTATATCAAAATCATGAACTGCCTGGATATTATCTTTATCACCGTTGCATAATATAGCTAAGATAGAGTAATAACAACATATCGCGAGAAAAATTGACGCTTTAGCCATAGAGTAGGGATATATAGGTAGAGTGTCGACTCAAAAAAGTATGTGTATACAGCGAAAACTTTTATATCAAAAGATTCAGTTTTTTGCGGAGATTACGTTCCAGTGGTCCAAAAAATTATGAGCACTTTTGAAAAAAGTCAAAATTTGCCCATTTATATACTACCGAGATGAATTTCCTATATAAGTAGTATGAAGCAAGTTGGATATCAAAAGGACTAAATATTTGGTAATAAGCATCCTAACTAAGCGGAAATTAAGCTGATTATCAAGGGAATTTCATGATCCGTATTATGATGGAAGTCTTCATGAGAAAGTGTGCTTATTTTATTATCTTATTGTGCTTTTTTGGCTGAAATTTCATATTTCTAATTCATGAAAGCAGTAGCAGGTCATCGAGTTGCCAATTTAACAAATATTACCTCTCCAAGGCTGTCATGACGCAGACAACCTGTAAAATAATATCATTTTCTTCTGCTTTGCTATCATGATCGGTCAATTCAGTTGCAGTTTCTTCAAAACTGCATAAATGTGTATATCTCACATTTTGAAACAATTCCGACTGTATCTCCTTTGAGTTCATTTAATAAAATCGAATGTGTATACACATTGGGGATTTAATAAATGCGGAGTTACCACTCTTCCTAACATACTTACTCTATGGCTTTAGCGTTACTACTCCCCCCCAGAGTAGAGGCTTGACGGTGCTGACATCAAACATAAAACGTTAACATATACGTTACATACATATAATATAATATACATTACGGTACATATAAAACGTTTCTTGATAGTTATGGTACTTTTATTCCGGTTACCCTTCCTGCCGACTTCCAATGACACGTTCGGGGCACAACATCGGAAGTGTACCACGGGGACCACTTTCCACGACTAACAACTAACGAGGTACACCACAATTCTTGAAATTTATCGAGCTAGACAGCACAGGAGGTCTATTAAATTTCTACGCAAATTATCTGAGAGACTTTTAGCAGTCACAAAATTGATATTACAATCGTCTAATCTCAGAATGATATCACGCTCTATTACAAAATCGATAAAACTTGCGGTCAAAATAATGTTTGACGGAAAATGTTCTCATCAGGCAGAGTTTTCTTCCCTTCGTAAAATGTTAATTGACCGTCGAATGTATTTTCAATTCAGAAAAAACATGATTGTCTTTAAACAGCATATTTTACATTTTTATCCTTGAATTCTTTTAATATTTGTTATCATTTTATCAGGTCACCAGAATTACACTGCTTTAAAACATTCGATACATGGGACTATTGTAGTGCTTCCATTCTTCAAATTAAGTTCTCTTCGTGTAAATGATGCATGAATGTATGTTTGAAGAGACAGCGCTGTATAATACTGACAAACATTCACGGGCTTCTGAGTTCTCAATTCTCTTTAAGCACTGAATATTTACTTGAACTTTATGGATTCATGCACGCTTTGATACCATGTGAAGTGAATTCAATGAAATTTCACGGCTATCTGAACATAGTTTGGCCGAAAAAAGAAGTTTAATATCAAGACTGCGCCTCGAGCTTCGACGCTCAATTTCGTATTACCTCATTTGAGTATACCTGTGACAAGGGATGATCACGATCAATTTCATGATGAAAATAAGCATTAGTCATTGATCTACTGATTTTCACACTGATAGCTATCATACTGGCAAGCAGCGACAGAAAGAGATGAATGTGAACTCCAGCTAATCTTCATCGATTACAAGCAGAGAAAACAAATAAATCAACTGCAGTGCCGATGGATATACCTTGAATATCGATTTGAGTAAGGTGGAATGTGATGGTATAACGTCACTACTCCCTCATACTGGGGGGGGGGGGTTGGACGGTGCACACTCAGTCAGACTTTAATCTGGAGTATTGTGATCTTTTAGTTTGGATGACCTTCCTGACGACTTCCAATGACACTTTCGGGGAACGACCTCTGGACCGAAAGGTCGCTAGGCCAAGCACTTAACCACTGTTCCACGAAGACCACAATATCAAACTTCAATTTTAGTGGAATACTGCAACAAATAGATAGTCGTACCTAAGGGCTTTTGATTTTGTCTAACAACAAACGCGAAAAATCATTCAAAATCATAGCGGAAGCCTGAATCCACAAACACGACATAGTATTATCTTTGTGATTTTGTTTAAAATTGAAGAGTTTCAGATGTTTCCATAATATTGATGCCAAGTTTTAGATCTATCCCAATATACCTGTTGTCATCATGACATAGTGGATAGAGACCTGAGCTTGTGATACTTGGTCGTGAGTAGGGATGTGCTGATATATGACATTTTTCCGATAACCAAAGACGATGCTTTATCGGCTAAAAATTAAATATTGTTCATAACATTTTCCTTACACATATACAATAATGTGTACAATTTTATTGTACATGTAGCCCAACTACCCTTTAGACTTCTCACAATGCGCAACTAAACATGTCAATGTTTCAATATAACAAGTTTTGATGTTCTAATTTTCACATGTTGGCTACAAAGCACAAACCCAATTTAAAAATTCTTCACTAAAAACATAACCATTTCTGTAAATGCTCACAAACTGGAATACCATACTTTATTGTGGACTTGTAGTATACCTGACACAAAGACATACAGTGTATAGCATTGGTGTTCCTGTTGAAATTATGTC
Source organism: Prostheceraeus crozeri (assembly GCA_907163375.1). Classification (NCBI taxonomy): domain Eukaryota; kingdom Metazoa; phylum Platyhelminthes; order Polycladida; family Euryleptidae; genus Prostheceraeus; species Prostheceraeus crozeri. Next base: position 281,679 of record CAJQUW010009819.1, on the reverse strand, counting down.
TTGAAGATATAGAAGACAAAATATTGATGTATGAGGATATAAAAATTTATATTTCTTGGGAAAACTGTGTCATCTAGCGAAAGCAGACAAAAACAATGGCACTAAGTTCCACACAAGTAGTCATTATATTCTCGGCAAATGATGGTGCAAGAAAATCCCTTAGTGGGTTGTTATTCTGCTTCTCACGACAGTGAAAATATGCTTTGTTTTCAGTGAAATACTATAACAACTGAATATTTATGCTTCATAAATATATGTTACTAACCAGAAACAATAGTTGTATGTTTTGCAGGTTTCATGAGTTTCATTCAAACTTTCTATTCAACAAAGGACTATCAGTAAAGATCTCATAATAGGAAATAAACAATTACCGTACAACTTATAAAGAGTATCACACGCTTAGTCAAGAATTCTAAAGATTTGCCAACTTATTGCCATTGATATAGTCAGATACATATCAGGCACCGGATCAGCATTCAGTCATAATGATTCACGCATTTTCGATGATACAAAGTACATGCATAATTGTATATCAATCATTTGTCATTTATTTGATTTTGCATTTAGATTTTTGATAATCATTACAAATATGTGATAAAAATGAGTTACTTGAAATAATCATTTTCTCAATCATAAGCATCGGCATTTCCTTTAAGTAAACCGCTAAGTTAGAAAAGTTACCGATAATCGGCCAAGATATCCACAATCATGAGATTGATTCTCATCGAGAATTTTCATATGATGATGAAAGTCTTAGATACATTCATCCATAATAAACGAAGGAATAATGCTGCAATGCTAATAAAGCAAAATTTTAAAAAGTTGGAATATGATATCTTGACAAAAGGATAACAACAAAGTTCATTCCATATTAGACGAACATAAACAGTTCATCTCGCGTCTATCAGTGTTGCAGTAATTACTGCCTGCTAGAGTACACTGGAAATGTACTTTTCACTCGCTATGAAAATTTAGGAAAAAAATTCCATACTGCAATCTTGAAAAGACATGCGAAAATAGCATTGCCAAACTCAAGATTGAAAGTTGTTAAAATAACGTTGTCCGACAGGCGTTTCTTAGCAAATGAATATATAAGACAATTTGACCACCGATTTCTCGAATCCCTAAAATTCAAAACACGAGTTTATTGGGAATGTTGGAGGACTTCAATGGCAACATGTCAGCATTGAAGATCGAAACGTTCATGGCCTTGAATTGATGTTTACAATAGCTACAACATACACAATGCATGATCAATTTGTTGTATCACCAACTGCGTTCAGTACATTTTCGGAATGCTTCAATGTATGCTGTTGAAATGGAGGATTTACTTCAATATAACTCGAATATAGATGGGACTATTTGAAAATGTCTTGACTAAAAAGCATATTTTGTTGATAGGGAAGAGTCAAGAATGATTTGATGTTATCATATTTATTTCATAATGCTATTAATTTCAATCACTACTTAGTGAGCATCTTCAGGCAAAAAGGAATCTCAACATTGACTTATACACAAGATTCAAAATTTGTTTGTGCAATGATATCATAAAAATATGATATGGAAGGGATGATATAGGAAATGTGGAATAGAGATATGTATGAAGCAGGTAGTGCTGGCATGGATTTCTATATAGTATATCGGGATGAGACACTACCGATATCTACATACATTAGTAGTCCTGCTTTGAAGACAGTTGATTGTTAAGTATCACGATTTTACTTTGTCAAAGTGACTTTCAAATGTGTTGTCGATGGTTGTAGCGCAAATTGTAAAACCCAAATAGAAAACAAGATCATACTATTTCATTTCATTGTTTCCCAGAAGACGCTGAAAGATTCAGGAAAATATTGACTGCAAAATATTCGAGAATTTGAAGAGGGAATTTGGAATCACATAATATCAAGATCATCTACTAGAACAACTAGTGCATGAATGTTTCTTTATATCATTCCATGAGCTTTACTGATGGTTTTGATAGAGGATAGATTGTGCATTAAGCAATTGACTGAAGTTGTAGAATTTTCGGAGCCATCCATTTCAGCCATCCTTAACAAACAACTTGGTATACATTGATTGCCTATTTCAAGAAAAGTACATGAGAATTTGCTAGAAGACTTCTGCACCGTTGGAATACAGATTTGGACGGATAGCCTATGCATGCAGATTTCTATACTGATATGTAATTTTTCATACAACAATTGACGAATCATTTCAGTACAGAAAATTGAAATTCATGTCCAATTTCAAATCATCGCGATGAAAGTTCTTGCCAACAAATGCAAAGAAGTTTTTCGAAAACTTTGTATTAGTTCTTGTGGATAGGATTTTTTCGGGCTTTCTTTATGCAGATTTTCAATGAATTCCATGCTTTTATGGTCATGTCCATCAGAAAATTTGCTGGTACAATCAGGCCATCGCGAGAAAATACAGAAAATAATCCTGTTCATCTACGTTGAAGCAGTGTCGCACGAGGTATATTCTCACTTGTTTGAATCAAATAGCGCGAAGGACTACAATTTTTAATGATGACTTTTCTGACTATAAATCCATCTAAGCTTTACATATAATGCCTTTCTTCTTAAGTCCGAGTTTGTGGGTTCAGGCATGATTGAAAAAAAATTTGGAGAAAATCCAAATTAATTGACTCTGAGCCATAGAGTAGGGATATATAGGTAGAGTTTCGACTAAAAAAAGTATGTGCATACAGTGAAAATTTTTATATCAAAAGATTCAGTTTTTTGCTGACGTTACGCTACCGTGGTCCAAAAAATTATTTGAGTACTTTAAAAAAGTCAAAATTTTTCCAATTTATATACTACCGAGATGACTTCTCTATGTAAGTAGCATGCAGCAAGTTGGATATCAAAAGGAATGAATAATTGCTAATAAACATCCTAACTAAGCGGAAATTAAGCTGATTATTATAGGGAATTTTTTTATCCGTTTTACGATGGAAGTCCTCATGAAAAAGTTGACATCTTATTGTGCTTTCTTGGCTGAAATTTCACATTTCTATTTTATGAAAGCAATAGCGCTGGTCATCGAGTTGCCAATTTCACAAATATCACTTCTCCATAGCTGTCAAGACACGGACAATCTGTAAAATGCCATCATTTCCTTCTGCTTTGCTATCATGATCAGTCAATTCCGTTGTAATTTCTTCAAAACTGCATAAATGTGTATATCTCACATTTTGAAACATATCCCACTGTATCTCCCATGAGTTCATTTAATAAAATCGAAAGTGCATGCACATTGTGGATTTAATAAATGCAGAGTTACCACTCTACCTAACATACTTACTCTATGCTCCCATATTTTCGTTTCCATGTGGGTTATTCTGCTTTCTAGGCTAAAATTTCAAGTTTTTAATTCAATTTTCACCTGCATGATTTTATGATTCACTAAATTCATGTTTCATTTCTTGAATCTGAATAGTGTTGCGGACCCATTTACATCTTTCAAAGTTAATTGAAATCATTGTCTTTGATTGTTATTTTGCTCTACCAGTGGCAGGTTGTTTATAAATGATCACGCTTAAGAAGATTCTCTTGTGGTTGAGCATGAAAGCAATAGCAGGTCATCGAGCTACCAATTTAACAAACATTACCTCTCCAAGGTTTTCATGACACGGACGATCTGTAAAATAATATCATTTCCTTCTCCTTTATGCTATCATGATCAGTCAATTCCGTTGTAATTTCTTCAAAACTGCAAAAATTTGCATATCTCACATTTGGAAACAATTCCGTGTGTATCTATCTCCCTTGAGTTCATTTAATAAAATCGAAAGTGTATACACATTGGGGATTTAATAACTGCGGAGTTGCCACTCTACCTAACATACTTACTCTATGCTCTGAGCGATCAGCAGCAGCATTCAAAGCTTTGGGACACTTCATAATGCTTAGAAAGGAAGTCATTTTGCTCTTTCTGCATCAGTTACATCTTTTACAGATATCAAATTTTTTCCACATGAAGACTGTCGATACCAGCTGAAACGGCTCTCGAATGAATTTGTCCGAAGAGGACATACTTAGAACCACAAAAAGATATGAAACACTAATTACACTCAAGGGGTTTTTGGTGGACTAGATCATGTCGTAAAATGACCCTCTACTCAGGCTAAGAGATTTTGAGACCACCCAAGCTTCTAGAATGACAACAAGGAAACGTTCCAGATAATCAAGTTTACAATTCTGAATTAATTTTATAGGATCGGAATGCTCACTTCGTTTATGAAGTCATATCGTTGGAGTCTTTACATTAATCACGTCAATAAAACAACGGAAAAATAGAAGCGCTACCAAAATGTCAATGAAGTTGTATTGCTCGTTGAATGGCTAATTCGTGTAAGTAAGAATGAGTTAAAAGAGCTGAACTTTTCTATGTTCCATTTGAAGCCAAAGCTTTGTTGTACAACATAATTATGTGCCATTTTTAACTGTCTTGACTTTTCGATATAGTAGAGTTCCTTGATATTAGACAACTTTCCTAGAATGGAGTTGCTATAACTGAATCAACTGGGAGCAAAAGGAATAACAAATTCACCGGATTTTAATGTTGTTCTAGTAGATGATCTTGATATTATGTGATTTCAAATTCCCTCTTCAAATATCTGGATGATGAATATCTGAATGGATGATGAATATCTGGATGATCTCGAATATTTTGCAGTCAATATTTTCCTGAATCTTTCAGCGTCTTCTGGGAAACAATGAAATGAAATAGTATGATCTTGTTTTCTATTTGGGTTTTACAATTTGCGCTACAACCATCGACAACACATTTGAAAGTCACTTTGACAAAGTAAAATCGTGATACTTAACAATCAACTGTCTTCAAAGCAGGACTACTAATGTATGTAGATATCGGTAGTGTCTCATCCCGATATACTATATAGAAATCCATGGTACTGGTTTACATAGTACTACTAGCATAGAAACAATGACCTGATTGAAAAGTTAGTGGCACATAAGTTGTATAATTTATAAAGTGTGCCACTAACTTTTCAGTCAGGTCATTGTTTCTATGCTAGTGGTACTATGTAAACCAGTACTACCTGCTTCATACATATCTCTTTTCCCCATTTCCTATATCATCCCTTCCATATCATATTTTTATGATATCATTGCACAAAAAATTTTGAATCTTGTGTATGTCAATGTTAAGATTCCTTTTTGCCTGAAGATGCTCACTGAGTAGTGATTGAAATTAATAGCATTATGAAATAAATAAATTAACATCAAATCATTCTTGACTCTTCCCTATCAACAAGATAGATGGGACTATAAAGTGAAGGAGCTCCAGAGAATTACTCATAATCATAGTGCATCTTCATTTGAGACACGTTCGTCGCAAAGTAGATTGATATGAGCTACCATTCATGCCCACGCTTGTGGATAAAAGCATGAATGGCAACATATAAACATCCGACCTTCTGCAACGACATTCTTGGACTGTTCGATGAAATCCTCTTCTGTTTATTGTACCGGATAAATTGATTATGAAGTCATTATCAATTTTACACCACTGCCTTTAATTGTAAATTAAGTGACTAGTAAATTTCTTATTGCGCGATATATCTCAAGTAAATTTTACGTGAGTTTGGGGTGCGTTATACATGGTAATAAGCATTTCCCACGATTTTGCTGCTGAGTTTAAGGTGTGTATTATACATGGCGGCGCATCATACACGGAAAAATACGAAATTCAAAGAATAATTAAAATTGCCCATTTGGGAGATTTTTCCAGTATGAAATTAAATATTAAACAGGCGAAGAGTGTCGTGAAATTATCCTGCAAGATACATGTACACTGTCATTATAGTTTAGCGCAAAATGGTAAGCAACTTCGCTAAATTATATTCTTACAATGGTAAATCATCATCACCTCTACTTTCTTTCTAGTTTCAGATTACGTCAATAGCTCTCGTGCGAAGAAGATTTAACGTTTGGAAACCGTTGGTGTTTTCTTTCTTCATAACGGGATGAAAACATTGTCAAATTATCACAATTTATATTAATGCTCATGTTCATGTTCAGATAGACTGTTTCTATGGTTGAAATAAATAATGACATAAAAACGATTGAAAACTTCATGTGTATTTTTTCAATATGATGGAAATAGAATCAGTCTTATGATGTCTTCTTAATCTTCTATAAACATTCTTCTGATGTCTCAAACGACTTATAGCCTTTGGAAGAATCCAATCGATAATTGCTATCTCATTCTCTTCGAATTTCTAACTATTTAGTTTAGATATTCTAAATGTATTAGTGTCACAAAACGCTCAGGTAGAAGAAATGTGCTTTTAATGTCAAATGATATTATAGATAGCAATGTTTATGAAATTTGACAATCAAGAAGACCTTTCGTGCATGACTGGAATCTCCACATGACAACACTGGATTAAATTGAATAATAATCGAAGGACATTTTCGTCTCTTGGGCTCATCAATCTCATCAATTTCTCCAGTTCTCATATAACTGAAGATTGGAAAAATGGTCTGCTACAAGGTAAATACAATCATTAGTAATTACTATTTTTCGTATTGAAATTGTAGAAAGAATAACATGAGATTATCAAATCGTGTCTGCGTCTCATTAAAAATGCATTATTGGATAAATAATCAATATGGATTATTCTAGCACTCTGTACTAACTAGGTTTGATAGTATCTATGTTAAATGTCAGTGTATGTCGGTTAAATGACTGAAACTGACCACCAATGAGTAAAAATAGCGCTAAATTCTGTGTTATAAGCTTTTCTAGAATTCAATTAACGTAGGTTGTAATCAAATATGATTACTTTTATTCAGTTGTATAGGATTATCGATATAATGGTGACATCCCCGGTGAGCAAGTATTCGTAAGCATATTGACATAAAGGGCATAACACTACAAGTGGTAAAAACGGAGGATAAATATGCTGCACAACGCTGCAAGTGTATTTGAAATGAAATGTTCAATTCAAGGTTGTGTCCTTGTCACAAACCTGAACAAAATGTTTACATCTATTAACTCATGTTTATTCAGCAGAAATAAAGTTATTACTGAATGTCTGTTTTTATAAAACAATAAGTAATGGAGATAAAAAAGAAATGCTTTTTTAAAATGAGTTATTTACAACGTCTTCGAAATTTTTCGACCTAATTTTGCTCTAGATTTTGAGGTGCTAGATGATGAACGATATCTGATTCTACCAAACTTAGTTTTCAATATTTTTGAATTCTGTGAGCGGTGGTTAACTTTATAGACACATACTTCTTTTCAATCGTTTGCAGACAGAGAACTACTTATGCGATGTAAATAATTACACATCGATAGAAAAGTTCACTTCCCGAACTTTCCAACAATCAAAAAAAACACTGCATTTTCATCATGATTCATGAAATTCTGAAAAGTTGCATTTACCCGATTTTTCAGACTTCAGTTTTCAAACATGTTAGGTTGAAGCAAATTGCATTTTAGAACGCTACATTTTGAACTGCAGTGAATTCGAGCCATGATGGAAAACCCCTATATCAAAGTGCATATTTTGATACGATGGCACGATGGCACCAAGTTATCAAGAAATATCGACAAGAGAAACCAGGAAAACTGCCGTACTGGACGAACACCACACTGGACGTAGGATCTGCTCTTCATGTTGTTCCACTTTCTTTCTTTCCTTTCATGCTGGAGCGCACTGTTCAAGCTTCCCAGCTGAAATGATTGCAACCAACATGCTCTCTCTCTTGGTCCGTTTCCCATCACTCCTCGCCTCTTTTCTCTCTTCTTCTCTTGTCAGTCTCTCTCGGCTCTGTTCGTGCTCTCTTCACCCCCGTCGCCCCTATTGTCCACGTCTGTCCCTTCTGTCTGGTCCTCTTTGTCGTCCCTCTGCTCTTCCTCGATCTCTGTGGCAATAACACTGCAGATGCGCTTGCCAAAAGTGGCGCTTCCCTCCCCTCTGCAGCTCCTCAGTGTCTGTCTCCTCTGAAGTCCTTCATTCGTTGTTCCCTGTTCAATTCCTGGAGGACTTCAATTCGTTCGTCTTTGATTTCTTCGCAAGTCCCAAATGTAGCAACTGAGGAGCCGTCCCTCCCTCGTGCTGTCCGTTGTGAGAGCTCTCACGTCTTCGCTGCAACGGCCACAGCCTTCTTCTCAATTCTCATCTTCACAAGATTGACAGGTTCACTTCTCCTGTCTGCCCTGTTTGTGGTGCAAACCACGGATGTCCCTCACTTGCTGTGCTCTTGTCCCTCCCTTTCTTCTACCCGAGAGGCCATCTTTGTGTCCTCGGTTTCTTCTTTAGATTTTTGGCATCGTCCGTGGGAGTCTGTCCGCCTTATCGGCCTCCGTGGCGTCCCGGGTAGATCCACGACCACCACCTTAAACGCCAAAAGTATTCCAACTTATTATACATTTTACATCAGTTTGCGTAGAAACAGAGGGCGTACGGCAACCGTCAGTCATGAAATTTGTGTTTGATGTTTCCAGCAAGATCAGGTATAATAATGGAGAATATAGGTCTCGAACTTTCTTGATTTAAAGGATAACGATGGCGGTGCAACGCGTACTCTGTATTGGAGACATTGCCATCGGATTAAATCATGAGTTTCTTATTCATCATGATCGGTTTCTTCATCTTCCGTCACCCATATCTTAAATAACTAGTCCATGCTTTTCAAGGCATCTGTTATAGTCTAGCAAGATTCACCTGCTTAGTTGTATAGAATGCTATTTATTGATATGTTTTTCGCGTTCCTAGTATAATCGTGACCGTAGCAGAGAACAAAATCTTTACCGCTAGAAGAAACTCCAGACGGTTCCATATACACGTACTAGCACATGCCCATCATGGGTCACGACCCCGATATTTAGAAACAGTGGTCCACAAATAAGGTCCATTGGCTTGCGTGGCCTTCTTATCATGTTTTACTCTGAGGTTTTCGAACTTACCACTTACCGTAGCCACTGACTTTTATTCGAAATTCCAGCGAAAACCCAGATGTCCTTTTTTATCCGTGGCAGCGTTAGTAGAACTTTGTTGGCATGATTTTGAGCTGACCTTTCCTCAAGTTGGTGTAGATGTAGGCGTATAAGCAACCTACTGCTAAATTGTGCGATTCTTGCTCAAGAAGGTGTGCACTCAGAAAATATCTTGCAAACTTGATGACGTGAAGATAAGCGATAATTCAGATGTGACTCTTCTTAGTATGTATGACTCGCAACTTCAATCACATATCTTTAGAAGCTGCATAATTTGCCATATTGCGGGTCTGTTGTGAAATTGCATGTAAGCACGTGAAGAAACACACAAAGCAAATGCAATTTTTCCAACCTCGATCGATTGACTGAGAGTAACAATGATGTGCATGGTCAGATGGAAGCAAAACAAATTTATGAAGTCATGAATATTTCATCCAGATGCTGTGCAAGTACATTGTATATGCATTAACTTGGTTATGTCAATAAGATTCGAAGAAATTTAATAGAAATAGTGGACTAGATTATAATTATTATGTTAATAGCGTTTGAAAGCCAGAAATTATGCTCATTGAACTTATTGGTAAAAATCACAAAATGGCATTCCCGGGCTATTGAAGGGCCGATTGGCGATTCCCGGGCCCCAACGAAATTTCCGGGCTAGGCTGCCACCCTGGATATATGGAAATTCAGCTGCACAAAATGATCATTTCTAAGTAATATTTCTGCTTGATTGACATGTATTTAGATAGTAATATGAAGAAAATGTGATTTTCTCCACCTGCTCTCAGGGAATGACAGTGGCAATTTTTTAGTTTCTCTCACCTTCACTAGATCTTTGTCTTCCATGTCACACTTTTCTTTTATCACCCTCAGCATTGCTCGAACGCGACCCGTCGTGCTTGCCTGTTCTTCGACTGTTCTTTTTGACACTGCTTCAAGTTTGCGTAGCATCGCAGCGGCCGCAGAATTTGATGGTTCGATCTGCAGGAGTCGACGGATATCTTTATAACCTTCTGCAGTCTTTCCTAGCCCTTCCAGGGCTTGGGCTCGTCGGAATAGTGCCTTGACGTCACCAGGATCGATACTCAGCGCTGAGGAAATAAACAGCAAATGATGTGCTACACAATAGAGATATTTAACGAGAAAAATAGTCAATTAGTTATGTAAGTCATAAAGAGGCCGCAATCATGAAGGTCACAACTTTAACTGTAAATTATCAAATTTTGGCTTTCGCGTCTTCTTGTAACTGTACGGCTACTTGATGTTGCTTACAAAATGATTACAAATGGGGAACCTACCACATCGATTCTTTTAATTGTTAATACTGCACAGGTGCAGAAAAAAGACTAGAATCACCAATTTCTTTTATTAGGGAAAAATATTTAAATATTGAGAAATATATTGAAGGAGGATATCCTTTTTTGTGGAGAGCTGCTTTCGGACGGCGAGCGATCGTTCTGGACTGATCTCTTGAACCCATACGAGCACAACTTCTTTCACCGCAATATCGAAGTACACTGTTCGGTTGATACAAAGTTTTGCCAGAGGTTTTCGATGTAGTCGAGACTATTGCCGGGCCATTTCAAAACCTCAACGCCATTCACACAAAACCATCCAGTCGAAGGAAATGAAGCATTGGACGGCACACTGTCTTCTTGGAATATCGTGCAACTATGGGAATTCATAAACGTCGAGAGTTTCTCAGATTAAATTCTAGTGTATCAAGCAACTATTCATTTTTCTCCTTTGTAGAGGAAAGTCAACGCACCTCTGTCATGATCGGAGAAACTGTCCCGAACACCTGCATATCGAACGTGTGTCGGGAGACAGTAAAACTGTAGAAAGGAGGGTTGATCAGAAAACACCACACTGCTTTTCCACTGGTCAGCCATCCCATGCTGGAATTATTTACAGAATTTAATCCTGGCACGTCTCATCCTGTCTCTCAGTAGATGCTCTCTATCCGGCATTTTGGATTTAAGATGTAGATGTGCTTGCACCATGCGTCCAATGTGGCTACTCCTTTATATTTATCGAATAATTCTGTTGCATCCTTGTATCGTAATCACGCAACGCATACACGCTCACATTAAGTTCATAATGAGTCCTCATTCTGTTCACGGTAGGATTTGGACTGATTTTCACGGCAACTAGGTGCTCATCTAGAAGTCATTTTGTTTTCCACTTTGTCTTGACTTGAAGTAGACCCAAGTTATTGAACTAAAATATCGATTAAGAGAAACACTAAAAGCCATCAGCATTCAAGGAAATGAGGATGCTGCTTTGTATACTGCATGACTAGGTGCCTTATTCTTATTTTCAAGGAAAACAAGTAATTTCTATCCTTGTAAATAACATCGCACTATCTAAAGCTGAGAGCAAGAAATCTATGTATTTTATGCGAGAAGCTGCAATTTCTTTATTTCTATGTTTTGAAAGTAGGAAAGTTTGTGAATATGTAGCAACTGGATGGAACAAAACGCAACAAGTAGTGAAGTGATTCCCTCAAGTGACTCCTTAACTTTTATCGATACATGTTACTTACAGTGATTGTTGTATAATCAAACTTCATTATCTACAGGAGTGTCACGACATCAATTTTAAGAAAGAATAGCTTCCAGGATTGATCCTCTTATTACCAATAAATCCAAGCTATATACTCCACGTGGATGTAAGATTTCGTAACTTAATTAAGATTAATATACCAAGATGACATGATGACAGCAACTCACAAGAGCTCATGTTGATAACACACATGCATATTGCATGTTACATGGCCATAATGCAATAACAAAAGCGCTTGGTTTGCTTTCGAATATGAAACAGGTACAAATTTGACAGAAATCTAAATACTGTGCTGAAAATTCAGTGATTAATATACAGCATGCTTCACTTTAAATTGGAATTTGCTTGGGAAAACCAGCCATTTGAATTTTACATGAAACAAAAAGTAAATTATTGTTGCGGTAATACAAACTATCATTACTTCAATGTCAAATATTCCGAGAAAATGAAACATAAATAATGATTCTCGAATTATAAATACACGAAGGCAAATACATGTATGCTTAGAACGTCAAAAATCCGAATATTGTATTATTGTTAACTTCAGAAATGCTGATCTATTACTGCGGGTATTCATTGAAAACCTTATCTCGATTAGAAATACATATTTTTCTTAACATTGAGAATCGATACCAAATGAGATCAATGCTTCAACCAGTAAAAAGCCATTCCTCCTGGCTACCCTGCACGTGAATTCGAAATCACAAATGTCGTTTGGAGGATCTGCAATATGGTAATGTGATCCTATTTCTATCATTCCATTGGGAATAATTACAGCCACCAAACCTCCATTGAGCTTTGTCATTAATGAATACTTAGAAAACCATCCTTCGTTCCATCACATGGATGATGAGATTCATAAGAGCAAACAAAATCTGTCTTCCTTTTCACAGGGGAGAAAATAGTTTTGCGAATTGAGACACCCGTGGGAGACATTATCTCAGGTTAAACAACCTAATGTGGAAGCGAACCACCATCAATATCTGAAATGATCGTCCAGCACTCATCTTACACGTCTCACTTAGACATTACAGTTTTCCTCACCAACTAGAATCATACTTTAAAAGCTCTGTGGTGACTTGTGAGAACGTTTGAAATCGCGAGTGTTTGAGAGAAGGCAACGCTTTCAACGAGAGAAAATATTGAAAACAACCATTAATAAAAAAACGTCAAATCCTTCCAAATTTGTAATATGTGAATTTCTCTTCCAAACTACTCAGTGGTATTTCAAACCCAAACATGGACATAATAAAAGTACTAACTACGATCATGGTCATTCAAATACGGAGTTCGTCTCTCACCCAACTGTTGGTGGGCCTCGAAGCCGATCAGTACAAAATGAAGCGTTAACAACACAAATCTCCGACGTTGCTGACATGCATGTAGTCAGATTTTAGCTGATCTTTTTAGATTTTATCTGTGACATTATCAGTACGAATGCTCTTCCTGTCGGTACTTCCGGGGCTCGACCTCCTGATGAAAAGATCGCTAGGCCGAGTACTTAACCACTGTGCCGCAGAGACCACTCCATACACGAGAGTTCTTACTGGGGACAGTCATCTAACCCCCACCGAGCGGCCCCAACGTACGTAGAACAGGAGAGAATGACAGACTTCGTGCCAAATCTAAGCTTTGAAGTTGGTGAGAATTTGCATAAATAGGCCAAACGAGTATAACTGATGCAACATATTTGCATCAATATATCAATCGTACCCACGCTCATCTATTATTTAGCATTCAGCATGATGGCACACGATTGCTTTGATAGGATACCTAGAAATGGGAAGCAAAACATACTAAACAGAAAACATATATTGACTAAATATGTACACCTTCAATAATATTGTATGTCAACCACTTATATTGCCACATGTTGATGAATTCATTTAAATTAGGCCTTCAACAGACTTTAATGCAGAAAACAAGAAAGACAGAAAGCATTGTAGGAAGGACTGTAGACATGTCTTCCTTGTTTCTGTATTGCAAGATATTCGAGATGTCTCTGCCAGTTGTGCGTAATTTGCTTCATAATCAAAATATTCTGCCGGTATCGGTGTTAGACCAACATTCAAAAAACTCGATTGAATCGATATTTGTAAGCAGCCACTTCAATTTTCTGCCGGATGAATTTTGATTGCTGAAAAGGGACAGGGCCAATAACAAATTTCAATAAAGACATACCATATGCACAAGAAGTAAAATTTTGTTCTGGGTGTTGACATATATTTGACTTTCATTTTACCGGATTTTTCAAGGGCTTTTCCGGGTAACAGCAATATTTTTCTAGGGGTGTCAAATTTGTTTTACAACTGACTGACAGGTGTCAAAAGTCAAGTATCTACCAGATTGACTATCCCCCTGTGTTTGCCATGGTACTGAAGAACTCTTTTATCGATGTCCATGCCGATGTTATCAAATTGGAGATCAGCTGTTTATTTAACCTAGTGTAATTGTTGCTATAAAATTAAGTTTTAGACTTCTCAAGTATAAAAATTATATTTGTTCAAGTAAGATGCTAATTACAGGGCTATGACAGACTCGATATCATGTACTTTATGTTTGTAATTTATCCGTTAATTATTGAAGTTTTCACTTTTGTAAATTGAGTAGAACAGTTTCTAATTCTCGAATCAGGTCTACACATAGGTGTATGTAACATTTCAGCGTTGATGACACAGGAGATTGATCTGAGAGAAATGCAATCGATAATAAATATTCGAATGGTCACACATTCGATATATCAAACGTTCACGCAATCAAAAAAGGGATAACAAGTAACTATATCTAACAATAAGAAGAAAATAACAGCAATTAGTATGTGCGAATAGAGGTGACTTAGGACAGTTTAGAAATAGTTGCTTCAATTTGTTCATTTATGCTCTCTGTGTCACTTATCAATTTCTGTCGTTTTGTTTTCAGTGCCTCTAATTCTGCCACACTTGTTATGCTGATAAGAAAATGACATCAAATATAGTCTTAGTACATGCACCCATAAACTTTGACATTAAGTAGTTGTTAGTACGAGTAGTTTAGGACATTGACTTTAAAACTACAAATCAAATTAATTTTTCAAATTCCCTGAATTTTTCCTGTTTTCTCTGAAGCGCATACACGCTGTTTGGTGAGTGAATATTGCAATATGCTGGAAAATCGTGGCCGACAATAAATTTTATGCTTACACTATCACTAGTATCAATAACTTGTTGTTATTATGTAGCACTCTGTAATTATCAAAACTACTGCTCAAAACATAAAATGCAATGCTCTTCAATTTTTTTGTTTCATTCAGTCAGGTCTATTTTGCTTTGTAATTAATCGGTGGCTACTCAAAGTTTACCAGGGTGATGCCCATTTTCAAGGGCTGTACCGTTTTCCAGGGATCTATTGGAATACCCGGCTTTTCCGAGATTGTCGACCCTGTTGTATCTTCAACCAGCCGAGTGGAACTTTTTAATAGTAGCCGCCCTACATCAGTAGCCAGAACCAAGAATGACAGCCTTTAATAGTAGTGTTTGTAATATGGTATTCAAATGGTTCGATACATGCAAAGACTACAAGTATGTGCTGAGGCAATGTACGATGAGTCATTTAATTCTAGAATTTATACACAGCAATTTATTTATGCTACATCGCAGAGATTGCATTTAGGCGTGCTTGACCCGACTGAGGACGCCAGAGCATTCTAAGAATTGTCATGTACATTTGCTATCCCCACAATTTGCCTGTCATGTTTTTTGAAACATTTGAATCCATTGATCAATGCTTGCAACGTCTGTGAGTGAATGACATTGATGTACATAGCAACGAAATATAATCAATAAAATTCGTCGAGATATCAATGATTGTACAATAGACAGTGCTGTCTGTGAAGTTTAATGTCTTAATGCTTTTTTCTTATTGAGAGTTAAAAGCGGAGCTATTTTTTGCATGAAACATGCACAAGAATTCTCTTTATTCCAAAGGAGTGATGTTTTGTCAATGTTTGTTGAGAACTGAATGGCAGTACATAAATTTCTTCGATTTGCTATTCTTGCTTATCTAAGTGGATAAGCAACAAGAACAGACTACCTAAGTTAGCAGTAAAAACTTCGATAGCTGCCATCCGGTTGAGACGATTGCTGGTGCAATTAATATTTACATGTGTCAATATCTATAAACTGTTCTCGAAAGACTACATCAATTAAACACAAGCTGTCACCAACGCCGAGGATGATTCTACAGCAGACACGGCTGACATTGAAGAGGAAGACAATGAGGATACTCAACATGAATAATCTTCTCCAGACGCTGCAACAGCGCGTAAGTGGCTCAAAGGAATCAGGAACTTTGCACTCACAAAAGATCACGGCGAACTGCTACACATTTGCATGGACTGAGAAGATGCTCTAGCAAGCACTCTGAGCAAATAAAATTGCTACCAAACTCGTATTACAGACTATTTTTGCGGAGGATAGATTGTGATCTGATCGTGTCTAACTGAATCTAAAGTGTGCATGAATTTGAGACTACGCTTTACATTATCATGCGGTGTAAGTACTGTAAGACACGTTCACCTACTGTGTTCTGACATACATATACAGTAAATGTAATATGTATGTAAATTTTTCTTTATCCGGTTACATGGTCTTTTATGTGGGGCTTTAATTCTCAGAAAGCGCACCTTGTTGTCAAAATGCTTAAAATTGTTAATGCGAAAATTTGAAAGACATTAACTAAGTACCTATTATAGTCTTGCAAGTAGGTCCACATAGAAACACTGCACACTGTATAAACAAACTATTTTATGCAAAGATTCACAATTGCAGCCACCCCCAAAAAGCGGCCACTTTTTTCGAGTCCTTCTACTGGCCGTAATTCAGAGGTTTATCGAAGTCAGATTTTTGCTGTAACGTATGATGTTGAAATGAATTATACGTATATAAAAGTATGCATGTAGTTAGAACATTTACTTGAGTTGTGCAATATAAAACCAGCTGGTTTCTAGCAACCCAAGAATTATATTCACATTGAAAATCTACATCGCTGACCAAGTAGCGCAGACAAACAAATCACAAATCAACTAAAAAAATAGCAAGTCAGGTATTTACATTTGAGCAATTAAATTTTATACATTCCCCGCCGACGTGTGGCACATGCGATGAGTTCGACTTGCAACAATATATAAAATCATTTTAAAATCATAAAGTTCAACTTCTTGAATTAGAAGTCATTCGTTTCACAATGTCCTATGTCATCCTCGTCCAAAATCGTTCAAGCAACTGAATCACAAAAATGACACAATACTTTGAGTAATCGACTGACGCTCTAGAGCTAGACCATCACATGACGACGTCACAAACAAAAAGTTAACTAAATGCCCAAATGCTGAACTCGTTAATGGCAAATACACTGTTGAAGAACTCGAGTTCACTTTAACAAATCATTTTCAGACAGATGACATATAAATTTACATAACGCGCGTGAATTTCTGATGAACCTCAGAAGAAGCGTTCACGCTTCGATCAATCATCCACTTTTGAGTTTTCTGACATTATTTTGGCTTCGTTCTTGTCTTCAAACAATTCTGGATTTCTTGGAATTCCAGGCACCAAATCACACGACGACATAGCAGCACTCACGTCATTACATACGATCGAACAAAATACGAGATGTATGTCAGAAGGATAAGTTACTGTCAGGAATATCAAATGAACTTCCATAAGCATTCTAAGCATTTTCTGTTTTTTTACTGATTTTCTCATCTGCTCTCACCTACTGTCTCCAATATAAGCAAAGATTCCTCTCTTACATATCAGATGAGCTGTATGCATGCGCATCGCATGTCCAGTACGAAGCACTAGTACTCATCTCGTCACTGTTAAACATTTCGCACTGTTTAACATTCTGATCATCTTTTTGCTCAAACAATATGTTGAATTTAGTCCCCATTTTTTATGTCTGCCTTATCAATTTACAATTACACTCCCGGGATTCAATTAGACGACCAAAAGATTACTAGGATTATTACTAAACCACTGTGCCACGGACACAAATTTAATGAAAAATACATCGCATTTTACGGAATTACAATTCCTCATATGCAGCGTTGAAAAATTAAAACACAAGTTCAAAAAAATTAGCAATTTACACACGTGACGAAATCGGCATCATACTAAATGACAGATAAAGAGAAAAGAAATTTACCTTCAGATGCATCTTTCTCTGCTTCAGCAAGTCGCTTCAACATCAGAAGACATTGAGCTCGGTTCTTCAACAGAACGAGGCGTTCAGCTTTGCTCGATGCCATCGCCAGCCCGGCAGTGTAACAGCCAACGGCATCCTCATGCTTTCCTGCTCGGAAATAGGAGTTGCCTTCTTCTTTCAGAGCTAGGGCTCCTTCTCCTTCATTCCCGTTTCCAGGCGCCTGGAAATCAGAAATCCAAATCAATAAAACGCATTTTTTCGAGCGTTTTTCCGTGATTTACGGCGGATGTTTCCAAAATACACATTCACTATTTCAGGGTCACATTTATTCTTTTCTAGCTAATGCAAGGGATGTCTATGAAAGATAAGTTAGGAACATCAAATGAATTTTCATGAGCATTCAAAGCATTTGCTGTTGGATTTTTAACTTATTTTCTCAGTTGTTCTCACCTTCAATCAGAGCGATGATTCTTCTGCTACATCAGATGAGCAGCATGTATACACATATCCTTTTGTCATTATTCTAGTTTCATCGCACATCCATTGCGAAGCACTAGTATTCATCTCGTCACTCATAAGCAAGTTGATCTCATTGTTGTTTTTATCACTTGTTAATATTTTATTATTGTATTAATTTTATTTGTATTGTTTGTATTTTTGTTTGTATTGTTGTATTTGTATTGTTTATTGTATTTAATTTTATTAATATTTATATTGTATTTAAAGTATTTGACCATTCAGTCCAACATCAAGCGCGGATGATGCTCATCACTTTGGGCGCTCATAGATCTGCCAAAATAATGTCTTTTAATATTGCAGCAGCGAGCAAATTACGCCAATGATAACAGGCTTAATGGACAAAATGAACCACTTTTGTCCTCGATTAGAATTTTCTATTTGCACGACTAGACTTTTTCAATGAAGAAGGCAATCGAAAGGCAATCATTTTCGACATGATTGAAATATCTTACAATTTTTATATTCGAATAGAAACGCTCATGACGAAGCTTGTCTGCGACACAGCAATTGTGGCTCAGCTACAAATCATGTTATCTTTACATGCTAAACTACGTCTTCCGACATTTATAGTATTGAAGACTATTGAGAAATGAAGAACACCTGCCAAAAAGACAATTGAAATAGACAGTCATTCCATTGATCTTTGATCATCAACAGTTAGTGGAGGTTGGGGACCGAAACCTTGCTTTATGCAGCCACATGGTTCCTCTCTGATGACTGTGCATAGCGACCTTATTTTGCTTTCTTATATTTCTTGATTTTCATTATTTATAATTTTGGTTAGCTCCTCGTCACGTTTCATGCCGAGTTCTCGTTTTAGTTTATAGATGCAAGCAAAATTGACAATAAGTTTTGATTTATTGCCCGTCCCTTTAAATGCTGGGTCGGCTAGCCGTTATACGTTTCGGCTGACGGAAACTTCCGGTGACAACTGACGCAATATTCGTTGTCAGACAAGTGATAGAGAAACTTGTGGCGAAAAAGAAGAAACAATTCTTGGCATTTGTAGACCTGGAAAAGCCCTTCGATCGCATCCCAAGACGAGTTCTGCTATGGTCACTACGGAAATCCCGTGTCGAAGAATGGTTGGTGAATGCAGTTTTGGCAATGAACACTGACTCAAGTACTTTCGTTCGTTCGGCTTGTGGAGACAGTGACGAGTTCATGGCCAGAGTAGGTGTTCACCAGGGATCTGTTCTTGGCCCTCTACTCTTTTCCATTGTTTTGGACTCGATTACAGCCGACATCAGAGAAAAGTTACCTTTTGAGATATTGTATGCGGACGACTTAGTTCTGATAGCCAACTCTGCTGCCGAATTAAAAGAGAAGCTACAACGTTGGAAGACATGTCTTTCACTCCAAAGGTCTGAAGATCAATGAGCCCAAGACCAAAAATATAGATACTGGTGTGGATCTGGATGTGGTAATGAACAAGCCTATGAAGTGGCCGTGTGGCATATGCGGAAACGGTATAGGCGCAAATTCGTTGAGGTGTATTTTGTGCAAGAGGTGGATCCACAGACGTTGTTCTAAAATACGAAGTAGTCTAACAAACGCAGCCTCTAGCTTCCAGTGTTCGCGATGTCTCAACCCGCAGAATCAGACAGTGGCCCTCATCCAAGATCAAGTCATTTCCCACCCCAGTATCAACATCTTGGAAACAGTTAAGTACTTCTGCTACTTGAGAGATGTTATCGATTCGAACGGTGGTGTAGACCTTCGTTACGGCACGCATACGTTGTGATTAGAGCAAATTTCGAGAGTTGGTGGCATTCTTGCCATCTAAGGTCCGTCACTAAAGGGAAAGTTTATGCCGCCTGCGTCAGACAAAGCATGACGTAGTGGTCTGAGGCAAGTACACAAGTCAAGACTTTGCGTGCGAAACATGAGAGCTTACTCCAGATAACCGAGATGAAAATGGTGAGGTGGATGTCGGGTGCAAGGCTGGCCGACAGAAGATTTAACGAAGAACTTAGACAAGTAATGGGACTTCCTTCGATCTTTGAACTCATAAGTGAAGGGTGTTTGCGTTGGTTCGAGAACGTGAGGCGTAAAGACCAGACTAAGTGGATCAAGAAAGTGTTCGAAATGTACGTGGAAGGGAAGAGACTGAACGGAAGATTTTGAAAGACCTGGTTCCATGCCGTCCATCATGACATGCGCTGACTTCGTCTCAAAGAAGAAGACGCTCAAGACCGACAGAAGTGGCAGATCGACATCAGGAGAAGACCGTTCAACCTATCGGATCCTAGAAGACAGACGTTGATGGGATGAGTGAAAGAGTGAGTTTCCTACTCTATGCTAGAGTAAGAAACTCTATGTTTTATATTTATTTATTTTATTTTATGTTTTTAGAAACTCTAACATTTATATTTATACGCTCTTGACTTTAAGTACCTTAATTTCTTACACGATTTTCTACTAGAGTAGTTGCTTAAATTTGGTTTCCTCCGTTTCCTGGATTCTTTGAATTTTTTAACCGTGCCGTGTTTTAATTTAATCTCTGATTGCTATATCTGATTTCGCTATAAGCGGTACCACGAGCAAGACAAGTTATTCCCCATTTGCTCAAATCATCGACAGGAGGTAATCGAAATTTATGGCCGTCTAATTCTTTAAAAACTCCGGCAAAAACCTATGTAAACGATGAATAATTGACGATTTCCATCCTCAAAGTGATAATAAGATAGTGTTCATCAACACTCACTCGTGGCTAACAGCTCATTACACATCATGATTTGTGCAGTTCCTGGTGAACATATGTCATCTTACTTTTTAATCCAATTCTATTCTCAAGAGATATTTTATCTGTCGAGACACAAGTGTTTGAATGCGTTGTAAATGGACGAAGTGAACTTTTTCTTCTGATAATTTTTGTCAGAAGATATATGATCAGACACCAACTGTTTGACGCTGCTATAATAAGACTAAGTATTAAGTTAGTATTACTAACAGTCATTAAGACACCGAAACCTTCTTATTAGCACTTGATCAAGTTGTGAAACTTAAATCAGCGGTGGATGGATATCAACCTGTACGGTAGGTACAGTCCGTTTCATAAAAAGTGGATCATCCTAAAATTTGACTAAATAAAACATAAGTATGATACAGAAAGCATTTTTCATGTTATTTCATGTCCCTAATATATTTAAATGTCCTTATATAATCTGATAAACTATGATACAGTAACGGTTCTTAAGAAGCTAATATTTTGTGGCCCTACCCTTTATTGTCAATGACACTACCAAATTCGTCTAGGCATTGATTCGATGATATCGTTGATTTTTGACTGATCTAACTTTCTCCACTCACTCTCTTTTTAACAGTGACGTAAGTTGTGATACGCCATCTGTAGGTAGCAGTGAACGACGAACGTTACGTTTTAGAATACTCCATACATATTCTATGGGATTCAGATCAGGAGAACGAGCTGGCCAAGATAATGTCCTAAGCCCTAATTGAGACTTGCATAAGTTGACTCTACTACTCTTGTGACACGTAGCATTATCATCCATACATAACCAAGTCGATGGATCATCAAGTTGATCTGTCATTTGGCCAATGTTCATTCGTAAAACATTCACATAGCGTTCAGAATTCATGGTTACTTGCTGTATGTGAAGTTCAGAGCGGCCATTGGTCCAAATGCCAGCCCAAATCAGTAGAGTCGCACCACCTTGTACCTGGGGACGATGTAAATGTCTCGGAATTTCCTGATCAGATTTTATCCATAATCTCAATCGACCATCACTATCCTTCAGACGGACTGATGCCTCATCAGACCAGACAACCCGATCCCATTGATTTCGTCAGTGACAATGACTCATAGTCTCCTAGTCATGACCCTAGTTCTAGCAAGGCTGACACTTTGCCTTTTGTGAATGCGATCTCGTTATTGTTCATTTGTGCTTTGTATTGTTTTCAACCGGTAAAGGGGCTTTCACAATAGTCGTGCGACAGATGCGACCTTGCGACCGTGCGCTCAGAAGCGATCCAATGTCAGTCTCACAAATAGTCGCAGTGAAAAATCTAGTCGCACAACAGTCGTATGCTCGAAGGAGACTGTTGTACGATCAGTCGTGCGACCTCTCGCATGGTCGTGCGATAGTTGCACGACCTAGCAATTGCATTGTTCGATGGCTGAGTCAATCGTACAACCGATCGCAAGACTATGTGACTGTTGCACGAGCAGTCGCCACCTTGACATCGTCAATCGGTAGCCTAGACTCTTGACTGCCACGGTGTTGTACGCTATCATGTTTAAAAAAATTATCATGTTTAATTTTTCTATATATCAGACTTTGTTTTTTCTAACAGGGTGGACAGAAAACTAGCTGTTTTAAAACCACACCTCCTATTAAGTAAATTATTACTACTACTACTCTTATTACTACGGGTACTTTTTCATGATGCAGGCCTAATATGATGCATGCCTGATTACTGCACACGCTCAACCTAACACATGAGTCCTGGAGGAATGCCAGCAAACGCTAGACTAGTGTTGAAGACGTTAAAGTCATCCCTATACGTAGAAATTAAAAGTCACGCGGCGGCAATGCCGTAGCTTGTAATGAAAATTTTCCACAAGCCATAATTACGCTATCCGTGACAATTGTCATGGGGTGCCCAGTAGAAGGGTTAATGATTTCAAGAGTTTAGCCTACCGTAGACTAACTTAGTAGACTACTTCAGCTTCCTCTAATGAATGAAATAAACTTCCCTGACTTTTTTCGTATAGCCTATGGCCCTCTTTAGCCTGTTAGTGACATAAAAGCAAAATAAATAATTCGATAGAACTTATTTTAAAAGACAACAAGACACAATCAGCTACAGAAGATAGCATCATATAATATTTGCAAACACGAGGAGCTTACATCATCCTGTCCTGCCAGGGTAGCTTGGCAGGTCACTGTTGTAGTAGTCCTTCAAGTACAGTCGGAGTCTCTTGCCCTCTCGATTGGCTTGGTTAGCGCCACCAACATGTGCAATGTCGTGTAATTGTGTCTCTCGCCAAGCACCAGGGATGAAGCTGCCGTCACCAACAGGTTGGTCCAGGTCACCGGTCTGCAAAGAACGATGCTGCAGTCGCATCAAGTTTTGTAGGCACATGGCTGCCATGACTATGACCTTGACTCTGATCGGATCTTGCTGCATGGTGGTCAGCAAGCATCTCCAGCGATGTGCAAGTATACCAAAGCTGTTCTCCACCACACGGCGGGCACGGGATAGGCGATAGTTGAATATCCGCTGTTGGTCCGTCATCTGGCGCTGGGAGAAGGGTTTCATCATCCACGAACGCAAGGGAAAGGCGTCATCTCCGACCACGAAGTATGGTGTTGGCCTGTCATCATGTGGTAGAGGCTCGGGATCTGGCAAGCGCAAAGTTCCCTCTTCCAGCTTTCTTCTCAGTTGTCCGTTGTTGAAGATTTGCGCATCTGAAGAAGAACCTTGGCATCCCACGTCTGCCCAGATGAACTTGTAGTCAGCATCCACCAAACCTAGAAGGATAATACTGAAGAAGCCCTTGTAATTGTGATAGAGAGTACCAGACTTCCTGGAACATCTTATGGCCACGTGCTTGCCATCCAGAGCTCCGCAGTTATGGTGAAAATTCCATTTCTCACTGAACTTCCTTGCAATGTCTCTTCAGTCATCAGGGTTCCTAGGGAAGGCAAACACCTGAACCTCGTACTCGTCAACTATGGCCTGACAGACCTCCGAAATGAACAGTGCCATACTGTTGTGGGCAACACGGAACGAATACTGGAGTGTCTTGTAGCTTGCACCAGTAGCCATGTATCTAAGAGTGATAGCTAACTTCAGACCTTCTCGATTCTTGAGGATGTGCGCGTCAGTATCTCGTAGAACATCTCCGGAGGCATTTTCAAGTAGTTGACGAAGTCCTCTGGGGATTGCAGCTCTAATTCTGTCATCAGAGTGTGGTACTGGCTAAACCCCTCACGCTTCGCAATCCAAGGCTTGACTCACCAACGTCTTCTGCGTCTTCTATTACGTTGTCGAAGTCGAATAAGAAGCACCAACGCAGCAATGTCTCTATCAGGTGAGTGCAGCACGTCACGGGGGCGAACAGAGGACATGATACAATGATATGAAGCTGATAGCACATGTGCGGCATATATATTGGCGTGAAGTCGTGAGACCAGTCTCACGTGTACAAGAGACTGTTGCACAATGGTCTCATAGTCGTACGATGGTCGCATCAAAGCATACTTTTGGAAGGAAAGCAAACAAGTAGTCGCAAGATGGTCGTGCGACTTCTGATACTGTTGCACGACTATACGCGACCGTTGCACGAGCGATCGCGCGAGCTAGAATCCCGAAAGTGGTCGCGCCTGAATTTTGTGCATGCACAAAATTCAGATGCGACTACAGGAGACCATGAGAAGTCGTGCGACAGCAAGAGACTGGTCGTGCGATAGATGCGATCGATCTTACGACCATGATCGTAAGAAGTCGTAAAGAGGTCGCACGACTATTGTGAAAGCCCCTTAAGAGATAGATTTCTAGCTGAAAGCAATCAGGAGTGCTGCCAACACCACCGCAACGAAGTCAGGAAGCTATGGAACATGAAGTCCAGTTAATCACATGTAGCAGTTACATTGTTGTTGATGAATAATGGTGCTATACTGGCTCTGATTGACCGATTTTCTTTATTTTTGTTTTGCTTGATAGCTTTTGGCTTGTAGAACAACATATTACATAACAAAGGAAACAAAAATAATTTTATAAGAGTGAGGTATGATTTTGTGTAACATTGCTAAATGAAGATCAAATTATCTACTACTTTTTTATCTATAACAGGAAAACAACTCAATATTCATGCTTGAAATTTCCAACAATGATATTAGTAAGCACAACTGACATATCTTCCAAATTTCAGAGAAATTCGTTCAAGTTTGGCGGAGTTAGACAAAGTTGAAGTTAAGGCGATGTTTAAGGGTGATCCATTCTTTATGAAACAATCTGTAGTTGATCGACGGTTCATTGTAATGACAACAATCATGCAATGATACTCGTACAATCAACAACCTGGTAATCGCCATGGATGAAACTTCGATACCCACAGCAAACATCAAATTCAAATAATTTCACATGAACCTGACTTCAAAGTTAGTCCAAATAACTTGCACGACTATGCAAATATGAAAATCCTCGAAGCCTAGGTACAGGAAGTCGCCAGTGAGGCAGAGTCGAAGCTTAATGGAGTGATAAGGGCGCCAGTTGAAATAAGTGGGCAGCTATTAGGTAGCAGAGCGTCTAAGAGGAAAGAATGAGCCTGAGATATAGTAGGGCGCCAGTGAGTTAATCATGATGCTTTTAAGACTACCGAAGCCCATTAAGTATGTTTTGAGAAAGCGCCTAACAATGACTTTGGCGAATTTCACGTCACCATGCATTAAGTCGCCCACATGTTTGAGGCAGGATGGACCAATTAGCTAGGATGTTGAACTAAATTCCTGATTAACATGCAGAAAGCAGCAAGTGCATGTACGTTAGCAAGGCTGTGTGAAGAAAGGTGAAATATGCAGTTCCTACGGGTCCTACATGAAAACAATGCTATAAAATAGCATAAAAAGTCTAATTTATTGCATGATTTTGGCCGAATATAGATCGGAAATGATTCTCAGCAATTGAAAACACACAATAGTACTGTGCAATAAAGTAATTATTCAAAATTTATTGAGATATGCTATATATGAAATGATATTAGGCATTCAGGCGTGTACGTAACATTTACAAAATATACTGATTCAATGTTTTAAGTTCAGTTTCTACAATGAATTTCGGCGTCTCGTAGGGTTGGGTTTTGGTGGGTTGTAATTTACTTTCGAGTCACCTTTTTAGATCGCACAACTCAAGTTCATTTGTAACTCGCCCTATGGCCATGCCTTTGTTGTAAAATATAGTTTTATTCCAAGAAAGTTCTAGTTTAAATCTGGCGAATTGCGTCTGGGAAGATAAGGCGCAGTGGCTGCTCATAAATCACGGCATACTAGAATACTCATTTTTGCCCCCTCTTCCTCGATGATGCTGCGTGATGTCGTCAGAGCAAGAACACAGCCCGGATCTGGAATTTTGTAAACACGATTGCGCAGGGCCAGATATTTCAGATGACTTCAGATTCTTTTTTTAACATGATTTGTATATATTCAATAAAAGGCAGATTATACAAAACAATTCTTGTATTTCAAGCAATATAAGGAAGCTGATTTACTACCATTAACCCTACAACATTAGGAGGATGTATGAAAGTGTATTGTGGCCAGTTCACACAGAAATGTGTTATGTTGACTTCATTGTCTCACTATCTTTCCCCATTCACCCATGATATTTTTAATACTAGGGTAAATCCATTTTATGTAACAGCATTAGTAAAAAACATGTCTTTCGTCTGTAAAATCCATAGTTCTGAACCAATTTTCATATTTTTTCATTTTGATCCTTATGATCTACTCTTTTCGGTCATGATAAATTCAAATCCATCTAACAAAGTCCTCTTCATGAAAATTTCAGCTCAAGGCAGAAGAAGTACCAAAATGCCTGTCCCAAACATAGGCATTCTATCTTCGGGAAGAAATTTCGTTGTGTCTCCTTGAATTATACAAAAAAATTTATGTATTATCAGAAAGAGAATGAGTCGTTCTTTTAGGCAGACTACAATTCAGGATCGAATTTACATTAATTTGGGACTTTTTTGTCAATTAGCCTTTGTCCCCCGAAAATTGTCTATTGACCGTTGCACATTTCGCAACTTAGAAATTACCGGTACGTTTCTACTTTCTTTATACGACGAAAGGCAACATTTGGGAGCCCAGTTGCTACATTAAAAGAAAAAAATCAACTATGGATCATCACAATTAAGCAATTGTGAATTTAAAAAAAAGTCCTGCATTCTTTCGAACAGGCTTTTCTGATTTCTCTCAAAATTTCAATTTGTTGTTGAAACCACATTTTTTGTTGGAATTTCATAAAAACTCACGGAATTATCAAGAGCCATAATGTAATCATGCATGCGAAATTTTGTTTGATAAGACAGTGATTATCATATCAAAATCTCGTAAAACGACCAAAGTGTCCATCTGACCGAGACCACTAAATCATCGGTCAGAAGACACCAGTAATACATAGGACAAATACAGGGTGCGGCAGAAAAACCAAGTGTTTTTAATTACGCTATATTTCAGTACATATTGGAACAAAATAGAAATAACTTATGTATACATGTTCTTTGGATCATAGCATTTACGTTTTTGTCCATATTGGACATCAATTTCATATTTTTAGAAGTAGATTTTTTAACTTAAAATTATAGATAGCTCTTTCATGCACTTAATGAAATTATATCGGAGAAAAAACCTAAGTGTTTTGAAAACAAAAGCTTTTAACATAATATTCATTTTTTGAAAATACAAATATCATGACAAGCAGAAATAACATCAAAATTACGAATGGAAAATAACATCACTCATGTGATGACCGTTCTCTTTAACGCAACAACGAAGACGCTCTTGAAAGTTAGTTTCGACTCGCTCAAGCATATTGACACCGACTGATGCGATTTAATTCCTTATTGAATTCTTCAATTCATCGAGAGTGCGGGGTTTGTCCTTATAAACTAAGGACTTAAGCCAACCCCATCGAAAGAAATCACAAATCGATAAATCAGGCGAGCGAGGTGGCCATACAATGTCACCATATTTGGAAATGAGTCGATTTGGGAACAGCTCACGAAGAACACTAATTGTTTTTGTAGCAGTATGTGCTGTTGCGCCATCTTGTTGAAACCAGAGAGATCGACGATTGAGACGGCGTCTTCTCAGCTCCGGGATGAGAAACGTTTTCACCATATTGACGTAACGCTCAGATGTCACGGTTACCGTAACTCCTCCTTCTTCAAAGAAGTAAGGTCCGATGATGCCAAATCTTCCAACTGCACACCATACGGTCACCTTGGGGCTGTGTAAAGGTGTTTCATGAGTAAGCCGGGGATTCTCCGATGACCAGTCTCTGCAGTTTTGCTTATTGACAGAGCCATTAAGGTGGAAGTGTGCTTCGTCACTCATCGCGATCTTCAAATCCTCATTTTCATAGAGAGCAAGCATGTCCTGTGCAAACTTCAATCGTTGGGGATAATCATTCGTGTTCAGTTCGTTTACTATCGCCATTTTGTATGGATGAAAGTTAAGATCTTCATGCAAAATTCGTCTCATCGTTCGATCACTGATTCCCATTGCAACCGCTTGCCTTCTAACTGACCGGTCCGGACTTCGCTCCACCGCTTCTCTGACTCTGTCAATATTCTGTTGAGTCCGCACTTCACGCATTCGCCCTGGTGGTGTTTTCTTCAATAGCGATCCTTGCGTACGAAGATTATTCACCCATCTTAAGATGGTGTCCCGAGAAGGCACTGAATCATTACTATTGATATTGAAGTAGCGGCGGAACTCACGCTGGACAGTGGTCACAGATTCATTGCATTTACGAAAGTGTCGTACACAAAGATGCGATGTTCTAAAGTCCAATCAGTCATTCTCTCAGACTTGTTGCTGTTAATGGTTCTTCAAGTTTGCGTGAACTGTTTTAAAACTGTTAATTTCTGACGTTTATTGACATTCAAGATATCGATTGAATCTTGATCACTATGCATAATAAAGTGAATGTGTTAAAAGCTTTTGATCACTATGCATAATAACGTGAATGTGGTAAAAGCTTTTGTTTTCAAAGCACTTAGGTTCTTACTGCAACATCGTTTCATTAAGTGCATAAAAGGGGAAAATGACTATAATTATTAAGTTAAAAAAACTGCTACAAAAAATAATAAATTATGGTCCAATGTGGACAAAAACGTAAATGCTATGACCTAAAGAACACATTGACATCAGTTATTTCTATTTTATTTCTAAATATAATGAGATACAGCGAAATTAAAAACACTTGGTTTTTCTGCCGCACCCTGTACAATAACTTGTACAAATACTCATTTGGTGTGGTCGCCACCATGCCACCATGATTTTCGAGTTCAGCATGAAAAATTGACTTATATGGAAATTTTCATAGAAAACTAAGTTGCAAAGTTGAAAAGACAAAAATTGCCCAAAATGTTGTTGTATAAAATGGATTTACACATTAGACATTCCCAGATTTGATTTTAAAATCAGTCCTTGTTAGATGAGATCTCTGTAAGTTAAAATTATGACTGGGAAGGGCGGTTTGCCGAAATATATCGAAAGAAAAAAACAAAATCAAATTATTGTCTGTGCGTCGAAAGATTAATTTAATTTTCTTTGACTAAAATTCTTATATTATTTTATTATTATATATTCCTATCATCTTAATGCTCGGATTCTTTTATACTGCGTTGAAGCACAATCCAATTAGTTCGGTTTGTAGTCATGTCGATCGCTATAATCGCAAGCCATTGTTGCCTAGGATGAGTCTTCTTGACATGCACGCGGATAATTTTCTACCTATGAGTGCTTCTATCAATAAATGTAATGACCAATGCATTCTGAGCAGAACAAGTCCATGAGACACAACATAGTTTCCACACTTCCCTTTTGGCGGAATAAGCTATGGATGATATGACAATTCCTGTGCGGGCTACAGTTACGATTAATGTCTAAGAGCAAGCACGTGTTTGCATATTTCGAATTGTGAATATGTGTATTCATGAAAATAAATGTTGAATCATCATGCAACTCTCTACCTGTTGGCAGGCCCCTTGCTCCTTTCTTTTCCACAACTTTCTATTCACGGCATTCTTCTTCGTTTGGTCGCAAGCCTTCCGATTCTTACCAAAGTCCGGCATACTTTTATTATTCTTCCTCTGGGTCTACTTCCATCCACACGGCATTCAATTACCTCCCTCAATAAACCATCATGTCAAAATGCATGTCCATTCATGCAGCCTTCTTCGGATTATTTTTATCTGGCATTTCTTTATTCAGTTGAACATATGCACTTGCTTTATACACCATAAGTTGCATTCAGAGGGTGACTAGTCTCTGAATTAATGAATACTCATATGCCATAATTCTGAGCAGGAGAACAAGTCGATTGAATCTTGAGAGATATTTGATTATTCAAAAATAATTTAAAACCTTCTTGTCACTAGCTTCAAATAAAGCGGATGCGAGCCGGGACTTAAAATTGAACATCACAGGACCGGTCCGACCCGAAAAACCCGCACCTAGTCGGGTCTTGGCTAACGCGTCTGATTCCCAATCAGGATGTCGTCAACGACCTCTCCCCACTCACGTTGGACTACTTGTGTGAAAATAAACAGAAAAAGAAGTCTGATATTAAATGATGTTTCTAAAGGTGGAAAAAGCAAATAATTATGATGTTTACATTTATGTAATTACAGTGCATTCATTTATGCGACTAATTTTGGTCTATGACCATCTTCAGGCAAAAGGAGACCAAACTTATTTAAACTGTACATCACACAAATCTGCAAATTTCAAAGTTTGAATAATTGTGATTATAGATTTAGTTAGAACCTAAAAGTAGATGTCTTACGAGATGGTATCAATTACCTGTCAAACCAAAGACAGCAAAAGTTTCCAAAGGCATCCTTAGTGTTCATCCACCCCTTTGGCCCAATTGGCCAAAGGCCCATCCACCCAATTGGCATCATGTTCAGCTTAATAAAGGTGTGGCTTCTTTTTACCTGAAGATGT
This sequence comes from Prostheceraeus crozeri, assembly GCA_907163375.1. Classification (NCBI taxonomy): domain Eukaryota; kingdom Metazoa; phylum Platyhelminthes; order Polycladida; family Euryleptidae; genus Prostheceraeus; species Prostheceraeus crozeri. The sequence goes on along the minus strand of CAJQUW010009819.1, from coordinate 250,732 downwards.
TCATGGGCACATGACCGACATTAATTGCATAAATAAATAATTACATAAATACCAACATCACAATTGCTTGATTTTTCACCATTAAAATATAATTATGAATGAATACATGCTTCAAGAGGAATTTATGAGATAATTCTTACATATGCCATTGACCAATTTCTACACATGAAAAGCTTTGATTTTATATTTGACGAGATTTTCATGCTCTGACTAACAGTATTCCATGTGAAATCGGTGACATGAATGAATAGAATGAGTGCCGAAGTCAAGTCAAATGGTGGTCCTTTTCAAAAGCAATAATGGTTTATTAACGTAAAATAAGTGCTGTTTTCCCATCGAAAGAGTCATTCGCCTATCGCCTGGATTCGCCTTTCACTGTCTCACTGACATATTGCTCAGTTTATTGATGGACTTGCAAATGGTGTGGGGATGGCATGGATGGTAGATGGTATTCTATTACAAAATCTACTCGTGCATGAGTCCTATTTCAAAATACTGATCGACCTGTGAGATGCGCACGAGTTCAGATGGAGACCATCCACGTCACGTGACTTGATTGTGTATTTTTTAGCGAAAAGCAGGGATACTGGATGGACTCACATTGATGGAAGGCAACAAAGGACATCATGCTATAGAGAAGAAGGCGCCTTAAAGATGCCTCGTTATGGTGATTTGTGCACTACTTTTTTTAAAGAGCAAGGGAATTAATTCGTCGATGTGTAGTTTTGCATATGGAGGACGATTTTTTGTTAAGGAAATACAGGTTACTAACTTTTAGTTTTTCAGGGTTTCTGAGTGAGATTAAGTGTTTTTGTAACAACCTGGTCCACAAATAATGATATCAACTCTTAACTGCAATTTTCAGGACCAACTTTATAAGGAGGAAATTCGTCGACTACCTAAAGATAATATAGAAACGATGAATTAACGGAATTAAAATATCTCATAGTCACACTGTGTTTGTTCTTCCGACAATCGCAACGTGATTTGAAGAGTGATCTGTCAACTTTCATTTCTTGATTTTGCGCCTTTAATCAATTTTGCGGAAATACATTTTGCTTGATGAGATATTCATGCACTTTCGTATCAAGTTTCATTGAATTTCGAATACGGCAACAGCAAAAGAGGCAGATCCTGACAAAACAAAGCAATCGGATGAGATCACTGCTTTCACTTCTGAGGCATTATGATAACGAGGAACTACGAGTTTATGTCAGATTACTTGATTATCAAATTCAAAGCTGAAAAACGGTTAAATGAAGCTTTGTGTGATATCATTTCAATGATCAAGCAAGAGTTTTTCTATCTTGGCAAATATGTAATGACTGTGACCGATCCATTACGTCATCAGGATAAGCATGCACGTATATACCGGGTGTCCGGAAAGTCGCGCACAACTTTAAGAGGCTGTCATTTCCTTCAACTTTATCATATAATCATGTGATTTGTTTTATTTTGAACCTCATGCTGGGGAATTTGATATGACCCATTTGCTTTCATTACATACTAAATCTAATTCAATATTTTTGCTTTGATTTGTCAACAACGTTTTTCATTATATCTAGCATACTATCTAGCATAATTAACACCAAATCTGTATTTCTCTTTGAGTACAAACAACAAATCAGACCTCGAGCTGCATGTTGCATTTGTTAAATTATCGAATTTCACTTATCAGTCATTGTTATGTTGATATGCTATGGTCTGGGTATGAATTCTTATCACATGAAGAATTGTGTCCGCAATTCGTGTGCTGAAGTCAGTCTTCTAGCAGTCATGGATCTTGAAACACGCATTCAACTGGTTGAACTGTACTTTGCAAATGGCAACTCTGCTTCTGCAGCACTGCGGGCATACAAGGTTTCTCATGGATATCATAGGGACCCTTTCAGTGCTTCCACCATCTCACGCCTGATTCAGCGGTTCAAAGAGACTGGATCAGTTAAAGACAAGCCACGATCCGGAAGGCCCAATCTCGAAGAAGAAAGGAAAGTGACAGTTGCAGGTGAACTTGAAGCTCAACAGTCGAATCCAGAGCTAGGAGCTGCCAGTTGTCGTTCGATTGCTCGCAGAACAGGTGTCCCTAAAACCAGTGTCCAACAGATCCTACGACACAGACTGCACCTCTACCCATACAGACTTCAGACGAACCAAACACTAACTGTAGACGATAAAGAAAATCGTGTTTCTTTTGCACGATTCCTGCTGTCGGGTGTGATTGATCTGGAATCAATTCTGTGGACTGATGAGTCGTACTTTTCAATTTCGGGGCATGTGAATCGCCACAACTCTATTGTTTGGGGATCGGAGAAACCACGCGAAGTCATTGAAACGGACATCCATGCTCCAAAAGTATGCGTATGGTTCGGGTATTCCGCACAGTACCGTCTTACTCCATTTTTCTTTCCGAGTACGGTTACTGGAGAAAATTACCTCAACATGCTTCGCGACCATGTTATCCCTCAGATCAGAAGACATCATCGCATGGATTCAACAGTTTTCCAGCAAGATGGAGCACCACCACACTTTTCCACAGTTGCGCGATCATTCCTGTCAAGTGTTTTCCCCAATGATAGGATTATCGCTAGAGGTTTTCCAAACCGTTGGCCGGCGCATTCACCGGATCTGACACCGCTAGATTATTACTTCTGGGGTGTTGTGAAGGACCGAGTGTACCATTGCTTTCAAACCAGCAAGTATCAATGAGTTGCGGGAAAAGATTACTACGGTAATTGAAAACATCGACTCCGATGAATTGAGGCGATCGATTCTGAATCTGCCGTCCAGGTTGGAAGCAGTGATCGAGTGTCAAGGCGACGCCATTGAACATTATTTGTATTAAATTCTTTATTTGTTTCAAAGTTCTTTGTTTACACAATACTGTTATTTTGACCACGTAAAGTGTTATCTTAAACACTATTGCTTATTTTAATAACGTCTACTTAGTGAAAAACGTTGACAAATCAAAGCAAAAATATTGAATTAGATTTAGTATGTAATGAAAGCAAATGGGTCATATCAAATTCCCCAGCATGAGGTTCAAAATAAAACAAATCACATGATTATATGATAAAGTTGAAGGAAATGACAGCCTCTTAAAGTTGTGCGCGACTTTCCGGACACCCGGTATATGAAGTGCTTAACTTAGGATTTACTTATAGGAGTTATCAATCAAGTAATTGGCTAGCAGCATTATGGAGATGATTTATTAACAGTTGTTATGAATCTTACGATGTGTGAGACATTTAAAGGCGATTTCACAGTATTTTCAATACTTTAAGCTATCAACTTAAGTATCATCAATTCTAAATTGTGAATATTTTAGCAAGAGCAAGCTTCCTTCGACGTGCTCCTGAGCTCTGGGAGCATTACCAATGCTTAATGGACATGATAATTTTGTAAAACGGACTCCCCTAGGCATTTCATTGATAATTGATACCTCTCCAGAAAACACGCAATTCAAACCATCTTTCAAGTTAGTCATCGTGTACTTTAGAGGGTTTTGAAAAGATGCATTGCCAATATCAAAGTTTATAAAGTCAACAATTCATCTTTCAAAAAGGGACAAGCTCGTCACTGAGCAATTAATCTTGCTGCGCTACTTAATTTAAAGATTTGCATTTACATGAGCATTTTCATCAATTTATTAATAAAAGACATTATTTTTTGTAATATTCGATTTATCGCAATCCTTGACAACACTGATCCGCTCTCTTGATGCTGCTGAAAAAACTGCTGAACTTAACGACATGACAATTAGAGTGATGAGATTTTAGTAGGCTGAATGAAATATAGAAATGCAGCATGCATTTATGTTTGGACATGCTTGCATTACTTATTATTATTATAACGGGAAAATCATTTATGCAAGCATCTATTGATCATCCCAAAAAATCAGCAAACACTTCTTTCAAATCGTAGACCTCATCAATCACCATCCAATCGGATGTTAACCATTGATCGCTTTACGTAATGAAGCCACAAAATCAATCAACCATATGTCTCAAATTAATAACCAATGATTGACAAAAGGGAAAGATGACCTTTACTGTTTTTGAACAGCAAATAGAATATCGAAAATGACGCTCAGTATATCTTCTATATATTTGTTTTTTCGAAATAATTTCTTTAAACTATCAAAAATCATTTGCAGTAATTTCATATTTCCAGTGTGGACACATTCTTAAATCATGTGAAAGACTTGCTATCATACCAGAAAATTATAAATTATGCATTAAGTGCAGCCTGACAGAATTATTTCAAGAGACAATGCTTCACGAATATGTATTACAACAGTAATTTAGACACAATCGGCTGTCAACTATTTATATTTAGTATTCTAATTATCAAATCAACTTTTTTTCATTCTTGTTAACAATGATTTGCTATGATTTGCAATGATTTGCTAATGACAATGCTGATAGGAATCTGTCAATAATAATGGGACAATAGGCTGTCGATGTCACGGGGTGAATGATTACAGCATTCACTCGCATTTCTCTTGTGCCGTCAGCATGGCCTAGTGAAGAAGGTGCGAGCTCGTCACCTCCTCGGATTTCGGTTCGATTCCTGAGTCAGGTGAGTGCGGTCGGGGAATTAAGGGTGTCTGATGTCTTTTATTGATTTAGTCGTTTAATTTTTTTAGATATTCAATAACATGCTACTTTTAGGACTCGCTATAGCAGAGATCAAATCACATTGATTGTATTTTGAAACTGATGCCGAATAACGCAACGTCAACTACTTAAGTTAAGACATTTGATGTAAAAATCTTAAAAAATGATACATTTATAAGGCGATTATGACTCCGAAAACTACAAAATTCGTTTACAAGGCAGACACTGTGAATTCCAAAAGAAAGCAACATCTGCTACGTTTTCGAAAACGTGATGTGTTCGAGAACAGCATTGTCTGTTAGTGACAATTTCACTTTAAGGAAAATGAGGGACGGGTTCATCGTCAATATTAGATCGATGATCTAGTACTTCAAAACCAAAACTGTTCTGTGATAAGAAAGGCAGAAATGCAGAGAGACGCTAATTTTGACAGCAGTACAAGCTGCAGAGATAGTGAGTAATGTAAAACCGACAAATGCAAGAAGGATATTTTAAATGACAGTGATTAGTTACAAATATTTTACTCAGAATATTCATGATCAGCACCTGATTCACGGATGATAATGAATGCAATGCTCTGCTAGCCCTCAAGTCCATCATACGTGTAATCGCAATGAGATTTGATTCAAATATGTTTGGCATGCAAACTGAATGAAAAGGCATTCAGATTGAAATAATATCTTGGACTTCAAAGTCAAAAGAAAAAAATCAAAAAAAGATAATCAATGCTCAAAAAATCTAAGTGACATTGTTTGGAATGTGTATTTCCAATTGTTGTATCCAATCTGATTTTATCAACACATTTGTGATAGAAAATATGTGAGATGTTGTACTCAGTAATTTCTACAAGCTTAACATAGATCTAGTCAAATTTAATCTAGATAACCTGGTGTCGTAAATTAGAGTCCTACCAGCCGCACATCCTTTGCATGTCGATATGATCTTTTGTTTACACAATTTCATTCAGAATTTGAAAAACCACAGAATCATCCTTTACAATAATCAATAATGAAGGAATAACAATCTATCATGCACATATATGTAATTATGATAACAAATAGCGATGGAAGCCAATAATACGTTGGCGATAGTTCAATAATAGTCACAACAGCAAAATGCATGACAGAGCTACATACTATATGTCTCCTCGTTAAGAATATTAACAAAAATTGGAAAACTGTTTTCAAGTCATTAATAATTATTTCTAAAGCAGATGCCAAGAAAGCATAATTTTGACAGAAAAGTTACGAATTTTGATACTTATAACTGAGTAAAACATACAAGTAGGCATGAGAAAGGAATTGTACCGAACAGGGAAACTAAGGCAGAAAAATAAGAATGATTATGTGAATCTTGTCGCACTGGATCGCACTCGATTGCATTCATCTTAAGTCACGAACTTTGTCAACTTTTATTATTTAAGCTCAGACATGCGGCGAGGCCAGTTGTTATCAGTGTTCACTGCTGGCATGGTACAGAACAATAGCATTCAACAAAGAATGAAATCACAATGAACAATGAATGAATATTTGAATAAACCCTGCATCATTGAATTATCAGTTGTAAGAGCCAGGGTAAACCAGACAGGCGGTTTTCATGGGAAAACATTCTATTTTGTCTCATACAATGCATTATATATGAGACAAAATGAAATGTTTTCACATTAAAATCGCCCATCTGGATTACCTTGGCTACTACAACAGATAGAACAATTGATGAATAAGACAACACCATGTTGCATCGCGCAGTTATTATCAAGGACAGGATTTTCCCCGAGGAAAAACGGAGAAGAACGCGGAAATCGTCATGTTCATTGAGAAATGCCGAAAATGTAAAGTTTTAAATGACGAAACAATTGAAACAAAAATAATCTTATGATTACTTCCGCAATTCATCTGTATATTGCAGCTGCTTGCAACGGAAATTCTAAGCTAATGAATAATTCGAGTTCCAGATTTTCTATTTCTTTTGCTGAGCAACGGACTGTATGAGTTCATTTATGAACGGCGAATGACCGACAGTAGCGCCCAAAAGCAATTTAATGGCATCAGAATGCGTCTCACTAGATTTCAGCCAGTCGCTACACTTTTCCTTGTTTTCTGCTTTCTGTCAATGCATGCATGACTTTATATTCTAACATCCTTACCATTGACGTCATTTAGATTTCGTCGTATCACAAAGCGTTGCGGACTGATTCAAGAAATCGCTTGAAATTCTTAAAGATGATTAAAACAATTTAAATCAATTAAATAGGGCCCGCGGAAAACGAGAATTTTAGCAAGTAATTTCAAGTTTTGAAGCGCGGAATTCTCTGCGGAATTTTGAAAACCTGAGCGCGGAAAATTCCTGTCCCTGGTCATGATGCACTAGATATCTCTTTTTGATGTAGACGCAAAAGCTTAGTTCTGTCAACCCACTAATGAAACATAAGTAGAAGCAGTATTAGCCAAGATAGAAATATGTGCTAAGTTTGACGCGACCCAGCTCTCTAGGACACAGAACGAACACTTAACCGCATGGCCGATTCGCCGCCATGTAACGAATATTAACAAGCTATCTTTATTCCTTTTTAGTGTTACTATTGCGAAGCCATTTTTATGATCATGGGTGTCAATTACATACAACTTCCACTCAAGTCATACTTTACCATGCGTCAAGCCTTTTTTCTGTTGCATATACTAACTAGAATGCCAGAATATCGCGTTGGCCTTCCAGGAAAAAATCAAAAAGACCACTTTATGCTGTCAAATGATTTCTGCTACTACTGCGGTTTTTCAAAGTAATTTCAACCATAGACAGGAGTTCCCTTAAAGCAAGCAGATGCGTGGGCACTAATTTGATGGCCCTTATCGTAGGATTTCCAATCTGAACATAAATTATAACATGTTGGTTGGTATATTCAAACAATTTTAGAGATTTTAAGGGATGATTTAAATCAGTGATATGATAAATCTGGTGCGATATTGTCAAATTCTTAAATAAATGTGAAATAGTTCCCATCTCAGTGAAATACATGTGTGCCACACAATCATGCTGCCAACAAAACATTCATCTTCGTATCGAATATCGATTTATTTCTCTCAAACAATCAGCTCGTGTGAAAAAGACTAAATGCTGCCCAGTCAATCAGATTCTATACAGAATTGTTCGATTTATTTACATGCCACAAAGGAATCGTCGTAGGCGAAGGTCCACACGGGCAGATAAAGCGGAACTTCTTCCTAAATCAGTGAAGAGTCGATTGCGGAGCATCTGCATGCGCGCTTTCCTTACGTGCATCAGAGCCACTTCGTCCTCCAATTTTACAGTCGGTTCAGCGGTCTCACCGGTCACACGTTGCCAGAGTGCTTCTCCAGCGTATTTTCTGCTCAAACCAACTTCCGCCAGCAGTTTATGAGGCAGAAAACGCGATCTGAGATCACCCGCAGTCTCTCCAGGTTCCCCAGAAGACACCCTACCGGTACCATCCTCCAACCCGGCTTCAACTGACTGCGCTGATGTATCAGCGTTACGCTTCGACAACGCCACCTGAAAACGAAGATAGAAATCACCAATAACACAGAAAGACAAATGCCGTCAATTCCGACGAATGTTGAATCAATGCATTCAGAATATCCAGGTAATTGGAATTAGCCTTTCCATTTAACTTACTGCGTGAAAACAAGCAATTTCTGTGGATTACTGACAGTTTTCAATTTTTAGCAGATAAGTTCAATGGTAAGTAAATATAAAATACTGCACTTCCGAGGCAATCTCTCAACATTGATGGAATTAAACATATCAAAGGATGAGTTAGGGGGTTCTACTGGAAATTTCGATGGTGAATAACAGTTAGCCTGATGCAATCATTAACAAAGTTCACGCATTGCCAGGAACGAGTATATCTGGTCATGAATGTTGTCAAAAACATATGTCATATGCAACATATTGTGTACATGTATATCGGCATGTTCTATCAAACGCAGCTTCTAAATTGACGTTGAGTTAATTTTGAAATAGGGAAAAGCATTGTTTTAATGGGCAGAAGATTGTGCGGTTGATTAGGAAAAGGTGTAACATGGGTGCATTTTACACCCAGTTTATCTTCAACCGGAAAAAGATTTACACTGCCATGGAAAATCTTGTGACATGTCACTTCGACTACACGACTTTGAATGATTAAAGGTTTCGTCATATTTGCTAGATACTTCTATAAACGTCCAAAAAATATCATAAGACATTTTCCTTTGAGTAAACCAGTATGTTTTTGTCATGAGGATCATTTTAATATTTTTTTAATATCGACATGCTATGAAAGTCATTGCATTAATTATGAAATCTGTTCAATTAACAAGAATGCCAAACTGATTCATTCATTTAACTGGCCTAAGATTGTCTTTGTACTGCAGTACTGGAGTCTCGGTAGTGATCAGAAATGAAACGTGATGAATGCGCATAAGAAATCGCAATTCACGCAATGCCTTTAGTCTGTTCAAATTATTTATTATTTCAAAACACAGAACTCACACTTGCTGATGGCAAAGTAAAGTGAATTATGTAATACCTGGCATAAGAGTTGTTCGGTTCCAGTGATTAGTCTGGTCTGTGTAATATACTCTAGATTCCCATTCTGTTTCGGATAGGCGCTTCCGGATATGGAGCCAGAACCGCACATTCTAACTACAGAATACAATCAAGAATCGTGCGCTAGTGAGAAATTTTCGATCACTCACCAGCTCCTGCCAATCTACCCCAAGCGAGCTCAGAATAGTCCTGTGTTTCGGTGGTGGAGTGTAGGCTCCCATATTTTCAGTCCTCACACCTGCAGCATCCACCTCTTCCTCCGCATCGGATAGGGGTAAAATATCGTCAAGTTCAGTGTCAGAAATGGTGGATGTCTGGAATCCTTCAAATAGATCAGCAAGGACCGCTACTGGAGGTGGAGCGGGTGGCACAGCCTGTCCACGACTTGATGTTGATTTCCCGTCACGAGAACGCGAAATAGCCGACTTCTCCCGAGACCTGTAAAATATGCAATGGATTGATGTCCAAGTGTTGATGACACAGGATGACAATAAAAAGCTACAATACTAATTAATTAAACCGCCTTCCGAATGATAGGAATTAGGGCTGCACGCGTTGCACCGATGAACTGATTCTTTTTGCGAGAACCGGTTTTTTTTCTGGTGCACCGAAACGTTCGAATTTTGATCAAATTGACATTTTAGCGTACAGTTTCGTTTGAAATTAATTAATTCTATCTGCAAATCTCAGTCGCAACAGATATGGAAGAATGATCGCTAAGCATACTATGTATGATTAACCAACTAGGAGTACATTATTCAATTCTATTTATCAATTCAATCAATTTTGAACTTCAAATTTCTGAGTGATGAAATTGAAACATTTTGAAAATTAAGGCTATATCATGAAACTACTGATGCACTTCCTGATGATGAGAAAAAATGTGAAAAAGTGACGAAAATAGATTATTCACGTTCATGAGAAATCAGTTTAGGGCCACAAAATCTCATTTCTCGCGACCTAAGAATCTCGGAATTTCATAATGAATATGTCATAGTCTCATAGTCCAGAATTTCAAGATATATCCTGCGTTCTGTCCGGAAGATTTTTTTCTTACCACCTAATAGCATTGTATCATTAAAGACAGACTGTCTGAAACCAAGCAATGTCTAGATGCTGACCCTCTTGCACAGTAATTTGTAGATGGCGGTGACATTGCTTCGATTCATTCTATCTTTCCAGATGTTTTCGGATATCATATTTTTTATGATTTTGACAAAGATAAGCTTCATGACAAGCTCTTACTTTGCTATATACTCCACGCATTATTGTCTTTTAAAATAATCAATTAAAACTCGGACGTTTCGTCCGCCACTGACTAAATAATATAGTCAATGCAACTTTTGCCATTTTCTGGTTGTGGCTAAGGATGCTGAGAGTCACTTGCAAGTATTGACAAAATGAAATTAAAAGAAACCTAATAAGCTTCCTGAACTTTCCTTGTACTTTATGAAATTTCCATTAAATTCTGAACATTTATAACACAAGATAGCGAACTTGCCTTCAAGATCCTGAATTCTTTATTAACTATCAATAGCGAAAAGAAATAAAATTTCGTCTGCACTTCAGTGCTTCTGAATATTTCATAAAATTTTCGGTGCACCGGTGCAAGTAAGTGCGGCTAGCGCACAGCCCTAATAGGAATAATTGCTCAAACGGATCGTGTTGTCGTCATTTGGCCAACAACAAGAACTGATTGCGGATAATTCAGGATCGCTTAGATCGGAGCCAAACAGGATAAGTCATAGAAACCCCGCAGAGAAACTACTAGTTTGTTGAAGTTTCAGCTTCCAAGATTTGAGGCTTGCGGATCATCCTTCTGTCTCCACCTTACATGAAGTGAGATGAATTGCTGTAGAGGACCAGACCATGTATTCTGGTACACTCCAGATATGCGAGGATTCCGATTCAATGAGAAAGAAGTCAAATTACCTGACTCGAATGCGGAGAGCTCTTTATAACTCACCTTCGATTAGCATCTTCATGTGATTGTTGCTTACGCCGTTCTTTCTCTCGCCGACTGTTACTGCCACCGGCAACAGCTACCTCTTCTCTTCGGCGCTCTTTCTCACGATCTTTCTCCTTTTCCCTCTCTTTCTTGTCTCTTTCTATCCTCACATCTCTCTCGATCCTCTTCCCTCTTTCCTCGACCTTCTTCTCCTTCTCTCTTCCTTTTTCATGAAGGCGATCGTGTCGGGAGTCAGGAGTACGCCGGCCACGTGATCGCTCACGGCCTTGTCGGCTCTTGGATCGGGATGTAGAACGGCGCTGTGTGCGGACCGCTTGTCGTGAGCCGGAACGTGAACGGGACCTGCCCGGAACTGCGACACGCTCCCTCCTCCCTGATGAGGACGCTGTGCGGGAGGCTGGTTGCTGCTGTTGTTGTGTAGGATCTGCCCGACGACTCTTGGATGCTTCAGCATCCGGAAGCTGGGGATGAATAAGTCATATTCGAAATAATCAAATACAAATGTTTTTACAAATATTACAAATACAACTATTTCAAAATGAAATATAGCATGATATTTAATTTCTTATTAAATATTTATGATTATTTTCACGAACTCGATGATCTGGAAATATATATATATATATATAATAAAAAGTTTGGAAAAGACCTTCTTTCGTAAATATAAGCACTTTTAGTTTCACGGCGAACCGATCATCATACGAGTTAACAAAGGAAGTGTTACAATTTTGAATTTTAAAGTCACTTTAGTAGAAGTCTTACTGCTGCAAATTCATAGAAGTTATGTAGAAAAAAGTTATGTAGAAAATATCTTAGGTAGGCCAACATTTGTTCAATGTTGGCCTACCTAAGATATTTTCTACATTTCTACATACTAAATTGACTAAAATTCAAAATTATAACACTTCCTTTGTTAACTCGTATGATGATCGGTTCGCCGTGAAACTAAAAGTGCTTATAGTTACGAAAGAAGGTTTTTTCCAAACTTTTTATTATTAATAGGCTCTATACGCAGGATATTGAGCACTATAAAAATAACCTCAATTCTGATATATATATGAGACATGTATTGCAGAAAAGCAAATCGCAATCAATTTTAGATAACTTAAGGTAATATTTTCAAATGATCGATAAATTGATTTCACTTTATAATTTCACTTTATACTTTCCTTTGTAACTTTGTCCTTATTCTTCTTTAGATTTCTTTATAGTTTTAGTAGATATCCTTCTATTAACTTTGGCAGTGTATCATTAGCTATCTTTGTATATATTTCAAGACATTGATTTTTCAAGTACCTAATAATATGTAGTTTGAAATTTGTTTCCTACTTAAATGTATTATGTCCTAATTATTTCACTACCTGATGATGGATAGTGTAAATATCCGAAGCGCCGGTATAAATATTTTTGCAGTGAAATGGTTTTCTAAAGTCGCTTTTAAGTTTTCTATTTCCGAAGTGAAATCAATTTATCGATCATTTGAAAATTATTACCTTAAGTTATCTAAAATTGATTGCGATTTGATTTTCTGCAATACATGTCTCAAAAATAATTTGCTGCCTAAATTTACGAATATTTATATATATATATATATATATATATATATATATATAAGATAACCACTAATTAGCAGAGCTTCGGTGCGTCACATGATCTGAGCGCAAATTATATCAAAGGAGTGGGCTTGATAGAAACAGACTCAATAGAAAGTACTCCCTAAAAAGAGGCACTTGAAAACCATATCACATGATGTGATAAACGATCGCATGACAGAATTCAGAATAAGTTTTGAAATACTAATTCAGAAAACGTCTAGTTCTGTAAGTTCGAATAAAATCAGCTTCTGTTCTACAAATCTGAATTTAACTTTAAAACAGGTTTCATTGAATGCCTATCTAGTTCGCTAAGTTCTATATTAACAATATTCGAGCAAAGTGCCTGAAACTAACATGCTTACATCTTACATATTAAGGTTGCAAATGTTAATAATGCTAAGTTATCTATTTACATAATGCAATGTTTTAAGTCGTGTGCAAACCCTGCGTTCATTATCTTGATCTTCTTTGTTCCATTTCAAACATTCCTTTGTTACTTTGATTGATTCTGCCGGAAATGATTGCGACTTTGGATAGTCTTTTTAGAAGGCTTTTAGAATATTTGAAATTCCTCGGATCGGAATGTCTCCACGTCTACCATTTCAAGTAAACAACATTCTTCCAAAGCAAAAAACATGAAACATTCCGATTAGTATTCCAGAAATGTCATGCCAACTAATACAGTATTGGCCAATTACATTAATTAGCCAAGGAAACATTCCATATAACGCGGAGTATATAGTATAGAGTATGACTAAAAAATGCAAATAACTAAGTTTCCCTGAAATGACAAGAAAATTTTTTCTTCATTACCATCTAAGGAATAAATCATATGTATGAAAACTGTGAAAATTTGAGCACTCAGATATCCTCACGTTGATGAGACAACGACTAAGACAATAACTGACGAAGAGTCATAATTTTTGACATGGAATATCTTCAGGTCATTTCCTATCATGTGCATGTGATGCTTCTGATCGGCTATGTATGCGAACATGTGACTCAATTGGGATAAAGTGTGCCAGCATGTTGGTGTTTGTCGACAGTAGGAGGCTTGCAGATTATGTGTGTGCATAGCTTCATAGATAAATATTTACGAGCATGATAGGAAATGACCTAAGACATAACAAGTTAAAAATTATGGCTCTAGACATACTTTTCAACTGACAAGGGAAACAATGAAAATTTCATTTTTGCCAAAAACTGCAATCTGTGTGCCATTAGATTAACTTGTGTTTTTCTTTGATCTTGTCTGACAAGAAGAACTAATTATAACTCGGCAGACGTGCTGATTCGTAGTAGGCTGCGCATCATTCTGTGAAAGTCTCATTTTCGACATCGATCCCTGCAGAAACTCGTTCTGGTTGCCGGACTAAGAGTCCACGGAGGAGACGAGCTCACACCTTCTTCACCAGGCCATGCTGATTGTATAGAAAGGGATGCGAGAGTTTTATTATTATTGGCCAAATGCTACCAGTATTCATCTTGTACCGAGACCGCATATCGTCATGTCATTCGACAACGTTACACAGTAGATTGACAACACAGGTTTGTCGCAGTATGTTGAATACCCAAAGAGAATGACGGCGATTAAGTCAATAAAGGACACCAACACCTATGATTCCCCGACCGCACTCTTCTGACCCAGGAATCGAACCGAAATCCGCGGTGGAGACGATCTCGTACCTTCTTCACTAGCAGATTGCCCTACACACACCGCCATTTTTCTTCTTTTAGTCATGATTGATATAATTTTCATTATTTTGTGACATAAATACATGCATTGATGGAAATTATTATGGGCCGGCAATTCCATAATAAGCAGAAGCACTGCTCAAGAATATGAATTCTGCCTGTTGGAAATTTAACTATCTGTTCACTTTAAAAGATACCTATGCATTTGAATATACATTTTAACCCTTCATTTTGCTGCACTTCAAATCGTTATGACAATCGTCAAATACGATTACATTTCTCCAGTCAGAAGCAATTCTGCCCTCTTAAATTGCCGGTAGAAAATCGATATCGCTGGATAAAAACGTGCTTCACGAAATTTGCCTTTTCTACCTGGTCTTAACTCGTGAATGCCTAATATAATTCACGCGAAACGATATTAACCAATTCACACTACAAAACGACCACTGCGACAATCATGCTGGATTCTCAGGCGCAAATGCACGTTTTGCAATCGAGGAACTCCCCTTCCCCCTCACGCATGCAAAACTGAACAGCAACTTCACCATCTCAGGAATTGATCACAAATGCTCAGTCATACATATCATTTTCAATGAAGACACAATGGGGATTGAAGTCCGAAATATGAGAAATGAGAAGTAGCTACGACTGGTCCCTTGCCATTTGAGTGCTTGACCATGGCTTAACGTAAAACATCTATTTGAGGGTCACCTCTAACAGAACGTCACTTTGATGAATTCTTCTATTTTGACAATAGTTACGGCTGAAATCAATTTTTTGGGTGCAAGAAGGGAATAATGGATTGTTGAATTACACGTTACTGTCATGTTGACCGCTCTATCCGACGGATTTAGATGCCGACAGCATGAAAAATACAGCGCCATGCCGGTGAAATGGAGGTTTTACGGTTACTAATCTTTCAACATCATGTTTCAAAATGCAGTTATTACAAATACTACTATCAAAAAGCTATCAGCAGCATGTTTGGATTTCATTTATTATAATTGACATCAGAATTACATTTAGAAAATATCTTATATCCTTATCACCAGGACCTATGACTGGGACCAGCAAGGCAAGGCCAATAACATGAAGGGTGGTCATTGGGTTAAAAAATCCTTGGTATCGGTTTATTTACTTTGAAATACAGAAATATGCTTTTCAAATTTGATCTAACATTTTGCAATTCTTAAGCTACAAATTCAAATATGGAACAAAGAAATCGTGAGATACAAAACATCAAAAGTGATGTTTCAGGTTCGACCTTTTCATCTCTGCATATGGCCCATTATTACATTTCGCTTTTTGAATATCTTGCGAGTTATTTTGCCGAGTAGATGAATTACTGAAAGTGTAACGTGTTTCCTTGTACGTTAGTGCAAAGTTGCATATTTTTCTAATACTCCAGTAATCTGCTACTGCATGAATAACAGGTGAATTGCATGGATGTCCTCAGGTTAGGTCAACTCATTACAAAATCCCGGATGGCAGCGTAAATTGAAATGGCTTGAGCGGTACCTCTTGCTCACTCGGTAAAATAAGCCGTTCGTTCCAAAACAGGCAGATGGGTTAAGAAATAATGGAGAAGCCAAGGGAGATGTCATTCAGGACTTCGGTATTATCGAAATAATTTTCTACTGAACTAATTTAAATTTCTCTTCAGCTTGTCCATCGCATGTGATAAAATGCCTAGCACATGCGCTAAAATCGGACTATGAAGGAACTATCGCCTTTCAGAAGCTATTTGTCCTTAGTCATCCACTCATGTACAATAAATGGAGCGGTTTATTTGTAAATTTATTTTTATTATTTATTTATAAAATTTATATTTATATTTATAATTACTAATTATAAAAAATAATTATAAAATTTATATATTTTATATTAATATTTATAAAATTATTAAATAAGTTTGTTTCGCACTAAAAGCTTCAAAAAATTATCACAGTGACCTCAATGGTTCACTGAGGATCATAAAAGAGCAAAATATTATGCAACACACATGCCTGCATGCTAGTTGTATAAGTTCAACTATTTTTGCCACTTTTACTAAGTGCATGTAATTAATGTCAATTTCATTATTTTTAAGGTGCAAAAGAATGGATTTTTAAGTAGGCCTGCAGTAACTTGTCGCTAAAGCTCGGATGAATGCTTCTATAAATTTTACCGTATTCTACGAAGCAGGCATACATTTCAGACACTTGTGCGCATGCTATGAAATACTCGTACTTTAACATTGGAGCAATTAAACTATGATAATCCGCTTTCATGGACGTACAAATACTAAACAAATTTTGTTGTTTCAACATTTGAAAATATTGCTTCAATGATTCTTGCTTAAATCCGCATTACAACCAATTGCCAGTGAATCTACTAGTCAAATACTATGAGTGTCAAAAAGTGTAAATTGCAATACTAATAGAAATGATTATTTATCGATTTTTTAAAAATATTTTCATTTTTAAGCATAGACAAAACTTAATCATGAAGATACATGGCTTTGGGGATCAAGACATTTCTTACACAAACATTTGAAGATAGGCTCACCCGTTCACTTGCTTCACTTGACTCTCGGCCTAGGTCCTTTGTTCCACTTCTATCAGTCTGTGCTACAAGCTTTCTACTGCTTGGCTGTCGCTTCGATGAAGTTCGGTGTTCTTCTCCTCTTGTTCTCTCCTTCTCACGTTCTCTCTTCACCCGTGACCTGCCTTCCCTCTCGTCAGCCAGCTCTGCATCACGCATCATCGCAGCCGAATTAATCACTTCTCCTTCTTCCTTCTCATCTTCTTCTTCTCTGTCTTCCAAAATGTCATCGTCATCCTCCTCTTCGCCTTCTGCTTCCTCACCATACTCGTCTCGGTCGTCCCCTTCTAGCAATGGCACTGGAGGAGCTGAGCGCTTCAGCTTTCTCTCATCGGGCCGCGAAGATCCGGAACTGCCTCCGCCTTCCACTCCTCGATGAGCTTTCTCGCGGACCTGGTGTCTATGCTCACTCTGGTCTACAATCACGGGTGCTCTCTTCTTAGTCACTGAGCCTGCCAACGGCTTCTCTGATTGCCCAGAGCGGGAATTTTTCAATGCAGAACGTTGACTCTCGTCTTTCCGAGATGACGACTTCTTTATGGATGCTGACATTTCCTCCGTATGTAATTCTTCTCTCGACCTTTTCTTAACTCCAGCAGTTGGAACAGGTTCGATTGCAGGTCTGTGTCGTTGTCGACGTGATTCAGATGATTCTGTGAACAACAAAACATCAGAATTATTTATATACCTACATCATCAATACTCATTTTGAACAGTGGTGTCGCTCTTATTTGGATTGGACAAGAACTTCCGACAGAATACTTATTTTGATGTTCTTCATAAGGAATACATGATTTCTTTTAAATTCAGATATTCATTTCATTGTTTATCACTAAATACCTGAACACCTAAGCAATATTAAAAAATCAATTGATCACCCCTTCCCTTCCAGTTATATCGCACAGTCACGCGCTGACCAAGCTCACCATCACTCGTTAGCTAAGACAGTGCTCGAAAACACTGATAGAAAAAAAGACGGAAAATCCCAAACACACACGCAATTTCTAGCAATTTGGTGTGAATGACCCTGACTATGGCAATGTAATAATGCTTATTTTGAGACTTCATTATGTTCAAAACCGAATATCATCCATTATAAGCAAATTTGATTGTTTGATTTGTGAGATTTTTTGCCAATATTTGATGATGTCATAAACGTCGCACATATTTTCACTGAATGATGACTAGAGCTAGACGACAGCTTTACGAGGACGAACAATAATCCTACTAGCCTAAATGAACAACCAATATATAGCTGAGGAGAGTATAATACATAAAATATATAATATGTATAAATATACCGGTATATAACTAAACAACCAATATAAGAGTCGCGACTCTTACCTTCCTTGGCTTCTATCCGTCTTCCTGATTCTTTGCTCCGCTTCTCCGTCGCTGGACGCACATTGGCGACTGCATTCTTCTTCCGCTTCACTTCATCGTCGTCTTCTTCATCAGTAATAGCTCCAGATTCGCTTGTTTCTCCCTCCTCGACATCATTTCGCTTCTCCGGCTGCTGCTCCTTCGTTCTCTTCTTCTTCTTCCGTTCATCTTCCTCTTCTTCGTCCTCTTCATCACTGGAATCGTCGTCGTCGCTCGAATCATCGTCATCATCATCGTCGTCGTCGTCATCATCTGAACTTGAATCATCCGACGAGTCATCAGAATCCGAACTCGACTCCTTGACTTGCGGCTTCCGTTGTTGAGAACGAGATCTGTGCTTCAATGCTTCCTCACGGGTCTCACCTTCCTCTTCCTCTTCATCTTGATGACGGGTGAGACTGGGGTCAACATGACGCCGTCCGGAGCGCTCTGGCATCATTTCCATTTCACTCCCACTGGCCTTGCGATTTCTATGCTTCCGCTTTTTCTCTGGGGATGGACGGAGGGCATGAGACGAAGAAACTTCCTTCCGCTGAGGAACGGACGTCTTATGACTTCGATGAGATACTTCTTCCTCTGTCTCCAGTGGCATCATCTGCAGGAAATTACCATAAGTTATAGCTGATGCCTTCAACATCGGCAATGACACATTCTACCAATAAAAGGTAGCAATAATTCTTGACTGATCCTACAGATTTGTCGTTGTCATTTTGTTCTGCTTTCCACACACCTTCTCATTGACCTCAAATGTGGAATTTTGCTTTATTCGAATCATGCTGATGATTTAAATATCGAAATCTAAGGTATTACGAAAATTATTAATGTACAAATATACATTACATAACCGACCAATTATTGATGTCACTTCTCACCAACAGATGCGAATGTTCTGGCTTGGCAGACTTCGGGGAACATTTTTGGATATTTAGTTAGCTTTAAGAAGTACATATTTTGATTTTAAGTGTGAAAATTGGCAATTACACTGTCGTAAGAGTCACGCTGAGACGCTTCACACTTCTCGACAACATTCTGTTCATTTGCCATTTCTTATTGCTCTCAATAACTGTCTGCAGCCTTGCCCTGAACTAAATGTTGTGAAACCTTTCGCGTTCACGGCGCAACAAATTCAATTTTCAACTACATTTTTAAAGTGTGCAGAGGACAAATTACTTGAATCCGACTTACAACTAGATTTCGCAAACCGTATTTCCTCGAATATAACCGCAGGTACATGATTTTTCGTAATTCAAGTGCGGACTTCATTCGAGGTCAGATTGTATGAATAAATTTTCCAGTTGTTGACTTAACTACTCAGCTTTTTCAGTAATGAAATAAAGACTATATATAAATTAATAATCATTGATCATGACTGATTGTGTAAACATTAATGATGCGGACAGAATCCATTGGCAAAATTGAGCTAGAAGATCATAAATGTGAAAAGATGCCTTCGTTCGACATAATTTCAAATACTTAAACAATTGGCAAAGCCAGGAAATTTTTTATCTTATGATTTATTTCGATATATTCCGCGCCTAGGCAAATTTTTAGGAGATTTTGCGGAAATACTGAGGAAAATTTGATTGCTGTGTAGTTTTGTCCAGAATGATTACCATGAAAGCAATTCGGAGAAACTTCCAGACCCTACTGATAGATTAGGACTTGACTAAATCCTAAATTTTGTTTTTATCAGATCTTACTGCTCTTGTTCTCTAGTAGTCTGATACTTATGTCGTCAGTTTTTCTTGAGGTCAAAGCTTCTACTAATAGATATCGAAACAGAAGGATCAGTGACATCACCGGAATCGCTGTTGGTCACTCACAGTCATGATAGGCGTCAGCATTTGACTTATATTGTGTCAAATATTGGTAGATTGATAACATAGCAAATCTTTAATAAAAAAATAGATAGTCTGGCTATCTTTCAAGCAATTAGAGTATTAGACACTTATTGGCTACACTACGCCGAAGGTCACGTGTGTGATACTTGCGCGTCAATTTTTAACATTTGTCTTTTAATCCTCGCATCGTTGTGGCAATTTTCTAGCGCGCCCGTCAGGCTTCCCAATTAAACTTCGACTATAATCATGAGCGAATTTCAAAAACTGGAGCACATTATAGACAGGAGAAGGGAATTGGAGAGGGTTAGGAAGCTGCTGTATTTTCTCGAATAGAGCTCGCACCTAAGTGTATCAGGAAAGAGGCTTGTTCGTGCATGTTTCATTATAAACTGCTGCCAATGTAGTGACTGCATACAAGTCTGACGTTTTCATTTTGTCTAACAGTGATATTCAAATAACTTTTATTTTTCTGCATCTGGCCAAGCTATAAATTATTGATTGCACATTAATTGATGCAAATTATTAGATCATCAACATAATATGAATCGCAGTTATTTTACTGTTCCAAGTATTGGATTCCATCATAAAATATTGTTGACTATTGTAATAAAGATTGTGTTGATGAAATCTATTTTTATTGTTATCTTTATCATCAGTAATCATTCTAAACAAAATGATAAGAAATGGTGAATCACTAAAAACGCAACTTATGCTCATACAAGGTATTAATAAGTAAAGGTAAAATTAATAGTAAATAATAGTAAATAATAGTAAAGGTATTAATAATATCAACAATATGGCAAATACCACTCTATTTTATGCATAGTTGGGAAAGCCAAGTGATCTATAATAATTTGAATGTCTTGAAAGCAGAGAACAGCCTTGGTACATACATTTGCTTTAAATTTATGATACCGTACCCTGATTCCCACCCGAAAGTCCTTTTGGTGAATCCTTTTAATAAATCGGGAATAATATATATAAATAAGAGCGTCTATACAGACGAACTGTCGATAAAAAGACTCTTACCTCTTGCAGAGCTCCTCTCGACTTCATGCTAGAACGGCCACGTTCACTACCGCTTTCACGCTTCTTCCCTCCATCTGCTGGAGACGCAAACCGCCGAGAACTGGTCGTCTTCGCATCCCTGCCCTCAACAACCCCTGTCCGGGTTCGACTTGAGCCAGTCCGAGACGCCTTCTCTCGATTAGACGTCGAACTTTCCTTTTCCATCGGCATGCGCATCTCTTTCTCCTTCACTGTGAGTGATGATGTGGCACTAGTCTTCTTCTTGTGCTCCTTGTGATGACGATGATGACGAGAGGGCGAGGTAGCAGGAGGCTGCGCATGACGAGAGCTAGAGCTCGTGACGCGATGTGAACTCGATCCAGATTTCTGAAAGAAGGGTCTAGGTATCTGACGAGTGACGATAAATCTAATACTGGTAGTTTTAACCACCCTTAACGTAGTTTTTAACCTTAACTGGTAATTTAATCAGGCCTGACACTTTAGAGTGCTTGCCGAAAATGATTTTTGATTTGTGCTGTAACTTACACAAATGCTCATTCAATTCATTTATACATAACTGCCTCAACTGCATTAATTCGCCTGTAGAGGCCTGTAGAACTTCTTGAATCAACGCAAGATTACCTGTGTATTTAACTTAATATAAGAAAATATTGAAAATTTAATTTGACCAAAAACTGCAACCTGCGTCCCATTGGATTAGCTTTTTCTTTGAACGATTCTGACAAGAGAAACCAGGTAGAACTTAGCAGACGCGGAGATTTGCGATAGGCAAAGGGTGAACACCATCCTGTAAAAGTCTCATTTTCGGTCTGGCTCCCTGCAGAAACTCGTTCTGGCTGCCAGATCATAAGCGAATGCTAAACAAAAAGCCCTCATTCTCGGCAAGATAATCTATATTGATTAATATTTCGCCGAACAGCTCGGCAGGCATCACCAGAGGCAATGGTTGCAAGTCAAGCATCAAGCACAATTAAAGTGTTAACGAATTTTGAAAATGACACTTCTCTCTCAAAGAAAGTTCATTATTCATAATTTTTGATTATGTAAATTGTTCTTTGAAGCGGTACATGACACAGCTATTCAAATGCATGATCAATTGCTTTTGACACCAAGTTTGATCTAGAGAGATCAATAATTAGTTACCTTGAATCAAATTTAGATGTCATAATAGCTTAATGCGTAAGTATCGAATTATGATTAAAAAACCATAAACACAGAAGATAGTGATTGCATTAGTAAAAAATTGCATTCGGCAAGCAATTTAAAAGTGTCTATGTTAAAGCTAAAAGTTTTTTGCTACAAAACAGGAGGAAAAAATGACGATTGGCAACTCTGGATAACAAAAATGGTGTTTAAAAAATTGTGAATAGGTAAAGAACTAAATAACAATATTCATTCACATCATGCGTCAACCAATCCACTAGCTGGCTGAAGTTCAGATTCGAAGTTTTGACTACCCAGACGAATTTGACAAAATTACCAATTTATTGTACGTATACTCGCAAGTATCAGAAGCGCAATTTTCAGAGTGTATTACGAAACAAATGTGTCGCGCGTTGCTTCTTTGATAGACAGTTTTCAAGAGAGAAATACATTTTCATTGATAATTGTATGTTATCTTAGTCTCTTTCACAACTTTTCAATAAATGAAAAGAGTACATTGCATAGTGAGAGCCATCCATTAGCCGTTTATTTGCATATCCGTCTTATCATTTGATCGCTTTTGCAAAGCCGTCTCTTATCATTAAATTGCTCAACGAATGACTCAGTCGATTTAATAAATTTGAAAAATATGGAAAATATCTGGATTCTCTTAAACTTCTAAATTTCATCAAAATTCGTATTTCCATCTATCGATGTTTAAGAATTACTTGATGTTTCATTGATATTCGCGTGAAGTAAGGGCTCCGCGCAAATTGAACGGAAAACCCGCATTAAACATATACACCGGCAACTGAGCTTTTTTTGATCAAACGATCGAGGTGTCTGAACGCCTGCCGAATCTCCTCTGTATTGGTCTGTGGGCACACTTATGCCTTTGACATTCAGACAAGACATGACTGCGTCTTACTTGAGGCCATAGTATGCCTGCATACTAGTACCTTGTTCACGCTTGATCAAAATGCTCTCGGCTGCCACTCTAATGTGAGTTAGCCTCTAGCCATGCTTCAATATACAGGTACTTCAGCATCTGAAGATAAAAATATCAAAAATGGTAATTAAACGCATACTGGAGCGAAATAGTAATCATCATTGTGCAAACCACATTCATCACATTATAAGCCGCTACTATTAACAAAATGCACAACCGTCTATCGATAAATGCAGTGGTATTTAAATCCGTGGAATCAAATGTGACTTAATATTATAAGCAGCGCGTAACCCAAGCACTATTATCTAATCATTACCCACTTCATGTGAAAATGTTGCGGCAGATTCAATCTTACCCACTTTAATTAAGATTTATAGTTCATACGAATAATTAGAGGAATCACAATTTGCGAAAATCACAAAAATACCCTTCGCGGGGTAAAGGACTAACTACGTAGGCGTATTTCACCAAGTTCTTGAGAGACTTCAAGGTTCGGCTAGTACTCTCTGCATGTCATCATCAGACATTTCCGAAGACAACTTACCTCCACTTCGACACGCCTTTTCTTGCTCTGACTAAGTTCGGCCTCCTCGCAATCGTACGGTCCAATGTGAGACCCTCCTCGGTTTACAATTACAGTCGAACGCAGTTTTTCGTTACTGTTGTTCCCTCCACTTGACATCTCATGGCGACGACTACCTGAGGCGCTCGGACTTCGTGCACGAGAATGCTTTCGGCTGGAGGAATGAGAAGAACTGATTTTCTCTCGCATCTCAGAACCACCACTGCTCCGGTAACTGACGCCTTCTTCGTCATAATGACTTCGTTTTGATCCCAATCGCTGAAAAACGCTTGGTCTTGACGATTTCCCGTCCATTTGCCGTCTGTTGGGAAAAAGGAACACACACACTCAGGAAGATAAAACGAGACAATCAGAAGTGGAGAAGTCAACTTAATAGGAGAGATTTCAACTTTACAGAAAAGACTTAATTTGAACATACTCTACTCTAAAGAGTGATTCTGAAAACTAAGAATGCAATTGGAAGTCACATTGTGAATCAATTGAATCAGCAGTTGAATTCATATTAAACCGATAGCTTTAACGAAACATAGAAAAAATAATCGTACTACATGCATAACACACCAGTTAGTTTTCCTCAACGATAAGTCGCTCTCTTGAAATATCGAAGTGGTCAGATCACTTGCAATGAGTTTTTGGAGCGAAAAAAACAGAACATAACTTCATTAAAAGCGCATTTTTTGATGTAAAATTAATGATCAGCGTGACCTGGTTGTCAAATTGCACGCAGTTGTCTTGAAATTTCTTTCAGTACAAACGATGAAGTAAAGAAGTGAATCTTGGGTAACAAATGATATTCAAGTCTCTCTCGACTTTATCACATTAAGTTGTAACTTAGCGAATATGACAATTTCATAGGGCGAATAATTCGTCATTTGGATGGAAAATTCGGTAAGTGCAATGACACTGATGCTCGCTACACGAAGTATAACTTTTTAAACTATAATAAGCTTTTATTGAAAGACAAACAGTTGTGGCTATATATATTTCGTATGCATTAAGACACATTGCATATACAGTAGTATACATATTAGCATGCATTATGACAGCCGTGGCTGATCGCAGCTACACATAGAAGGAAACAGTGAACATGTAAACAATGCATCAAGTCACAGCTACGAAAAAAATGGCGCACAAGATGGAAGGAAAGTTATCGCGGTCGGTATAATGCAAACCCACACTTACTTGTCATTATACTAAATTTGGCAAAGCTGAATCACTGCTTTTGGACTAATGGTCGCTTCCTCGATTATGTAAAATTGAAAGGGATATTCCACTGGGTGTAACTCTGCTACATTTAAGTGTAGTTTCGTCACCTCTTGGCTTCGGCAGCGTACATAGCCAACGCGTAGAAGTCAAGTTGTAGTAAGAACTTAACAACGTGTTATTTTTCGAAGTTGAAGGTATACATATACATTCCGCAAGATTGAATTTTAATTGTATGATGAGTCTGAAGCTTCAAAGAGCATTTTCGAAAAACGTTTTTGGCATAAAACCTGTTATCACGGATAGTAGCTAGTTTTATTTCAGCACAAGTTTTTAACGAAGTTTTCCTGCTGCTTCAGTACAATTTCAGTCTTCTAATTGTTTTGTTTGTTTCAATCAAGACACACTGGCCCTGAATTGAAGTGAACTGGTAATACTAAACTAACTTGATGACTACCGGCTAGAAAATAATTTATGAACTTTATTCGATTTAATGACAATAAAAAAGGAGAGAACAAATAAGAATGAATCGTTTCATGAATGAGAACAATAATTGACCGAAGTGCGAGTCGATTAAAGATGCTTATGAATGATAAGTTATAATAATCTGAAAGTTATGAATAATCTGTGGTGACAACGTCGTGGAACCAACATCAACACCGCAAAAAAACAACATCGCATACAACACTGAAGACAAGCAATCTAAAATTATATTTTTCATTACCTAAGATTGTTGTCCTCAGTTCACCAATAAGATACATGAATCAAGCAAAGATCAAAAATACATGTTTTACATTTAGCTCGTATATTGCGATGATATTGACATGCATTACAAGTGTGTCTCGGAGAACATGCCGACATGATATGGAAGTAAAGGTAGGCGCTAAATGTAACAAAAAACGACTATTCTATTCTCTCATTTCTTCAATTTCACATCCTAAGTCGAAGCATATAATATAGATATCTCCAAAACAATGATAACCCGACATTTCAACCAAATACTACAAAATTCGATAGTCCTGACAAAACGTCGAAGACAAATGAAATAAAATGAACATTGCAGATTTCTGTCCACTAACTGCAATTTTCAAGATCATTTCAATCTGTATACATGAAATATCTATCCAGCTGACAACAATAACTCAAGTATATACGATATGGAATGTAATAATCGAAAAACAAAATGGAAGTTGAACAAAAAAGATTTTACTCTCAGAAAAATGTTTTCGGCATTCTATACACAAGACATCAGAAAATGATAAAAATATCAATTTTCCCAATACATATAATAATTACGCATAAATAAACTTGAAGTTAATGAAACCTGCTCTCACAATATACTGTCAATTAGCTCTGCGCATTGTTGAATCACTCATCATGTTGTTCATCTAAAGGCGTGAAGAAAAAGTTTTCAGCAATCAATTAAGAAGTTTCAAAGATGAGATATGGGTTAATATCGATAAATCACTTCGTTAACAGATCGTTGTCTGTAGGGCAGTTTTCATTGTTTCCAGCACCACCAAAACATTTTACAATGATGTGTCAATTGAGTTGACTACATTTACAAGAAGTACTGAGATTAGTAGGAGAGATAGCACGTTGATTCAACCGATTATTCGACGGACGCCTGCACTTGTATTAAACATTTCACTACGACCGTGGATGTAGTCGCTTTTCAAAAATATAGTTCAATTTGTGTAGAAATCTGGCTACTGTTCAGTTACCGAAAGTAGTAAGATGCATAACCTTTCTTAAGAAAGGATTGTTATTTATCGCTATATTATTCAACTTTTATTAATTCGATGTTACAGCTGTCAAGCATTTTGTTGCTATGGTAGTAGAATCAACATGTCTCAATGACATTTTGAAAGATAAGCTTCAATATTTTTCGTGAAGAAATGAAATCAGATCAAGTGGCTCATTGAAATCCTATTGTTCACAACTGAAAAATGAAATTCAAACTTCTGATCTCCTTTCAGTTGAGAACTGGAGTTTCCATTCGGCGTGTGGATTTGAAAAATTGATTCCAGGCAATATAGCAACCATATCACTCTTCCTGGAATTTTTTTTGTCTTTTTTCCGATATAAATGTACATTAAATGTTGTAACAATATCCAATTTTCGTGACCTTCCACATGTGAACGGCTAAAATAAAAGTCGCTGTGTGTATACAAATGTTAATTCAGATTGATGTCAGTTAGAAATCGTATGGGAGCATACAGTTCATGTCATGAATTTTGACAAAATGTTCTCGTATGAAGTGTCACAAGGGCAAGTCTTCAAGACAACGCCAATTAGTGCAGAAAAACATTACAATGATGATATGTTTGGTAGCAGTTTGGAGTTTACACTTCTCCTCTTTGTCTGCATGCCAAACAGAAGAGAAAGATAATGCTTATGCAGATTCCAACTTGCAAGGTGAGAATGCAATGGCTCGAGATCGCAAGAAATGTCACATCCATAACGTGACATCTAATAAAATGAAGCTGTTCACACTCGTTGAATTTCAAAGAGACGAACGTCCGTGTCATACCAGATGGGAGGATCCACATTTCTGAAATTGAAACAATATTTAAATGAAGCGATGTGAAATTGTTATCAGAAGTTGCTCTTAGTTTTGCTTTGCCTCAGACATTACTTAAGTTCTTGGCAAATTTACATTATTTATTCTTCATATTATTTATTATTTTACTGTTGATTTTCAGATATTCATTATTGCTATTTACTTTCATTGACAAGCAACTTGGTTGTACATGAATTTTTCATATCTATGATTGATTATATTCTCTCTTAATGATGCTAACACCTTTTATGACGCATGTCCCGTTGCTGCACTTCACATTCTTGGTGTATTCTGCTTAGAGAACAAACGTGGCCACAGATAACCGAAGTTTTTTCTCATTTCGATTTGCCTTTGGTGTTGCACCAATCAAAGGAAAATTTACATTAGTCATCGTCTAACATGAACATGATGGTAAGCATGCTATGCGAGATAATTAATCAACTTGAGTAATTAAAAGTATATTCGATTGCACGAAATATTGACAAATTTCTTACCGTAGATAGATAACGCCCCACATATACGTTCGAAACCACATAGTTGTTCCAGCATTGGCTTGATATTTGCGGATTAGAATGGGATGAGGCACTGGCAATAAACCAACCAGAGTGCCGTGTTGAAGGAATTTCAAGATCTCTGATTCGTCAGTAAGTCCCCTACAAATGTAAAACATGGTCAACGTTATCCAAATTATCAATGACGACATGCAAACTTTCAATTTTCATACTCAATCCAATGTACTACATTTCACACGTCGAAGAGCAACGGTGAAATCAAACATATTACACATACATTGCACATACACAGTGCATTAAACATCTGTGCATATTCCTTACATTGCGGCATTGAGGAATAGGAAGAGATTAAACATTGAAGCAAGTTAACCCACTAGTGATCGGTTAGTGGTTAAGTAGTCGGTCATAACCGTACTTGGATGAATCTAAATTTCGATGACTGTAGATAACTGCATTCAAGGATGAATTTTAGATACCATCTTCAGATTGGCTAAGTGATCACTCTACAAAATTACCCGTTAAAATGAGTGAACAAGTAAACAGTTTTCAGTTGAGCAAGTCTCAGTCCTTATCGTGTTATCGCAGAAAACAAAGGTCCACAAGACATATTAATCGTCTAACCATACTGCTGATACCTCGAAAGCTGTAACTTATCCAGTAATCGCTATAAATTTGTAGCGGGAAGATATAACCCTTACATAAAATGAAGCATGTCGTGAATTCTATTGACAGACAGATACTGCGTTCCTTTAAAGATTTGAGCCATCCATCACCGGCCGAACATCGCTATACCAACTGAACTGTAGAAACCGGTAGCACAGACAACTGCAACAATACCGATATTCTAATTCATTTGCCTTGCGAACTAACGAACTTGTTTTCTTCAAATGATAAATTTACCCATACTTACTTATCAATACAGATTTTTTCCACCTGAGGTACCAGCACTTGCAATAGGCGCATTATCGTCTGTAAAGGTAGTTTGTGCTTCCATTGTTGAACCCAGTCACTGGAAGCTACCCATCCACTACCCGCAGCCGGGGCCCCAACGAAGGTTGAAGCAGGAGCCGATGCAATAGACGAGGTTGAGACAGGATGGGCCACAGCATTGCTGACGGCGTTTATTGCATTCATACTGGTTCCTGAGTTGACAGGCACTTGTGAGGTAGTCGGCAGTCCATCGGATGACTGTGGCAGTGTCGGGACGGTGTGATTTGAAGTTGGTCTGTCCGGTATGACCGCTGAAACGATTTCAACCAAAATAACACATTCGATGTAGACAACTAGGGTCTTGCAGTGCAGTCGAGCTGAACTGCAAGGTCACAAGAGGCGCAAGGATGATCAAATAAACGATAGACATAACTGAGGAGCACAATTCTTCATTTTTTACATAATTGTCACACCTAGTCTACAAGGCATGAACGAAGATGAAAAACTCAATGAAAAAGTAATAAATTATGTTATTTTGAATAAATAGAAGCAAAATAACAGATCTTATAATCTAATAAAATTTTACCCATCCAAAATATGTTCGCACACCTCTTGAAAGTATCAAGATTGTATTAATTAGGGAAGTTGTCTGGGAAGCTGATTCCAAAGCTGCGCCATGCCTTTCAAGCCACTCAGATTAAGTGTGCGTTCTGAGCTCACGTGATAGCATGAGTGTATTGGCTCTAAGTGTGCCTCTGGAGAAAATCTTAGGTTTGGGTAAGTTCTCATTTGCTCCAGAGCCTCTTCTACGAAATAGTATCTGTAGAAGAGACTGAATGAAGCAACATCCCGTCTGGCGGAGAGCGGCTACAACTCGTTGGCATCGCCAGCACTCGTTATCATGTAATAAAAGTGCCCTACATCAGCGTGATACCTGCCTATTGTTCTCATTCTATGTTGATGTTAAAGTATATTCCACTGAAATGTTTGGTATGGGTGTCAAAAACACATACTCACGATTTTCATTGGTTGGAGTCTCATCCTCCTCTTCCTCAGCAGCATGCGCTTCTTGCTCTTCTATGTTCACTTCTCCATCTTCAGCATCTTCGGCGTCAGGATTATCATCTCCATCCTCGTTCCCAACTCCAGCACCCGGTGATCGTTTTTCTGTCATCTTTGTGATGGCAGGTGTAGCCTGAAGAATGGAAAACGTGCTATATATTCACTAGTCACTAGTTGCAAAAAATTATCTTGAAGATATAAATACAAAATCGTTTTTAAGCATTCCAATATGCTTTACATGTATATTTCATTATCCATATAATTCTCCAGGTATGAATGCTTTGCAGATTTTGAAACCCCAATAATAAATGACTGCGTCTACAAGGGATGCAGAGGAGAAGCTTTGAATTCTTCACAATCAACAACCAAAATAAGCTGCATCAAACCACATATCAACAAGCTCACATCAACATCTAAAAGATGATAACTGATATCCTAAAACTTCGCGATATTTTGTAAGCCCATTTACTATGAATATAATTCATTCTGGGCTCCTCGCATTAGTGGAAAACGACTTTCACAAATTTACAACTTAAACATCTGTTTTTGTAGTTGCTCTATGCATTAATGGCACAAATTTAAAATCTAAGAAATTCTTGGAATCCCTTTCAAAGCTAATGCACCTAACTTACAACCGCAATCACGACCATAAGTAACCATAAGTCAATTAAATTTAGCACTCGATCAAATTAATCATCAATAGGCATGTCATAATCAGAGGGTACAAAAACATTCTAATCAACGTATTGTATTTTTCTGTATAAAATCACCATTTGAATACACATCGTAAAAAAATAATTCATCGCTTGTCGACTTTGTTATACAGTCGCACATTCATATTCTGGAGGCAGTGTATAAGAAAATTTAGTCACTCTTAATGGATAATTTTTTTCATATCGAATTGCGCTGATTTTGGTGTCAGTGACTGATGATTTGTCATGTGAATCGCTTCTACGTAGCTTGCGATCAATCACAAAATGCAATTTCGCAAGAGAACTCAAATTGAATCATTGACAGCGAAAACTTGGCTTCATTTCAGCGTCGCATCTACTTGAATCATTAATGTTGCTTCCCATGTTTACCTGTATCAACACTTGAGAGCTCCCGTTCACCTGCAGTGACACAATTAGCATGTTAGTAATTCTTTGCAATTCTTGTGTAGATTCACTATGAAAAAAAATAAGATGATTTCTTGTGCTTCAACAGCATCATTTTTGCACATCAATATCGTCAGAAAGTTTAAGCTAAGATTAGTTCTTCTAAAGAAATGTTCATCTGAACAGAACATGCAAAGTCCGACTGAACTCACAAGCAATCAACTACGATAACTAAGAAAACCTATTACGGATTACTTATACTTAGCATTTAGATGTTGATAACTAGTAGTATTGAATTGATCACCCATGTTCTTCATTTGAAGAAATCAAGAGCACATGATCGGCGCAGTAGTAAATGCTGTTACGAGAGACACACGCTTCACTAGAGATCATAGGAGTAGTCTACGTTAACCTTCAAGCTCATGACAACTGTATTGATGTAACTTCTCTGCAATTTCATTTGGGCACTTGATCAATTGGACAGCAAAAGATATGATACATGTGTTAGGGACGCCTAGTGTCTCTGAGACTGCAGTGTTGTAGACACAAAAACTTATTACAATAGGCAAATTTCAGATGGATATAAATCTACTCCGCTTCATACCTAGTTGCACAACGCAAAATTGCATATATTTTACCACAGGAGAATGTAGGTCTACACACAAATGGAAGACTGTTATGAGTCTGCTACAACATTCAGTTTTGAAGCCAAAGAAACTTGCCTAATGTTCAGATGATAATGATTGTCAATTTGTTACTCCATTACTACTCGTCTTACAGGCCCATGAATCCATGACTTACTAACAGTACAGGACATCGCGTCTGTACAGTTCGAGTCACACGTAAGGATGTAGCATAAAACAAACGAGTTTGATTACTTAAGCTGTTCCGCATTGTACCTAATTTACTCTTGCAGATAACTAATTCGAAGTTTGGTAGGTGGGATGACCTGACTTTGATGACAACCATGCATTAGCTAGTATTTACCTGATAACCCGTACAGAAAAAACTGGTATGAATCATAGTATGAAACATACGTATGAAACGGTGTATGAATCATATGTATGAGTCATAGTATGAAGCATAGTATGAAAGGGTATGAAAATGTAACGCTGTATGTACATACATACCCCTTCATACGTATGAATCATACCCTAGCTATCCATACTATGAAACAGGGTATGAACCATCAGGGTATGTATTAACAGACTATGAAACATACTATGAAACAGGGCATGAATTAACAGGGTATGTATAAACAGTCTATGAAGCATACTATGAAACCGTGTATGAATCATATGCATGATTCATAGTATGAAAGGGTATGAAAATGTAACGCTTTATGTACATACATACCCCTTCATATGTATGAATCATACCATAGCCATGCATACCATGAAGCAGTGTACGTGCAAATAGACTATGAGACATTGTATGAATGAGTACCGGCATGTAGGTTCTGCTCATGTACACGGCTCAGGCTCTCATAGTATAAAGCATGGTATGAATCATAGTATACCGGATTATCATTCACACCATGTTCGCATGAAAAGGTATGAAAATGTAACGATCTATACCAATACTTTGATAACATGAAATATCCTAACTTGAAGGAAAAAGTCTCTACAAAAGTGAGAATATAGTCTGCTGAGATAAGAAATGAGATACGTGTAATTACTTTTTGTCATAACACATCAGACGTACCCACTCGTAAAAAAATTGCTTAGCTTATACAATGAACCGTAGGAACAAAAAATTATCTGAAAATAAACAATGCAGACATTCAATTCAGCATGAGATGTTTGATGAAATTGGCATGCACTTTATAGAGGATATGTTTTTGACCAAGTGAAATCCTAAGAAATTGCCACCATATTGATATTATTGCAACCAAAATTTGTTTCACAGTTTGATATGAAATTAACAACAAAGAAATAAAACAGAGAACGTTTTATAAAATTTCGTATGTATTGTAGTACTAAGTGAAAGACAATATCTCAGGTCAAAAATTGATAATAATACAGTTTACTTTTAGATTCTTGCTAAATGTCATTGTCAGTGTTAGTCCGTTCTTTCTCAAAATATATTCCGAGTTTCCGACAATATGTGTGATGTTGAAAAAAAGGACATGTCAATACATAATGTATACAAGTACGTAAGCTTCAATGCATAATTCAGTAGGCTTCACAAATGATTATTTAATTAAGGGTAGTTCACGAAAAATGGTACTTTTATCGGGTCAACATTCAGTAATATTACAATATTTGTCGGGCTTCATTTATAGATAAAGTCTCTCAAAAAAGTTTCGGAAAGAGCCAAAACGATAAGTGTCAAAGAAGTTTTAGTAATTTCAGAAAATCTTACTTTGCCATCGATTCTTCTATCCTAATATATAACCATATTCCTACATCTGCTCTATTTTTTAATATCTATCATAACCCATCCAAAACGCAAACTTGTGCCGCATGAAAAATAGCAGAGTGCATTAACAGTTAATTTTTAAGTGTGTTTCATGAAGTTTGACTTATTGTTTGATCAATATCACCAATCGTTTTGTCTCTTTCCAAAACTTACTTAAATCAGGAATGATAGGTACATTTCATTTGAAATCAAGATAATGCGATTTGCGACTTGATTATGACAAAAAGTGCAATAAGCATAAGGACTTTTTGGACTATGTCAAAAAACACTCAAGAAAAAGTCGAAACTTGATTTAACGAACTAATTTATGGATTCTTAATCAAATCCGCACGACAGAAATTCGAAAATATCTTATAGATATAATCAACCTCTCAAAATGCACTCTTATGTAAATCTCAAATTATCTAAAACGCTTATTAATTTGCTTACTTATTTTCGCAAGCAGTCCCTCTGAAATCTTGGATTGCAAGGATCTTAACCCCAATTGCTCTTGTGTTATATTGGCCAATTGCATGTGGACTTTCTGGGTTCCTTTAACGCTTTTCTTGATTTTGAAATGTTGTGCTTCAAATTCTGAAGTGGAAAATGCAGCAAGTGGACCGAACCGCTTCACTGCAGCAGCTAGATGTTCAGTGACTTGGTGCAAATTGTAAGTCATATTGGAGACACCATAGAGTTCCTCATATAATCTTCCGAAAACTCTCAAAGTTTTTCCAGCTTTCAGCAAATCAGATGCCCAAATATCATTTTCACTCAGCACGAAACTGGCACTGGATAATAAAAGAAAATGATTATAGAATCTATAAGAAAGAATATTTCTAAGCACTGCCGGACCATAATACAGAAGAAAATTTTCAAATTCGTGTCCTCGGAAATGTTTTCTTTCAGCTAAGGTTCGTGGAGATCGTTTGATGGATGATGGCACACTGATGGTGGCTATTTTATCATCTACTTCATTGATCCTATCACCAATATACCAAGGTTGCCCATTGTTTTCGCGGTCTAGCCACAAACTCAACATACGTTTCATAACTCCAAGATGTAGCTGATGCAATGGGTCAGGTGGAGCGTCAGCGATGTAATCAAATCCCGATAAGGAAAAGAGACAACTTTTACCGAGCACACCATCGATATGGGTACCATCGCCATTTCGCACGTGATTGGCGATTAACAATGTTTCTGCCATCGTTCGTAATGGATGAGGGTCTTCGGTAAACGGATAGACGTAAGTGAATCCCCGTCCTTTCCTAATACGTTTGCCAGGATGGTGGCATGCTCCACACCCGAATGATCCGTTGAATTGGTGAATGCACTGCAAATCGGCTTTTTGCACTGCATCAATGCAACCCAGTATTGGGTGAAAACGTACGGAATGATCCTTCCACCTAATGCCTGGATCCACTAGTCCATTCAAACTATTTATCAGCGGTTGCAAAAAGCACTTAGAAACAGTCTTTCCTGTTCCGTACCAAATGCCAAGACACAAAATTTCATTTTTTTTCACTTTGTTAGGGAATTCGTTGATCTTCAGATAAACGGGGGTCGCTTGGTACTTAGATGTCCTGAAAAACTGTAAAGCATCCATACCCCATGTATACGACAAATGAATAGCCTCATCCCCACTATGATTCAAAATAAACTCTTTGTGACGCTCTCCATCGAGCAAGCTTCGTATCACTGCATCATCTCTAAGTCTTGTCGACCGCAACTGTTCATCTGTCAAGTGAGGGAATCGGTTGAGCAGATCTTCAAGTTGACTGGCTATGTTAAATTCAACAAAAGTACCATCGAGATTTTGTTCACTGCTTGGGAGGTTCTGATTCCATTCATCACACGACCGAACATGCCTAACACTCTCCAGATTGCCAATATATTTGAAGCATGAGGGGCAGAATCTATGATATGTGACGAAGTCCTGCTGTCTTAGTAGTTTGAACAAATTGTACTTTGAACTAATAACACGGCTACCACTAGGACAGAGTAATCTAATCAAATTTAGAAGTGAATCAACGCTTTCTTTCTTTGTTTCAGATTCCATTATATAATATAATATGAGAACAGCACTCTCCATTTCTGAAATACTACTTCCCTCATATAAAGATAAGTCTAGAGGAGCTGATGTTGGTGCCTACCACTTCTAGGTAGAAGATTGACAGCCACTCGATTATCGACCAGTTCATCCGTTGTAGCGACATCTTCATACCCAGACCCCACATGACCTCGTCCAACCTCATCATCCGTTGCTTGCATATCATCGTTTTCTTCATACCCAGACCCCACATGACCTCGTCCAACCTCATCATCCGTTGCTTGCATATCATCGTTTTCTTCATACCCAGACCCCACATGACCTCGTCCAACCTCATCATCCGTTGCTTGCATATCATCGTTTTCTTCATACCCAGACCCCACATGACCTCGTCCAACCTCATCATCCGTTGCTTGCATATCATCGTTTTCTTCATACCCAGACCCCACATGACCTCGTCCAACCTCATCATCCGTTGCTTGCATATCATCGTTTTCTTCATACCCAGACCCCGCATGACCTCGTCCAACCTCATCATCCGTTGCTTGCATATCATCGCTTTCTTCATACCCAGACCCAACATGACCTCGCTCAACCTCATCATCCGTTGCTTGCATATCATCGTTTTCTTCATACCCAGACCCAACATGACCTCGTCCAACCTCACTGTCCGTAGCTTGACTTTCTTCATCATGCCCTCGTTCAACTTCATGACCTACTTCCAAATTCCTGCCAACTTCCTCTCCAGAACCCTGTCTCTCTATACCTTCGTTAAGTACTTGTAGAACCATACTCCGCCATCTTTGTCTTTCTCGGTGTCGTCTTACTCTATCTCTAACCAATAAGCGTTGACGTTCTATTTTTTCCATGTAGATGCTGTCGATATCTGTAATGCAAATAGAATGGCATTATCATCGCATACTAGTGTGTGCTCGAGGAATTTTCAAATTTTCTTCAGATTTCTTATATAATATTCAGGGAAAGTGAAAGCGAGGTGTGAGAGTCGATGATACAGAACAATTTTGAAAACATGTATCAGATCAATTTTATCGTAATAATGATTTTACAATAAAAATACAATGTTCATACAGTGATGTCTCCGAGATTATGTTGTGTGCAATATTTATAATATGGTGGCAATTTCAGAATAATCACACGTTAATTACATTACTGATTAATAACATCGAATTGGAAAAAATGAAATTGTATCATGTTTACTAATGTAGTATATAATTCTGAATTCATCATATGACATCACTTTATAGCATCCACATGTCTTTGTTGACATCGCCCGTTTGAATAGCTCAGTCTCAATCAAAGACTGTTCCAGAGGAAAATTCTGAAAAAGATAAAGCATTAGCAAACTGGGGATTCATTGGCTCCCCCTTCCTGTAATGGTAGAGGCATAATGAATTGGACAATCGATAAGAAAATTGATTCATAGAATATTCACAAAAAAGGTGGAATCGAAGGTTGGTCTGGTGAGCAATGTGAAAACATTGCACGTCAGACAGAATGGATTTTTAAAAAATCAAACATGAATAAATGTCATTCACACGAAAGAAATTACAAATGGGTACGTCATCGTTAAGACGTAAAACGACACATTAACTGGGCAAAGTGTCGATTTAACCTAGTTATATTAATGTAACCCTGATGTCTAGATAACTGATTGATCACCAGCATCATTGGATCTGGGTAGAGAGTCGCATCATAATGGAAAATATGATATGCTTTTTTTAAAACCAGGTTAGGAAATAATGTTCGTAAAAATACAACTGCAAGCTAAGCAGATCACATGATAAAAATTCTAATGATAATAATAACACTGAAAATGACCAGAGCGACATGGTATACATGAATATTTGACAATTATCTATCTCTACCATGCGTCATAAAAACATGATGTACTCCATATCATATGAATGAAACAGATGGCTACATACTATGTTTCACAGTATGTCTTATCATACGCATGAACAAGTCAGATGGCAACATACTATGTTCCATAGTATGTCTTATCATACGCATGAACAAGTCAGATGGCAACATACTATATTCCATAGTATGTCTTATCATACGCATGAACAAGTCAGATGGCAACATACTATGTTCCATAGTATGTCTTATCATACGCATGAACAAGTCAGATGGCAACATACTATGTTCCATAGTATGTCTGATCGCACGTATGAACATTCAGATGGTTTCATACTATGTTTCATACCAATTTATTTCTGTACGGGAAAATCTACATATTCTCATCCCACGTGCAAAAATTCTATCGTAAATATAAAAATTGAAGTCATTGTACAATATTATGAAAAAGAA
Organism: Prostheceraeus crozeri; assembly: GCA_907163375.1. Lineage (NCBI taxonomy): Eukaryota > Metazoa > Platyhelminthes > Polycladida > Euryleptidae > Prostheceraeus > Prostheceraeus crozeri. Next base: position 212,635 of record CAJQUW010009819.1, on the reverse strand, counting down.
GTTGAATGAGATGCTCTTCGTTTTATCTAAATTTGTAGAAGATTGCACCACCTTTAGGATAATCACTTTCAAGGCAACAATTTTATTGCAAACCTTATTAATGATATACTCTGAAGACATTCATTACAAAATGCTAACACAAATAGAAAAGTGATGCAAATTCATCATGCAAGCATCATTTTTCATAAACAAGGTTGTTCAATCAAGAATGATGTCGAAACTGTACATCAAACAACACATCCACTTTCGTGCTGGTTTGTCTGCAGACTTCAATTGAGCACTTAAGAAATAACACCCCAAATGAATCTGTGGAACATTAACTTTGGTATGGTATAAAAACTGCATAATTGACCCATAGCTTCAATATGTAATTACACACTGAAATGTGTTGTCTATTTGTGCAACGATATATGAAACGGGTTTAATTTGAAGAAAGCTGTATACGAGGATTGAAGCTATGTCACACTTTATGTGCCGTACATACCCCTCTGAAGGTCTGGTGTCGCCAAATCTCAGTCATTGCAGTAACATAAAACTGGATATGTGAAGAAAATACACAAGTAAGATAGATACTGTATGCTTGCAAATGTTCATGAATTTTCAAAAAAAACTTCATCTTTCGTAAATGAGATTCATAAGGAAATAAGAAAAGCGAAAATCATATCAGATTTTATCAAAAGAATGTAGTTTCACAGGATACAGACGTCCAATAGAAGTTTAACATATTTTCTCTCAACAAGCTGGAAATAGCAAAATCAGTCTGGCGTGTATGTTCGCTCCATGTGATGCTAATACCAATGAATTTGGCCAATAAACGGGGATGCATGGACAACTTCAGAATACGCTGTCCCTATTTAAACATGTGCTGTGTCATTTGGGTGGAGATGACTGGAACTGACTTCCACAACATATAATGTGTCATAATAGCTTTAAGCATCGCATATTTCTAAATGAGCCTCAGTTGAAACGCGGTGATTGACACTGACCTCACTCGTGTATGACCGTTCAATAGTTTGCAATGAAATCCATCATATAAAATCATCAAAAATGGCATTTCCATGAATGCGTCTAGCATACAAACAGCATCATATCAAAATTTAATAACCTTATAATTGAAACTGGGGCATTCCGGTAACGAGTCTTACATACAGAACATAACTTTGAAAATATAATATATTGATTTGGTTTGCCTTTAAGAGACAGTGCGTTCCCACCCGCAGATATAAAAGGTCGCAACGTATCAAATGACTGTAAATATGACTACAATTATTCACATCAGCCATAAAGCTGCTTGACAGTCCATACGCTACAATGGATATTTTTGGGAACATCGTGCCAATGAATCATATTGAAGGTGCGGTAAATTGTCGCATCCCTGTATTATTGACCATGCCTTACTCGAGCGTAGAACTATTTTATGACCGACAGTCAAATATTTCTTACCACTACACCTATCACACATCATACAGCACGATGCACTTGATACAAGTATATTATATAATATGCTATAATACTATTATTACTTATTATATAGCATTTTGCTTATATGACTGATTACAAATACAAAATCTGGTGTAATTGCACTGTTGATAAGCAAAAAAAGTTGAAATATTTCTCATACCTCCAAACTAGCTTTCAATGTTCCCGGTTCCGCTTCAGCAGCTGGTTGAGCGCCTTCCATCGAAGGAGATTGCTGAGTAGGAGGTTGAACCGTTGGCAAACGTTTCCCTTTCTTGGAGAGAGCGTTCACAATCGAGGAATGGTCAGTTGGCAAATTGGCCAACTGATGGAAGACGTGACGCTTGCGAATGATTGTATAAACGAGATTACTGTTACCTACAAAATTGAAGGGCATTCAGGAGTAAAATCATGAACCAGTGATTAGAGTGGTGAACTGGTATAAGTATTAAACGAAGCATGTCCACTGTCCATTGAAAAAATCTGAAAGTCGAATATTCCATGACCTATCATAGCATAGAGCAGTCGAAGGGCGCAATTATACTGGACAAATTATGTGGAATTTTGACGAAGAATTTTTTCCCTGATTTATGTGAGTTATACTTATGTGTAATATATTTATGTGTGGTCAAGCATAGCAGACTCTCATACAGCCTACACTACATACATGTAGATTTACTAACATTTTGTAGACGGTATAAGTCCAATGGTCTGAATTTACAAATTCCGTTCAATACGGAATAACATACTTCATAAGTGCTTCCAATATTGCAAGGAAATCCTACCGTGTTACAACGCAATGATTTCAAGACCATACATTGGTATGACCTCCGTACTGCAAAGGATGAAAATGCATATTTCAAAATTGATGGAAAAAACGGTAAATGCCACCGCTATGTTCGATAAATTGTGGTTGATAAAGACCAAACCAACTGAAAAAATTGAGAAATAAAAAATTCTGCCGATAACTTTATGCATCGCTAGCTATTGAAAACGTAGCTATAAAGTTACATAGCAAACAATGCCACGCTTTTATTTCTTCTCAAACGTAACTGTTGGTGCTTTCTAATCACTATTCGATCCATAAAACCATAGCTGAGGATGAACTTTTATTATTGCAAGTCGCTCCTTCAACCGAGCCAGATGACTCAGCAAACTCCAGCTGATGTTGTTTGCTTATAACCTCGTTCACGCAACACTGTGACGTAGCCTACTAATACACAAAGGTAATTTATTACATTATGTCTCATGTCTGGCCGATAAAAAGCTTTCCCCAACTAGCAAGATTTTTGTATGAACCCCAATGGCCACAAACAGGAGGTTGGTGATATTGCCGAAAATAATCACTTATATTATAATTTGATGCATATGATATCAACATAACTTTTCCTATAATCAAGAAGAATATTATCCAAAATATACAATTTTTCAAATGATATTTTCGAGAAAATTGCAAAATATGATTTAGTGTGAGTAATCGACGATTTTAGTGTCCCTATATCCCACCTGCGCACAATCTCCTTCTATTTGTCTAGTGATAAATACAAATTAACTGGCTTACCTTTCCCAGCCCTCATAAGTAAGATTCATAATATCTACATATTCTTATCTTCTTCGTTAATTACCATAACTTACCATCAAACTGATATTGAATGATGTTGTTGAATACTTCCAATAAGAAAAAAACAAGGTGGTGATTTGTTGGACTGGCATACAAGAACCATGGGGTACTAAATGCTTCTAATAGATGTAGGAGTTTTGTTGAGGAGACCATTGACAAAGTTTTCAGGTATGGAGAAACTGTAAGTAGAAATTCAAAGACACATGACATCGCAGTAGGAAAATGCTAGGAATTCAATTATTGCCAAAAAGATCTACAGATCCGCAATTATTGCAGTGATCAATGCATTTCAGAGAAGTTATGTACCGTAAATCGATATTAGCTATTCGATGCAAAGGGAATTCCATAATCATAGTCATGCAAGGCTTACTCATTTGTCATATTGAAATTTCTGAGATGGGGTATCAGTAACTGAAATTATCGAAATGTTTTTTAAATACATGCCTCTGAACACCGACAACATAAAAAAGGATCACAATGGTTGTTCAGAAAACTTGTAGTTATCAAATAAGAATTATTAGTAACTTCCATTATGTTTAATTCATTTACGACATGTTAGCTGGTTCAAACATGGAGAGAACAATTAACATGGTGGATCCAATTAAGAGCTTATTGCACATCATGTTACATCATACGAGCAGCTGAAACCAGACAAGAGTTACATGAAACTATGACGGCTTTGAGTTTCTGATTGAATAACGTAGGAATCGATCTTCATGCACGGGGTCACCGAAGAGCAGACATAATGGGAACTGAGATTCGAAAACATGCTAATAAAGGACAATGTGGGACCAAACGTAGAGTTGTAAGTCAGCATGATCTTCATTATGGGAAGAGTTTCGGTAAAATGCAAAGCACTGAAAGTCACGCTTTACAGGTCAACGAAACTACCGGTACCAGTATATACCAGGCTATGGAATGATTAAACTTGTCAGCAGCTTCTCGAACATTTTAAAAGTGTGCAAATACATTTGATTGTCTGAAGAAATTTTCAAAAGGCTTCAACTTGCAACTACATGTACCATGACTTTATTGAAGTCGAAAACTATCAGTACACAGCAACACAATCAACTTCTGATTCACATTCACGCCGCCTGTGAAAATTTTCAGTACCTAATCTTTTCCAAAGTTGTAGAATTGTTCTGGAAACATTGATGTTTTCACGGTCAATTGAAGTGAGCAATGAGAAAATTTACGGGCACGATTGGCTTAAGACTTTAATACATTTCATTGTCTTAAAATTGCAATCATCAGAAAAAACATATTCAAACGATTTTGAATTTTTTGTTTGGAGGATTCCAAATTGCTGATGAGGAAAGAGATAAAAAGCTTGTTCTTAATCAGGCGAAGCTTTTCGCCACAACACCGTTGGGCACGATCATGGCCAACGGTGCTGTGGCGAAAACCTTCAAAAAACAAAAGTTTTGTTCTCTTATTTCATCAGCAATTTGGGATCCTCCAAACAAAAAATGAACTATAATTCCAAATTATTTATCCATCAGATTTGGAAATGTCATTGCAGTTTCTGCTGCACAACTAACACTACAGTAGTGTTGATTAAACTTGATGTATGAAATTTTCACCAGATTGTGTGAGACATGGGCATCGATATGAATCACATGACATAAGAGAGACCAGAACGGCCTAAGCTGATGCAAGTCGAAAAGACAATGGTCAGATGTAGCAAACACTCATGATAACAACGGACACGGGGATCAAAGTTCAAAACAGCCCATACCAGACGAGAAATCATTCTCAAAATAATAAATGCAAATACAGAACATTCTTCAAAAAAATTGAAAGTAAGGTGAAATTTCAATTTTTTATGTTAACAGATTTATTGACATTAAGATGCATCATTTAGACAACTGCGAAGTGCGACATGAAAATAAGGAACCGAAAGAGCAGTAACACATTTCCTTAACATGCATCAATGCGAACTCACTATTAACAATGATAGTCAGTAAGCAGTCAAACAAAGGCTGTAATCGCTGATGACCCGTTGTGATGATTTTGTGAAACACCTGAAACAATCAAGATATAATAAGTCGCAAAGCAATTTCAATATGAAATATTAATGCTTACAATGATCAGAAGATCGGCATGTGTTCCTGTGAATACTGGAATGTCCATTGGAACACGCACATGATATGGTTTGTTTAAACGAACACCAAAATTTCGTTCGCCACTCAAAAGCAGAAGAATGAAAACCCCAATGTGCATCAAACCAACGCGCGCTAAAAAACAAAAAATTGCAATCAATGGAATGAAGCAAGAACATCAATGAAGATTCATACAGTATGCTAATGCACATTACTTTCCTATAATATTTCAGGGATCGTGGCTGTGGTGTAAAACACAAGTAAACATATATATTTCAAATAAATAAAATTTCCCTTGAGCTCTCGCTTTTCATTTGTTATTCACTTGAAAAAAACTGGTCTCTAATAGCAACTATGATTTTAAATAGCTGCAATAGATGGACAATGCTATTATGCGGCCTTATTTTATGCATCAGCAAGGATTTAATCATCAAGTCTAAACTAATTCAACTAAGAAAGACCCATTTCATCTTAACAATCCATTATCAAGCAATTTTGCGATTAAATCAAGACAACTCGCTGCCTACAGAGTCATTTGATTATCTTATCAGCAAATCTATTTTTATAGATTAAATAATAATTATAGATATAACACGCTGTCATTAATTCATCACACTATCTAAAAAATACGATCAATTTATCATATTTTACTTTAATGCTTTTTTCGCTTTACGTTGTGCAATAAATATATTTAGATTTCATGACAATAACCACATCAAACCATGTTATTGAAAGATTTGCGTAGAAGAGCACGTAGGCCTATGAATTTGCAATCACATCTCCCATCAGTAAATTTTAGTTCTAAGTCAAGTGTTTTGAAAATTAGAATCTTTTGTGATGATTATGGTACGTCACTACTTCTCCATACTGGGGGCTGGGACGGTGCTGACATAGTTAGAATTTAATCTGGAGCGTTGTGATGTTTTAGTCCTGATACCATTCCCGACGACTTCCACTGACACTTTCTGGGCTCGACCTCTGGACCTAAAGGTCGCTAGGCCTAAGCCAAGCATTTAACCACTGTGTCACGGAGACAGCGTGGCACAAACTAAAACTCATTTGGACTAATTCACTCATTACAAATGTAGTGACTAGTTACCTTATCTAAACAGAAAAAATTTACTAAAATGGGATCAGTGCTTAGTTATAAAATCAAACTCGGACTTGCGTCAGGTTCCAGGTCGGGTACCCGGGCAACACTGGATTATCAATAACATGTCATTTTACCCATTTTTGCTATTCATTTCAAGCTTGCTTTACCCTAAAACATATTTCAATAACGAACCCATGCGCTATATTCACCTTTAAAATTTTGGCAGTCAAACATGTAACCCATGTCCAAGAACCTAAGGAGTTGATCGATGCAATAGTCGAGGTTCCTTAACAGTTATTTTCGAACTTATCGTTGTTCAATGAGACAGTAATCGCTGAAATTTGCATAACAAATTGTATCACTAGAAAACTTACATTGGTCCGCTCGTGCATCATTGAGATGATACAGAACTGGGACAAGAATGTCCAGAACATCTGATGATTTCAGAACAAAGAACATGAACTTTTTGTTGATATCACACATGCGCCAAAAAAGAATCAGAAGCTCTTGATGAAAATGAACTTTCTTTGTAGACCCAGGTAGATATGTTTGAATGAGTGGATTGTTCAATAATCGAGTTAATCCTTTCAAAATAAACGACATATCCTGTAAGAGAATAAAGAAAGTGAATAAAAAACTGACGTGAGGCACTCAACTCGTTGCATTTCGCATCAAATTAAAAATCGCTAAATTTGGTCCCACTGGAAGGTCGAATCTGTGACTTATTTTGACCTATTTTCGATACACTGAATTTTGCCACTTTCTGCAAACATTCTGTATGATAACTATTGTCGAAACGCCTCGACATTCAATGTGAATACAGCATCACATCAATATGATCAATGGGTCATATCATGAAAATGCCGATCCGAGACTTCTTTGCCAACTTTTGGCGAGGGATCAGCAACAATCACATAATGATAATGTGGTGAAAATGTCGCTACTGAATGTACTTCAAAATGCATGATTTATGGGCAATCACCACTTGTCGCAAGACATTCCGAAGTTGGATAATGAAATGCATTAAACAAAAGAAAAATGAATGCATATATGTGTCATAGAGGATGAGACATGAGACCAAGGCAGATGGAGGTTTATGACAGCTCCCATATTATATTATACTTGACGGCTTTTTCCGCTTTATTAGAGATCTTCCTACTTCCAAATGCATATGTTCTTGTAAGATGCTGTATGCATCTACTAACCAATAAATGATCCTCATTCCTATCGACGCTCTCTACAACACCGACATCTGACAAGTGACAATAGTGAACCTGCAGTAGACCATCATTTGAAGTCAGGTGATTATATTTCTTCACTTTTAACTTAACCCCACGAATATTAAAGACCGGCGATTATTGGAGGAAGCACGGTAGACATCTGGCATTTCAATTTGTTGCAAGCAACTTAACGACAAATTGTGCTAGTAGAGGTGTGGTACTCAGATTGTGCGCATGTCTGATCTTGTACACCGGCAATAAAAATTGTTCATTCATTTTCGGCTATATCTGATTGCAATATTTAATTAATCATACTTGCTTCTCAACTAAGGCGATTTTCAGTATGCATCACTGAGAAACTGACAGCTCTTGAATTTTTCAGATGTGATTTCACGCAGCTCTTCCATTCTTTTTGAAAAATGGAATCTGAATCATAATCACAACGATGAGGTTGCATGCTTCATCATTAAGTCGTCCTTTTATACACACTTAACGGTGTACAAAACTCTACGCTTGGCTGTCATATTTGATATTCTTTGGATTTTACAGTATCACCGCCATTGGTAATTTTTTCGATGAAATATAGAAGAGATCTTATTGTTTTACATGGCAACTATATATTTGATGCATCAAAGCCATATGGGAAAATTTTTTTGCTTCCAAAATTCTTTACACGCCAATTTGTGGCATAAGTGATGTGGTACACGTAATCATGCAACGCTCTACATTTCTATCTATGATCCAAGAATGGCTGGAAAAAAGATGATGAGTAGACCAAAATTGCAATCAGTTAGGAGTCAGTCTGTTTAATTTTGAATGGATTTTTCGACTTAAAAGATCAGAAACATTCATTCCAGGATGGGGAAAATAACATGCTGTAGAGTGTGAAATTCGACCAATTTGATACTTTGCTATATCTTTGTAGCGATGTTTCGTTACTAGCATGAACGAACAAAGTCCTCATCTTCACACATTTTGGCCGGTCGACAGAGTGACAATCGAAATGAAAACATTCTTTAACTGATAAGTCATTCGATAATACGACAGCTTTCCATATTATACCTATACTATTAGATGCCAACACATCACATGAGCTGTCTTCAACAACTCTTATCCGTTGCTGAGACGACACAGGGAAAATAAGTCGAGAAATCTCCGTTGATCATCAATCGATTTATCTTTCTAAGTCTATCCATCTTGCAACTAAAAATATCGGAGCGGTTCATTGTATGAAAACTTGACTGCGACGGAATACCAAATATCACGTGAATTGACGGTATCTCATCAATCTTAACGTTTACTCAACCACCCACTCAGAACTATCTGAAAACTACCAGAGCGCTTTGCTGGAAAACAATCAGAAGAAAGACTAATTTGACTACGAAAATTCAAGTTTTGTCATGCAGTAGATCAACTTTAATTCACTAATGTAACAAAATCACATGACTGAAATACTTGGTTCTGTTTGATAAATGCGTAGTAATGGGCATATTGACAATCCTTCTCGATGCTATTTCCAATCCGTGAATTCTTTTTAATAGTCGTGAAACAGTCATGACATTTGCGAAACTTATTATTGAAAACCTGGTGTACACCCCCACCCGTTGATTCGATCTACATTCGAAAATCTGCACTCTACGCTACGAGCTCAATATTTGGATGCGATCTGAGTCCATTATAACAGAATCCATCACTAGCTATCACTAGGTATCATGTTCAACTACTCACCCTGCTATGGTTTTCGTCAGAAACCTTTAGAGGTCAAGACCCAATGATGCCAAGTCACTAACATCGACTGCTATACTACTTTCTGTTACTATACTGATATAAAACTAAATTCTGCCTCAGGACCACAATGAGGGTCGCGCGTTGGGTTTGCAATGATTATTTTAATTACATTTGCGCATGAATGCATTTTTTGCCTTATATTTCCAAAGCAGCATAATTATAGACAACAACATCAGCATCAATTTTTCTTCATCAGGTTTTCTCCTATTCAACAATAATGATACGTATTATGAGTAGAATTGAAATTTGAAACAATAAAAAGTTTGGCAAATTGATACAAATGAGACTACAAATATGAAAAAATGTGAAAAAATATGAAAAAACGCATGCAAGTATTTGAAGCTGCTTGTCTTGACTTTCTGTCTACTGCAACAATCGCTATTAGTTTCATGGACTTAATGGGAAGTCCCCCTATGGGCAATCGGTCCTTATCCAGTTGTCCTCTCCACTCGAGAATAGTCGACTATACAGCTCGGCTTTGACTTGAGACTTCTACCTCAGATTAGCAACTTTCATCGTTTTTACATAAAATGTATTTTTCACACATGTCTTCGATGTTTGGTATTTTCAGACATAAAACTTGTTGAATGTTTTGAGAATTTATATATTTTCTAACTTAGCCGATGCTGCTGAGTTAGTGTTCCTTGAAACTTCAGTTTCACATATTTCAATGATTTTCATCATGTACCGGAAATACTAAACATATAATGAGACGTCTTTAGTACATTAAAAGCCGACCCTCGTGATGACATGTGCTCTTTTAAGCATTGTAATGCCAATGAATAGTGTAATCTGAGTAGTAAAAACACTTAATGCATCAGACGGTTCCAGTGCCATGTGACTGCTTGCGTGATAAGGTTGTGTCTACACATATTCCATTATCAAGGCAAACTACTATCAGTAGTTGATCATAGCATTAATGAATCAATGGATGTAATTTAATGGAGCAAGGTGAGCGTTTTTGATCGTGACATATTTCTAGCAGGGTAGTTGGTCAACTTACCTCATCTCGATGAATCCGTGACATGTAATTAACGAACAAATTGTCGGGACCACTTTCACTGTGAACATCATCAATAGAAGCCCGAGACGTTCCGCCACCCATAACGTTAGCATCTGATTCAAGCGTGACACACAGTACCTGTTGAAGCAAATGGTTGGAATGATAATCAAAATATGATGAACTAATCAAGACTTTGACTAAATAACTTTGACATGATGAAGTTAAACAAGAGTCTGACAATGAGCGATCTGGGGCTATCTGATACGACACTGAGCGACCTTCATGCTTGCTTTATACTCGTACAATTAATGCTGTTATGTCGTAAATCAACTAGCTGAAACGGCCCCGCCTATAGACGGAACTGAGAAAATCTAATATCAAATCATTGAAATCTGAAGACGCAAGTGTCTTTTCCGAACATGTTGGAAAAAAGTATTTCTAAATCACACTCCTTTCAAAAGTTACATTACGAATGCGTGGATAAATATTCAAAAAGTTTAATCAAGCAGTTTTCAGGAATTTTACAGTTGCTGTTTAACAGCTGATGGAATAGACAATCTGAATACACGCTGAAAAGTTAACATCATGGATAGATTTTTTTAAAAAATAGTTAATTATCATGATTTCAGAGCAAAAATTGAATCTAAACGATCTCTGAATTTTTCCCAGAAGGCTGATGTATAATGTAAGTGTCATTCCTCTCTGGTATTATCGGAGTTTTGAAATTAATATACCGAGATTGTCAGATATTTATATAGATATCATAGACGTACATGTATCGACCATGATCTTCACAGTTTTAAATAAAGAGAATAATCTAGACTTAGACATAAAATTTTCAATTGAATAAGTATGTGAAATATTCCTCAACAACAAATTAACAATATCAGGAATTGATTTCGAAGAAGAGGCCTTGTACTTAGATTTGAATGCAAGCAAAGAAGCAATTCAATCATGCTGATTGACTGCTAACAAACCGCAATCGTAGCTCCAGCACAAAAATGAATTTCAGCTCAATAAAAATTGAGGATGACAGTATAATCAATGTAAGGGAATAACGTACAATGAAATCAATTTGCTACAACGACAACAAACCATCTATTTATAGTCTGATTTTTATTTTCTAGATTGTAACTGACATAGGAATGCATGTGAAAGCATTTTTTGATTCATTGATCGACTGTTCACATGAAACTATCTCTAGATAGAAATTATATCACAAATCGCTCTTGCAAGCATGAGGTTTGTAGATACTGCTGCAAGCATCATTAAGAAACGGATGACAGTCTAGATGTAAGTAAAGTAACTTTGTCTGCACATTTGAAGATGAACAGCCTGGAGGATTGAATGACGATAACCTCGAATTGCTTCAAATTGTCTCAGGCCTACTATGCATCTCATGAGGTCTTAGGCCGCCCTTTATCCATAGAAATCGACTGTGCCTGATTAACTGGAGTTCATGTGAGGGCAAAATATTGATGATTATTTGGAATCTGTCAATGATAGATAATGTCAATGTCTAGATTGTTACAAATCAAAAAGATATCTGATAAAATCTTCTTCAAGATCACATATAGGAGCAGCGGTGTCTTCGAATCTGTAACGTTCTAGCAGATAGAACATGTATATAACAAACAAAATGATGAAGCAATCATCTTTTAATGTGAAGGACTGATAAGGACGAAAATCGAAATCCGCTAATAAGGATTAATGAATGCTGAACAAAAGTTTAATAATAAATTCAAATTTGATGCGTACTTTCAAATACAACAGAAGAATTATAACAAATTTACGAATGACAAGTTATGGCTACAAAATGTTGAATACTAAGACATAAAACGCATGATTTTACTTGTCACTTCACATGCAACGAATGACTACTATACATAACACAATTAATTAATTGAAATGACTTTAGTCTGTTTATCGTATTCTGCAGATTTACTGCAATGTTCTCGGATAGTGAGAGCCATTTTACAAGATAATGACTGAATAATTATCCATGGAGATGTGATCGTGTGACGTCCAATTTATGGGCAAGTGGCGACATGTATAGGGCAACATTAAAAAGAATATAAATTTTGCTTTTAGCATCACCCTATCTCGAAACGAATCTAATAAGTCTTAATCGAAAAATTAAGAATCTTAAAATCACTGTAACCACCATAGCAAGACCTATTATATACTATATGCAATGTAGAAAGCATATTGCAGTTGCAAGAGCACTTTTCCGTCTGATGTTGCTCTTAAATGCACGGCGAAGCATATCGTGGATTCAGATCACAAGAGTCTACACAATAACTCATAATTCATGCATTGCAAATCACAAAAATTGTCGAACATTTATGGAACTATATTACAAACCTGTAGTGCCACTTCCACCAGATATTCTCGTGAATCGTTGAACATAAGATGATTGTAGGGTAAGCCATAACCCACTGGGTCATACGCACAAACAGTGTTAAGGAGTGAGGTGAAGAGCGGTAAAGCGTGTCGATTGTCTGTGCTAGTCAAAAATGCAATCCACTGATTGGCAGTTGTATGAGCATCACTTGGAGGAAGATACATTGTCTCCGAAAGACAAGTCAGCAACAACTTGAGGATTTCTGTCCTGTGAGCATCGAATGAGGATGAATGGGAAGGCGATTGTGCGAATCCAACGCCGGACTCCCAGATGTATTCACAGCTGTCTATCGTTGATAGATCTTCGGGGTTTTCCTGAAAGAACCGGAAAATTAACAATAAATACTTTATTACATATTCGTTATTCAACTTAAGTATTCGAGAATCACTGCAAAACTTGTTCGATACCCTCCGATGACGCAGTCGATCGGAGGAATTTATCGCTATTACTCTGATTTATTATTTTCCGAAATAAAACTTAATGATTTTCTTATCAAACAAGCATTTTGAACAATTTCTACATCCAATAACCATTCAACATTTCATTATCATCTGTATACACTTTCTGTATGATCAGGCCGTGACATAGCCTAAAATTTGTATGATGTCAAATCTTATTGAGCAGCCTAGTTTATTCTTCGATTATTAATTTAAATAGTACTGCTTAAGAATATTTAATGAATGAAAGGTTTTTGAGCTTCAACTTTGAATTCGAATATCAGTGTTTTTTCGGAATTATGAAAGAAAATATATTGCTCAGGAATACTGCATGTACGAGCGAAATGCGAGGTCTGGCAGAAGCGTCATACTGATAAGCAATGCCCACTGCAACTTCACTGAAAGTTGACTTAATGCAAGTTTGTACTGGTGCAGTATGGACATCGTAAATAACCATGCCTTCAAATATACAATAAGAGCACATCAAGATTACGGAACACCGCGTCTCACATTTCAATCATCTTCCGATCACAAGAAATCTTTTTATAATTTCTACTCACACTTAAGGATTCTATGCTATCTATTTATTTTCCAGTAGCCTCTTTAAAAATAGATGGAACATCTTCTGATTATGATAGTTATTTCCATTAGATGCCTCTGCAAAATACATGTACGACACTAATCTTTTGGGATTTGAGAAACTGGCAACTCTGTTCGTGTATCATACTTACATTTCACCATAGAGATTTCACCATACATACATCAGTAGAATAACAAATATCGAAATGTTCTTCAAATATGTTGACTTCATAATTGAATTGAAACCATAATTGCGATTTCACGCCTTGAATGTCACGACATCCTAAGTCATAGCCTCCAAGAGAATGTGACGTTAAATTTTTGGTAAAAATCAACATCAATCAGTGTTAAAAATGGGATATTCCAGAGTATGAAATAAAACGGCAATAACTGATTGACTGACAGCAACAGCTGATTAACATAACAATAACTGAACATTATTTAAATTGAACTTTTATACCTCTCCAGCTTCCGAAGGTGTTATTGAGTTGTCGAGTTGATTTCGAGAAACCCTCCACTGAGGAAAAATGCCCGACACATCATTATCAATGAAAGAGAATTTCAAGTACACTTCACTTAACATTCCAGAAATAATTCAATGCGTGCAGATGTGTTGATCAGTGGAAATTGAATATTCCACGACATGTGAATAATCAATTGGGGATTAGAAGACTATCCAAAAAGAATAACGAAATCTGACAAATTTAAGTCAGAGATATGTAAGGTTAATCAATGACTTATTTCATGTTGACAATTTTCTTTCTCATTAGCAAATCAAGTTAGAACAGAAAATATGCAACTTCAAAACTTTCAGTGCTTCAATTATTGATTAATCATAAATTCTAATGCCCGAATTCGCAGAATATAGTTAAGACAATATATTTTGAGATTCTAATAAATTGATTAAGTAGTAGATTAAAACTTTCGCAAGCAAATCAGGTGACATTTTCATCGAAAGTAGTGTCACTTCAAAAAATTTGCTCCGAGTATATATTGCTTATTCACATGAATGCAACCTAATTCCTTTATTGGCATCGTTGTCTCAGAAAGAAAATGATAAACTTACTGGAATAGGCAACATGGGAATACCACACGCAGGTACATACATCTGAATGATAACAAAATATAACGGAAAATTCCTCATTCAAAACCAATCTCATATTATTTCGAAGAAAATTGTACGAGATCCCAAGAGAATAAATAAGAATAGTCTTTTTTTAACCTGCGAGCCTATTTCGTTTCATCAGTCACTTGGATTCTGTTGAACAAAATAATTCAACCCACTGCGAGGCTATATTTACTATCACAGGGTAGAGACAATCGAGTATACCGAGCGTTTACATTCATTGGGATAATGTGCATTATGTCATCATAAACTTCCTACATGCCGCGGCTCCACAAGAACATATTAATGCAACGCAATCCATCAATACTAATTTGAGGATATAATCCATAAATCGGTTTTGATGGATTACGTTGCATTAATGTTGCAAAAAACAGAAGGGTTTTGAAAATGAAAGTAGAACTTTTTAAAACTGATTTAGAGTAGTAGGACAGTGCGCGTTGCACCACCTCTCGAGTCGATGCACCGAAATGCGTGACTTTTGATCAATTTGATATTCTATATATCATAACTTCAATTATAATTCCACTTAGTTCAATTTAGTCACAGCATATATGGAGAGTGAAGGATTTTATATATGATATACTTAAGATCTTTTTTCTCTCCATATTTCTGTCCGCTGGATGACATAATATATTATATAATATTTCATTCAACTGAAAGTCACATGCATAGGCTTGCCGTAGAAATAATATACAACAACATATTTGCTCAAGAATGGACTTCATTGATGACCGAAAGATCTCGCACAGATGAACGTGTTTTGCAATCAATCAACAATTGTTGGAACTCTCTGACGTGTAAACATAAAGCACACAAAAACTGAGAGAACATTTCTCGATGTCGTCAGGTTCTGTTATATTTCATCATCTTTTTAATAATAGGATGCACATCTTTATAATTTCTACTTTAATTAAGTGTTAAAGAATTCCATTAGAACTATCATAGAAACCTTGAGCAAGATAATGCTAGTAAAAAGCGCTTATAAAAATACCTTAGTAGAAAGTCCGCAGTACTGGAAACCGTGTGGCCATAAGCATGCACATAAAGAAATAGAGTCGAAGAAGCACACAACACACAACAGAAGTTGAGAGTCATTGGCAAGTATTCGCAAAAATAAAATTCAAACATCCCTTGTAAGTCTGTTTCTGATATTTCTGTACAGCTAGAATTTTTTGGTGCCATAATTTGTACCTAATTCTAGATGATATTCGCAATATCAATAGAAGACAGACAAAACCTTGCAGATTTTAAGGACTTAAGTAACTACCGCAGAACAATCTATAGTGGGAAAAATATTTTTCGGCTATACAATAAGTGTTTCAGTGTAACTTTCCAAAATATCCTGTGCACTGGAGCGACTAGTACACAGTCTTACTTGTAAGTACTTTACTTATATAGAAAATATTCACGAATGCAGACGTTGAAGTCACTACGTGATTAATGCGAACCTAACCTACTACGAATAAATTACTTACCGGTCCTGTTTTCTTGACAGATTGAACCGTGAAGTCTGGGCAGAAAAGAAGATCCTGAAATTGAAAATAATTAAATATACAATATTTCACTACATTTTGCGCCTCGCATGCAAGTCAACTTAATCATTTCAAACTGCTAGCTTAATTGTAAAGTCATCTTTACAAACGATAATCCAGTTCCTGTATTTAATTCTGACTCCCATGAACAGGTGCTAATCGAAAATAGCCAGCAGCTGTTGAGTAACGAATTGATAAACAATGATTTTCTATTACATTGACATGAAGAATTGTGACAAGATAATTTTCAACCCTTTGGCCATTTTGACAACTTCAAAACGATGCACATTTTTTGATGCAGAGCCTGAAGGGATGACAGCAACGTTAATACCAAAGAGTGTCTCTTGGAAAGCATAAACCATGAACAAGAGTGAAAATCCATCGAGCACCTTTGTATCGACAAGACAATAAGGACTTTCGCATAAATATATATCGTCTTAGTTTTTACATACAAATGTGTATAGGCTATACAATATTGTTGTAATCAGTCATTTTCACACTTACACATAAAGCTGTGATCAAGGTTTGAGCTAAAGGAGCATTCTCGGACTGAAATAAAAAGCAAACGTTTTAATGCGGATGCATTTTAAAACATAATAATGAAAATTACAATTGTTTTAGACATTTAGATAAGAATGATTCAAAGAGAGGTCGACCAGCTAAAAAATTGATAAGTGTGACAGAAGATATGAAGAGGACAGATGTTACCAAGGGGTTGGCTACAAGTACAAACATAGATGAATGGTAAGACAATGATAGGACTGGCAACCCCCGATAGAGAGGAACTTGTACCAGCATCATAAATAGAATTTATTGATCAAATTGATTTTGACATTTAAAGCACTGCTTTTCTCTGTAAGATTGTATCCCTTTCGAAGTGGCGTGTCCAAGCCTACTCATTAGTCGAAATATGTTTCACTAAATTCGTGTCATGAACAAATAAAGACAAGTCTTGTCCTTTTGACATCATGCCAGCAGCAATCTTATGTCGCTAAAAACAGAAATATTACAGAATTTTATATTAATAATGCATGAGCTCAATCAAGATTCCATTATCTAGAGAAGTTTAATTATAACTGCGAGCAAAAGCTTGAGCATCCAATAGCTTGAAAGTTCTTGTTCTGCAAGGTAACAAAATCGCATCTTGAAGATCGTCATTTACCGCCAACTATCATAAGCAGGAAGTCTAACTCACTGCAACCTCATCTGTGATTACGCCGAATCCTAGCAGTAGCTGACGCTTCGAGAAAACTGTTCAACTGATCCCATGTTCCCTATCACACACTGACGTGCCTTCACGTGATCGTCATATGCTGAAAGAAAACACGATGACTCTTCTGTGACCGACTGTTGCTATTCGACATATTACGAAAAGATGAGAGAGGGATGTGTGAGCGTCGCATCTTAAACCATTGGCGAATTTAGCGCTGAACATGGGTCATGCCATGGAATCTAAGATGTTCCATGGACGAACACTAGTAACGATGAGGAGGACAAACTTAGAACATGCTATGAAACATCAACACATAAATGCGCGTTGTCGGAATATCCGGAGGAACATACTGCTTCGTTTATGAAAAAGCATCCAAACACGGATGCTTGGAAGAGTCCTCCGAGAGTCTTACGTACTTACTCTTGGTCCTCGTTTATTTGTCTCCTCTGCCCCAGGTTAAAGGGTCGGACCTCATGAAATCAGTGTCGTGGACGCAGTCTTCGACACGCAGACTTATGTGCTCGATCACACTGTGATGTGTACGGTACTACTTCGTTACTTGGGGAACCTACGATGCATTACTGTCGGACGAAAGATGACTCAAATAATCAATCTCGTGTCTCTGCATGAATTTGCAATTTCCATGTTTGAAAATGTGTCGTTCGGAAAAGTTGATCCGCTTCCATTCGTGCCACCGGATGTGACACAGCCAAAAGTTTATGGCGGAATTGGCAGCCGAATTAAGAACGTAAAAAACATGGGATTGTGATGCAGAATTTATAAACATAATACATATTACGCCATGGTAATGATCTTCCAATTGAAATGCGACATATACATGGCACACTGCAACAGCCTCATTCGTTCATTTCCTTAGCTTCAGCTGTCACTTGATGAATATGTCCATGGTCACGTTTGAGCATCAAGTTGCTTGTGTCACTCTCGTTAACCAGATTGAACAGTGATTGACAAACAACTTTTCTTTATCCTTAAGAGTTCAAATCCTAATTGTCAAATGTGATTGTAGGCTCTCACTTTCAGGACGCAATCAGACACAAATCAGATGAAACGACGCTCAGCAGTGCCCTTAACTGATGAAAGTGTTCACACTGAGTGACAGAGACATTGTACGTGTAACTCCTTTGAGACTTGCTGCAAAATAGATGTTGTGCAGCTTTTGACGAAGGACCGATATGTACAATACATTTTCGAAATCTGAGAACCTGTGACCATGACCATGAAGAGTAAGACACTTTGTCTTCGATACGCAGTTCTAAATATTCTGTTGACAGCCTGCTCGATATCCTACGATTGTTCAAACCGTTTTTTCATGCGACGTATGTTTCACTGAACACATAAGCATAACAATGGTTACACATGACATTAACATACATTGAAGAATGACTAGTGTGGGCGTTGCGCTTACAAATGTCATCAATGTATATTGGTCTATCGATATCAAAATCATACTTGAAATTAATATCAATCAACTTAAATTACATATACTATGAATTGTATAATTTGAGATTGAGTAATTCAAATCATCTACTTAATTATGAATGATTCATGTCCCACAATCGAGTTGGCCTGATACTATCGCATTTCCTTTAGGGCAATGTCCGAACTCCGCGACGGGACGGGTCCCGATTGATGATATTTTGCTTCATCATATTCGACTCATTTTTGTCTAGAAATCATTAGTGCAGCATAACTAAGGACATGATGAGATCATGCAGTCGCATGAAATTATGGAAAATTTGCTAATCCTCCTCAGATGTCCCACAACTGAGTTAGCTTGCCACTATCGCACTTACTTTGAGCCAAAAGCGGTGCTGATCGACTTGTTGTGGATGCCAACAATGTGACCTCCCACATCTTAAATCTTAATTACATATAAAATATTGCAACAGTGACGGTTTCAGCACCAGTCACAATCTTCATGCTCAGAATGACTAACCAGAAACCATTGACATTTTTCTAAACAATCTAGAAATTCTCTGTCACACTACAGCATTTAGCAAGTTAGACGTTAGACTATCAAATTCAATTTAGCTTTAATGTCATCGCAAAACTCCTTTAAAATGTGTACGGCAGAAATCGGCACTCACATTACTATTCTTGAGTTACTCATTCACACATGCAGCACAAAGTAAGTAAGCAAGCACACATGAAATTTCATAGGTCAAAACGTCGTTATTCAGTAATGTAGAAATGGCAAAATCCTCTTCTCTATGTTGTGCCAGTGACAGTAGACAAGACTGATAAATTTATTACCCATCAATGCTGTCACTCCGACTTAGGTTTTTACGCATTTCAATTATACGGAATACACGATGCAAGTTGATGTATGAAAATGGGCGCACCGAGATAAATAGGTCTATACATTTTTGAAAATGTACATTACCCGAAATACCGCATATTCGGGAACGGTGCTGTAAAACTGTAATTGCCTGTCTTTCAATGCATTACAGTTGATCAATCACTCATCTCATTCGCACACATCATGGCTTATGGCGCAGATTGCAGAAGGTTCATGACTGGAAGGTGCAGTGCAGCCACCCTTAGCCTCTTATGTTTCTAACTCAAGCCTGATGAGAGTTGAGTATGTGTGAAGGCTACCCCACCACTAACTTCCTAGTGTGGCTTCGTGCTTTAAGTGGAACAGGTTAAGTTACAGAAAATAGAAATTGACAGATGCTCAACAATTAGTCAACAGCCACCATTTCAGAATCGAATCTACTTACCATGTCATTATGATCACCATGCCCCGTTGACCAGAAAAATGTTCTCCAGTCAGGATCTTCGAATATGTACGGCAGCAGGCGACATAATAGCCGAATGCAATTTAAAGCTGAAACAGGGATGAATGGAAAACTATTAAGACATGTTAATATGTTATGTTTAAATTGTTTAACAATGACACAAATTAGAAGTCATGACAAAACTTTATTAAATTGCTGAATACATTCACCAGTACAATTATCGGGTACAATAAGAAAATAATTTATTGGGCAATGGTAAGAAAACTTATTTACCCATAAGTTTATAGTGATGATGAGAGATCTACGACTGTTGTGAAAGGACATTTACTTAGAACACAAAACTGATGACGAAACATAGGCTTACACATCGAATAAAAATGCAAACCGTTTCGTCATGACAAACATGACTAAAATCAAATTAATCGGCATATGGTCGGTTGTAAGGCTGATTATGTACTTAGAAATAACTCGTGCAAAAATTTAGCAAAATACCGCATTCCTTCATTGGAAACAAATTAAAATAATGAGAACAACTATTGTATTGTGAATAGATTAAATATTGAGTTGCATCCTCAGCTGAAAAATTGGAACATACCTGAATAGCGGCCATTTCATCCAATATCAGGAATAATCAGCAGGCTTTAGTTCACATCTCTCAACATCGACACAACTCCCTACTTAAAGTTGAGGCCATGCCCGGGTATATTTGAGACGGGCATTCATGAAGTATCACTTTTTAATTGTTGCAGGCGCACCTAATAAGGCGGTTTGCCAGTAGTGTGTTTAAAGTGATATTTAATGAATGCCATTCGAAATTTCACTAACTTGCTTGTTGAAAAACTATTGTATAAATGTACTACGACTACTACTTTCTCATTTCTGCAAACCTGTTTATTTATGCACGAGCACGACACAATCAAATTTCAATGTGCTCTTAAGAAGTCAAAACATCCTGCACGTAATCGTAATTCTGTGTTAAGTTTCATTTCATATAAAATCCTGAACGATTTGGTTATCTAATTTTTGCATCACACCTATTCAGGTCTCTATATTGTAGTTTATTTATTTTTATTGTGACTAGTTGCCGAAATGCTTTGATAAAGATGCAAGTATCGGCTCATTTTGTTGTTGATTGGCATCGTGAAAGACACAGATACACAACTACTGCGTCGCAATGAATGCTTTTTGATTTTGGAATGTCTGAGTTTAATGCTGACTTGATGATTTTGACAAGTAAACATCTCCTTCCATCATAATAAACATTACGTTCCCTCATCTGCCACACTCGATTTTGAACATTCCAGCCAACATCGTTGATTATCAATCATCTCATCATGGACACAAAGGTTTCATGGAGATAATTCTTAAAAAATAAACCATGAAAAACCGGTCAATTTGAATTGAATAGGTTCAGTGGCAAGCTATTGCCTCTACTAATTGTGGTCAGCCATTAGTTGTAACCAACACACAATGCGACAGAAATGCGATGCTGCAGAAATCGGTCATGCATTTTAATCAATAACTCTAAAAAAGACAAGACGATGAGATTATTATCTAAAAGTTGACATAGGAGCAGCTACAAATGACAAGTCATTTTATCCTAGATTCGGAGTACTGAGTCATGGGAAGCGTTGAAGGATGAGTAACCTTTGAGTCTGTACCCTTCTGCCACCAAATGCTACTCGGCAAAGACAGGCACCCTCAACAAAGTTTAATGTAAGCATGACTCGATTAACATGTCCAAAAATCACCCTGAGGTGCTTACGTTGACCTACAAAAAGTAAACTAAACATAACACTATACATTATTTATATCAAGTTCGACATCTAGCCTATATCAAATACGGTGACTTATAAATTTGATCATCTGAACGAACCTGTTTGTTGTTCCTTATGAGTGGGATAGCCCTCTGCTATTTGCACCAACATTTCGACAGCTTTGTAGCATAGTGTCGCCAGATTAGACGGAGATTCTTCCCTCAATGCACGTATTTCTGCAGCTGGTATCAAGATAAAAATATCTTGCACTGTAGTTTCATATTCGCTCCAAAACTGATTCCAAAATGTGTCATCGCCAGCATCCACGGGCTAAAATAAAAATAAACAAGAATATTTGTTTCATAGCAAGAAGGCCTTCATTTATATTCATTATGTCAATTGTGATATTGAAGTAATGATGCCGTCGTTGTCGTTTTTGATGTGCTATCATTAAGTTTTTTAAGCCAAATTTCAGTGGCTAAGCGCCGCTGTCATCGGGACAGATGTCATAAATTTATTGTCTCCGTGGCACAGTGGCAACGTGCATGACCAAATGATCTTTTGGTACAGAGGCTGAACCCAGAGAGCGTCACTGAAGTCGGAAGGAAGGGCATCTGAACTAAAAATGACACAACGCACCGAAAATCTGACGATGTAGGCACCATCCAAGCCCCCAGTGTGGAGTAGTGACATTAAAGATTCAATTTTCATTAATTGAGAGATATACAAAAAGGATAAGTTGGTATGATGAAATACAAATGTGAGTCAGTCCATGGTACATTCCACGAAAAAGTGGAAAGCCACATTCAAAATTAAAACGATAGTTACACGAAAATATTTGATTGTATACCAACAATCATGCACTAAATGAACATAAAACACTAGAATCCGATAACTTATCATCAATTTTAAGCTAGAAAAAATTATCTAAAAAATGTATTTTTTTCATTTTAATTTTCTGTAATTTCATTCATTTTTTTCAAAATATTTTTCCCTGTGATAAAACGTTTGGAATTGGCCAAATTGTCAATATTATGAATATTAGTATCCCAAAGATATATTAACATGCTAGATTTCTGTCATGGGTGTGTAATTATGATATATAATTAATTGCGAATAATTGATTAATAAATGTTAAGTCCGTCACGAAATTGAACTATTTTTTGCCTACAACATAATAGAGTTGTTATTAATTGTTGCAATCATAGCGGTTCTGCCATTCATATATCACTTATAAAGTCGATAAGCGCATTATACCTGCAAATGAGGCATAACGGGAATATGGCGGAATTTATTTTGTTAAGTCCGTCACATTAATTGTGGATGTGATGGACTTAACATCTTGTTGCACTGATTACTGCAACCGATGCTACGGAGCTAATATTAGTGATTGTATGTTGAATTCTTGGAAAGGTTCCGTTCCAATTCCAAGATTCATTCAATTCCAACTGGGATTCAAATTCCTAACGAAGACGATGGGGAAGTATCGTACGTGTGGTGGTCAAGTTATGAATCTGGAAGTAAACGTCTGATGCAAATGAAGGTAACACGCAGCGTTCTTGGCGCATTGAGCATTTTCATCGATCTTTTGAAACAGTTTGTTGTCCATCATTTGATCAAACGTCATCAAAGCAAAGCTTATCAGTTAGCTAAGTCTAACTTAACTGACAAGTCGTTCGTTATCCATTGTGATTTTAGTGAAAAATATCCTTGTTTCTCTCAGGATGCCGTGCAGTCATCTTATTTGGCTCAAAGCACAATTTCGTTGTTCACGGTAGCTGTATACCTTGAAGAGAAACCTGCTGAGATGTTATGTTTCGTGACTGATGAAACGGAACAGACCAAGATCACTATCAGTGTACTTCTGTGGAAAGTCCTTGAATTGTATTGTAAGGCTAGGGGCTCATTTCATGTATGGTCCGACGGACGATCGCAACAATTCAAAAATCGGTTTATGATTACTTTCCTCGAAATGGCACGTGAACATTTTGACCAAAGCCACGCGATGTGGTCCTTTTCTGATACCTCCCACGGCAAAGGTGCCATAGATGGCATGGGAGGCAGCATAAAACGTGCCGTAGCAAATAGGATCAAAACAAGGAAACCCCTCAGCTTCTGATTTCGTCAGGGCATTGGATGAAACTGACACAAAAGTAAACTGTGTCCATGTACCGAAAGATGAAATTCATCTAACCTATGAACAAAAATTCAAAGATGTCTTAGAGACATTGTGCAAAAGATCCGGCATAAAGCAGACCCATTACTGGAGGTAGGCCCATCGTCGGAGAGTGTTCTACACAAAATAACTCCAGATCAATCGACATTGACGCCGGCACCGCAATTCAAAATGAATGATTGGGTCAAGGTTTTGTATGATGGGATTCATTATCCCGGAGTCATCACTGAAGTGTTGAATGACTCTCAAGGTTACATGTTAAGTGCGATGGAGCCTTTACCTTTGGAAAACCATTTCAAATGGCCGGCATTTGGAGATATAACTCTTTATTCGCCTGATTCAATACTGTGCGTCATACGTGCTCCTACACCAGTCAACAACCGTGGACACTATTTTTTTGAAACTTTGTGAATAGTAGAAAGCAGATTATTGGATAATTTGAGTGTTTTAAATTTCCTGACATGTACCATGAAAGAGGATCATTTTAATCGCTAATTACAATTGTTCACTAAATTACAATTTTTTATTTTTTAATATATTTTTCAATAAAAATCATCCGTAAATAACAGATACAGTTTTTAGCGGGTTTCAGTTAAGAGACACGTGCCATTATACCGAAAACATTATTAAATAGCAATTAAAAAGCGTCAACATAACTTAAAAGAGGAGATCCCGTTGGTGCAAAATATGTTAAGTCCATCACGTTAAGTCCGTCACATCATGATTTTTTGGTGTGTACTCATATACATTCCAAAAAATCCTGAAATTGGTTTGGGGATGTCAATATGGGTACTAACAATAAGAAATGTTCAGTTGAACTTTCAACTATCATTGAATGGGCAGGAATCTTATGCTAAAGACAGGAAAGTGAATAATGCAAATTCTGCTGTTAAGTCCATCACACGCACATAGTTGCTGGTTGCTAAGCAACCATCGGTGCGATTCGCACCAAACTTTCACATGATGTTACGGGGACATATGTTGCCATCATGCTAGAATATCAAGTAAATCGGTTAGATACTTTGGTCAGTAGAATAATTTGAGTCTGCGATGTTAAGTCCGTCACACTCGTGGAATGCACCTTATCAGATTTCAAAGTGTTTACGCTCCATTGAAATTATCCTTCATACACCGGTATGTTCCAGTTACCGATTGCTCTTTATGAAAATTACTTCGGGAGAACAAACCGCTTAAAGATAACTGCAAAAACTTCCAGAAAAATTCAAGGTGGCGAGGGGTGGTGAATTTCAGCGGGGCTAAAATGGCTAGGAATTATGCTTAACTTTTTGCTTTGAACTATGACACGATGAAGTTTTCGGAGTTTAAAAAAGGTACCGGTGCCTATCTGCACGACTGTCTGGAACATTGAGGGTCTCCGACCTTAAACGCATATAGAATGCTTCAACGCAAACAGAAGTTGGAAATACCATACTTCCTTTCCTGCTCTATGAATGCAAGATCTCTCAAAATGCTCAGTCAGACGAGGATCAAAACAAAGTATGATGTGCGGTGTGTTTCACTAACCATACCTGTCATGCATCTGGCAAAAGAGTGAGGACGTGGAGCAACAGAACCAAGTTCATTAGAACAGAGAGTAGAGATTTCATCTTAAAGATTTACGAGTATGCGATTATCCGCTGGCTCGATCTCTGCAGGTGGTAGAGAAGACTAGAATTTTTTTTTCCTGAACTTTCGATGATGAAGTGGACAGTCTCATGATCGATCCCCACGGGTGGTGGCTGAGAATTTTCATACCAATTCTCTAACTTAACGAAAAATAAGGATTTCCACAGACCATCGTCGATCGCTGCAGACACTGAAACGATCTCTAACATTCGTGCAGAATGCGGAAACCCTCGACCTCCGCAGACGGTGGCGGAGAATGTGCCCTGAAAGCCCATGCTTCCAATCCTTCGTGAATAACATTCTGACTCTAATGGTCTACTTTCCACTGAAATACCTATTGAAGACATTGGAAGCCCTATGAGAGTAGGTATTTAGGCCATAGAGTAGGTATATTAGGTAGAGTGGTAACTTCGCATTTACTAAATCCCCAATATGTATACTTTCGATTTTATTAAATGAACTAGTGGGGATACAGGTGGCACTGTCATCAAAAGTGAGATATGCAAATTTTTGCAGTTTTGAAGACATTGTCACGGAACTGAGTGATCATAATAGTAATGCAGAAGGTATGATATTAGTTTACAGATTCTCAATGTCATGACAGCCTTGGAGATTAAATGTTTGTTAAATTAGCAATTCGATGGGTTCCTATTACTTTCATGCCCAACCTCAGGAGTGTTTTCTTAAGCGTGATCATATCACAGGCAACCTGTCACTGGCAGAGCAAAATCACATAATCAAAGACAATGATTTCAATTAACTTTGAAAGATGTAAATGGGTCCACACCACTATTCAGATTCAAGAAATGAAGCATGAATCTAGTGAATCATAAAACCATTCCAGTGAAATTTTAATCAAAAACTTGAAATGTCAGCCAAGAAAGCAAAATAATATCTCGATTTTTTCATGGACTTGTTATAATGCGGCTCATGAAATTCCCTTGAAGTTAGCTTAATTTACGCTTAGTTAGGTTGCTTATTAGCAAATATTCATTCCTTTTAATATCCAACTAGTTTCATGCTACTTACAAGGGTGCTTCATCTCGGCAGTATTTAAATTTGCAAAATTTTGACTTTTTCAAAACTGCTCAAATAATTTTTTGGACCACGAGGACTTAATCTCCGCAAAAAAACCGAATCTTTCATATAAAAATTTTCACTGTATACAGTGTACTTTTTGCTACCATCGAATCACTAACTTTTTCATTTGCTCACTCTTTGAGACTGTTCACATGAGAGCCTGATGACAGCAACACAAAGGCAGCAAACTGAAATCCTATCAGATCAGAAACCATGCTTCCATACGAAGCATCGGCAAGTTCAGAAGAAACTTCCCAGCACTGCAATGAAAGGAAACCAATTTGCAAGTTTGGCACAAAAGTGAGTTTTGTTGGAATTGCAGCTACGTTCTCATGATCACTGTTTCATAAATCCTCATGTAGGGCAGCAGCTGTTACTACGGCATAGTTATCCGGAACATCTTTGGTCTCGCGCCAATCTCCATGGTTGAACCGAAAATACGCTGACGGCCATGAAAACGCAAAGGATTGACGGATAGGGGAGGGTTGAAATTTGATTCCACCTCTTTTCTTATACTGTTGAGTGATTTAGAGTCTCTCAAAAATTAGGTTTATTCACTTAAGCAATAGCGCAAAATTTTCCAAAAAACGGAGACGAAGCAAAAAGAAGCATGACTTAAGCAAAACAGAACAAAGGAACAAGCCATAACAGATTCTGATGGGTGATTTTTGTTATATTTAGTTACTAGGAGTAAACTTTCAGCCCGAAATCACAAGCTTTGGTAACGGCCATTGCGAAAATTGCACCTGCTGTGCCGTGGTAGTGTTCACAAAACAATAGGTACGGTAGGCTATATGGGTGAGAATGGATGACCGGGGTACGAATAGCGAAAATACGAAGAACACAATAGACAGACTGTGCCTCGTGGAAACTTTTAATCTCTTGACAATTGAAGTGATTCAACCACAAGGCTGAAGTTCCAGCGACAAAGCCGTGGTAATAGTCAGTCTATCTCCTCACATGCGATTCATACTTGGTGACCCTACCTTCTGAGTCTCGAAGGGAAAAGCTTCGAATTTTAAACATTGGTTCTCAGTTAATACCTTGGTAAAATAAACCAATAGTTCATATCCTTCAAAACTGAATTCATCAAAAACGATGGTATTAGAAAAAATAGGAATGAGAAAATCGAAATGACTAAGTGCCCTTCGGCTTAATCATGAAACATAATTTACCTGTGTCTTTGTAGTTAATTGAATAACTGCTTTCCTATAGTTAAGCTTGGAATTTTCGGTTCCCATGACTAGTTTTAAGGCATCCGAATGTAACTATTCGTCTCTCCGACGTGGATATCTTGGCGAGTTTTGGCTATTTAGACAATATTTTAAATGAGTGCATTTAACAAAATCAACGTAACATAACAAAAAAACAATCACATATATCAAATCTTCGACCATCTCCGACATTCCGTGTTTTATTTAATTTGTTTAAATACAAGACTCAAGGAGATCTAGCACATGAAATAAAGTTCAATATGCTTCCAATAAAGCAACGTGTTCGAAACAATTCATTTGACAAAACGTGAGTAGGGTATGTTGACACCACTTATTCGGAGATGACATAAATCTACTTGAACCGACTTGAACGATGCTGACCAAAGCCATGCTGCTGGGCTATCTGGAAAAATTCTGGAGATGATATCCCTTTCTTGAGCTGTCATAATTTGACCAAGAAGAACAATGCCCATACAACCATGCGAAGAACCATTTCCAAGGGGAAACTTTTTTCCGAAAGAATCCCTTGTAGACATCGCCTGGTCTATGGTATGCATGATTTGACTACTAATTTGAGATTTACTCTTCCCCATGCTCTTACCTGGGAACATAGACTATGCAGTTAAGAGATTAATGAAAGAATCTCTGTGCAGTTGACCACGGTTCCTTAATTCATGGAGTCAGCATGGAGTATTCGATGATTCGATGCACATTCCATTTCCATAAATATGATGCGTGTCATGCGTGTAATCATGTGTGTAATCATGTCGAACAACTTAGTTCCTGTGCCGAGTTCATTAATTCATTTTGCAATAGCCATGCATAGTTTCTAGTAGAACCTCTTTGATTATGAATCTGTGATTTAAAGGAACATCCAATTTCATTTCCCTTCATCATGGTCAAATAAACGCTTCAAATTTTCACAGCATCCTTCTTGACACATTGATGGATGAAGGAAGTTCGCGAGACATCCATGTACATGCCACAGGGACAGAATTTTCTGAAATCACTACATTACTTGAGAACCTTCATTCGCAGCAGCTCGCATGATGCATTCACATCAGTCTTTAGCAAGTTGCGATGGGTGAAGAGAATGACATGGACATAACATCAGAAGTTGCTGAAGAAGTTCTAGAAATCATTTCACATAATTTTACGCTGATTTGCAGCATAGTCTCTCGAGCCTTTTTAATTTACTATTTTTTCTGAGGCGATTGATAGGAAAAATTTTGTTTTTTATTAATACTATTTATAAGAATGAACATTTTCCTTAGCATAAATTTGTTTACTAACAGCTGTTTAGAAATTGACGGTTTTTTTTGACATAGAAATAAACTGTTTATCTGTTTTTGATGAAAGCACCAACTATCTTCTTTTCAATACTATCTGTGGAAATCGGTGTTGCTTAGTGAGATTTGAATAGCATGATAATCGGCAAATGATGCATGTTGCTTTGTATTTTTTGTGGCTCATTGATTGAATCTGACAATTGTAACCATCCTACGTGAAAGTATGTTCTAATCTCTTTTTACAATTGTGCGTTGTAGCCAGTTATAAATGCACATCAAGTATGTATCTATTGATAAGAAGACATACATGCGCCCTGATAGTCACACCACTCAAGGTCATCTGTTTAAGAGATCTAATAACTAAAAAAAGAGTAATAACTAAAAAAATGACACAAAAATTTTACAATCAAATCTATCAAACGGACGAAAGACAATCGATGTAATGCCGCAAATTCCTAGCTAAGATTTTTCTGTTTACCGTTGCAACATTTTACAGTTATGTCAACATTTGAAAATGCAGACATTCCCTTTTCATGCCTTTTTTTGCTTCTTGTTTTTCATTGCTTTTGGTCCTTCAACGAATCATTATTGGGTTATAAACTGATGATTATTTGATTACTGTTGCAACTCAGTGGTAATTTACCAAGTTATCCACTGTGCTTGAATTGTACGTGAAGTTCTTCGTTAGATTGAGTGGACACTCCGATAAAGTATATATCGCGTGCTTTTCAACATATTGAATCAGTTTGCAGATAGTATGAGCAGTTTGTTGCAAGCCTGCATCATGAAGCATATTTGAAGGACTATTCGCTGATCATTTTAAAGGGTCCTTTTTTATTGAACATTTTCCTTCACAGACTGCTATCTCTACAGCTGTCATATACACATATTCCTCCTCCAACAGAACGAAAAGAAGATCATGAATCTTGTGGGTGGAAGACTCGCTAACGAGTTGTTTTAGTGAGCTTAGAACGCGCGCAGTCAGTCAGTCGCTCGAAAACCTTTTTCTTCCGTATGACTTAGTTTTGGGATTAGTTCTATCATGCTACATTCCCTGACCTGCACAATTTTATGGCTACCTTCTAGGTATGCGAACAAGATTCATGGGGAACTTAATAAGCCAAGGTGATGAATTTTCGTCCTTTTAATCAGTAGAAGAACCATTGTAGAATTCATTAATTTCTTTTAAATTGAGCAGACCATGGCTTTTCAAATGGCTCTTGGATGTGCTGGCTGAAAATTATGTAAAAGTATAGAAATGTTCATCTACAACAGTTGAAAAGAGACAAGCACAAGTGTTACAAAAGCGATGCCCAAATAGCACACCATTTTCACGGAACATGAAGAAGACAATTTTAAATTTTCATTCTTTTTAAGCTAAAACTCAACTCTCCTCAAGCTGATGCGAAATACCCGTATACTTATATAACTAATTGCCTTTGATGTCAAGGATTTGAATTTCCGATTGCCTCCCCCGTGAAGCCTACCAATCCAACTGCTTCACTCTATGGGTGTGTTCCCCCTTCCAAAGTACTGTATATTTATGGTAGCACCCCGAGCGGAACAATCACGTCCCTGTGATGTTCATGAGAATCTAATTGAAGCGAACACCATTCAATTTGTCATTCTATGGATATGTCAGCCAATAGGGTCTGCATGTTTATCACTGGAAAGATTCCGTGCCATTTTAATTTATATCTTAATTTGTTATGATAATGTTATTATTAGTCTGAAATCTACACGTTTGGCAACATTAAAATTGCAGTAAGAATTGTACAAATCAGGCAGATCAATGCATTTGGAGTCTGATGACATGATTTTCCCTAAAATTTTGAAAGAATTCCCTCTAGTTGGGTGCATTAGTTAGCTAAATGTTCGGCATGGTGCTAATGCGAAGCTACTACCACACTAAATTATATTTCTAAAATGCACAGATAAAGCTTGCATTGTAAAGCATACTTGAATTGATAGGTGATCGTTGAAACATTGTGACAGCAGTGAGCAAATCTCTGGAGAAAAGATATACTAATAGAACATCGCAAGTAAAAACGGCTGTGATGGGAAGTTCGCATCGCCACCGACAAATTCATGCTTCATTCAAATCGATGGCTAGAATCAAAATAGACCAAGTGCGCCAGCATTTGCAAATCGTTTCTCGTGAGCATCACGCCATTTTGAGAATTTTACTATTTTAAATATTAAACCATAATATTAAAGCTGTATAAAAGACACTTATTGCCTATAGAAATCCGATAAGGAATCCATTCGCAATCACTGTGATAGTCGGGTAGAGTAGTTTTCAAATAATGCGGTGACATCTCTGTGTTCCACTAATCACTAAGCTAAAATGTTTGGAATTTTTTTCAAGCTATGAAGAGATGTGGTCAAGTAAATATTGGACATGTGGTTGCGTTGTACTCAATGAGATGCTGATCCAATGACATGATTGGATTATAAAGTCATGACGCGCATCATCAGTGTGAAGCGTTTCTATACACGTCATGAATGTCCATCTAAGTTTGTTGTTGAATTGAGCTTCAAGAAGATGTAGGCCCCTATTTCATCTACATTTTTGTCACCAAGAAGGGAATGGTGTTAGGTGTCGTGAAACATGAGAATTTGAAGTTGTTGATGTTCATCCTCAGGATTGTCAGACATTATGATGACTGAAAGAGTTTTCATTCAAAAGGATGCAAATACAACACTGTTATCTATGTTATCGTCGCATGGAGCACACTTTTGATATTTGATCTTAGCTCGAAGAGCCTAGAAGCGTACCTGGTTAGCAGGATTAATTGGACTAAAGGTATTGACCACTGTACATGAAAACATTCGTCCTAATACCAACCTTTGCCGCATTCCTGCGAGAACGTCACTTGGTGTGCTCACCAGAATAACAGATAAGTATAGGATAAGAAACCTATGCTTCAGTAGTTTCAATGACATTAAAAATGACTTGCGATTCAAATCAACGTTTTTTACCGTCAACGTCTGCTATGCTATCTTGGTTATAGGCAATGCTTGATAGCAATGCCAATAGAAAAATAGGATTGATATCAAGCGTTCTCTTTAGCTCGCCTTACCTTGCCTTACCTTAACTCACACATGCATGCTGTGATAGAGTGGGGATTTAATAGAGGGATAACTCCCATCGAAAAAAGCTCATCATCATGTGAAAATAATTCTCTGTGATGAAGTGCCTGTCATATCATGAAAAACACTAAATCTACCCTCGATTTGAATTTTTTCCAATACCGATTATCACTATTTATACTGTTGTAAACAATTGATTATAATTCTCGAAAACCACTCAGATGTGGTCTAGAAAAGTGAGATGAAGCACTCAAATTTCTTTGCTGATGATGGTGAATAATTTGATCGTCAATATTGCTTTGCTTCGTGTATAATTATGATAGTGCATTTTCAGTTTATGCATGTCAATGAATTGGTAAATGAATTATTTGTGAACAAAAATTGAAATATTTTAGATTGCTTCAGACACTTTTCAGGTACGCATGTTCATACTCGGAATATACATTATATAATTGATGTTTTTGTGTCACACTGGTAGTTAAAAATAACTTTTAAGTAGGAGTATATGTGATTAGAAAGTAGTATTTTGTGCAATGCGTTGTCATCAGCAAAGTAAAACAGTCTAAATGATCTGATGGATGATTAAGGGACTAAATTAAATCATCGGGCTCAACTTGCAAAGCTTTATTCGCTTTCCCCGGTGAGCATAGCTGTTTTGAAAAATCCTCAGCAAGAGACACGAAGATTTATTGTCGGACTAAGATGGCAAGCGATTTTGAATCTAATTTACATCTAAGCATGTATCATTTTGTGGGCGAAATTCATTTTGTGAGGCAGATTTCATGGATGGTTACTTATTCAAAAATGTTGACTTTTGATATATATTTCATTAGTAAAATGTTTCTAATAAAGATGTTAGCTTTCGAGATTATACTTTGAGTGAACCAAAAGTCTTGTCGTTATGATATTAAAGAGAATAAAATGAACTTTTCTAGCCGCTGCTCATGCCACATTCAAATTTGAAGTAATAAAATGACATTGAATTGATAAACTTTCATCTGGCGTTGCATCTGTCGGCTGAAACTTGAATGCGACTCATGGACACTAGCGTAGTGCAACGAGTGAAAATAAGGCGCATGCGTGGCTTCTTTTGTCTGTCATGTAATGGTTAGGACATGATGACTGTGATCAAGCGCATTCTCGGTTTTACACCATTAACTGTCAAAAGCTTGAAAAGTATGCTACAGACGTCCATTTCGAGTTAACCGAGGCCCGGAGAGATCGTGCTTCATCCTCCTGTGCAGTTCAAAGATGGATGAAGGATTTCAATGATGGAAAGAAGGCCGGACTTTGTCGATGCTCCACTCTCTGGTCTTCCGAGATCAACAAGAACGGAAGACATCTCCAACCAAGTTGCCGACATGATCAAGGATGGCCCTCATCTTTATCCTCGTAATATTGCTGAGCAGCTCGACTGCAACCAAAGCACACTCCATTGAATTTTTAGAGATAAAACTTGAAAACGTTGGGTTTGCTCAGCTTGGGTGTCGCATGACCTCACTGCTGAGCACCCACAACTCCGAGTGACCTGTGCCAAGCAGTTCAGACAGCTCTTGCTTGACTTGCAGGAAGAGAAGTGTAACCTTCATTTGCTGTCCTGGACGAAACGTGGGTGCCATAGAATATTCGCGGAACAAAAACCGATAACAAGACCTGTTTGGGCAAAGATTGACCAAGAAGACGAGTAGTCCGATTGAACTTAATGACATGCCAGAAATCCTTGGTGACTTTCACTCCAAACAATCGTTTCTCTGCGACAGCACTTCCCTACGGTGTCACTGTCAATGCTGATGTTATGGCCAATTGCCTAAGGAGGACTGGAGATCTTCGGCGAATCCCCCGAATCTCTGATCCAAGCCTGTACGCCCCTGTAGCCTTCGTCTGCAAATGGAAAATTCCCGTCTTCACACTGCCCGACCTGCAAAGAGTTCTTGGAGAAGCGAAGTGTGGCAGCCATTTGATAGAGTCCGTGCAGTCCTGAACTCAATTTGTGCAATCCATACCTGCTATTTTGCTGAAATCTTCATTTTGTGAGATGACGTTAGCAGTTCTGAGAAAGTCGAATAGGCCTCGTTCCAGATTCTTCGTGACATTTCTGAAACTGTCCTTCACGACCAAGTAGATTTATTGTTGGAACATTGCCAAAACGTCATTGATGCTGCTGGATAGTATATTACTGAATGACATTGTCAGTTTTGCTTGATTGTCTTTATTTTTCAATAAATTTGTAAGACAATAAGACTTTTGGTTCGCCCAAAGTACTCTACTAAATCCCTAGTCTATGTATGCAGTACTATGTACACTAAATAAATCAACTTAAGATTCAGACCTCAAGTTAATGCCATTTTTGTAGGGAATGATGATGTTGAATCATTATAGAACCTACATAGAAATTATATTTTTAGTATTTAGTTTCAATTAAATTCCTATCCTACAAGTAATTATGCGATTGGATAACACGAGGACTGAGTCCAATGAGGTCGTCGTGAGAACCACTACTTCAATATAATCGCCCCTCAGTTCCCACGCATCTGCTTTTTTCATCAACAGCTTCGTATTAAAGCACTCTCACAATTTTCTCAATTTGTTTTTTGTGCGTATGACTAATATACCCAGGTATTTACGTAATTTGTGTTTCTCTCAGTTACATTACGGTACGCCGCTAATTAAATCCCATTGTTATGCTTGTTGACATAGGCAGGTGGACTGATGTTCGAATGCTTGCTCGAAATCTACTTATTGCAAGTGTGGATAAGTTGTAGCGTGGAAGCATTCGTTTAGATGTCAAATACACCAATTATAGAAATTGGGTAACAAAGAAACACTACATAAGAGATATAAGCCTATACACGAACACAAGTTAGTAAATCCAAAAAGTCTTGATTTGTCTGAATAAGACTTATTAAATGCAGTTTTGTCTTCTTTTGCAGATGACTCATAGAACTGATAGCTTCAATCTTAGATACAATCTTGATCAGTTCTATCATCAAGGTAACTATTTTTATTACGATATATTCAGACCCCAAGAAATAATAGCTTGCCCTTCATTTCAGTCAAGGATCAAATTATAAAATATCAACATCCAATTAGTGGTTTGTTCAAATTGAATCCAGATGACGAACAATGTGATGTCAGTCATGTGCGGGACTCTCTTTATTGTGCAAATGCATTATTTGCTCTCTGCCAATGCTATAAGTAAGACTGCTTGATTTCACAATTGACCAATTGCTCTTAAACAGAAAGAATGATGTAATTGAATATACATAAATAAGTATTTTGTGAATTCCGCGATGTCGGTTGATTTGGATTTTTATAGAAATGCTAATCCCATGCTATACGATCCGACTCTTCAAGCTTAAAATCCGAATCCGAAGAGAGGAAGATGTCTGATTCGGATCGGATTTGCATATATCTATCGGCTACTATAATTATGACTATCATTAATTTGGTCGTTGAAAATGCTCGTGCTAACTGAAGGTTTTGCTTTTTTTCACAAGTGGCGTCATGAGTATCATAACATTATATCACCGTAGGTACGCACTGCCTCGATACTTTTCGCCACAACTGTACTTTTGTTGTAAAACGTTTAACTGGCGGTGAAGTGCAAAAATCAATAGAATATGCTATTTAATTCATTCCAAATCTAGGGTGTTTCGCCTTTTTTAGTGATGAGAACTTTTTATTTTCAGGAAGATTGATGATACACACGGACGAACATTTGAGTTAGGCCAACGCGCTGTGAAGTGTGTCAGAGCAATTCTTGAAGCATGGATGTCACAGAGCGAAATTTTAGAATCCTTCAAACATGTTCAATGTCCAGAGAACTCCCTACACTCAGTTCTGAGTTATTCGGAGGGCTATCCACTCGATGATCTAAATTACCAACACTTACAAATAGATTGTGTAGCCTACTTCATTATCACAATTATACAGATGATCAATGCTGGATTGGACGTAAGTCGTTTAATTGGGCAATCTATCCTTTATTTTGAAGGAGTTTTTCATAATTTCAGGTGGTATATACCAAGGAAGAAGTTGTTTTCATACAGAATCTGGTTTTCTACATTGAAAGGGCATACAGAATACCTGACTTTGGGATGTGGGAGCGTGGATCAAAGCAAAACATCGGAGAGGTCGAACTTAACGCCAGGTGAGAAATCTTAGAAAACTTGACTGATGGATTGCGTGGATGCATTGATGCGTGTTGTCATATATTATATGCTTACGATCATATATATAACATATTTGCAAACCGGATAAGTCTTCTTTCTTAAGCTTAAAGACTGTAGTAGCTAAACTTGCTTTGATGCAAATTCCTTGCACCATTCACTTAGTTATGCACGAGTGTAAGTGATGTTGAAGTTAAAATACGAAATCCGCTAATTACTGAATAACTAGTTATTTCACAAAAATAAGACACCTCAACTTCAGTTCTTGAATTTTCTAGCCAGTGAAAATTTTCTGATTTTAAAGTCTCTTATGTGTAGATTTGGCGAAATCTTTGATCGATTATGTTATCCATGAAATGACTTCTCATTTCTTCTGATTTTGGAAAATTGATGATCTGTTGCTACTGTAATGTCTCTGTAATTCGCCTATGTAAATTTCGATCAGTTCCATCAATTTGACAATCGTTTCATTTGTACAGGGGTGAGAGTCTTCCGGATTTTCAGGACTTTTGGATATTTTAGATTAAAATCTTTAATTCCAATTGTACATTTCACGCATTGGGCCCTTCTCCTGCGCGTGTTCTAGGATATTTCTTCATCTTGCATTCTCATGCCTGTTTAGTGTGGTGCAATGAGGCAATCTAAATTAATTCAAAATCATTTTTCATTAAGATACTTCATTGTTCTCACATGTAGGCAAAAACAAGCAAATTATAAGCAATTGAAGTTCAAAAAAGGCTCTCGTCAATATTCACACCCTTGCTCATGACTTTAAATGTTGCTGGTTGCATTTATTATTTATAGATTACAAAAATATCAATCTACTGTAATACAAGTGACAATTTAAAACTGTGGTTAGAAGCTACATCACGCTTCTGTTCAGGCCGCAATTGGTTTGATGCATGAACGCTTTTAACTATATTAAAGCAAATGCAGGTCTAGAGGCATTGCAGTTAGTGGTATTGAGTTAATAAGAAGTGCATAATGAAAGTTGTCATTCATTTATTGAATTAGTGCAAGCACTTGGTAGTGTAGATTACCATTTATGTGCTACTTATCATTACTTATTGACTAGAATACAGAGATGACCGGAACCAAGAGAAAAGTATTGTCTCCCATCAAGAAAAGGAAGCTTCAATACTTAGGTAATACTTTGCGGATAGGAGCATCATCGGAGAAGACAATTTTTACCGGCTTGCTGCCAGGAATGAGAAGACAAGTTCGCCCAAGGATCAGTTGGCTTTCGGGATGTGTGCGCTAGACGGGTACATCGTTCTTCAATTTGACTTGACACGCAACTAGCAGGTCGGTGTGGAAGCGACTCGTGACAGAGACATCGGATGAAGAAGGTGTTGGCTTCTCGTAAAGCGCTCTCTCGGAACCTGAGAGTCAAAGTTCAAGCTTTGATCGGATCAGAGTGCACACTCGAAAGATGTTCGTTTTGTATTATTGATAAACATGCAATAAGAAAGACTTTGACTTTGAAGTTGGAAGGAGCTTCCCCAATATCATTCTAAGAAAAAAATAAATTATAATCTATTTTTACTTCTGATAAGATGTAGACAAGAATCAAGCATCCGGAACAAAACGAAAGTCATCAGCCAAGGAATCGAATTTCTGTCCGTAGCGGAGAGAGGATCTTCGCTCATTCACATTGGTGAGGACTTAAAGATGCCTATGCCTTTTATAAACTTGGTCTCTTGTAGAAGTCTGCAGTCGTCGAAAATTTGCCCTCAACACGACACGACGTTTTTCAGCCGTAACACGAAGCACGAAATTTACCTTGCGAGTAATTCATATAATATATACATCAGATGGCACCAGACTACACAAAGTAATTTAAATTGGATTGATAGTTCAGTGATTGCTGTCAAGTGGCTGATGTAGAACAGCGGCCGATCTAATAGTAATGAGAAGCCGCTCGTCAAGCTTCTCTGGACTCGGAGTACACCATTTTTTTGTATATGGAAAACCCTGCTGTTGAAAATGCATGTCATTAGTAGCGGAAATGGCTGGGTTGGCAAGTGGCGTGCACTACTCTGCTCAAATTTTGGTAGTGGACAACACGCTCCCTCCACCGTTGCTCCTCGTGGATCGGCCATATATTTTTCACTTGCATACATACGTATACTCGCATTTTTCTTTCTGAGCAATTACAACGAAGGAATGCTGTGTATTTATCCTTCATCATGTGAAATGTAGTGCATTTTAGGTAGATTTTCTTTAGTTAGAACAGGCTGAGTTGTAAATGATCTCAATTTAAAATCCTACAATGAATCCTTGTCAACACCGAAAATGAAACACGGCTGTAGTACTTCTATTCTCCCCCCCCCACATTGTTGACACCCGCTGGTGAAACATCGTCAACGATCTTCTCTTGCTCCAAAGTAAAGTCTCACTTTGGTCGCAGAAGCATTGAGTGAGTAAAATTCCTCTGGTTAGTGGGAAATTTACACACTTGCTTTGTCCTTCACTGTAGACAACAATCCCACGAAGTTCATGATCACAGCTGTACTCGCATTCTGTATTCTGACTGAGTATCCAAGGGACCAATCTTTCATCCCAGGGTTCAAGTAAGACTTCTCAGTGGTGTTGTACTATCACTCAGCGACAGATCAAGTCCATTCTAAACCCAATTTGACTAAGTCTGACGAAATTTGATGAATTTGGAAAAATTGGAAAATGTCGGGGGGGGGGAGGGAGAAGAATAGAAGTACCACGGCTCCAGTTGTCAAAACACGAATGACGAGGCTCAACATAACACGAAATGCGATCCTGATCGTGTCGTGTTCATGTCAAGAACGTAGACCTCTAATCTCCTGATACATTCCTGCCCCACCCAAAGTACAATGTCATGTTAGCAAGCGAGGAGTGGTACAACCTTCACACACTCGGAACCCTCACCAGACTGAAATAAGTAACATCTGGATATAGCGATGGTGCCACCTTAGCAGACAGACACGAACCCCATAGACCTGTTGCACCTCCGTGACGAAGCTCTACCTCAAACCAATTGAACTATCCTACCGCTTAATTTGTTAATTCAATAGAATTATGACAGCTGCTACATACCATTATTGTCAATGTTTATCTTCTATTACTTCATTCGATTAATGTGCAACTAGTCAGTAACATAATTTTTCAATCCGTGTTTCTACAGTCCATCGTGATGACTGTTTTGCGCATACAGCTCCGCAAAGTTAATAAGTCCCCGATAAGGTTACGTTGAATTGTTTGTGTCGTTCATGTTCGATATGTCTAATTTGGGATAATGCACATTGTACAGTGTATTGTTCATGTGCAGACATTGTTTAGATTGGAGGATGACCCCATCACCCATTGATGCTACGGTATGAGAAAACAGCAAATCTCCAAGTACTTTCCGTGCGCTCAACGCATCATCTTTAGAGAGATTGAAATTATCTGACATGAACGAGCTACAGCAAAGAGTACAAATCAGGTACATGTACACGTGCATTGTGCAGTCATCAGATGATCAAATCGCAGGGGCGGGCCGATGTGACAAAACGTGACAATATGTGACAAATTTTCATCTCAAAATAAAATGTGACAAAATGTGTGTTTTTCGCTGTATGTGTGACAAAATGTGGCAAATTCACGGAAAAATATTCTGACAAATTATGAACAAAGTCAGAGGAGCATTAACTTCGTTTGAATGAAATAACGATCACCTTTTCCAGAAGGTCTTTATTCTAATGTTCCTACATTCTTTGGTGATAATTTGTATTAGGGATATGCAAGATTGATATTCCCCCTTTCTTGCTCCAAATAGCAACTTGTACTTGCGCCGCCAGGCAAGTCGTACTGTTATTTGGCCTACTTTTTAAAGTTGACTTCGATGTGCTATGTGATAGCCCAATTGTAACATTCATTGTATGTGGCCATATGTTTCTTGATTGTCATGTCCAGATCGTAGAAGCCACTGTGAATGTATACTTCCTATAATGCACGCGCATGTATTTATATTTACCACTGATCTGAATACAGAACAAAAGTAACAGTAATCGCTATAAAACTGAGTGGCATTTATTCACTGAAAACGAAGTTTTCCTCTTTTGTGTGAAGATGTGGTCTGTGAATTCACATTGTTTATTATGCAATCATATTTGCCATAAGTAATGAATCATAAATTAATTCGAGGCTATGATAAGAATCAATTGAAAAGACTACAAGGTTTGAGTGCAATCTTTTCACTTTGAACAAAGTTAAATGTGTCCCGGTTTTGCCCATGCTATGTTTTGTTATTACACCAAATCTCGCAGAAAATGTTGTACACTTTCAATAGCAATTCTCCATGGGAATGAAATGATGGTTTAACGTCGCTACTCCACCATACTGAAGGCTAGGATGGTGCTGACGTAAGTCAGACTTTAATCTGGAGAATTGTGATTTTTTTATTCCGAATGCCCTTCCTCACTACTGCCAATGACACTTTCGGGATTCGACCTCTGGACCAAAGGATCGCTAGGCCAAGCACTTAGCTACTGTGCCACGTAGACCACCCATATGGAACTATACAAATAATGATAATTAGTAATAATTAAGAAATTAACGATTTTACGATTTTGTCCCGTTACAACCCCGTTTCATATACATGTATATTATGAATATCACGTCAAATGCTCTACTAAAAAAATCATCCTTTAATGCAAAATTGGGAACTGCCAATCTTCTGCGCACTGGCGTATGTCAAATTTTGGCTATGGGTTTTCATCACCATGTGACAAAATGTGACTTTTATGTCAATGAGCATGTGACAAAGTGTGGCAGTTGCGCCCATGGGTATGTGACAAAATGTGACAAATCTCGAATATCAAGATGTGACAAAATGTGTCAGAGATACAAACATGGCGGCTCACCCCTGATATCGCATAATTCATATAAAACATCACTACTGCAAAATTTTGATAAGTAGAAGTGAAAGAAAGGAAAATATCTACAAAGTTACGAAAACCTAGAAAGAAAGAAGGACATTCGTGTAAGATCGCTCCGCAAGGTCATACTTCGTTTTACTTCCCGAACTGAACTGCTTGCATCACATTCCAAGACAGATTGGGGTCATCCTCCAATATAAATAATGCTTTTGACATTTTATTTCACTTAATGCGTAGACATTATCTATATATGCATGAAATATCTCTTCCACAGCTCAATCGGAATGTCCAAAGCAGCTCTTGAAGCCGCGGTTGGGTGTAATTTATTCGGTCAGTATGGAGATTATTCAACCGTCGTTTTCGTGGATGTTGATGCGCATTGTAGGAATCGCATAATTCTCTCCAACTTATTGCCACGTCAGTCCGCTACCAAAAGTTGCGATGTAGCTCTTATACCAACATTATCTTGGCCAGCATTCGCTTCACATCGAAATGACATTCGCTGCAAAATTTTCGATAGAATGCAGGAAAGATTTGAAGGAAATTATGGATACAAGAGATTCACACGGGATGGTTATAGATGCATGTATGAAGATCCAAACCGTCAGCATTACAGGCACGGCGAGTTAAAAGTAAGTGAATGTACATGGTGCTCAGAGCTCCTAAATCATCTTGAATTCGAATTTCTTGAAGATCAAAATATGGAGTAGAATATTCTACATAGTTTTACAGTATGTTTTACATTTGATGATATTATGCATAATTGTTATATATGTGAATATGCATAGGCTGTGTGTCATTATCAATTTTGCGTCTGTAGATTATTAGCTTTCCATTGGTCTAAATTTCCTTTTGACAACTGATTGATTTTAACACACGTGCAGGTGATTTTGTATTTAAACCACTGATGACGAAGACATCGTTTTTGAAAATGCCATTTGTCAAACAATATGATGGAATGAAGCGAAGCTCTCTTATATCACAATAACTTAAATTGACTTTCCCAAACTTTTCAATCGATAATTGTTTAAATATCGACTTTAACAAAATAGCACGTGTCATCAGAGATCTTTGTTTACAAATGA
This sequence comes from Prostheceraeus crozeri, assembly GCA_907163375.1. NCBI lineage: Eukaryota > Metazoa > Platyhelminthes > Polycladida > Euryleptidae > Prostheceraeus > Prostheceraeus crozeri. The sequence goes on along the minus strand of CAJQUW010009819.1, from coordinate 169,913 downwards.
TGATCCGCGAATGCATTTCTGATAGTTGAAAAAGTTCTTCAATCATTTTCAAATTTAACATGCATTCTTTTTTCGTATTTCTTAGTTGATATATCCACCCTTTCGTGTTATTAGTACTATGGAACTGTCCATGCTCAATATCAGCCTCTGTGTGTAGTGCTATTAATATATTGCATGCTATCTCAGAATGTATATAGGTTCCGCTGCGTTGTTTCTAGATTTTCTGTTGTTTTTGTATTCGGAAACACGTGGTCTAAACAGCAGTTTTCTTGCCGTATATGACTCGCAGTTTTGATTGAATCACTCAAATACCGATAAATCCATGTAAATATCAGGTGTGGCTTTTATGAGCAAGTCATCGGAATTCGGAACCATCCTGTAGAATCATTTCATATTATTGGATTTTTGTGCAATAGTTGTAAGTGCTTGTTGTTTCTGTCTTCTGATTGCGAATCTGCAATTAGATTTCAGAAACTCGCCTGTTTTGGAGCAATTCGTGAAAGTGTCTCCTTTTCCCGATGTACGTTCCTCGGTCCTTACAACCGTCGTGGAGAAAATTTTGTAATCTAATTTATACTATTGTTCACATTGTGTATCGTAAAGAGCAAAGTTTTAATTCTTCCACTTTTTTCTATGTTCCGTTCTCTACACGAACATTCATTTTAGATCTTTGAAGATGTTGAGAATGAATGGCCAATGTTCTTCGCTTATCTCATTATTGATAGTAAGTTAGAGAATCGACGAATTTTCATGTCCTTAACTTTCAATATCTATTTCAGAAATAATGACGAATCAAGGAGGACAGAATACTGAAGAGTTAGCAAGACTGAACTCGAAACTGTCAAGTCTCTTGCGCACCGTTCCTGGAGAGAGATGTAAGTGCTTCATTGATTCAATCGATGTCAACAATATTTTTCTTTAGCTGGTTGGGACTTAACTACAATATGAAAATAAAAACGCTCTACTGATCGTGGTAATGTCGCCCCTCCCCCGTTGTTACTACGACGGGTTCAGGGGCCATCAGGTGTTGAGGGATCGTCCGCTTCAAAGATCTCTTCATCCTCATGTTTCAGAAATTCAACACTTGTTTAATCATCCGTCTTCTCCGGACATCAAGTAATCACTAAGTAAAACACAAACATCCTCATAATAATATGTATAGTTCATAAAGTGAACAGATTCTCCTATATCAATTGGATTAGTATTAAACGCCTTTCAACATTTTTCACCATTTAAGCTTAGTTAGGATCATCCTGACCTTTTCACACCATGACAAGCTAAGACGAAAGCTTTCTTTTAGCACTTAATAATATTTTGGCAGTGCATCATTTCGGTCGGTTTCATTAATCTTTCGAGAATTTTATTCGATGTATCTAAGTTCCCAAGAAACTTTACCACTAGTCTCGTGCATCTGCCACAGTTAGTCACAATATAATAGAAGTCATGACCATTTTCTAAATACGTTAATTAAGAGTTTGATGTTCAGGATTTTTTTTATTTTGATCTTCTAAGGACCTGTTATTTGTTTGCACGCTCGTTATCACAGTCGCCTTTTTAAAATAGATTTCTCCATTTTAATGACATTAGTGCTAGAAATACAAAAACTGAGTGTTTCTGGACAGCAATATTGCATGAGATTCCAACTATCAACATCTATGAAATTATTATATGTCTGGAATGAGATCTTGTCTTTTAGTTGGATCGATGTTGCCGAGATGCACTTTCTGTAAATATTTCTAACCAAAGATAATCTTTACCATTTTAAAGGTTGGTTTATACTTACCTCTGCAGAGTTCGCATGTATGTAGAGTTCTTTTTGCAGCCTCTGCAGAGTTATTGTACACATACCTCTGCAGGCCTCTGCAGATGTCTAGACATGATTGTTGATTGACCTCTGTAGAGCACGCCGTTCATACTTCCTACGTATGTAGAATCAGAATTCGCGATGGATAGCTGCAGTGACGACGAAATGGAATTGTTGTTGATTCTAAAACTCCGGAAAAGAAAACGTATCCAGTCCCTCTACATGAGAGATATTTTGCAACAAAGACAGGAACGTGGACAATATAGAATTCTAATTCCTCATCTCATCAGTGACCATGACATGTTCTGCAGTTATTTCCGGATGTCAAAATCTCGCTTCCGTGATTCATTGAATACAATGCAACATGAGAAAACTCACATACAGCCCATTGGTTATGCTGAAAGACTTTGTTTGACTTTGCAGATCTTGAGTAGTGGAGATTCCCAAGCAAGCATGGCTATCAATTACCGGATAGGTAAAGCTTCCGTCTCTCAAATAGGAATGTCAAATAGCGCATTTGGACATTGCTGTGACAGTACCGTCTTCTGTGTGATCATCGACACATCCACCTCTGCAGAGTATCATACCAAAGTTCAACATTGTTCAACTTCCTAAATATGTCTGCAGAGACAGCTCGGATAGTTGCATTTTTTATCTGCAGAGACTGTCTGCAGAGCACCTCTACTATGTTGTATGTGACCTACTTTCCTACAGAGTCTACCGAGATTGCTTCTTAACTCTACAGACGTCTGCAGAGGAAGTATAAACCCTCCTTCAGACATTGTAAAGATACATATTAAACAGACCTACCATTACTTTGTCAGTTTTTTCATTACTGTCTGTTTCATCAGCATGAAGTCATGTTTATCTACTCATTTTCATTAAATGCAGTCTCAGTCATTGTCTCTAGTATGTCATCCTTTGCTTGCTATCCAAACATTTTTTCATCTACACATCAACAGACAAATGGTTGCCAAAGTACTACGCAGTACCTCATCAGCTGTTGGACTTGGAAAGAGCGAATCCACGCAGTCAAAAACGTATTCCTTCTACTGACCTTGGAGAAACTCGATTTTTATGGGGACAGGCTGTCTACATTATCTCTCAGCTTTTGCGTGAGTGCTTAGTTAATATATTTACCTATGTAAGTGACATATATACTGTACTTATACTGTCAATGATACTGTCTAAGAAAATCATCCTGTTTGAAAACAGAACCTTGCTTTTGGTGATGAATCTCATGTGTCTTTCGAGGAAACTGCCAGGCAGTCGTGTGTAAGACACCTAACCTCTGCGAGAGTAATTACTCAGGGGCGACATTACAACGCGCAGTGCGTGCTCCCTGCGCCCACCCTTGGCTAGAGCAAAGCGATCGGAAAACTCCTCTATTCACTCTATCTTTTCAATCTTAGTAATGCTTATATAAAGTTGTAGTGCTCTCATCGATCTACTTGTATGCTTTGAATTGAATAGGAAAGAGCCAATATTGAAAGATGCTGATATTATTTTCGTATTCGTTATTCACTACAATTAATTTCTTCCGTTAACTATCCTCATGTAGAAAAGGAAGGAAATTAAGAGGTCCAGCATAATCACACCGACGTCTATGCACAAAAGTCTATTTCATAATGACATGTAGGTAGAATATGAAAAGAGGGATGGGCTATGAAACAGGTATAGTATTGGTACTGCAACCCAATACTACCTGTTTCATAACCCAATATAGAGCTCAATATTGGCTCTTTCCTATTCAATTCAAAACATGACAAATAGTCAAGACAATATATTTGATACTTTTTTGCTCCTTGCCTAAAGGCATGTGAGTCTGTAAAGAAATTGATCATTATTGCCGTATTCTACTGAACGTATTCCAACTGTCAGATATCGAAGCGACAGCATGAGTAACAAGGAGCTTTAGCAACAGTATTGCTACTGTGAATAAATGTCCTTAGATGTGCACTTAGTAGATCCCAGAGAATCATGATCAAGTTATAGTGTTGTACCATTCACAGCCCATGAATTTTTATGAAACTTGATTTCATTCTCTTAATCATTGTTTGAGTTGTATCCTAGACAATCGATAGACTGCCAAAACATGCCAGAATCTGAAAACCACGAATCAATCGATCATCTCATCATTCAGAATGTTCTGAAGAAAATTTTGTACTTTACTTCCGCAAAAAATGAATTGAAATAGTAGATAAATTATGGACGTGGATATTTATCAATTTTCTGAAACGGGAATTACTTTCTGTTTAGTCTGGAAACCGCTTTTCATCATTATGAGACTAATCCAGTTGATGCCGCATGTGTTGTTAGAACTGCAAATGTTGACTTCAGTCACAGTTATACTTAAAGAATAGGTTTTCTCATAATAATACAGTACTTACAGTTCTTCTACGATTGCATGTACACTGTTTCGTGTATCCGACGTTCCCGTGCTTGCATTGCTAGTATTCTGGTGATTATATCGAGTATCAAGGCCCATGTTCAACGGTGTTGTCGACATTTCCAGTGAATGAAGTTTTGACTCCTCCCGACTTGGATCCAATTCGTCGAAGATTGTCTGCTTCAGAGCGGAACACGAGCATCAATCTTCGCTACTCCTGCATTGTGGTACGTCATCATTTTGTGTTGCCTCAGATTCCTTTGCTCATCTATCATCTTGCTCTGTAGAGTAAGCCTCATGACCTCATGATCCAAGTCGTTCTGATCTCGGAATCCGTCAGACTTCAGCAGATGCTCTCTACCTACGGCATCCAAAGTGAAACACCACGTCAAGTAGAACCGATTCAGATTTGGCCACCTGAGAATCTTGCTATTATCGGTGAACAAATGGGTCATTCCGGTGTACTGGGGTTGCAAGGACGTCCAAAGCGACCATACGGTCAATTGGGAACATCGAAATTTTACAGAATTGCAGGAAGGACTATCTTATGCTATCCGCTCGTGTTCGAGGCGCAAGATTATTACTTGCCGTACGATATGAATAGTGTGATCGACGAAGTTAAAGTAGGTGAATGCGTCTTCAGTACTCAATTAATGTTAACATTGTTATTATAGGGCAGTGCATTTTATTGTTTTGCCTATAACACATGTTAATGATCTAAATTTGAGTATTTAAAGCTTTTTTGCAATTTAAAGCCACTAATATTACACATGTAGCAATGCATCATTAACTGAGGACAACTTTCATGTTAAAATACTCGTAGTTTGCGTCCTGAGTTAAGCGTTATCATAAGGTTCGTGTCACACCAAACTTTTTGCACTGTCATTTTAACCGTGCAAGTAGTCAGTTGTAAGGCACAGATTCTACAAGTTTACCTAGCGTATAGCCGTGGAATTAAAATATGCAGATAATTTGTCAAATTATACAATTTTAAGATTATAGCATCCTTCAATATGGTAATATCAGATGATAATTTCTTGCTTCATAATGTCATATCAGTTGGTCTAAAGCATACCTTAACTATACTAAAACTACCGCGTAGACTGGCTAAGCGCCGCATCGGCGAAATACCCAACAACGATGTCGTAGGGCTTTGTGATGCATTTCAAAATTAGCCCACTGTTTCTTTAATCAATATTTACCTCTTCCCCATAAACTGTTTCGTAAACATCCCTCCATCTTCTATCTAGATAATTGTAATGTGATGTATCTCCTTTCATTGATCTTTTGAATAAGCAACTGAAGTTTCAATTGCCAGCTAGACCAAAAAGTATTTTTTTCAATAAATTTATCAATTTTTTCTTGATTACTATTGTTGAATCATAAAGTGCGCACGAATTACGACCAATCATAAAAAGGGTTGAAGGATAACGTGTAGCACCCCCAGAATGATTTACTTGACTACGGACACAATGTGTCAAAGGAAAATTTGGGTATCAATACTCCATGCCAAAACAATTGAAATTGTATCACTAAGAATTTATCTATGGAATATATGGAAAATATTCAAAAAAATTAATTAACAATCACGACAAAATCACTTTACGGCAAAGAATAAATGTATAATGAATGTATTATTGTGATGAAGACATGCCTAATTGCGCTGATATTCACGGAACGCGACTTGGACAGCTTCTGCTACCTTGGTGATGTTATCTACAGCTGCGATGGCGTTGAGTCGGCCGCAGTTACCAGAATGCGGTGTGGTTGTAAAAAGTTTCGCGATCTCCAAGTCTTTTAAACATCGAAATCAAGTTAAAGGCCAGTTGCATGCAGCATGTGTTTGTCAAGCAATGATTTACGGATGTGAGTCTTGGCCGCTGCACTCTAATCATGAAAGGATGCTGCTGTCTGCTGAGATGCGCATGATCCGTTGGATATGTGGTGACGAGATCAGAGAGAAGGTCTAATGAAGAGCTCCTACAGGAAATGGGGCTAGAGAGCATCTTAGATTCCATCAGAACACAGAGGTTGCGTTGGTTTGGTCACTTACAGAGAAAGAGCGTGACAGAATGGGTCAAGAAAGTCACGGAGGTCTGCATTGTTGGCAAGCGTGCTATAGGACGCCAAGATCTGGTGCAATGTGATAAACAAGGATCTGAGAAGTGTTTGTGATCAAGAAACTGATGCATGCGATCGTCAGAAGTGGAGGAGAATCATGAAGCGGAAACCGTTCAATCTAGCATCTTCTGGATCACAAGGACGCAAAAGGGATAAGTGAGATATTAATAGTGTTTTATAAGAAACTAATTGTTGATTTATTAGCAAATAATAAATTAATAATATCATAATAAATGTATAATAAAAGTCATAATAAATGTGCTTATTCACTGAGCGGCAGACTTTGTGCATGTTTTGCAGCAGCAAAAAGTATCATAATACTAGACTTTAATGGATTTTCAACTTGTGATTGACATCGAACAAGCAATCGTGACAGATAGCCAGATAGTCTTCCCATAGGATGATTCTACAAGTCCGCAACTATTTCATTTTCAGGGTGACTTGAAATTCCTGTCTACTTGGTGGAGAATGAGAGGTCGTCCTACATTTATGATTTACTTGCGTGAAGATATGATACGGTGAGTTGCGCGTATCATGATTTTTACTACATCATTTATGCAACAAAAAATGGCATTTTCAGAGGGCCGTGGGTGAGTGATCTGATCCGTTTTCTGACGTCTCTCAAAACTGGAAATGTCGCCGGAGTTCGGGTTCTCCTTGGTCGTGCACAGAATTTTGTAGTCAGCGGCTGCGTTGAACATCTAGATTATCTTCACGGGAAAATGGAGTATTTAGACAGCTGCGTGCGAATGCAGGAGCTGGATGTTGATAAGTCGTTTCAAGTTTTCCTCAATGACCCTGGCTCAGGACCGAACACAAACAGGAGAAAATTATCCATCAGTAAGTCATTAGTAGACGGCTGCTGAAAATCTATCGCTGCTGCTTCAATTCATTGAGGCATTGCTCATTTTTCATCAAATCAGTTAACATATCAACTAACACAATGGCTATATATTGTTCATAAATTGCAAAAAAAAAAATTAAAAAGCAAAAAAAAAACACAGACACAGGAAATTGTGCAAACTTTGACTGTTATCGTATCTGTAGAAAGTCGTCGGAATCAGGTCGTTGAGCAAATCAATTTTTTTGATGTGTGTGATTTGTGTTCTGTGCATTTAAACTATTGCACCACCACACGTCGTCTTCCATACACGAACACTTTTGTCTTCCGAAATCAAGAGAATAGACACAAGAACACATTTTTCCATGGGCATGTGAAATGCTTAATAGAAATGAATATTATTCGACCCTGTGTAAAAAAGAATGTCATATCTGGTATATTTGCCACATTTGTAATATTTTTTTATATTTGGTTTTTTTTTTTTTTGAAACCTGCTATTCTTGTGTATGACTTTTATTTTATTGTGAATTATAAGTGAATTGACTGATTTTCAATTTCTGTGAAATATAAACATTATTCTCTCTCTATAAATGCACTGTTATGGTCACAGAACTAAATAGTTTAAGCGTATCACTTTGCTAGAATTGCAAACTGATCCAAAACGATGGCACATGCAGGAACTTATTAAGTGGGCAAAAAGAAATTTTTAATGCCTTACAGAGATAGGAAAAGAAGTCGTTTGTCGCTTGCGGATTGCTGTGAATTCCTTCAAAATGCTCCGATTGCCACGATTCCTTCAGATTCGAAGAACTCAGATCATTGCGCTAAAGTTTTCTCGATAATGTTGGTTCTTACGATCATTATGAAAAAAGATAGCAGGCACACGAAAAAGCGTGCACAAACCTCTCTGTAGAACTTGAGATCGTCTGTGTCTCTTTGCTGTGTGATCCGGTTGATAACAGTCACTGAAATTTCGCACAATTTGGCATGTTCAATGTTGAACTGGCTGCTCGTTGTTCCATTGCTGTGGCATTATGTTAGCAGATTGTGCCATTTCATTGGCGCTACATATTCCAATGCTTCCTTTCTCCTCAACCAGAAGAAGATACGACCTGTCTAATTCCGTGGTTGTGGCTGCATAATGGAATCAAGTGAATCCTGTAAATCGAAGCATGATTGACAGCGCTAATTTTCTAGACTTCATGAGCTCCTATCGGTTCGCGCATTTGCAGGAAAATGGCTACAAAATTAAACGTTTTGAATGACTGTTATGGAAGCTGCTAAAGGAGCATTAATAATTGCTTAAAAACTTGGTTTCGGAAACTGAATGAGTATATCAAGTTTATCCGCATGTGTCAGTGATGATAAAGGTATAAGATACTACGTACGTAGTTAATGTTGAAACGAAAAAAACATACTGTAATTCCTCTTCAGTCAGTATTTCAAATTATATAGATAATTGAGGCCATACTCTTTCTTGATGAAATGTATTCATCAATGCTCGCCAATTTAGACCTATGTGACATCCTGTGATGCTTCAGTAGGCGAAAATACAAGAGTAAATTCTACTTAAGATGCAGTTTTTATCTTTGCATAAAAGTAAAGCGTTTGCAATTCATAGATGTGTCTTGAACCACATTCATCATGTATTTCAATGCTTTCATGTCATTTATATTCCTAGATAGTTTTCTTTAATAGTGATCGCAGCTTTAGCTAATGATGTGTTCAGCTAACATTTAGTTACACTGTGCAGAAAGCATTCTCCACATCAGTATTTCAGTATCAGCGTCAGGTGAGATGTAAGCATTTACTTATGTTTATCCATTATTCATGATAATTTCTAAACAACCTCAGAATCATAATGATTTGGCAAGATCAGATATATCAGCACGAGATGGGGTCTTCGGTCACTGTCCCCCATGGTCTTGTCTAGTCTCCATGGTCTTCGTCTTTACTTGAGAAACATAATGTCTCAAGACTTTTAGAGACTTATCCTTTTTCATGGGACACAAAGCCCTTCTCCATTGCTACACAGGATCTACTAAGAAATCTGATCATCAGCAACGATAACGCAGAGCATGGAATAGAACCCTGATGATAGTGTCAAATCTTGATTCGAAAATGGGGACAGGAAAGAATTGAAAACAATCGGGCACAGGCAAAGCAGGTGATCAAGCATGATACTTAATGTATGAAATCCATGTTATGAAGAAGTGCATACGTCCTCATGCTGTGTTTCACAATCACAGTAAATATAAAAATAATACCCAACATGCCTAGACTGTGCAGACGACAAGTTGATGACATTCGATGTTTGCGAGCCTGATATTCTTTGTATAGTAGTATTGGGGTTTTACAAACTCAAAATAGATAGAGCGATTCTAGTGGACGATTAAAAATTGACATCTTATGTCTTTGAGAAATCTGCTTTAGTTGAATGTAAGAACGAAATGTTGATGGTATCTGCCGATCAGTGTTGGCTGTTCTATCAGCATTTGCCATCTTTAAAGACAGATCAATGTGCTGAAGTGTGATCAACATAATTATCACATTATATGATCAATTTGTGCAGAAGGTACAGTAGCAGTACCTACAAGTATCTTCAAGTTTCAAAAATGTTCATATTTGACTAAATGTATTGGCATGATGAATGTTCATTATAATGACACCAGCTTGTTAAATAATTTAGTGTTTATTTATTTTATATGTTGTTATTGTATTGACAATAAATTGCATAATATTTTAGATTTCATAGATTGTATGTGCAGGTATATTCAATTTAATTCCAAATCTAAGCTTAGATCAGTATGGACATTCTGAATCTTCGTTTTTAAGTCATCATAATTTTGGATTTTTTTACAGATTTGTGTTTTTCGATCTGTGACTTTGATTGTATGTAATTTTTTACCTTTTTCATTGAAGAGAGTCGGTTGGGAGTTCTCGTCACATTACAATTACGAAGATGATATCACGGATAATGAAGTTTGCTTGACTTCTGAACCATAATAATAGAGTACTTCAGATGCTACTATTTGTTACGCATGTAAGCAGTAGTTATTTATATTATTGTGCTGATTCGAAATGTATTTCATTATCCTCTTACCACGGAATCAAACGATTCGATATTCTTCTATCAGTCGATATTTCCATCATGCCTCATTTTTCACCTATCGATCGATCAATGATCATCCCTGTTTATAGAAGCGATCGTTCGATCATCGATCAACAGAATCTGTGCAGGTGGAACAAAATTTTTTCTCTATCTTAATACTATCGTAATTTTGGAAACCGGTAAAGAGCATACAGCCAGTCGTTTGAGTAGTACTACATTCTGTTCAACTACATTCTGCAGGATATCTGCAAAACAGCGGTAGTAAATGCGCATTAGTTCTCCTTCGGCCGTTGGATTCATCAAATTTTGAAATTGAAATATATTTCTAAGCATAATTGGCATTGTAAAGATGACAAGCTTGAACTCTCGACCTCAAGGTCTCATCATTTAGTATTTGAAATTTTCGTGAGTTGTGGTTTGTAGTAAAATACTTTAACTGACAGTCCGTTCTAAAAAATTGTTGCACATGATACTTAGTCATTGAAATTCAAAATGAATACTTATATGGAAATGAATACTTATACGTATTCATTGGGAAAAATGACTAATTTTAAACGCTCCGATAATGAAATGGCATCGATTGCATCGCTTTCATGTAACATGCGTTGAATAAAATACATTCGTGTCCTTCGTAAATGTAGATAATGATGTTTTCAGAATATTGTTAATGTAATCAATTCAATGATGCTTAATAGTGGTGATGATTTTTTAATAAAAAAAGGCAATTAAATTCAATATTTGATTTACAAATCTTGTTTTAAGTGGTGGTATTCGACAGAGAACATGTTCAGGCTAGTTACATCTTTGATGTGTGATCTGAGCTTGACCTTTCATGAAGCCTGTGCTATTAGCCGGCATTAGTTCATACTCATTAACAAGCAATTCAGCTATGTCATTAGAATCTTATCGAATGACAATTCTAATGGTGCAATTGATTTCGTAGAACAATGAATTGTTGAGGTAAATCTCACGTTAAACAAAACCACTACTTGTCAAATTTTTAGACCTACTGTTTCTGACCACAAGCAAACCGTAGTCGCAGGCCACAATAAACTTTCAGATGATGATAAGTTTATTGATATTGAGCTTCCTCATCAGTGAATAAAGCTTGTCAGATGGTTTTGAGCAGTAATTTTATCATAAAGTTTTGGAAGCTGCATTTTTTTAACGTACGCCTTCTATTGAAATGCAAGCATCAAGATAAACCGGATCAATAGACCATGCTGTCAGTCAATTTTATTAACAAATTATGCCGGATTCATGTTGACATACTTGGTCAAAGAAAACCTTCGATGTTGGGCCTACTGACCACAACTGACTACCAATGAAATTAAACTTAATACTAAACGAAACTATGAATAGAACGTTCCAATATGACGTTAATGTTTTGAAAATTGAGCCACATCTTCAGTTAGAAATTCAGCATTTGAAAATGTGTTGATTTTTTATGCAATGTATGGTAGAAGTCATGGAAGCCCTGAGATAAGAAGGATCGAAGAGGGCGCGTGCTTTGAATGTCTGCTTCAATTTGAGTATGCGCTCAATTGTAGGGGACTTCTAAGCTCTTATCAGCGTTGTGAGTGAGGTCAAGATTGCTCGATCACAGCAAAGAAGATGATCGATCGATCGATCATCCGATCAGATGGCCATCGATCAATCGTTCAAATATCCTGCTCCTTACGTAGAAAAAGTAAAAATTGTAACTTATACACTCTATTGATGCTCTCTATAACCCAATCAACCATTGTAAAGCGCACACCTTGATGTTTAAAGATGATTTGTTAAAATATAATGGAAATGTAATCTGATGTTTTTGGAGGGTAGGGCAGATGAACAGCCATCTTAAATGTCTTGTTATGCTACTGACATGAACGTTTGTGCTTTTTACATTGTGCTTTTCCTGCACTTTTAATCTTATACACTGTCGGTTTCTCAAAGATCATGCAAAATATGAAATATCTGTTCCTATTGAAATAATTTGATAATTTTCTTAATTTCAATTAAAATTTATGTTGCAATAATTGTTCAGTCAAGATGAAACCTAAGAAATAATCACAAACTTATCAATTGTGGATCATAGATAAAAAACCACATAAAAACCACAATAATTTAACTGTTTGTTTTTGTATATATTATATATTCAGTTCATTCTTTGAAGGCATGTAGACTGATGAAATTTCACAGACAGAGTCATTTATAGTCTTATGGACGTTTAAATTGCGTACTGCATACGGACGGAAAGATAAATATTAAGTGATTGACTCGCATTAACATTGTTCTCCACTTAGGGATCGCATACTGAACACTTCACATTCTAAATTGTCAGACTTGAATTACTGAGAATTTCTGTTTTTGTCTTTCGATGCTGCAAATTATATATACAACAGCTTCGCCTTGAACTAGGAAAGGAAACAATTGCCGAGACATAAATGAAAAACGAAGTGGTGTCCTATAACTCAGGTTGTTGTGATGATATAGCCTCCATGAATATCAAATACAGGAAGTTATATATCTAGTCGAATTCTAGTCTATCTTAATACTTAAAACAACGAACAAAATGCATAGCTGCGTATTTGAAGACCACCATCACCGATTCAGCCTTGATAACATCCGGAATGACAGGTTACATGCAGCACCGTGACTGCTAAAGAACGCAAATATTCGGAATTGTCAATTCAAAACTGTTTCCAACCGATGGAAATTGAAACATTTTGAATTTTGAAGCACAATGAATAAACTCGGAAGTACATTAGGCGAACGTCCTTCTTGCATGTGGCCAAGTTTTATTTATCTCACTCTCATTGTGGGTGTTGAGCAGGAATATTCACTCGGATCGTGGCATGGCCTTCATGAGCAAGGAGTTACACGATTTCCTTGCCAGGAATGGAGTTACCAGTAGTCGCACGACTACCTACAATTCACTCGGAGGGTTCATACTTTGAGTTTTAGGCTTGACCCGATCAAGATACAAGCCAAGGCCTCCCGAACACAGAGCGAGCACTCTACTAGCAAGGCCACTGCGCCGGCTTACAGTTGGCGGATTCTTGATCTATTTGAAATAGCCATGCGACATAGCTGTTCTTATCGATCATCAACATCAACTTGCTATCAATAATTATGTTCCTACGGATATATGAAGTATTTCTCACATGCCTTTAGCCAAATCCTGGATTCTGCGGTTGTATTTGCAGTTGTATTTCCAAAGTACAGTAACTGCCAATGAAAATGCATTGACAGTCTGCTTATTGTGCGGTGAAATATGAAATTGAGAAAGCGTTCTTTTGATGAGCAAAGATTGTTGATGTTGTCTTTTTAGGTTACCGCAACAAATGGCAAGGAACAGGTAAGATCTGCAAAAGCGATTCAATTAATCAATTTTATTACCTGATTATTTTTAATGCAATCAAATTTTGAAAAATTGAAAGATGTTTCAAGAATGTCTGCAAGCCCTGTCTTCGAGTGTTGAATGCACTAGGAAGAGTAAGTGGACTATCGCTTTTAATAGTTCTCTTGTTCCGACATAAAGCATTTTATATTATTTGTATATCCAACTTTCGTCATGGAAATTCAATGTTCTGTATAATATCACTGAAATTTGCCCGATAAATACACCCTCCACCAAACTTACTGATCATATCTTGCAAATATCCTACCATATTACTTATTTAGTGGTGGTCTACGTGGCACAGTGATTAAGTGCTTGGACTAGCGATCTTCTGGTCAAGAGGTCGACTCCGAAAATTTGATTGGAAGTCGTCAGGAAGGGCATCTGGACTAGAAGATCACGACGCTCCAGAGTAAAGTCGCACCGTCTAAGCACTCATCCCTTTGCACTGTCCGTTTGCATTCAGAACAAACAGATTTCATTCCAACAATATTACTTCGTGATCCATTGTGGACCATGAGATCCTTGATATACCAGGATGGGAAAGTTCAATAAAATTCGGGCGTCTATGCTTACCTTGCTCACCTTGGCCGGACTCGATCCAGTTTCAGCCTCCCGGATGATCGGGTAGCACGGGGTGGCCCTCAGTTCGTTGCTTCCACATGGCTCGGTCGGAGGCCATGTCTTCGGTTATCGATCTGACCTTCATTCCACTCTTTATCACAGTTCTCCAACTTGTTCTCGGTCTTCCCTTTCTTCTGTCGACAGGTTCTTGTTTCCACGCTGTTTGCAGATGTTATCCTCTGGTCTTCTGAGCAGATGTCCGAACCATCTCCATCGGCGAGTCTCAATTTCTTTGCTTATTGGGGGTACTTTAAGCATACGAAGGATCTTATCGTTTCTTATTCTATCCTTCTTTGTCTTCCCCATTGACCACCTCAGCATCCTCATCTCTGATACCTCCGTCGCAACAAGGTCAGCTTTCTTCGGGGCCCAGAGCTCAGCATGGTACAGCATTGCGGGTCGGACCACTGTGTGGAAAACCTTGCCCTTGAGTCGTAGAGGCATCTTTTCGTCGCACAGGACACCAGACATAGCTCTCCAGTTCTGCCAACCTGCTTGTGTTTTCGCCTTCATGTCCCTCCCTGATGTGCCTTTGTCATCCAAGACAGTACCGAGTTATTTAAAAGCATCAACCGTCGGGATTGCGGTGCCTTGCAGATGGATGCGCTCACTTTCTTTCGTGCTGAGGTACACCGTTTTAGTTCTGCTGAGTCGCAAACCATGGGATTCGAGGGCTTCTCACCATTTTTCCAGGCGCGCTTGGAACTTCTCCTTTGTGTCTCCTGATATTACCAGATCGTCGGCAAACAGTAGTTCCAGGGTGTCATTTTCTCCATTCCCTCTGATCGACTTTGATATCTCATCTATGATGTAGACAATACTTATGCATGGGATAATATAAATGACTATATCGTTTTGATAGTCCATCTTTCCATTAAAAATGTAGAAAGCAGCGATTTCTGATAGCATACATGAACTGTGATTTTTCCGATACTTTAGAGATGAGAATTTTACCATTGTAGATCGCTCAAAATGAGCAGCAACTTAGGAGAGTTGAGTCCATGAAGCTCTTTCAATGTTAAACTAATGAAATAATTGATTACCTATTCTCTCGCTTGTGTTTGAAGCTGTGCGACACTCACTTGAAAGATTCCAGATTTGCTCCAAGATTTTGAATCAAAGGAAATTACCCGACAACATTCTGATTGTTGCTTTCAAATTGTTTGTCACATGTAAGCTGACGATGGGAACATTCGAAGATGCTTAAGGAAGTTGTATGGTGATGACTTTATAGAAGTGATAATTATCCTATAATGAATATATTCATTTTAAATGCCAATTCGAAAGCCAGTTTCGATTATGTTCTAATTAATCACACATGAACTTCAAATTCAATCAATCAATCATTCATTTTAAAGCATTCCATCATGACATGGGACAGGCAAAATATTGAAAATGATGACATTCAGGAATTATACCCGTGACAGACATCACTTAGCAAAATTGATTTATGCAGGAAGACGAATAAATTAGCTACTTGCCTTCATTGTCAAGATATTTTACGATGGTGAGAAAAAATGAAATTTGATTGCAACATGAGCAGTTTCATCATGATGCAAAAATATCGTTGATTTTGTGAAAGCTGGTGTGTAATAGATGAGATAATAATTCATAAATTCTTACCTGTAATCTTATATAAACCTTTTGTGTGTATTTCTGACACATCCTCTTTTTCTGTTTCAGTGGGTCAAAGTAGCACTGCGGATGGATTCCAGGAGTGTGTAGAAACAGCCGACAATGAACGCGCCTTTGATAATCATGATCCAGATGAATTGATTAATTCCTTGCTTTCAGCAGAGGCTGTGAGGAACAGTAAAAACTCCTTGGAGCTCACCAACCAAGGATATAAACTGTTCACACTTGCAAATCGGTTGGGTGAGTATTTCTGAAGATTGAAGACCGGATAAGGTAAATCTAATAAGTAATGACTGTCATTGATGATAAATTTGCGACCTGTTGACTAAGCAAAAGTGTCATGCTGGTCTTTAAAAAACCGCGAAGTCAATCTAATACTCTCGCACCAATAACTAGATGTTTCCGTAATCAAAGTTTCAGAAAACTGCCATGACATATCGTTAATGTCAAGTTCTCGGGTGCGGAAATTTAAAAGTAGAATTGTTTCTTTTAGAAAGACCATCGATTTATCAGCAAGGACAAGTAAAAGAAAATAACCATTGCTTTCGCTCCGTGCAAGAGGCTTTCACAAAAAACGCTGCAGCAATGCGTGAAATAGCATTTTCCATGATGCAAATATAATTCGATTTACGAGGAAGTCCCTTCAGCTGTAATAGTTAGCACAGATAGCGGAATGAGTATCGAAAAATTATCAGAAATGTTGAGTGGGTTTTGTTTATCCGAAACGCTTCAATTTTTAGATTACTTTTTGGAACGAAGCGATAGAATGGTCTCGACCGAACTTTTCAAAAAGATCAGTCCTTTGTTTCGTCAACAACTTGGACATGAACATATACGACGGCAAATGTACATCAGCATGCCTGCATTCAAAACGCTGTTTTGATACTTGTCGCTGTCAATATAAGCCTGCCAGTTTTTAGTATGCTTTTACGAACAAATTAATCAGCATTTTCTATGCCGAAAAGTTGTGGAGAAAGTACAACCCTCATAGACCTGAGGGGGGCCCTGTGGACCCCCAAGCCATACTTTTCTATTTTACTTTTTGTGATGAGGATATTGCAACCGCTCATGGCCATGTAAAATCATCACTTTTGACAGTGAATCTGCATGTGTTATTTCGTTTCAATTGAATCTGTAGAACTGTAGATCCGTAGAAGAATCGGTAGATAGGCGAAGGGGGTCCACTAGACCCCACCCCTCAGGTCTCATAGGGTGTAGAAGTTCCCATAACCATCTGATGAAAAATGATTTCGTGCATGTCCACGATGGTGCATAATGAGTGAAATTCATTTATTCAATGTTTACATCATGCTCGTGCATGTACGTCATGTCAGAAGATCGCAAAATGTGAAGATTTTGTTTTCGCACATGATCGTGCATGACTAGTTGGCCTACATGAACAAATCAGCATAAATCAATGTTCAAAATGAAAGCTGTCATTATATTCATAGTTCAACACTAAAAATTGAGTGTTGACAAAGTGTTCACATCAGTAGTTGATGAGTTTGAGATCTCCACAGCTGTTTTGAGGGTCTTAAAATGCAGCCATTATTTATCAGTTTAGGCCTATTTCCGATCGGTATGGAAAAAATTTCAATAAATGGCCAATAAGGGTTATACTGCATGGAATAAATTAATTTCATTAAAATCAACTATCTGAGGTTTTATGGCGACAGCAAACATCATAAAGCCGACTTTTAATACAACGGATACTGTGCTAAATGTCGCTAAATTACAAAAATACCACATTTTTGCATGTGTTTACTGAAAAGGCTGAAAGACACTCAAAGGATTAGTTATATCGACTTGCTACACGCAAACATCATTGTTTTTCTTAAAATCGTCTTTCCTAATGATTTGATATCGGTTTAAGCAGGTAAACTAAGAATTTGTAAAAAGAGGTCCATTGGACACCCTTCAGGACTCTGAGGGTTAATATTCAACTTTACGCGGTATGCTTGAAATGAAGATGAAGCGTATAGACTATTGACGTGTTTGCTTTGCGTTGTTGAGATTGAAGGTGAATTTTTACGCAGAAGGTATCATACTGTTTCTTTAAGGCACTGCAGAATGATTCTTTTCAATTTTATTAATCAAGTTTTGCAGTTATCAGTCATATTTTGATGGATTCACTTGATTAGTGTACAGTGTAAGTGTACTAAGAGAAGGCTCATGTACTGAAAAATAATAACTAAAGCTTCCAACCACGGGACTGTAGAACACAATCCTAACTAGGTGTAGGTAAACAAGCTGCATCCGCATGGATTTTACAAAGCTGACGGCGGTTCAACTTCAATAAAATTGTTTTGGATGTTGGCTTGAGTTTTTCGTATTTTTTCTATGCAAATGATTTTAACAACTTTATTTAGGCTCACTACTAGCTCGATGAGGTGTGAGGCGATTAGACTCAAGCAGTGATTGTGAAGAGACAATGCGGAGATAAGCACATCACATTGCTTTGCATTAACAAGCAAGTCGATAAATTGGCGCGGAGATAAAGGTAGACAGTTGGCAGACGATGTATTGTACTAACGAGAGGTGGATAAGAGTAGTTTGGCAGGCGAAACGATGACTAAGCAGAATTGTTGATTGATGGAGAATCGTTGCGGCATTGCTAAGAGGATATCGTTGTGAAGATTTGATATCTAAAATTGCGATTTTAAAATCGACGTGGGAATGGTGGCAGATTATAAATGTGGCCTGCAAATTAATTTGATATTTACTGATCACCAAAGATTTTTGAGAAATACTTTATGATAAGGAATTTTAGTCAGAAATTGATACTAAAACCGAATTTTCATTAAGAACTGCAGTGTCAGTTCTCCTGTGTCTACAGACTGCAAAGTCCCACGACTTCACAGATTTGAAGAATTGAGTAGTTACTTCCTTGTCAGCCGTAGACTCTGTGTTTCGCCCTACAAATACGAATCGTTGACGGACCCTTTTCAGTAGTAAGAAAACGGCGAACACTCGACCGGCGCCCCTCCCCCCTCTGGAACGGCAGAGTGTCGTGGTCGGCCGCCGTGGTGCTTCGGGTCTGAGTCCCCCCCTCTGGAACGACAGAGGTTGTAGTCTGTCGTGGTGTGCCGGCCAGGTGGGTTCACAAAATGTTCGCTGACGTCCCCCCCCCTCTGGAACGATAGAGTGTCGTGGTGGACTTGGGCGACCGCCAGGATTAGTCTTGAGGCTATAGTGTGTGATGTTTTTCGTGCAATCTGCTGAATGTTGGGTTGTAAAATGGGTTGTTTCGAGTGGAAGGAGTGGTCGGATGAGAAAACGGAGGTCGGATTTGTATTCAGCGTGAAATTCTGCATCGGTATGGTGAGTTTCAAGGCAATCGGTGAGAAAAAATTTTCAACATTTTTCGAAAAACGACAGAGTTAGAATTTGGGACGTTTTGGTGTGTAGCGTCAAAACGAAGCATCGGATGAGAAAACGGAGGTCAGATTCGGATTCAGCGTGAAATTCTGCATCGCTATGGTGAGTTTCAAGTCAATCGGAGAGAAAAAATTTTCGCTGACGTCCCAACCCCCCCCTCTGGACAGCTTGCTTCGATTTTGGCTTCCAGTGGACGGATTTTGTCGTGCGATAGCTCGTTTGAAAGCTAAGAGTGAGACAAATTCAGTGAAAGAATCGGCTTGTTCCTATCTGTCTTCGTTCAAAAGTTAGAGCGGTTACAAGATTTTAGGTCGGAGCTCGCTCACCTGAAAAAATCCTAAGTGTCAGAGTGACTTTGTATGGGTAAAATTTTGAAAATTTTCCAAAGTGTGGAATTTCGACCTGGGACCGTCACCAAAACATTTTTCATCACATTTTGAAATTTCACTGACGTCCCCCCCCTCTGGACAGCTTGCTTCGATTTTGGCTTCCAGTGGACGGATTTTGTCGTGCGATAGCTCGTTTGAAAGCTAAGAGTGAGACAAATTCAGTGAAAGAATCGGCTTTTTCCTATCTGTCTTCGTTCAAAAGTTAGAGCGGTTACAAGATTTTAGGTCGGAGCTCGCTCACCTGAAAAAATCCTAAGTGTCAGAGTGACTTTGTATGGGTAAAATTTTGAAAATTTTCCAAAGTGTGGAATTTCGACCTGGGACCGTCACCAAAACATTTTTCATCAAATTTTGAAATTTCACTGACGTCCCCCCCCCCCTCTGGACAGCTTGCTTCGATTTTGGCTTCCAGTGGACGGATTTTGTCGTGCGATAGATCGTTTGAAAGCTAAGAGACAAATTCAGTGAAAGAATCGGCTTGTTCCTATCTGTCTTCGTTTAGATTGAGACGCCATTTAAGATTTTGGGACATTGGCGAAAAACGACAGAGTTAGAATTTGGGACGTTTTGGGCTGTAGCACCAAAACGAAGGCTCGGATGGGTAAACGGAGGCCAGATTTGGAATCAGCTTGATGTTATTGTCCAATGAGGATCATCATCCAATGAGAATCAAGCATTTCTTTATAAATAGCGAGCCTTCCACAGTGAGAATCATTCCATCGTTGAATCACACGAGTGACGGACGCACATTTTCTCTCTCTCTCTCTAGTTCCCTGTTCTATTATCCAACTAAAATGTTAAGTCGCTACTTCCCTCCCTCTCCTCCCTTGAACGTAAACATAATACAATCTTTTTTCATTTTCAGGCATCTACTCCATCTGCTGCACTAGTAGGACAAAATGGCGGTCAAACGTTACAAGGTTCGCTACGGTCAGATCATCTACAACTGAGGCCAGTGGAAGAAACATCCAAGGTATATAATCCTACACCGCTACAGCGTAAATTTAAACAAGCCTTGCGTTATGATGATCATAGCGTAGTACTCCAAACGGGAATGCTCCCTTCCACGGATGTCAAGATAATGCACAATCAGTATGGGGACTACATACTGATCCCCGTGAGTCCGTACATTCGCCACCAACTTGATATTATTGAGGAGTACGTGACATTAAATATGGACATTCCTACTCCTCTTGCTCAAGAGTGGAAGGCGAGAGATGACAAGGATACTCCCTATAGAAAGATTTGGGATGGTAATCACATTTGCCTACCGGTATCACATTGGTGTACTTACTATAAGAAGGATGGAGATCATTCAATACCCATCAGATGTGATGAGCTCGGAGAAGGTACTTGGGATATCCTTTTCAAAGTGAATGGGCTATATTATGGTCGACACAAGGATAATAAAATAGCCTCTCTCTCCATGCATATGGAATCCATCCTATATATTCCAAAACCACCCAACGTGGACGACATAATTGATCAAATCCTTAACAGCAGTGGTACGAAGCGCAAGTCGGAGAAGAATGCTACATCAAAACGCAAATCAAAGAAGGAGAATTACTAGTCCTTTCCTAACTCTACCCTATGACAATTCGCTTATGTGCTTTGAGTGTCGTAGACGTGGTCTTATTAGATACATTTTACTTCTTCGTTGCCATCATATCATTTGTGTATTTTGTCGTGAAAAGCATCGATGTAATTCTTCATTTTGTAATATGTTATAGAACGTTTCCTTAGATGTGTAAATTTCCGTTTTAGGCTTCTATCATCATTTTTATGGATTGTGAGGGTGAACCTGTACAGGAGCTCAGTGCTATTGCTATGAACAATTGGACATATCAGATTGTTAGTGTCTATCATCAACATGCCAACTGCGATCCAATGTTGATCAATGGGCGAGAAAAACACATTCATGGACTTAATCTGAAATATTTGCAAGACTATGGCTTTTCTTGTGAGAGTGCTCTTCTTATTGACTTTAAACGATGGTTAGCTGCTTTCAATGTTATACGCATCTTTTGTAATAATCCTGGTAAGGAGAGGAAAGTATTTCCCAATCTAATCATTGATGATATTTTGCTCCCGCCTTGGGATAGTAGAGTGAATCAACATTATCATGAAGTCACGAAACGTTTTAAGGATTTGTGTGTTCCTATTTTGTCTGTTCGTTGTAGTAGCTACGTTCATAACCAATGCTTCTTTCCTCCTTACCTCAACACTGCCAAAGTCCTATATGGTTATCATTGCTCGCTGTATGATAGTTACCAGCTGTATCTATTTTATCTCTTTCAAACCATTGATTTATAATGCATGCTTGTTAACATTATTCAATAAATGTTACTATGAGAAGAGTTGTTGTTTTCATGCAATGGATGGGTTAGATAAAGGGCGATCATGTCTTTCTCAAACGACTGCGGAACATTACGTTTTCATAGGCAAAGTTTAAAAGGAGCTGTTCAAGATTATGTGATAAAATTTCATAAAGATGAGACCGACATCGAAGCAGTGGTCGATGATGCTAGCACTCTATTTCTAGAATTAATGAATACATTCTCTGATAGCATTATCATGGCGCGATTAGTTGCGAAAATAAAATTTAGTCATTTTGGAAAGGAAGAGGTGGAAAGTCGCTCTTTCCATTTTGCTTCTTACTCAATGGAAGTGGTAGATCACCCCCAAGAATTTTTTAAAAGACATATGATAAAAATTGCTGAACGTCTTAACGCATTTAACCATCATGGTAGCAGTCTAGTGATTGAAGCGATTTCAGATATTCACATTCAACTTTCCATAAAGAAAAATTGAAAATGCAGTGGTACTTGATTGTAGCACAACTGGTTTTCGAGCTATGTCTGCTCACTCTCGAAGTATATTCCTTCTGTACATGCGTCTATTATTTAGAAAAGGCTAGCAAATTCATATCTTCAAAAAGACTTGCTATAGACATCAGTAACGGTGAAACTATGTGTTGCGATGTATGTAAGCGAAAGGATGGAAATGAAAAGCGCATCTTCAAGAGATGTAAGCATGCTTTTTGTCAACGCTGTTTCATACGTAATTGCATTCAACTTTGCCAATGTAACCACTGTGATATTGCTCATTTCGAGTGTCACTTATGTCGCAATAGTTAGTACCTATGCAAATGTGGTAAAGATAGGTTTTAGCAAAGACTAACACGGAAAATGGCGAAACGTAAAATGACGAAACGTAAAAGTCAAAAGTTTTCTTCAGCCATTCAAGCTCTCCGACGAATGAAAGCAAATCAGCGATACAATGCTATACGACATGCTAACGATAAATTCATTTGTGAAATTATTTCTCATGTGAGGAAGTTGAGGACGAAGAAATTAGCGCCAAAACAACGAAAGTTACTTAAGGGATATGCTACGAAATTGCGTTTCATCTCCAATCCTAAAGTCACCCTTCAAAGAAAGAGGAAAACTCTAACACAAAAGGGCGGTTTCCTTTCAGCAATACTTCCAATGATAGCTCCTGCCGTGGGCAACCTATTGGGTAATATCTTTGGCTCTCAGCGTTAATTATGCAAATGTTGAATCTCAAAGTAATAAAATGGATTTCAGACTTCAATGTGATAAAGTTCTGACTGTATCAGGTCCATCTCATGCAGGTAAAACTGTTTTCACGCTGAATTTATTGGATAAAAGAAGGGAGTTGTTTAAGGAACCTATCAATCGAGTGATTTGGTGTTATGGTATTTATCAACCGTCGCTGTTTCAGGAATTGCAAAGTCGCAACTTTATTCGACATGAAGGAATTATTCCAGTGGATAAACTTCAGTCTAATGATGTTGTTGTATTGGATAATTTATTAAAAGAAAGTAAGAATTCAAAAGATGTTACAGATATGTTCACTCGCGCAGCACACCATAAAAGGTGCTTTATCATCTATATCACACAAAATTTGTTTCCTGATGGAAAAGAAGCTCGTACACGAAACCTGAATACACACTATTATGCTATTTTCAAGAATCCGCGAGATAAAAGTCAATTTGAAATTTTAGCGCGACAAGTTGCACCCAGAGGATCAAAAACCTTAATTGAAATTTTTCAAGCAGCTACTGAAAAACCATACGGTTACTTATTCATTGACTTTACGCAAGAGTGTCCGGAAGAATTTAGATTTCGAAGTGATATTTTGAAAACTCCCATGATTATCTACAAACTATGAGTTCTTATTCTCGCATGATTGTTATTCCTCAGGATGAATATGTACAATTGACTGCCATGCAGCAAGTAAAGCAACCTCCTGCAAATCAAATGTATAGGAAAGAAATAGATTATCAGCAAAATGTTCACATCAAAGATCCACATCGTGCTGTATTATTACAATCGGAAACTGTTGAGCAATTGAAAAACTTGAAGAATAAGATGCGTGACTCTGTATCGACTGCTACACCTTTAGCATCTCGCGCACATGCCATATCTCTTTTCAACAGTATTGAACCCCATCTCAATGTAAATGATAGAGGAGAAATCATTACAGATGAAAATAAAGTGATTGATGCTTCACGTTATGAAGACTTGATTCAGTATGCGACACGTAGAAAGCGCCGTCAGGGCTATGTTCCACCTGGTTGGTCATACTTTCTTAAACTATTGAAAAAGTATAATGTGCCAAAATTTGCTTTAAATAATGAGACATTGAAAGAACTTGATTCAACAGTGGCTACTACTCCAATGCTTCAGGCGATGAAAATGCCAACAAATTGGTTTAAGACGTCACCTGCTACATCCCCTCCCACACTCACTAAGCAAACAAGAGGAAGAACTCGACGTAGATCTACATCGCCACTAAAACTGGTAAAAGGAAAACGTAAAACAGCTCCTCCTAGGAAATACATGTTCTCAGACTATTAATATGAAGCAGATGTGTTGCTTGCCATGTAATGAGCCGCCAGAGGTGAATGTCGTTGTCACTTGCACTTGCTGCGCCAGCTCTCATAATGAAACCCCTAAGCAATGTGAACACGATCGCAAGACCGCTAAAGCTAAATGCTGCAGTTGTTGTAAATGTAGAAAGGCAAGAAAACAAAAAGATGAGAAGGAGGAAAAAGAGTCAGTCGTCATCGACTGAACGTTTGAAGTCAATCTATTATGATGTAAAACATCCGGCAGGATTTGCATCTATCAAGAAATTATCAAAAGCGAGTGGTCTTCCACAATCACAAGTGAAACGATGGTTAAAGGT
The DNA here is from genome assembly GCA_907163375.1 of Prostheceraeus crozeri. NCBI lineage: Eukaryota > Metazoa > Platyhelminthes > Polycladida > Euryleptidae > Prostheceraeus > Prostheceraeus crozeri. The sequence continues at coordinate 145,021 of CAJQUW010009819.1, read as the reverse complement.
CAGGCTACCTATACACTCCACAAACAAGCGAAAAAGAAGTACCGCACCCGCCATTATATTGTTCATGACATCGATGAACAGTGGCAAGCAGATTTGTGTGATGTTGCCTCCATTTCAAAACATAACTCGGGCAATAATTTTATTTTAACCGTCATTGATATTTTCTCGCGTTATGCGTGGGCTCAACCTTTAAAAACTAAAGAAGGGAAAGGAGTAGCAAAAGCATTCCAAACAATTTTTCGAGAAGGTCGCATTCCAAAAAGAATTCAGAGTGATCAAGGAAAAGAGTTTGAAAATCAGCATGTGACAAGATTATTTGAGAGGCATGACATTGAGTTGTTTAGTGTAAAGAGCGCTTATAAAGCTGCACTCGTTGAACGTTTTAATCGCACATTAAAAAATCGCTTGTGGCGACATTTTACTGCCAACTTGACACAAAATTGGACAAAGGTTCTACAAGATACACTCCATGCCTACAATCACTCTATCCATCGTTCTATTGGACTCAGACCAGTAGATGTAAATGCTGACAATGTAGATAAAGTGCGCGAATAATTCCAACGTAAACGCACTCATGTGAAAAGTGATGTGAAAATTGGTGATAAAGTTCGTATCTCAAAAGTGAAAAGTGTTTTTGCTAAAGGGTACCTCCCGAATTGGACAGAGGAGGTATTTACAGTATCAAGGATTAATCAAAAAGACTCTCCGACCACCTACAAGTTGAAAGATTACGATAATGAAGAAATTGAGGGTAGCTTTTACCGCGATGAGATTGAGGTAGTCACTGAAAGTGAACCATATTTGGTAGAGAAAATCATTCGATGTAAAAAACGGCAAGGTGAAGAATGGTGTCTTGTTAAATGGACTGGTTATCCTTCAAGTATGAACTCTTGGATGCGTCGTGCCGACATCTTTCATCTAAGTGATCGACAGTGATTCATGCAAAGTTGTAACTAACAATGTTTAGGGTTTGAGCTATGAATCCAACTGCCTCATTTTATTCACGACCCTCCTATGTAAGTGGTGGAGGACAAATTTACATCGGTGCTCGCCGCCAACGTGGAGGTAGCATACTTGGTGCACTGAAATCTGTTGTAGCACCTCTCATATCCAATGTCGGTAGATCTTTAAAACGAAATGTTTTAAGTAATGCCGTTGGCTTTGCTGGTGATGTTGCTAGTGATCTTTCCAGAGGTAGAAGTTTTAAGAGCAGTTTGTTGAATCGTGGGAAGGAACGCGGTTTAAAAACATTGAAGCAGACCATTGCTGGTGTTACTCAAGGAAAGAAATCACCTAAACGAATGAAAAAAGGAAGGAGGAAACATCGCGGAGCTGGTAAGGTGCGATCTTCAGTCAAAAGGCATTCACGCAAACGTCGCAGAGGCTCTAATCATTCATCAGGCGCTGAACGACGACGCTGCTATAACTTCTAATCATGGAGTGTAAAACTTCCGGTTTTTGTTTGTTCGATCAACAAGCCATACAGACAGATATTCTTAGTTCAAGTATTGTAGATTATCATCCTCGAACAGCTGAGAATGCTGGCCCCATTGAATTTGTTATTCCTGGTGGTAGTGATGACTACATAGATTTGAGTTATGCGATGCTTGATTTGAGGTTTAGAATTCAGCAAGCAGATGGAACTGCTATTGACGATGCACATAAAGTTGGACTGAACAATTTACCATTGACTACATTACTTCGTGATGTTTCTCTAACGATTGGAGAGCAGCAGGTGGAAGGTGGTCAAAGCGATTATCCCTATAAATCATATTTCAATCATGTATCACAGTTTCATCCAGCAGCACAAAAAAGTCATATGGAAGCCATGGGATGGTACAGAGATGAAGCAGGAAAATTTGATGTTGAAACAAACAGTGGCTTTGTAAAGCGATCTGCTATGATTAAAGATAGTAGAGTATGTCAGCTATATGGTCCGCTGAATTTAGACTTCTTTAGACAGTCAAAGTTTTTACTCTGTAATACCAGCATGCGACTCAAGCTGACATTGAATAAGCCTGAATTTGCGCTGAATGCATTTGCTAAAGTTGACAATTTTAGAATTCATGTGGAAGATATTGCACTTTACATTCGTCGAGTAGTACCGAATCCAAGTGTCATTAGAGGACATGCTGAAGGTCTTAACCGCCAAAATGCCATTTACCCCGTTCAGCATACAAAGCTTCTCACCTTTACAATTCCGAAAGATCAAAAGAGTTTCATGAAAGATGGCCTCTTTCCATCGGAAGCACCGAAGCTCCTCATGGTGGCAATGGTTGAAAATGATGCATTTAATGGTAATATAAAGAAGAATCCTTTCAATTTTAAACACAATCAGTTAAGTGAAATTGCTTTACGTGTAAATGGTGTGAGTCATCCTGGTCCACCCTACAAACCAGATTTTGCTGCGGATCAGTTTATGCGCAGTTATGTTGATTTTATGGATGTCTTTGGCTTTTACAATACGGATGATACCAACGGACTGACTATGAAAGAGTTTAAGAGTGGATATACTATTTATTCATTTGATTTGACTGCTGACAGCGATATTAGTGCACCCTATCATCAAGCGAACGTGCCTCATAATATTCGTTTGGATTTGACGTTCAAAAGAACACTACCTGAGACGATCAATGTATTAATTTATGCAGTCTTCGATTCAAATATTGAAATTACAAATTATCGTGACGTGATTCTTCAGTATAATCGTTAATGAGTTGGTTGACTGCTGACGATATTAAGACTAAAGTGCAGCGTAATGCAGACGAAGCGACGTTGAAAGCTTTCGATAATGTCTATTCACTCGATACCTTACCACCTGCAGTAAATCACTATCCCATCTTTATTGTGCTAAACACTCATTCTCAGAATTTAGGCGGTGAGCATTGGAAAGCGATCTTTATTGGAGAAGACCGACGTGGTGAACTATTTGACTCTCTTGCTCAACCTCCAAATATACCAACACAGCAGTGGTTGAGAAAACATACGCGTCAATATCAGCGAAATGAACGCATACTACAACATCCACTTTCATCAACGTGTGGTGCTTTTGTACTGTACTTCATCTTAAAACGTTTACATGTATCTCGATTTGCATCTATTATTCAAAACTTTTCATGTAATCCATCCTCTAATGAAAAAATGATTTGTAAGTTCTATCATGATTTGAAATAAAAACATCATGTTGGAAAAAATTGTTTTTTATTTTACAATCCGCTGGGTACGTACATACTCAATGAGATAGTCTAGGATCACATTTGCTTGTACATGAGATTTTAGTCCAGTAATGATCACTTTACTATTATGAAAGATTGCCACATGTACAGGTAACCAACAACTAATGAGAGCTGCAGGAAAAAGTTCGGGTTCATAACACAAATTGTAACTGCTGGTACGAATCTTCAAAAATGATAGACTGTCACTCAATTGAGTAGAGATCACCATATTGTCCACAGTCAGATTCGACATCACACACCTCTCCCTCTTCCATATCCGACGTAGTAGTCTTTGTAGCTCTAAGCGCATTGACTGCGCCGATGAATGAGAAAGGGCGCCGAGAATCTGTACAGTTCCATTTGGGAAGAGTTGAAGATTCCGTGAATTGTTCATCTTCACCACTAACATTTGAGGGCGGCCCGGGTAATACTTGCTGTTTGGAAGCTGTTGGTGTAATGTTGTGAGATCGATTTTGGTGTAGAGTCTGAAGCGACGGAGAATGTTTACGATGGTGTGGCGATGGCGCTTCATGATGAAAGAATGAGTAAATTGAGCGATGTACCTTCCTTTTATACTTTTCCCAACTACCTTGATGAAATGTGAAGTTAGTATGAAGTTGGGAATGATAGAGTTGAATTCGCCGATTGTTGACGCGCAGCCAGATGCGATTTCCAATACGTGAATGTCTTTTCATATCGAAGTATTTCAAGTCCTTCATGATATGATGTAGAGATTGAAAATGACGATAAGATAAAGCAAACTCTCTTCTCACATTTCCAGTTGAATCTTTGAAATAGACGTTTCGATCATGATCCGTTTCAATACGTTGTAGGGAATCTAATTTCCAACTCATGTGTGGTAGTCATGTCTGATTAAGATTTGCATAGTAGGGCGATGAACTCACGACGAATAAATGTCATGATGGAGCGATGTATATATCTTCTATACTTCTCCCAATTGTATTTGCGAAATGAGAAACAGTTTGCGAAATGAGAATGGTAGATTTGAATTTCATTTCTGTAATGTTGAAGCCAAACTTGATCACCCAAGGAGATGAATCTTAATGTTTCAAAATATTCCAAATCCCTCATGATATCATTGAGGTTGACAAATTGTCGCCATGTTAATGTAATTCCTCTTGATGTATGACCATGAGAATTTTTGAAATGTACGTTTCCATCACGATCAACTCTGATATATTGTAGAGAGTCCAAAATCCAAGTCTTCATGATGTTATGCAAAGTTGCAGATTAGCAATATAAAAATGTCGTTTTATCATATTTTGCTTAGCAATGCGGCTACAAAGAGATTTACTAGTAATCGAGCTGCACTCTTTTCTACTCCCATTGATCATGCACAACAGCTAAATGGAAATTGGGAAGTGGGTGTCACTCAACTTGTTTATAGCAACTGTGTCTATACTTTTGATCATGAGGTGATGACTATTAATATGAGGCGTACAGCTGCTTATCAATGTGAAAAGGGGTGCCGAGTATACATTCCACAGTGGCCAAAGAAAGATCTCTTATCATGTAAAAAGTTTATATATGATTTCTTGAATAAAGCGAGTAAACATATTGTCCAATTTACTCCGCACAATGATGATTATAATTATGTACATCATGTAGTTGAGAAAGATTGGATTGTTGGTTTAAGTCCAAGTTTAAGAAATGATTTAGGTTACCTCGCTAGCGCCTTAACAAGCTATCATAATTTTAACGGTAATTACCACATAAGTGGTCATAAACAGTTAATATATCGAGAGGAAGCTTATTATGTAGATCTTATTCCAAGAAATGAGAAGACGTTGGTGAAGAAGATTGTGATTAAGCCAAGAAAGACAAACATGACTCCTGAAACATTATTGAAGAAATTTAATTATCTCCTTCGAGTTGATGGCAAACAAGTGGCAACATTGACTTATATTAAATCATCTAATCATATTGCAATAAGCAAATTAAATGATGATGATCTAGTATTAGTTTGTTGAAAAGATTTTCATCAGTTCTTACGACATCGTTCTGCAGCTGTTCATGGAAAATCTGATATGCAACATTTACCATGTGAAAGGTCAAATCAATTTGATACAGAATGGACCGTATCTTTATACAGAAAGTGTGTAGAGCCTTTTGGTGGTTTCTTACATGAAACAAGAGTGTTGATGCCTCGCATTATTACTTCGGTTAAATTGGTTGTAGATTATTTAAATGAAGTGATTAATGACCAACATATTTCATTTTCTGAAAAAGAAGGTACTTTGTCTCTCACTATAAGTGGAAAAGGTATTGAACTAATTATGGATAAAACTCTAATGGACATTTTGGGTTTTGATCAAAATATCTTTAAAAGTGGTACTGTAATCAAAGCTAGCGCAGACATGTCGCTATCGCGTCGTATTAACTATTTTCAGATATATTCCAATATTGGTGAAGATGTACGTGTGGGAGATGTTGAAGCTCCATTGCTAGCAATGATACCATACCAGCCAAAAAGCTGCAGTATTTTATCTGAGCATACTTTCAAGAAAGTGCATTATACAAAGCTGAAATCAAACTACATCCCACAAATTGATATTGCCATTTATGACGATGCTGGTGCGTTGATTCCTTTTCATAAAGATGCTGTGACAAGTATCACACTCAATTTCCGAATGAAGAGTTAATGCAAACGTATGCTAATATATTTTTCCAATGTGAATAATATGGAAAGTGAAAATAAGGACTCGTTTCTAATCTACTTGCCCAGTAATGCTTCTATGAATAAATTTCCCAAAAATAAACCATCAGACTATCGAGTAGAATTAAATCGGCCACTGCATTTAGAAGGTGAATGGGAGGTTGGCGTTTCTACTATTTGCTATGATAGCAATATTCAGAATGTGAATGATTTGGAAGAAATGATATTGACTCCTCGCACCCATGATGGAATAACGATGAATAATGCATTTCAGTTCCCATACAATTTAACATCAGATGGAAAGTGGAACTATGAATGGATTCAGATAAAATCAGATTCTTATGAACCATTTGGGAATGAGAAAATTATTAAGGCATTCAACAGTGGTAATACTTCCATCATGAAGAATAAAAATCAGAAAGCTTATGAATTTACTATCTATCATTGGAGTGGGAGACAGTTCCTCCGCTTTCATTCTTTTACTAAAGGTCTTACGCTGAGGTTGGATAATGAATTCTATCCACATCTTGGTTTTGGTCATGGACTACATCTAACATCAATTGCTACTGCAAATGTTAAAAAAGTTTATTCAAATAGAATCAACAAATTTCATTATAGATTTAAAATATTTGATGAAGATGTTGTAGAATGCGAAGAACGCATCATTTTGAAAAAGCGTGGTGTTCAACCTTTATCACTTATTGAGTTAGTAAAACGATGGAATGAGACTGTGGGTAAGAAGTATGGAGAGAAAATTATGGCGAACAAAAATAAGTTGGTTATTCAGAAATATAATGACAAACTTACAGTTTATTTCTCTCCAACCTTTCGTCATTTTGTAAGACATTATACACCTATTATTGGAAGCGGTGTGGTGTATGCTTCTCATGAATATCACACTAAAGCTGATTCAGTTAATGATGAATGGTGGGTGGACATCTATGGCGATCGCATCAAGAAAATTTACCAGTCTTATGAAGAATCTAAAGTTGCTATCAATATAATGCCGCGTCTATATCATACAGTTGAAAGCTTCATTCATGTAGTAAATCCTTATATACAACAGAAGTTGAAGCATGTGATGAAAAGTAAATATGATGTAAAGACACACCACATTTCGTTTTCAATTGAAAATCAACGCGTTGTTCTGAGACTGGGTGATGACATTCAATGTCAATTGAGTAAAAATTTGAAAAAACTCTTTGGTTTTTCAATGCTACAAACAGTGTTTGCTGCTGCGCATACGATTGGTATAGAAACACCAATGACACTTGATAAACATGAACAGCACCTTTACATTCAAAGTGATTTGATTCTACCTATTTCTGTTGGTGAGAAAAAAGAATACATTTTACGTGATTTCATTCATGATAAAGACGCTTCATATGGAATAGTCGAGAAGATGTTTGAATCTATTTTCTATCATCCCGTCGTCAAACAAACTATACCCTCTATTGCTATCAAAATTACCAATGGTTTACAAGAGTGCATCCACGTGAAAGATACTAAATCCCTCATAACGTTAGTGTTTCGGAAAACAAAGTGAAGTCTTTATACAACATTTATTGAAATATGTACATGAATGTGAAGCAATAGACTTTATACAACATCCACTGAAAATATATACATGAGCGCACTTCAATAAACATTGCTATATACAAAAAGTCTTTTTACTTCGTGAAGGGTGGAAATATACAGGCATAGGAAAAATGTCTTTCAGTGGAAAAGTCATCACATGGGGAATGTACAGATGTGGACACATATTCACAAGGAAAAAACAATCTCATGCGATACATAAAACAACAATGTTTATCTACAGAAATCAACATCAAAATACTAAGTTAAGGATGATTATGCTAAGACGTCTCCTGAATGTGGTAGTGTGAGTTTAATTCTTTTGGGTGGTGGTATGTTTGTGTCAGGATGTCCATGTGGAAGAGATATGTTGTGTTCTAGCCAGCACCTCTTATCCTCCCATGCTGAAAGCGCCCGTTTCCTAAAAGTATGAGTTTTGATCTCATGCGACATAGATTTTAAGATTGTCATATTGACAAACGTTATATTTTTATTTCTATAGGCTTTCCTGAAATTCTTATGTTTCATGTTAGAGACCAATGATCTTGATATGCCTTTAGCACGCTTAATACTATCGTCGCTATCCTTTAATTTCATACTGTACATTTTTGGACGGAGGAGAATCATTTCATCTATTTCCTTCCCTGCTGTCTCATCCTTAAAGCAGCCAAGTTTTGCCTTATTTTTGATGGAGTAGAGTGGGTGATCAGTAGGATAATTTGATGTATCAAAATATCTTTCTAAAGATTTTCCTACTTCATTGAAATTTAAATCTTTTTGAGTGGTAATACCTAAGAAGAAACTATCTGTATCACCACCCAACAAACGAACCCCTTTTACGAGAGGACATGGTTTTAGTATTTTATAAAAGAGTTGGTACATTTCAAGCTTAGAGTAATCTAGTGCAGCTTGACCCATATAGATGGGCTTGCACAACTCAACTTCAGATTTTATCTTTTTAACACCTACAAGGTCCTCATCGATAATGTCTCTATCGATGAATAGAGGTGATGAGGTCAATTTGTGATACTTTTGATCATCATTAACTAGTTTGTAGTTTACGCGCTTTCTAACATCCTCCATCGTCTTACCAAATAGACTGTTGTTCTTATATTTATAAAAATCTTTTTCAAAATTATTTTGGGCTAGTGCACGTTTCTGGCTGTTACTATCTATGTAGGGTTTGAGGAAGGCTTTCTGTCTAAATTTAATAATGCGGTGAACTCTTTTTAAAATCATGCCCATTTCTAAATGAAATTTTAAGATGCTAAAGTGGACTAGATAGTTTTCTTTATCATATTGAGTGAGCAAAAGTTTGCGGCAAGGCTTATACTTGGGTTGTCCACATGATTCTAAATCTTTATGAAATTGTTTCATAAAGTCGGAAAACATATCTTTACTCACTTCACCTGATTCGGGTGCGAGTGGAAAATCTACGGTTTTATGTTTAATATTATTTGGATAGATTAGATCTATCTCAAAATAATATCCCCAATCACCTTCATCTGGAATTGCTAGTATGTTAGAAGGGTTGGAGAGATGCTGAATTTCACTATCATCTAACCAGCTAAACTCAGAGTGAGGGAGTGGTTTGGATAATGAACTACCATACAAATTATTTTGGTCATAATACTTAAGATGGATATGATCATTACCTACTGTTTCAGATTTTAACCTATGTTTATTTACAAATGTGAGACCACCGCGAATTCCTCGCTCAAATAAATTATACATCTCTGGATCTTGTAAGAGATGAATGGTCTCACCAGTCATTTTAAAAGCAGACTTAAATGACATGGCTGGTAGACTGACAAAGTGGACGGGATCTAACTTATCTTCTTCTAATGCCACTCGTCGAAACTCCTGAAATACATCAGCCAGCAAAAATACATCTAACTTAAGGTAGGCAATCATATATTCACCAAATGTATGGCAGTCAAATTTTATCCATGCATCTTGTGCATGATCATAATCTTCGGTCTTACATTCTGCACCGCTCAAATCATTTTTAAATTTATCTATGGGCGGAAGTGAAGTCTCGCCGAGTTTACTAATTGCATCAAAATATGCATATGGAAAGACTCCTTTCCGTGTGATGACTTCATCGGTTAGATTTGGATATTGTTTCTTAAGATTTTGTGTTAGTGGAAGAGACTTCAGATTTTGTACGAGAGAGGCCAGTGATGCAGTCATAAATTGGTAGGAATCTAAAAATTTTATATCAAAATAGACCGTCTTATTTTCTTTAGTTTTATCGACAGGCACTTTTGCTGTCATGGCCATAAACTTCTCTCTCGTTTGTGCTATTACAGCAAGCTTCCACTCTTTCATTTGACCTAAACCTCCTTTTATTATCATATGGCTATCGTAGCCCTTGAAATTATGGAAAATGACGGGTAATGTACGCCGTTTCATCCTCAGCGAAAAATTGCATTTTGAACAGAGTGCGTTTCTAAATTTACCAGTGATGTGATCATGGTCGCGCACTTTCTTAATCTTATCATCGTCAAATGTTTTCCTACATTTGGGGCAAACGTTGCAACTATCAAATTTTACTTGATCATCTGCTGTCATATGCAATGATCTGCGATAGAGTTCACCATCATACTTTTGCTGAAATTTTACAGCCTGTTCGAGGAATTGTAGGAATTGGTAAATACAATCCTCACCTTGCCAGACGCGCATTTTATTTTGCCTACTCCTAAAGTGATCATGCCATACTTCATAGCAGGAAATGGCTGCTGGTCGATGGATGTTATCATCGATATAACATTCGATGTCAGCATAGATGACACGAAGAGGACTTAGTTCATCGCCATTCTCTCTATATGAAAACTCCTTATCTTTGGGCATGCGTTCCATTTGCAGTTTACCTCGCTTACACCACTCATAATGAGTTTCAAATTTGTTTTTACTCCTAAAGTTCCGAATGCATCTGTCACAGTAATAAATCTCTGATGAGGTAGAATTTCTTAAGTGGTGGTATATCCTCTCCCATCTGAGTTTCTAAAGTTGAACATCGATCTCGTTGCACCTTTCCTACACCATCTGTTCAACCAATCACTATCTTCTGGTTCTGTCCCGCGTTTATGGAAGGAGGCGGTTATAAACCCCACTTTGAAAAAGGGCAATCCTGATCCTAATGACGTCTCTTCGTACAGACCCATCTCCAAGCTCTGCACCCTCTCCAAAGTCCTTGAACGGCTGGTCGCCAAACAGATTTGTTCCTACATGAACTCCGAAGACCTCTTTCCACAACTGCAGTCAGCGTATCGTTCTAATCATTCGACCGAAACTGCCCTCCTAAAGATCTCATCCGACATCCTCACCGTGATTGACCAAGGCAAGGCAGTGCTCCTCTCCCTCCTTGACCTCTCATCGGCCTTCGATTCGGTCCATCATGGTATTCTTCTCCAACGTCTGGAAATCTCCTTCGGCATCAAGGGCCAGGTCTTATCTTGGCTAACCTCATTCCTGTCTGAGCGTTCTTACAGTGTGAAATGTGAAACCTCTCAATCCATCCCTTCTCCGGCTCGACATGGTGTCCCTCAAGGTTCTGTGCTAGGCCCCCTTCTGTTCCTCATTTACACTGCTGACCTTCCCAAAATCATCGAGTCATATGGTCTCTCCTACCATATCTACGCAGACGACTTACAGATTTTTGGATCTTGTCATCCATCTGACTCCGCCACCCTCGCTTCCCGTATGTCTAGCTGCATCTCCGACGTTCGGAAATGGCTGAGCTCAAATCATCTTCTCCTCAACACTAGCAAGACTAATATCATGTGGATCACCTCTCAAAGGCGTCGTCACCAAGCCCCGAACCACCCTATCGTAATTGATGGCACCACGATCTCTCCTGCAAGCAAACTCCGCAATCTTGGTGTGCTTATTGACCCCTGCCTTTCAATGCGACCCCATATCTCCGACACTACGGCAAAGTGCTTCTCTGCCCTCCGTCAATTGTGGTCCATCCGACGGTGTATCTCTGAGCCTGTGGCCAAGACCCTTGTCACTTCTGTTATCCACTCCAGACTCGATTATTGCTCCACTATTCTCTATGGCCTTCCCGACAACTCCCTCTCCAAATTTCAACGCATCCTGAATGCAACCTGCCGCCTCGTCCGAAACATTCGAGCACGCGACCACGTGACTCCAACTCTTTTATCCCTCGAATGGCTACCAATACGTGACCGTATTAACTTTCGTCTTGCCGTGATCGTTTTCAAATGCCTTCATGGCCTTGCTCCACCTTACCTTAATTCTTATCTTCACCTTTCCTCATCCATCGAATCCAGGCGCTCGTTGCGCTCCTCTTCCTCCTCGAACCTTATGTTGCCCTCTTCTCGCCTCAAGACTGTGGGCGCTCGTGCGTTTCCTGTAGCTGCCGCACGGGTTTGGAACTCCCTTCCTTCCTCTCTTAAATCAATTCCATCCCTTTCCACCTTCAAGTCCGCCCTGAAGGCAGAACTGCTACGCTCCTCTTTTTCATAATTTTTCATTTTTTTTCTCTCTCCCTTTCTCTGTCTATGTGTGTGTGTACACTGCCTTTACATGTAGACCTATCTGCCACACCATGCTATGGATCGCATTTTTGTATCTTCTGGCGATTGTTTTTCGTTTTTTATGTAAAGTGCCCTTGAAGTCTTCGGACAAAATGTCACTGTAAACAGTTTCGTTCAATAAAAATAAATAAATAAAAAAATAAGCGAGAAATTTTGGGAATGCCGCAGTAGTGCCATTCCTCACTATCATCCTGTCTTACTAATAAAAGGTTGACAACGTGGTCATAACAACTCGAACGCGAGTTGTAGCGGACACCCTTCAATCCCTTTTCCCAAACATGGAGAACTATTTTGATGTTGTTCAATTTTTCAAATTTTTCTATGTCTTTAATTTTCATATCTTCACTATTGCAGTCATCAAACTTTAATTCATTCTCCCACTGTTGATACTTACTCTTACGGTATCGGCTATTCTGTACATCATTATAGTGGAGAATGGAGAGGACGGCATACTTAAAACATTGCGATTCGCAATCTACAGAAATGACTGCTGCTTTATTTCTTAAATTTTTCGGAAGTTTAAAGGAGCCTCGTCCAGAGTAGTTTTCTAATAAAGTGATTTTAAATAAGGCGGACTCAATACCATCAAAAATGAGACCGCTATCGCGCTCGTTAAATTTATCTATGTTTAATTTTAATCCTTGGATATGAAAATTTATCCAAGACTCATAGTCTACAACTTCGGTTGCAGGAGAGGAGGGTATGTGAAACTCCAACCTCTCTACTATTTGACCAGTATGGTGGTCGATTTTTACATATTTTATTTTAAGATAGATGAGCGCCTTCATCCTAAAATTGTCTAAATTGTTGAAGAGCGCTTCTATCAATGATGAATTTTGATGAAACCATTCCTCAAAGTTAGCAATGGTTTCTCAGGAGTCCATCTGGTAGTTCCTCACTAAATTATTTATGGACACTTCAGTGAGTCGGATAGAGGAGGTGCTGTTAGTATAACTATCGTCACTGTGTGTATGTTGAAGTCTGTGTGAAGATAGTTCAAAACGTGTCTCGAAAGACTGAGCGCACAAGTCGCAAGAAAAGGAGACGACGTTAACAGAATCATCCCCACCTTCGGAGTTTGATGCCGGCTTAGGTCGACAAATACCTCGCTTGATGTGTCGGGTGAGATCCCGCTTCCTCGTGAAGATGTGTCCACAGTCAGCACATTCCCGATCGTTGCATTCCCGCGACAATGTTGACATGGAGTCGCTGTTGTTATCCGACTCGCTCGAGATGAGACTGGTATCACCTGAAAGAGAAATCATTCTATCATCTCTGTTCAAGTCTCAGTGTATTGTTACAACCTACCTTGACTCAATAACTCTAAACTTTCCTCGAGAAGGGAGGGTGTTGGTGATGAAGTTGATGCCTGAAATTGAGGAAGATGCTATTAGCCACACGTTTGAGGGAGATGAGAGAGGAAATTTTCAACTTACCATTTCAACGAAATCAAGTTTAAGGTTGATACTTCAGTCAAATAATACGTCTCAAATTTGGAATTCACTAGAGAGCAGTTCACTTGTACGCCTCAAATACAGAATTCGCTAGACAACAGTTCACTTATGCGTCTCAAAGACAGAGTGAAATGATACGGATGTCACTTTGCATATATACTTTCATATTCATCATTCATTGGCTGTTCATTCTGATTGGTTGCTTGTTGATACTTAAGAATTAGAAAACATTTCAAAGTCATTATTCACAGTCAACATGACAAGCCCTCCGACAACACCAAACACAAAATTCTCTTCTCCATGCTCAACACCAAAGGCGCTCGTTGCACCAAACGCTCCAACGAAGGGGAAGGTAGAGAAGGTGTACCGACTGGACAATATCAGAAAGTTATCATTACCAGCGGATGAGGAAGAGGAGAGTGTATGTGAGAAGGAGTGTCCCGACTTAACAGGCGTGAGGTGGAAGTATCTCCAGTACGATACTGACGATGTGATGGAGATCACCAGCACGAAATTCCTCCACCAATTATGTGAGTGGTACACCCCTAACTCCCAGCCACGAACTATGGCAGAGTGGGAGTATATTGATAAAGTGAGGCTCGCAGTGGAAGAACGATTAAAGCAACTGAACTGTTTTTGTTATCTATGTGAAGCCAGACTCTGGGACGATATTGACGATGAAGACCTTTTGAAATACATGCCATAATAAATTTTTATTTCATATTATCTTTGCTTTCATACTGACTTACTTGAACGGGACTTCAGTGGATGATTTAACCATGTATACATTTTCATTTGGAAATAGTAGCACGCTTAGTCTAACTTGTAAATCTTAAAACATTTCATATGGACGATGATGATAGATGAAATAGTGTCAAATAAAATTAAGATAGCTTACACTTCTGATACAGGGATAGCAATCGACTGCGATCCATGTGTAAAGAGCTTGTTAGACTACGGATGGGCTTAAGTGGATGATTTAACCATGTATACTTTTTCATTTGGAAATAGTAGCACGCTTAGTCTAACTTGTAAATCTTAAAACATTTCATATGGACGATGATGATAGATGAAATAGTGTCAAATTAAGAAAGCTTACACTTCTGATACAGGGATAGCAATCGACTGCGATCCATGTGTAAAGAGCTTGTTAGACTACGGAAGAGAGAAGTGTGTTATGTTGCGTGTGGCGCGTGAGTGTCCTCCCATTTCATTCCATTCATCATTTTTCTTCCCCTCTGCATTCCATATCCGAGGATATGTGGCGGGCTTGGGACCGCTTTAGCTGCATTAGAAGGTTGGCCCTTAAAAAGAGCCCATGGGTCGTTCTCCGTCCACCGACACTACTACTGCAAACACTCTCAAAGAAAAATAATAGGAGATTAGATGAGCTACAAAAATGATTATGTTGAATAGACTTACTGGGAACCTTCTTTCTGACTTTTCTGACGACGAAGTCATCAAGATCTCCATTGATGTTCATCGTCATGTGGAGGCAGCGAACTCCATCCCCCTCATAACACAACTGTGTCTCATTTAAGTCGCTGGAGATTGTAGGGGCATCGCATACGTTATTCTCAAAGAGGGGAAGATGAACTTCATATACTCTCCTTTTTCGACACTTCAAACGCTCATGCAGTCGCTCCACTTCACCCGTCAACCTCTTATTAATAACCTTCACCTCCTCCGTCTCCTTCACCACGCTTCGCATCCGCTCTATCTCTTCATCCTTCCTCGACACACTCGCCTGCAAACTCTCCACCAAACCTGCCTTCCTCATCAACTCGCTCCTTTCCGCCATCCATTCCTTCTCCTTCTTTCTCAAGCTCTCCAACTCTTCCCTCGTTGCCCTATACCCCTCAACCTTCACCTTCAGCTCTTCATTCTCCTTCAAAACTTTTCTATTATTACTTTCCAAAGCCATCACACGATCCTTCATTCTCACAAATACCTCCGTATCATACGCCTCTTGCTGCCGTGGCGATGACGCTGCCGTCGGCTTAGCCACTTCCTCCCCCTCCCACTCTTCCTTCAAATCCGCTATGTCCCCAAACAAATCTTCCATCACCGCATCCAAATCAACATCATCCTTCTTCATTTTCGCTCTCAACTCAACTTCCTCATTCGAACTCCCATCACTCGAAATCACATCACTCGCATTCCTCACCACTTTCTTCCCAATCACGTCCTGAATCGTTGCCACCGCCTTTCTCACCTCTTCCCTATCCAACAACTCTCCCTCAAACCATGCCTTGAACCCCTTCTCTCCGATGTTCCCACTCTCACACTGCAAATGCGCCTTCATAAATTCCTTCTCATCCCCCATCACACATTTCCGACAAGACACACACAACCTCAACATCACTTTCCTCTCATGGCCCATCGTCCCCTCTTTTTCTTTTAAATGCTTCTTAAGTTCGCTACCTCTGGCAATCTTGCCACAACTGCACTTGCCAACTAACATCTTTGCGTTATTCGGTTTTGTCATGATAATTCTGTAAAGATAGAGTAAAATTTGATAGCAAGTGTTTATAGGATACTACTTGCTGATATGCATTGAAAGACTAAGTCACCAAACATTTGATAGCAAGTCAGCAACCGTTTGGGTGTTAAGCTCTTGAATCCGTTACAGGCATTACTCAGAGGGGATCTTATCCCAGCTCCAAGGCCTCGACCCACAAATCCAACCTCGATCGGACAGAGCGTGCGTCATATCACTGTGTTGGTATCCGGGCCCCAGTTTTGACATGAAAACCGGTGGAGTTATTTACAAGAGGAAACGACATAAGTCACAGAGACTCATAAACGACTGCTTTTTATTCAAAAACTTTAATTATTATCATTAAATATGAATTTAAATTTTTCAGTATTTTAGTACTACTCATAAAACGTTTATAAGTAGTCTGTCACCTTCAACATAGCAAACGCTGTCGAATGTTTTTTGAATCAAGTCTAAAGGACTTGTAGAAGCAAAGTTATAGCCGTTTGAAGATTTCGGCCTACTATCATCAAATGGTCAGTCATGCTATACTGACTAACCTATAAGTCTGACACCTTAGCTGATATCAGCAATGTAAAGTCAGAAGTCCGATATCGGACCTCAAGAGAAACGACTTACCTGTAGTCAGTTTCTCAACTTAGTGAAATTCCTCTCCCGATCCCGTTCTTATATACCCTGTGAATATGCAATCGATAAGAGGGGGGGAAGTCAGTGAAATTTCAAAATTTGATGAAAAATGTTTTGGTGACGGTCCCAGGTCGAAATTCCACACTTTGGAAAATTTTCAAAATTTTACCCATACAAAGTCACTCTGACACTTAGGATTTTTTCAGGTAAGCGAGCTCCGACCTAAAATCTTGTAACCGCTCTAACTTTTGAACGAAGACAGATAGGAACAAGCCGATTCTTTCACTGAATTTGTCTCACTCTTAGCTTTCAAACGAGCTATCGCACGACAAAATCCGTCCACTGGAAGCCAAAATCGAAGCAAGCTGTCCAGAGGGGGGGGTTGGGACGTCAGCGAAAATTTTTTCTCTCCGATTGACTTGAAACTCACCATAGCGATGCAGAATTTCACGCTGAATCCGAATCTGACCTCCGTTTTCTCATCCGATGCTTCGTTTTGACGCTACACACCAAAACGTCCCAAATTCTAACTCTGTCGTTTTTCGAAAAATGTTGAAAATTTTTTCTCACCGATTGCCTTGAAACTCACCATACCGATGCAGAATTTCACGCTGAATACGAATCCGACCTCCGTTTTCTCATCCGACCACTCCTTCCACTCGAAACAACCCATTTTACAACCCAACATTCAGCAGATTGCACGAAAAACATCACACACTATAGCCTCAAGACTAATCCTGGCGGTCGCCCAAGTCCACCACGACACTCTATCGTTCCAGAGGGGGGGGGACGTCAGCGAACATTTTGTGAACCCACCTGGCCGGCACACCACGACAGACTACAACCTCTGTCGTTCCAGAGGGGGGGGACTCAGACCCGAAGCACCACGGCGGCCGACCACGACACTCTGCCGTTCCAGAGGGGGGGAGGGGCGCCGGTCGAGTGTTCGCCGTTTTCTTACTACTCTTTTCGCTGTGTGGCAACACCTTTCTGTCAGGTTGACATAATGTTTATGAATTTCATGTCAGATTCCTCAGAGGAACAATTTCAGACAGAGTGGGACAAATTTGGCCCATCTCGTGTCAACTGGGCTTTTCTTGTCACTACGTGCAGAGGTATCCGTACTTCTAGCTAATTAAAAGCTATTTAAAAGCGAAAAGTTTAGCACTTTGTTTTCTTATGTGCTGTTTTTAAAAAACAATCGGTGGAATTTTCAACTATACTTATACAAGTATACCATCACGAAAGTTCGAAATGATTATTTATCATTCTCAATATATAAATAATACAGTATTTCATCATTGATTTGACTCGAGTTGAAAGACTGTATTGTTAGCATGTCATTGGTATTAATTATCCTCATGTTTCTCCAATCTTTTTTGAAACATCGGACGTTTGAACAGCTGACTGCAACCATTTCGAAGGACAAGAATAATTTACTTCATGAACTTCTATCGACAAGTGTTTCATGCACTCGTTGTGCATCAAGACCGCTGCTCCAGCAGTAAGAAATTAGAGTTAAGTAAATACATGTAGTTTTATATTAATTACATTTCGCATAAATCCATTTCCTCTATATATTGACATCTCTTGTATCTGTATTTTAATGTGCACTCAGATGATCAAGCTCATTTTCATCTTTGTTTATTAGAATACCGAGATTTCTTTTATCTCCGCAGGAATGGGTTCCGTCTTGAGGCGTGGCGATGCGGACAGCTCTTTGCCATCTCAACTGACTTGCTTAGGTGCTCGGGCTGGAGTTCTACAGCTGTGGTCGGTTGCGAGATTTTGTGCTGGTATTCTCGGTAAGATGCCCAACAGCATGGCTCCATCACTTTCAACAATCATTGTGAACGGGAAGCAGATTACCATCGGAGTTCCGGGACATGAAGAATTTCTCATCGACAAGCCAGTCTCTCCCAAAGACATCTGTCAGCTCGTCCACGAATACGTTTATCCCTACGATGTTAGATTGGCAGCACTACAGAAGGAGCTCTTCCTTCACATCAGCAGCATTTTGACGGAAGACAAGTCATTATTTGCCGGTATTTACAGAATAAGGATTGGGTAAGAAATCGAACATCGAAACTATCACATCGTGTACAACATAGAATGATAAATTGATCATTTCTTTCAATTCAACAACCCCATTTTCCCTGAAAGGGGGTGGGTGGAAGTGTCATAAACATAGAAATAACACGATATTCATAATCAAAAACGCAGTCAGTAGTCACTTCATGTCTTCTCCATGACACCCTTGGACGCGTCCTTAACAATTTGCCGTCATTTCATTCTGTCCTTCACCTTCTCCTTCCAAGTCCTGCACTCTTCTTCTGTGCTTTCCAGGTATTGCTTCATACACTCCTTTCAGCGAATCCTTGGCCGTCCCCTTCTTCTTGTCATTGTGTCATTCATCTCATCCACTCCCGTACAGAAATAAGTCCGTATGAATCATAGTATGAAAAGGTATGAAAAATAGTATGACAACGCATACGTATGTAATAACATACTATGAAACATAGTATGCATAAGTATGAATAGCGCATACGTATGTATTAACATACTGTGAAACATTGTCATAATTAATTATTTAAATTCATACCGTATACACATATACTACATGTTATTGTGTAGGAGTAATCCATGTTGAGTAGCGGCAATTTTTTCTACTATGATGTTTGATGCGTAACCCGAATTTTGTACCCATGCTGAATGATGCTGGTGATTATCAGTCATCTACACAGAATTAATGAGTGACATCAAATATAATTTTCGTTGAATATACGCATTTCATAATGTTGTTGTTCAACTTCCTGATGAATGACTCACCCATTTTTATCTCAGGTCATTGGAAATAATTATTTTTCATTTAATTATCTTTGTCTAGTATTAAATAACTATTCTGCTAGCATATAATATTCTGATTCTTGTGATAATGAAATTCTTTCATACATATGTATATATTGTTCATGCTTTTCAGATACTTTATACAAAACGTCGTTGCTACAAAGCTGAAAATTTCATCTGAGACGATTTTATCAAACACGTATGGTACTTAGTGCGTGCAATTCTGAAATATTACTCATTGTTTTCCTATGATTATTAATGCAATAATGATATTTATGGAGCTTCCACAGTATCTCCACAATATTTCAACGTGTTTTGAAAATGATAGTGAAAACCTACTGATGATGCCCAACACATCGATTTTGTTTTATTTTTAATGCATAAATGACTCATTTATGTATATTTAGTCTAACCAAGAATTCATCGAGCTGGATCCTTCTTATCTCATAATTGCATGACCTATATGCATTTTTTTACATAACATGATGATATCATAAGAATTTGATTAACGATTACCATGCATATAAGAGCAGGTATTATTCTTGTTTAAACGAAATAATAACGTGTCCTGTAGCTTTCTTTTGCTCAAAGAATTAGTTATTCAACGAGTTTACTTTTGAAAAGTCTCATGTGTATTATGGATCTCTACAATGTCAGTAAAAATTTGAAAGTCCATTTTTGAGTAATCTAAAAGTTAAATATGAAAGTGTTACTAACATACTTTCCTTGAGTTGCCATTGATTAAGCGCTATTTTGAGCACCAACACATTTTAGATAAGAAATTCTATCAAACATGATTCATGAAAGTAATAAAAGCTAATTCAATTAGTTTCGAAAAATATTGTTGATATTTATTTTGATTATTTATCTTTCCTATTATTGCTTGAGAAATTGCCACCTTATCATAAACGTATATAATTCTTATATTAGTGTGTCATTGTATCTGAAGTTTTCCATCATGCCCATCAGGGTTGTCCAGTCTAACTCAGAAGGCTCCTGGTTCCTTTCACTTCTCTAATAATAAGCATTAGTTTATTTCCATTGAAAGCATAAATGAACTTGTATGAACGTCAAAACAATAAACTTCACACTGTCTTGACGTGGGAGCATTTAGCTGCTTGCATTACAGGTAACGGTAACGGATTCTTTTAAGATTGTTTATGTTACTGAATGCTAGCGAGTTGCTTCACTTTCTTTTTTTATCTTCTGCTTAAGGGTTTATGGTACCGTCCTCTTCACTCGCACTTTGATTTTAAAAAATCATACAAAAATGTTTATCTTTGATCAAATGGGTACGTCGTTCGTGTGTTATAACAAATGAATGCCATATATGTGATTTTAACGTATGAGAAATTGTAATTATTTTGATCTTAAAATGCTGCTAATAGCTGTCTCCCTCATGATATGTTCTCTATCTAAATCAGTTGACTTGCTACATTTAACATGTTACCGGAGAGACAAGGACCTTGTGATTGGACCTTGCACCTGGTGCTTTTGACTTTGTTCCCTTTCAGATTAAAATACGACATATTGAATACAGAATGCATGTTATTATTCATATGATAAGTGGTGCATATAATAATGAATTCATGCTGTTATAGAATATATGTGCAACATCAAAACATATGTGCTTATGTATGATATTCCTTCGTACGATATACTGCTGTATGCATATATGTTGCATTTTTATGTCAGGAACATACTCTAAAAACTCACGCGTGTTTAGGATGAGTATACGTTTTTTCATAGTATGTTTCTTTGTATGATTCATGCGTATGGCACGACAACGCGTTACATGCTCTTAGTACGTCTCATGCTATGTTTCGTATGTCTGTTCCATACTATGCTTCACATCATGTTTTCACAGCGTGTGTCATGTGAGTATGCATACTATTTTCATAATATGATTCATACTATGTAAAGTCATAGTATGAATCGTACGTATGTTAGGGTATGGCCCGACAGAGCGTTACATGTTCATGGTATGTTTCATAGTATGCTTCATACGTCTGTTCCATACTACGATTCATACTACGTTTTCACAGTGTATGAATGCGTATATGATCTTTCATGGTATGTTTCATAGTATGATTCTGCTGAGTATGATTTAGGGTGTGCTTCATACTAAGTTTCATACTGTTAAGTCATAGTATGAATCATACGTATGCCAGGGTATGGCCCGACAGAGCGTTACATGTCCATAGTATGTTTCATACTATGTTTCATATGAATGTTTCATAGTATGATTCATATCAATTTTTTCTGTACGGGCTTGTTTCACTGCCCTTTCGTCTCCCATCCTCACCACATGCCCTGCCCACCTCAGTCTCTTTTCCATCACTTTCTGTGTCACCGTTTTCTTCAATCCAACTTCCTCCCTCAGCTCCGCCATTCTTCGATTCTCCTCCAACCTTGCATCACAGATGCGTCTTATCCAGTTATTTCTACACACTTGCAACATCTTTTGCTGCTGCCCAGTTCGTGCCACCGTTTCTAATCCGTATGTCAATGCTGACAAGACACATGTTTCCAAAACCTTTCCCCGTATGCTCTTACCAATTTTTTGTCCGCCAGCACTGCCGCCACTTTCCTGCATGCCCCAGCTCCTTCTTTCTACTTCTGCATCGCCTCGACCATCTTCAGAGACCATTCCACCAAGGTACACAAATTTATCTACCTGCTTCAGTTCCACTTCTCTCACACCCACAGCCAAGTATTTCCACTTCCTTCCTATCCACATTACTTCCGTCTTCGCCAAGCTCATTCTCAGACCATAACACGTAAAATTTCTATCCCAGTCTTTCAGCCTCTCTTCTGACTCATTCATCCTTCGCTACTACCGCCAGGTCATCCGCGTACAACAATTTCTTCATGGTTGCCTTTTCACTGCTCTTCCTGCTAACTAGCTCATAGTATGAATTATGCATTATCTTAGTATGAAACATAGTATGCATAAGTATGAATTTCGCATACGTATGTATTAACATACTGTGAAACATTGTCATAATTAATTATTTAAATTCATACCGTATACACAAATACTACATGTTATTGTGTAGGAGTAATCTATGTTGGGTAGCGGCAATTTTTTCTACTATGATGTTTGATGCGTAACCCGAATTTTGTACCCATGCTGAATGATGCTGGTGATTATCAGTCATCTACACAGAATTAATGAGTGATATCAAATATAACTTTCGTTGAATATACGCATTTCATAATGTTGTTGTTCAACTTCCTGATGAATGACTCACCCATTTTTATCTCAGGTCATTGGAAATAATTATTTTTCATTTAATTATCTTTGTCTAGTATTAAATAACTATTCTGCTAGCATATAATATTCTGATTCTTGTGATAATGAAATTCTTTCATACATATGTATATATTGTTCATGCTTTTCAGATACTTTATACAAAACGTCGTTGCTACAAGCTGAAAATTTCATCTGAGACGATTTTATCAAACACGTATGGTACTTAGTGCGTGCAATTCTGAAATATTACTCATTGTTTTCCTATGATTATTAATGCAATAATGATATTTATGGAGCTTCCACAGTATCTCCACAATATTTCAACGTGTTTTGAAAATGATAGTGAAAACCTACTGATGATGCCCAACACATCGATTTTGTTTTATTTTTAATGCATAAATGACTCATTTATGTATATTTAGTCTAACCAAGAATTCATCGAGCTGGATCCTTCTTATCTCATAATTGCATGACCTATATGCATTTTTTTACATAACATGATGATATCATAAGAATTTGATTAACGATTACCATGCATATAAGAGCAGGTATTATTCTTGTTTAAACGAAATAATAACGTGTCCTGTAGCTTTCTTTTGCTCAAAGAATTAGTTATTCAACGAGTTTACTTTTGAAAAGTCTCATGTGTATTATGGATCTCTACAATGTCAGTAAAAATTTGAAAGTCCATTTTTGAGTAATCTAAAAGTTAAATATGAAAGTGTTACTAACATACTTTCCTTGAGTTGCCATTGATTAAGCGCTATTTTGAGCACCAACACATTTTAGATAAGAAATTCTATCAAACATGATTCATGAAAGTAATAAAAGCTAATTCAATTAGTTTCGAAAAATATTGTTGATATTTATTTTGATTATTTATCTTTCCTATTATTGCTTGAGAAATTGCCACCTTATCATAAACGTATATAATTCTTATATTAGTGTGTCATTGTATCTGAAGTTTTCCATCATGCCCATCAGGGTTGTCCAGTCTAACTCAGAAGGCTCCTGGTTCCTTTCACTTCTCTAATAATAAGCATTAGTTTATTTCCATTGAAAGCATAAATGAACTTGTATGAACGTCAAAACAATAAACTTCACACTGTCTTGACGTGGGAGCATTTAGCTGCTTGCATTACAGGTAACGGTAACGGATTCTTTTAAGATTGTTTATGTTACTGAATGCTAGCGAGTTGCTTCACTTTCTTTTTTTATCTTCTGCTTAAGGGTTTATGGTACCGTCCTCTTCACTCGCACTTTGATTTTAAAAAATCATACAAAAATGTTTATCTTTGATCAAATGGGTACGTCGTTCGTGTGTTATAACCACAGAATTAGACAGGTCGTCTCTTCTTCCGTTTGACTAGAAGGGAAGCATTGGAACGTGCAACGTTATTGAAATGGCACAATCTGCTGACTAAATACCATAGCAATCGAACAATGAGAAGCCAGTTCAGCATTAAAAACGACAAATTGTACAAAGTTTCTGTGACTGTTATCAACCGGATCACACAGCAAAGAGACACAGTCGATGTCAAGTTCTACAGAGAAGTTTGTGAACGTTTTTTCATGCGCCTGCTAACTTTTTTTAAAATGATCGGAGGGCCCAACATTATCGAGAAAACTTTTGCGCAATGATCTGAATTCTTCGAATCTGAAGGAATCGTGGCGATCGGAGCATTTTGAAGGAAATTAGAGCAATCCGCAAGCGACGCACGACTATTTTTCCTATCTCTGCAAGGTATTAAAAATTTCTTTTTGCCCACTTATTAAGTTCCTGCATGTGCCATTTGTTTGAATCAGTTTGCACTTCTAGCAAAGTGACACAGATAAACAATCTAATTCTGTGGTTATAACAAATGAATGCCATATATGTGATTTTAACGTATGAGAAATTGTAATTATTTTGATCTTAAAATGCTGCTAATAGCTGTCTCCCTCATGATATGTTCTCTATCTAAATCAGTTGACTTGCTACATTTAACATGTTACCGGAGAGACAAGGACCTTGTGATTGGACCTTGCACCTGGTGCTTTTGACTTTGTTCCCTTTCAGATTAAAATACGACATATTGAATACAGAATGCATGTTATTATTCATATGATAAGTGGTGCATATAATAATGAATTCATGCTGTTATAGAATATATGTGCAACATCAAAACATATGTGCTTATGTATGATATTCCTTCGTACGATATACTGCTGTATGCATATATGTTGCATTTTTATGTCAGGAACATACTCTAAAAACTCACGCGTGTTTAGGATGAGTATACGTTTTTTCATAGTATGTTTCTTTGTATGATTCATGCGTATGGCACGACAACGCGTTACATGCTCTTAGTACGTCTCATGCTATGTTTCGTATGTCTGTTCCATACTATGCTTCACATCATGTTTTCACAGCGTATGCCATGTGAGTATGCATACTATTTTCATAATATGATTCATACTATGTAAAGTCATAGTATGAATCGTACGTATGTTAGGGTATGGCCCGACAGAGCGTTACATGTTCATGGTATGTTTCATAGTATGCTTCATACGTCTGTTCCATACTATGATTCATACTACGTTTTCACAGTGTATGAATCCGTATATGATCTTTCATGGTATGTTTCATAGTATGATTCTGCTGAGTATGATTTAGGGTGTGCTTCATACTAAGTTTCATACTGTTAAGTCATAGTATGAATCATACGTATGCCAGGGTATGGCCCGACAGAGCGTTACATGTCCATAGTATGTTTCATACTATGTTTCATATGAATGTTTCATAGTATGATTCATATCAATTTTTTCTGTACGGGCTTGTTTCACTGCCCTTTCGTCTCCCATCCTCACCACATGCCCTGCCCACCTCAGTCTCTTTTCCATCACTTTCTGTGTCACCGTTTTCTTCAATCCAACTTCCTCCCTCAGCTCCGCCATTCTTCGATTCTCCTCCAACCTTGCATCACAGATGCGTCTTATCCAGTTATTTCTACACACTTGCAACATCTTTTGCTGCTGCCCAGTTCGTGCCACCGTTTCTAATCCGTATGTCAATGCTGACAAGACACATGTTTCCAAAACCTTTCCCCGTATGCTCTTACCAATTTTTTGTCCGCCAGCACTGCCGCCACTTTCCTGCATGCCCCAGCTCCTTCTTTCTACTTCTGCATCGCCTCGACCATCTTCAGAGACCATTCCACCAAGGTACACAAATTTATCTACCTGCTTCAGTTCCACTTCTCTCACACCCACAGCCAAGTATTTCCACTTCCTTCCTATCCACATTACTTCCGTCTTCGCCAAGCTCATTCTCAGACCATAACACGTAAAATTTCTATCCCAGTCTTTCAGCCTCTCTTCTGACTCATTCATCCTTCGCTACTACCGCCAGGTCATCCGCGTACAACAATTTCTTCATGGTTACCTTTTCACTGCTCTTCCTGCTAACTAGCTCCATTACCATTATAAATAGAAAAGGCTCAAAGCACTACCCTGTGTTAGGCCCGTGTGCACTTCAAAATCATCACTGCGCTTCACTCCGATCACTACCGCCGCTCTATTCTTGTACACGTCTTGGATCATCCGTACATCATCTTCATCAGCCGGCATCTACCTCAGCGTTGCCATCACCAAGCCTCTGGATACCGTGTCGTATGCATTCTCCAGACGACAAAATCCTTATAAATGATTCTAAGACACTAAAGGAATCTAAGTGGCCAAGCACTTAGCCACTGTGCCTTCGAGACCACATCTCCAGACTAAATCTACAAATTAAAAACAGTTGGAAGCTCGTATGCGAATTTAGGAAGAAAACGTCAACAGCTCTCGCACAACTGAAGAGTTGATAACAAAGTTCAAAGACATATCTGTTACATCTAAACAGTAAACGAACACAACAGAAGCACTCACATCGCGATGATTCTTGCGTTCATGCCTTGTAATGATCGATAACTTAGAGATAATTTTCTTTTTCACAGCTGGCTTTGTGAGGCAATGAAATTCGAATTACGATATACGAAGAGAAGCGAGAAAATGCTCTACTGGCTGTCCCCGACCGAGATTAAGAGACTTCTTTGCCAGACACTGACTGCAGAGGAATCACGAACACCTTTATGGACTCGCCAAATATCCGGTTGTCTGAACCGCGTGCCGCCTGACTTCTACTCAAGAATGTATCTACTTTTGGAACGCGCTCCTGGGATCCGATTCAGAGACGGTGTGATTGAGGCAAGTATGAAAATGTACAAGGTTTGAATAATTTCTGGGAAAATGTTCCTCGACGCTTAAACATTGTCGCACAGCAACAGTTTAAGAAGTCACTGCCCAGCGTGTGCTAATATACTTGCACCCACAGTTAGGACTGATACGTATGACAGGTATGAAAAGTGCGAATTCTGCGCAAGTGTGATGCACCACATTTGACCGCTTTCTATGTGCTTGCTAAAGCCTATGATCGGCAATGATATCATTATATTTTTTATAATGAAAATGTACCATTTTTTAGTGAAATATACGTAGGCCTACACCGCAAATAAATCAAGTCATACGAGTTTTTCGATTTACACAATGAAAATACATTAACAAAATGATACATAAAAAAAGATTTACAGCAATGAAATTGAAATTAGATTGCATGCAGCATCGATATATTCCAAACAATGGAAGACCGAAGAAAGCAGTTTAGTCATACAAAGCTTCTTGTATATCAAAAGTTTGGTAGGGCCTACGGCCTATACATTAGACATCGCAAATTTTGATTTAAGCTTTATGCACTCGAATTACAATTATGCCTACAATATGCAGTTGGTGCGAAAAAAGGCTAAAAAATATTTAGATTACAGTCAAGACTTCAAATACATCACGACAGTGTAATTAATGAGTTGTTTGACAATTTGTGTGATCGACAGACTGACAGACAATAGCCGGTTGCTTTTCGCTACTTGAATCAACTAGTGCGGAAGGACTTGGGTAGAACAAACGAAAGAGACTAAATTTAATTCAATGCAAAGTGCGAAGAATCTATGATTAGAAAACATAATGGAGCAAAAAATTTTGATGATATCATTTTTCCTCAGAATAAAATTACATCATTTTATCATAGCCGATCTTTGGCTAAAGCTATGCCTGGAATCTATACTTAACAATTCAACAACAACTACGACTAGATCCAAAATGAATGTGTTTCAAACATGCAGGTCCTTCAAATTTGTTCCATGATGCATAACCATAGAGCAAACATTTGAAAGACCCGTCTGAAATGCTGATGTCTATCCTCACTGCCTTTGGCTTGAATCACTCACTATATTGATCATTTGTGTCATAGAAATCTCATTCCTTCAATCATGGCAATGCAATTGGAAGTTAGTCATGAAGTTGGCTACCGGTTGTGAGACCATAACAAGCTGACAAATCAATTAGCTAATGGACATCTGCAATCCGATATTTTAGAAACGTTTTCAGAAATCACTGGTCACACGGTCCGAGATATGTGATTCATACAACTCATACATCGAGGAAATTTTGTCAGTTTGTCAGAAAAGGCGTCAATTCGGTCACACCACTCTCGACTAAACTCGCCCTCGTGTAATCGCTGAAGGTGTAACCTATAATTGCATTACACACGTGCACGTGAAACATGAAAATAATTAAAAGAAATCATATACAAACATGCGAGTATCTATAGGTATCAGCAGTATAAAAAGAAAATTGTACATTGCTTACAATGTTTACAGGAGGGCACTTTAAAACAGTGCAGCAATAAAATGCCATAAAAAGAAGCATGATGCTGTAATTAAATCAAATAATGCTGTGGACAGTAGGAACAGTTGGATCACAACAATTCAGATTATCTGCAACACGTTTTGTATGCCACGCTTCCAAAAACAATCTTTTGTGATAATTCGTCTCGTGTTCTAGTACGTCTACATAATTCCAATCTGCATGTACATGATAATCATTATTTAGCGAATGCAGACTCATGTGGATGTAAGAGTGGAAGAGCTCGCTATGTTGACCGACACGCGTATGCAAGGTGTTGTCTGATTGGACTTCACAAGACCGGTTACCGTCCTGGCAATTTATCTTGTACACGATGCCACATCTCTCAGCGTCATCAACACTGTCCTTAGGGGCCGGTAGAAAATTCCTTATTCGCAAACACAGTTATTGTAAGCAGAATGCCTTGACTTTGTGATGACGTAAAATCGCGAAATTCGTGCTATAGACAGATATCTTTGACACATGAAATATGTTCGTAGAACGTGATAGCATAATCTTCTTGCATGCAGAAGTCATATATCTTTTCAAAATACACGTCCACTAAGTTTTCAACGTAAAATATATCGTGTACTTGAAAAGTCGCTGTGGCAAATCACATGATTTGAGCGAAAGTGTGCGGAGAATGTTTTGCCAGATTCAGACTTTTTAAAGAATCACAAGAATTCATTCAATTAGCACATTAATTCAATCCCAGAACTCCACTATGCCCGAAAATTCCATTGAACTGCTAGGTCTGAGAAAACATAATTTAATGCACTGCCGCTTGTCTTCTTTATAAACATCAATCACATTGATTTTCAGTGTAGCTGATTAGATTGAGAATTTGACTTTGTATTGATAAATGAATTATTAATGATAGTGACAAATTATGTTGTTATGTGTAAAGAGGCATTGCATCAATCAAAGTTAGGAACCCAAGTATTTATAAAATTGTTTTTCTATTGTCATAAACCTTTACATATATCGACCAACTCCACGTATATTAAACAAGACAAAAAGATCAATTACCTGCACGTTAAATATATGCATTCTAAACACCAGTGACAAGTGTCTTCGCAAGAATGTTGTGTATCAAATTACTGGCAATAAGTGTAGAAACATCCATGCAGTGTTGTATGACCGCGGCCATGAAAGCGATCATTTTCAAAATTTATGACCGTGAACGCAGATATTCTGCTGTCATTTTAACGGTCATGTGAAAAAATGATTAACTCAGGTAAACAAAATGTGAAAATGAATACGTTTTGCTGACGATGGTGGTTATGAATTGCATAAAAGTGAATGCATAAAAAAGCATTACATTCCTTGTCCATACATGCTCTCTTGTATTTACATAGTGGTCTCCGTGGCACAGTGGTTAAGTGGTTGGCCTAGCGATCTTTTGGTCCAGAGGTCGAGCCCCGAAGGTGTCATTGGAAGTCGGCAGGAAGGGCATCCGGACTAAAAGTACTACAACGCTCCATAAGTCTGACTATGTCAGCACCGTCCAAGCCCCAAGTATGGGGAGTAGTGACGTAAAAGCTTCATTTTTTCATTTTAGGAATATTATTTATTATGATATGATATTATAATTATAAGATTATAGTCTATATCTTGTTAGGGCTGGAAACCTACAGGCTATTCATTAATATTTTGAAAGATGTCGATTTCGTGTGTTTTCATTTATTTGCAAAATAATAGTAGGCCCTATCTTCGGACCAAATTAATTACAGTATTGATTTTTCATCACACTTGCTAGGAATTTTAGAATTTCAAACAGGACAAGTTTGACCTCATACTTAATACTTTTTTCCTACCTTTTAGATAATAACCAAAAACAGATGGTATAAATTGATTCAGCAATAAATAAATGGAATCAATCTACTTCATACACTGTAAGCTAGTTGTCAAATTAGAAAACATTTTGATTAATTTTGACATAAATTTTGTATATAAATCAATATAAGATTTTTCTTTTATTCACTCAAACCATTAAAATCATGTACAGTTATGGTCTTTCTACGCAGCCTAGATGCGAATATGCAAGAGCGGAAGTAGAGTTTCACTGTAATTATAGCCAATAGCTGCTTGAACAATTACTTGAATTTTACAGGTTTCATAAGTTCTATAGGCTAACAATGAAAAATTTATTGCATTTAAGCCCGTGATGATGCTACTCTCATCCTCTAGGCCTATTTATTCAGTTTGCGGTTTCACTAAATAAATTGTTTGTGGGCAGATTTAGGAAAGTCAAATACAAATAATCTGTCGAATCTGCAAAACGTTTCGGTTTCGGCTGACCGGTTAATTCATGTGTTCATTTTATAATGACCGCTAAAAATGACCGTGATCGCGTTCATTTTTGAAAAATTCTGCGTTCATGACCGCGATCGTGATCGCAGTCACTTTTTTGCGAATGACCGTGATCGCGTTCCAAAAAATTGTGACCGCATGCAACATTGCATCTATGTCGGCAGCACTATACGACTTTTGTATACACGAGTTAAAGAACATATTTCTACCGAATCCAGCTCAGTGTTCAAACACCGTTACAATTGTAACAATAATGACAAGAATATTTCAGTGGATATCCTGGCATCTGACAACGACAATTGCAACCTCAGAATTAGAGAAGCAATCTTCATCAAGAAAATTCAACCCAAAGGTTAATAACAAGGAAGAACAAGAAGCCTTCTCTGACTTTTTATATGTGTAAACTTACCTTGAGTGGGCCTCTGTGGTTCCTGTTTTGTGTAGCCGACTTCATCTTTATCGACAGTACAACAGAGATCATAGAGGCCCACTTACTTCTTCTCCTTCGAAATCTATGATTTCCATCATCTGTCAAGAGACATCATTTTTTTATCTCTCTATGCTACTCCCCATACATGAATTTTGAATTATGTGACCCTGTAAACTCCTTCCCTCTGATGATGACCAAAGAGCGGATCGAAATATATAAAAGTTAAAAAAAAACTTTCACAAATGTGTTTTTGTAAAATGAATTGCGTAATCGCTTTAACCAGGAAAATAAAAACCACTAGGGTTGTCCGACGTTTCGAATATCTCTTACGAGGACGAATTACACAATGGCTAACATTGCCTTATATATCAAACTTGGAACAAGTCAAAATTTGAAAAAAGGTACAAATTATGCAGAAGTGTGAAGATAATAGTAAAAATGCATAGAAGTCAAAATTATGTTGGGAAATCATGGATAGAAAAAATGTTCAAACAAGATATCTGATGCTGGCTACATCATGCAATGAAAATAGAAATCTTATGGGAATTTTGATACCAGTAGGGATAAATGCAATAAAGAATTTACATGTACTGTATTGTCATCACAAATGCATGAGAATCCTGATTATTGTCAATGTTATAGGTTCATTATCTTGATCCCCTCACAGCCATTCATGAGATTGTTCGAGATTTTCATGAAATGGGCCTCTGCTGACAGTCGATGTTATTTGTATTATATGATAAATTATTAATAATATTATTAATATGATATTCGAAACGTCGGACAACCGTAGTGGTCTTTATTTTCCTGGTTAAAGCGATTACGCAATTCATTTTACAAAAACACACCATTACTCCAGGAATGGCCAAACACTTAAAATCATTATTTCACAAATACTTGGGTTCCTAACTTTGATATATGTTTTCTTATAATTATTTACATAATATTATTTTTATCATTCTGTTTGATTTACTGCATCTAACTTGAGGACATGTGTTGTATTGTTTAAGTGTACATATTTGTATACATCATCTTAACAAAATTTTAGAAAACATTCAGGCGTCCAGCAAGACATTTCTTGTTTCATAAAAATGTCAGTGAACTGGCTAATTACATGTCACATGATGGACGTGTGTGAATCTCCATGTGCGGAATAAAATTACACTCTCAGACGCTTCAAGTTGTCATAGAATGAGGACATTGGAACATCTACGGGAGGAATTCGTCTAGAATTGTCTGAGACAAAAGGCAGATCTAGCTGTCAATCCTGTGGTGAAGATCCCCGATCACTCTCCGACATTTGTGTTCAAGTCATGTATTCGCTGCGGGTTTAATAAGGCCACCGTCGACAACGTTAATTGTTTCGATCTGAAGGCAAGAATAGCCGGAGGAAAATCATCGCTTTTTGAGCGATTAAGTTGAAGATGAAAGCCGCAGACTTGTCAACAACAAGGCAAATTTCCTTTTTACGATCGAGACGAAATTGACTCCTTAATATACCATGATTCAAATTGTCGAATGCTCTGGAGGATCTTATAAGAATTTCTGTTCTGTCATATCGACTCATGATTGAACATTGAATGATTGAAGTAAATACGCAGTTTTAAAATTTAGAAGCTCCTGTTCTTTTTTGAAATGTATGTATCATGAAACCGAAAATTGAGCGCATCAATGTAATACATTACAAACATCAAAGTAGACAATAGACATGGAAAGTTCATGTTCACTTTTCGCATGAAGATTTCACATCCTTTTTCGTAAGAAAAAGAGTGATGAAAAACGAGTACATGCACCGGTTCTGCATGCTTCTTGCACAATACAGTGAGGTTGATCAAATTTTTCTATATGAAGATTAATTAATCATTTGCCTTATTTCTCTTGACTTACTTGACTTCTGGGCATAGGCGAGGATCGCCCCTTGCTCCCACCTTCCTGCACTCTTTGTGCAAACCTTCTCGGTCTGTTGTTCGACGCTCTGCCGCAAATCAAGTTGGACACAGGTCTACCTTTATATCTACCTTTTACCAGAAGTCTTTCTGGTATGCCTTGTACACGAATTTTTCAGCTGGTCTTCTCACTTCATGTCCAAAGCATCGCAGCCTTTTCTTCAGAATTTCCGATGAAATGGAGGTGTTCATCGAGAGACATTTTCTTATTTCCACATTTTTCATTCTATGACTTATGTTGAGTCCTAGGATAGACCGCAGGCCTTATTTGTATGAATAGTATAATAGCATTTATGCATAATTACATCTTACTGTTTGTGTTGGCGGTGTCAAAATGGAAACTAAAACAAATGTTGCGAATAGCTAACCTGCAAACCCACAGCACTCCCTTGATCAATGTTAATATCAGTATAAAAATCGCTTTCTACATTTGTATGATAGCGCTTTGCATTAATTGTAATTGATATGAAACATGTTATTTGAGAAAAAGACAAGTAGACTGTATGTTGTTTCATTTTGATTAGAGAAGCTAAACCTTGCTTGTGATTCGGAGATATTTAACTCATCATTACTAATTCACAAAATGCATTGATACTAATATTGTCAGTAGCAAAAATAGGACACTCACACACTCGTACAGTCGAAAGAAAAGGTGCATAGTTATATTACTTATCCTTGTTTTATTGCTCTTTTATTTATACTACTCTACCCGATAGTATTATGCGCTGAGTTTTCCAATTGATAACTCATTCAGCAAGGTTTTCACTATGCTTAACCTTTTTCATTTTGTATTTGGGAAGAATCGTCGTACCACTGGAAAGCTTGTTTGCATTGGAAATTACTTTAGAACATACACTTAAATTAACTTATAAGTAGTATGGTTGATCTGGTGAACCATATTCGTAGTTGAATTCTTCCCAACTTTACCAGGAATAGTCTTCGATTCATCTCGAATTTTCAATCTCAAATCAGAGAATACTGTTGAAAACTGTTTTTTTTTCAAAAGAGAGACCTACTGTTTCTGGACATCGACAATGGAATAACCCTATTCAATTTCATAATATCCGATATTGGCTTTTTCACATGAGTGATATCATACCTTAACTGAAAACAGCGCCTGAAGAACGTGGAAATCAAAATTTAATCACGTGTGCAGTTGTGCCGTATTGCTGTCTTTACCGTGGCGCAGTGGTTAAGTTCTTGGCCTAGCGATCTCATGGTCCAGAGGTCGAGCCCCGAAAGTGTTATTGGAAGTTGGCAGGAAGGACATCTGGACTAAGAGTACCACAGCGCTCCAAAAAAAGTCTGACTGCATCAGCACAGTCTAAGCCCCAGTATGGTCAAGTAGTGACGATGAAGTTTATTTTTTTATGTATTTTTGCTGCGTTTACATACCTCAACCAGAAGCGTGTCAGGTAAAAAATGGTTCAAGTCACTAAACGATGCGTCGTATATTATTGTAAAAATATATAGTAAAAATATATTAAAAAATGTAATTATTATTCTTCAAAAATATCAAACTGTTGCGATGTATTGTTATTGTGAAATAAATGAATGTAGGCCTATGTAGCGTCTTTCTACTATATACTATCTGGGGTTCTCAAAACTGAATTACAATGCAATCAGTTTAATTTATTGACTGATGAATGTAGACAATAGCAAATCATGATTGGTGAGAGAGAGAGAAATGTAAACATCAAGCAATGAAAATAATCAATACAAAAAGGAGTCTCACTGTTTGGCAGTACGAGATGAATGAGTCAAAAAGTGATTTCTAGTTCTCAAACGATTTGCCACAAGATGATTTAGTGGATGACAAGTACTTCACAATTACACCAAAATCTCAAGCTATTGCGAAGTATCATATACGAAAGCAAGTCTTTCAGAAACAAGGACGAAAGCAAGTTTCCTACATCCACGTCCGCAAATGAAAGGGTGTGATCTTCCGACAAACGATCAACCGTCTCAGTCACATTTTTAGTTCGATGACTAAATACAGGAGATGCATGCATAAATTGGGAAGTAACAGTTGCATGAAAGATCATAATCAATCCTTATTTTCCCACTCTCATGCTGGAAACGGATGATGTACAGACGGCGAGATGCATTCTTCAACATTTCACTTGCATGTAGCATCCACATAACACTGTTTTGTAGAAGTGATGAGGAATGAAGATGCAAAGATTCTGTCAACGTTGTGATGCATTTTTAGTGCGGATGCCTTCCCTGCCGACTTCCATTGACACCTTCAAGGCTCGACCTCTAGACCGAGGGATCGATAGGCCAAGCACTGAATCACTCTGCCACGGAACCACACCTGATGTCTAATGATTGATTTCTAGTGTATAGAGATCGTGTACGAGATGCAGTATAGGGACGAGCTGAGCTAGAATTTGATTAGCACATTATTATCATCAATATTGCTGCAATGATTTTCCAGAGAAATCTGCAAAATAAATGTTCGTTCAAAATATGTTTCAATCATCGAGATCAAATATGTTCTACATAATCACCATCACAAGGAAAGCTACTTTCCTCGAAATAGATAGACGGATATTGGACAAGGTTTATTACTAATAATTGGATATTTATTGGTCAATTGAAAAAACGTCATGTTAAATAATTGAAAAAAAGTCATTTTTGCATCTATTGGCGACATCTACATGTAGGTCTTTTTCTGTTCCTGGAATTTTTCTGACTATCAACTTTATTGACGGACGGATATTGGCTGTTAAATTTCACCTGGCTTGAGCTCTCACTTCTGAATACCGGACATGTGAATATCTGTGTATTTCCTGTTCACGTGATCTGTTGTGTCAGATTGGTTGTCAGCACAATCAAGATTAGCAGCTGGATTTATGTAAGGGAATGTTTGGGATCGAGGTTCGAACACTTACACACCGCGACCTCGATCTTATGAAGGAAAAACTGTCGCATAAAGAATCGTGTTCGGACCCTTCTGTCAGACTGCCGTCCGTATGGGCATGACACGGTATGAAGGAACAATCTTCAAACATACCGGTCTTATTAAATCGGAATCATTATTTTAATTCTATAGAACAATTCGACGCACGGTTGCAAAGGAATAAGAAAAATAATCAAAAGTTATTTGAACAGAATAATTATTTCGCCGGTCTGGCCGCTTCAGCCAGTATCATTTACGTTACAAAGATAAATTCAAAGCTGTGATAATGCAATAATGCAATTATAATTTCTACTTCAGACAGCTACTTATGTGAGAGATATCTTTACTATATGAAATGCGATTTGACTTTGATAGTATTTATTTATTTATTTATCTGTCTCTTTCAATAAATGAATAAAGTCAAATCGTATTTCATAGTGAAGATTATGTAGTTGTTTGAAGTAGAAATCTTTTAGGCTGGAAATTACTGTGATATCGCTAATCCAGGTAAATTCTGTGAATGAAATTCTTTTCTTGTGTTAATCAATTGTTCATTGTCTGCGTTTCCTATTTCTACTGATTCGGCTATTGCATCGTTGTTGTACACTTTGATATTATTCATTTTGAATTTCGTTATTTTGCTTTCATGTCTCTCATTACAATGTTTCCACAAAACTGAGTTATTACTTTTTCTGTTGTAATTTTTTCATAGGTTCTTTACCTCTAATCTTGCCATTCACCAATGCATACTGAGTTACATTCTTCACATTTAATTTGATAAGTAGCTCCACTCTTGTTACAAGGACCCTTACCTCCCGATTGGCATATAGGACAGCATCGATCTTTACATTTTTGACTTTTTAATCAATTTGATTATTTTTCTTCCTCCGTTATAACCGCGCATCAAATTGTTCCTTAGAATTCCTTCGATTTAATGATATGATTTCCAAACAATCCTTTATTACTTTTATTCAAACAATCCAAATTACTTATTTAACGCGCAATTTTCAAACAGCATGAAAGAAAATTATCTTACACGCACCATTTTATGAATGCTAATGTGTTTGCGTCAGAGCTCATACATGCTACTTGATATTATCAATGCATTGAGTATATAAACTACTACTGTGCACAGCAAGTCACAAGCACTTTACACATTTGTCGTCGACTTAGGCCTGTGCCGGTCTGAATTGATCCGGATTCTTGCTTGGTGGCAGGGCATGATCTAAGATGATACTGAGATTGCTGAATGAGCAACTCATGTGCTATACTGAAGCTCAACAGACAAAATATTGGCAGATTGCGTTGATCATTCATTTTTGTAAGGTGTGCAGAAATTGATGAATATTGCTCTGGTAGTTCCTGTATAGTTTTTTCTGTCCATTGGCACACCTGTTATGATCTTATATGGTATTATATTAAGCAGTCAAGGAATTAGAATAATGACGACTTCTTTTAATATTTCTATATATCATTGACTTAACACGCCTTTCTTAAAGCCAGTGACGTACGCGGCTGCTTTATTTGCGTGGTAGTGCCGTCTGCAAGAAAATCATGGTTTCTATGCACGGCATCTCTACCTATATTACCGATCTTCTAAGATAAACAATTTAGCTATTTGTGCTCATATCTCAGACGTAATTGAAAGCGGATTAACGATGATAAAAATGCCAGCAACATATCATATTGGTAATATTTTATTCGTTCGAAGACGTCCATGAGAGTAACTTTGAAGTTTTTGGAAGCACTTCAAACATGTCTTCATATTTTTAAAGTAAGTCACCTTTGGTAGAAAAGTATGTAGCGGATGGACAACTGATATCAGAATCAGATAGATATTTAAAGTATAAACAGTTTGTCAAGGGACATAACAATTTTTGGAAAATAATTTGGGAAGGTATTGTATTTAATGTATTATAAGTATTATAAATAATGGAATTATTTTATAGTAATTTTTTGGATATTCGATGTTGCTCTGCATTCAAAAAGATGCACGTTTTCTGTCTCAGTAGGTCATATAGAGTTTGCAAATAGTCCTTGCTCTCTTTATTTTTTAATCGAAAAAGCTGATGTACAGCTATATGAATGTATGCAATGATTTCCAATGAAATGGTGCAAAATGGTGATGACTGATGATTGTGAGAGATGTCCCCTGACCCATAGAGGAGCCAAGTACGCTTCATTTATCTCACAACTGTCATTGATGCAAAAAAATGGGAATCCCAGTGAATGTGTGCTGTTATTGCAATAGGCATGAAATTGACAGTAGAAATATAGTATTCAGTAAAATATAATTTGAATTACAGAACATGTGATTGCAGGACACCACAACGACTAGAACTGGAGACGAGTGGGGTATTGTTAGAAAAAACAGTGAACACTGTTAAGTGGTGGAATCTTTAATTGTTAGCGAGTAGAGATGAAATGTTCTGTTTATTGAGTGTGTTGCTAGCAATTTGCTTGACAGTCAGAAAAAACTTGTTTTGTTCCTATGTGCTCTAAAAATCCGGCTATTATACACGGCGCGTTAGTTAAAAGTTAGACAATTTCTCCATTTACCGGTATCTTTTACGAGTATATTGCACGTGGTCCCCGTGGCACAGTGGTTAAATGCTTCGCCCAGCGATCTATTGGTGTAGAGGTCGAGTCCCGAAAATGTTATTGGAAGTCGTCAGGAAGGTCATCAGGACTTACAGATCACAACGCTCCAGATTAAAGTCTGACTGTCAGCACCGTCCAACCCCCAAGAGTAGTGACGTCAAACCATCATTTCATTTCTTTTTGACTAGTATATTGATAAGTCAGCTGTTTTACTGATAATGAATTTGATGGTGTTTTGCATGCATTCAGTTTGGAAGTAAGTAGAATTGCCAATTCTAAATTAAAACGTCATATCTACCGCTTTTAAGGCCTCTAGCTATGCGTGATGACCTATTACAGCGAATGCAGTATGACAAGCTATATTACAAGGAGGTAAGCTATCCGAATAAATTAAGTAATAACTGATCACCTACGATGTGCATAAGATCGATCAATACCAATAACGTGGCCACTCCGCCTGAAGCTGGTGGAGCTTCTGAGAAGTGCTGACAGAAGAATGATGATGTACATGGCAAAGGTCAGGTAGAAGGATGAAGTATCAAGATGTGACTAGTTGAACTTCCGGTTCGCTTGCGGCAAAGACGTCTACGCTGCTTTGACCTTGTGAACAGGACAACGGACCACATCATCATTAAAGTGTCGACCTCTTGCCGGTCTGTGGTCGCCGACCAGGATGACCTAAAAGGACCTGTCAAGCTTGCATCTAAGAAGAACTGGAGTCTCTAGAGGTGCCGGAAGACTTACTTACTCTTACTCCTCGTTTAACGTCTCTTCTTCCCCAGGGTTGAGGGTCCGACGGTTTGGGAGTGTCGACATTTTGGGTGGATTCGTCTCCTCCACTCTGCTCGGTTCTGGGCTACGACAGGGTCGAGGCGCAGGGAAGCCAGGTCCTTGTCCGGAAGACATTGCTCTCGATTGATTGAATTGAAGCGGATCGTCGCAACTTCGTCTAGCCCTGTTATATGGAAGAAGAGACCTACAGCGAGGAAGCACGTAACTAAGTTACTAGTAGAGACGAGATGAACCACGGACAAAATGACCGTAGAGAAAAGACAGCGATGATGTCATCAACCTGTCTCTGTTCCGTGGATAATTCGTATTAAGAGACGAATGTAAGCAAGTGGAAGAAGTGCAAATCTGAAGCAATCAAAAATGAATCGAGTTCGTAAAAAGTTTGAATCGACGGATGTATGATCGCGTCGACGTCCCTCCCTTCAGAGATACCAGAGTTTGTTCTTTAATACGCCTTACTGAACTTCTTCAGTACGGCCTACTGCTTCCAAATATTCAATCAAATAGATCGCGTATAACCGACTGACAAGAGGGATAGGAACACGCTGAGTCTAAAAAATGCAATGAACATTGAATAAACCAGACTGTCTCATTGATCGTATGGTATTATCAGAGGAGTCGAAAGTTTATACGATAATTTTTAACGCAACTAATTTGGCTATGTAGTTTTTTGTAATGTGCCTTTCATTTGAAATGTCTATAGCCGCTACGTATCACCGCATTTTGTCCCTTACAGCGCTACATTTTGGCTGATCTCTCTCGAAATGACGTCAACTTCATCTATGTCTTCGAAACGATGCTACAGAAAGTAGGAGATCCTGCCCACAGGCAGCTGATTGTCGAAGCTCTAATGGTCGTATCGGTGATCGTGGAGAGGAATCCCGAGGTCGAAATCTTGCAAACAATCGACATCTGTCATGTGAGTTCATTTGTCTTCTGTTCTTCATCACTTTACTTTGTTATGTTCATCTGTATCGTTCTCTATTCCAGATTGTTGATAGCGCATGGGAGGAATTCATGAAAGATCGAGGAGAGAGAACGGAAGACATGTCTGGCTTCTTCGGTTGTTCTGTACATGGCAAGGAAGGGACATCTTCCTATCTTACAAGGAGCGTCATCAATACACTGCTCAAAGGCGACTTTTCCTTCGCACGTTTAGAACTGTGTAAAATCCAGTAAATGGAAGAATGAGGCGCTAACTTTCAGCATCACTTCGATTTCGAGGAATGCATAACAACTTTGTTCCCTATCTTATGATAGCCAAAACATGTCATAGTAACAATGATGTGTTTAAATTCATGACTTCAAAATCAGGGAAGTCAGTTGCGACGTTATGAGGATCAAGTTCATTGAGAAATTTCATGAAATCAACAGCATGAATACGACTATCAATTTGACAATCAATCAAAATACTTTGCGATAGAGTTGTAGAAAGTACTATAAAGTGTTTGTATCAATAATTTGAAGAATGTTTAGTTTCGAACGTACATCAGTAGCATATTGCACCGTCGTTCTCGTGTGGTTTCGCTATTTGACACAGTCTCATAGAGCACCTACTTTTGAGGTTTTCTTATTCTGAGCTAGAGCCATATTAAGTGAAAGTAGCCAACATTTTCCAATGTTTGTATTGCAGAAATGAAATCTACTATGCATTGATCTTCTTCTAGCTGATTATCTCGTTCCACTGATAATTTGAAATAATAATTAGTATTTTTCATACTAATTATATGCAGTAATTGATCTGTAATGTCAAACGGTTCTCTTGAAAAAAATGTTGAAGTTGCTTAACTTTGAACTTCTGTAACATTTATTCTGGACTAGCAATGAACATGTGGTTCCTTTTCAGTAAAAAAAGGAAGGTATCAATTTTCATTTAAAAAAATTCCTAAGGTAGGTGTCCTATTGGAGCCGTGTCATTTCTTCTGCATTTTATAATGTGGTCGACCCTCATCACGTTAGTGCATTTATGATGTCAAAACCCTTCATGTGCAGACAGGTCATCAACATTGTAGAGAAAAAGATGTCAAAAGCAAGTTGATATTATTAGTCGCTCATTTAATTACTTAGATCAATGAACGGAAAGGTATCAATAGGTTTCTATACAGTTTGAAGCAGTGAAAATCGTCAAATGTCTATGTGTGGATGAAGAGTATTTTTCTTATCTTCGTCAGTGCCATCTAAGCTTAGTATGACATTGATTTTTTACACGTCTTCAAGAGTTTACATCGTCAAGTTTTCGGTATGAAGAGATGATCGCAATAAATTATAGCTAGAAATATTGATTGTTAGCTTATCCTGAGACTAATATGACCCGAAATACTACACCACTGTTATCCATAACTGTCTTATTAGGCAGCTATTGCCATCCTGTTGGAGTTGCATGAATTTAACGAAACCATATCTGCATGAGCTTCCTGCTTTCTTCTCCCAGTGTATATAATGACTACGACATAACTTGTTTATGAAGGAATCCGACGAGCTTTATACCCGAGTGTGCATATCAGACATGAATATATATTATTCTTCCCAATTCCTTGTTTTCAGATTTATTTATTCGGAATTTAATTTGGAAGCGCATATTCTTCTTTTTGCAGTTTATACACGCGTATTCAATAATATGAGTGTATAAACTGCAAAAACAAAGATCTATTTGATGGGAGAACTTATTATTGATTAATTTGATATTCATTAATGGGACACCGCGTGCAAGTTAGATAAATCTCACATGGTAGCTCACTATTCAGTCTCACTCGAAAATTAAAATGTGCCAGTATCTCGAATTAATGCATATGCAATTCCAAAAGTTCTCTTCGGTTTCACGTCCGATAAAGCTTTATCGATGATTCATTTTATTTTATATTCAAAGCTATTATTATTCCGAGCTTTTATTTGAGAGGGGGCTTAAATCGTTCAGGGCTCACGCGACTTTGAGTAACATTGAGTTTAGGCATCCTTTGAATAACGATGCGTCTTGCATTCATGACAGCTGATGTAAATATTGGCAGTTTTTTCTTCGATTTGAGATTGTTTTTTCTTGCTGATGAAGAAAATTTACGCATGATCATGGCTGCGTTATGAAGTTCAGATATTTACATGTACATATATTAGAGACATTTACATTTGTCGAGCGGTTCAAAGTTAAGCTTAATTCTTGCTTTCATGTTTAAAGACTCACAAATCTCGGTCCGTTTTGTGTCTCTGCAGCTTCGTCTCTTCAACATCGCCCGTCCTTAGCACTCCCGATCGTCTCCCTGATGAGTATATCCGTACTGTACGCTCTTTTCGAATTTATCAGTTTTCGCAACAATAAAGGTAGAAAAGAGAATGAGCATAGTATAATGCGCGCATTGAATTAAAGATCTTATACGTTATAATTTACAATTATGCAGTAGGCCTAATATTTCTGCATTTTCAAAGTCAATCATAAGCAAGTAAATTGAAATCAGAGAAGTATAAAGTAATGATCCCAAGCGAACATAACATAACAATATACAAGAAGAAAAACATAACTGACTGATTGCTAAAGTTACGAAGTATTTGTCTCTGAAAGCACGTTTTTGACATAATAATACATCTTCAATTTTTCCTTTCATGTGTTCCAGCCTGCAGGACTTTTGCAGAACATGTGCAGCGTCGTCAATGCCGTTATAAAATAATCCAATGTCAAATGTTCAGCTTCAGGTAGCATTTTAAGCCCTGGCTGCATTGGAATCCAATTATTCATTGCATCTTCTAAGTTTGAAGTGCTTGCTCGATAGTTATATTCCCAATAAAATACCAAAACTAGAAATAGAAGCAGCAAAGCGAGTGTGGAGTAAGCGGTTACTTGATAATAAACAAAATATTTGGAATATTGTAAAGGAATACAAGGACTCGAATAAAGCCCCAATCAGAAATAGTGACATATCAGCTGATGATTTAAATGATTTCTTTTACGTCAATTTTCAGTGACAAGTCAACAAGAAATCGAGGAACTGCTTCTAAAGTTGCTATGTAAAGGGGAAGGGTCTGATGGACATCCAATCGATTATTAAAAGTTGCCTTATCACATCTCTGCTACCATTTATGTCATTTGTTCAACACATCATTATTAAATACCTTTCCGCAGTTATGAAAATGGCGAAGGTTGTCCCTCGCCGCCAATCAGTGGCTGATTAGATCTACTTCGGTACTACCTGTAATCGCCAGAATTTTTGAGCGATTTATTTTGCATCGAAGATGCATACTTTTCATCCGAGTTTGATATTTTGTTCATTTCATTTAGTATATTCAAACTATCGAGA
This sequence comes from Prostheceraeus crozeri, assembly GCA_907163375.1. NCBI lineage: Eukaryota > Metazoa > Platyhelminthes > Polycladida > Euryleptidae > Prostheceraeus > Prostheceraeus crozeri. The sequence continues at coordinate 101,278 of CAJQUW010009819.1, read as the reverse complement.
AAAGTTCAATACATTGAAGTTTTCTATATATATATATATATATATGAGAATTGCATTCACATTGTGTAAGAGCATGTAGGAGAGGGTGGGGCACACTGAGGGTGTTATTAATAACACTTTCAGTGTGCCTCACCCTCACCTACATGCTCTTATGCAATGTGAATACAATCTTTTGATTGACTAGACAATTTAATAAAAGTTTATGGAATAATTCTAATATGTCGTCAGTGGTCAATGGATAGATAGACTATGCCTAGGCATAGTCAAAACCGACCCGCGACCGGCCGGCAAAAACTGGTCAGGTTTGATTCCAATCTTGGTATGTCAAACTATCCACCAGGACTCAAAACGACTGACTTTCATAGATCTTATCTCAGGAAATTCATTGTCAATAGTAGCCTATTGATTTACTACATCTTTTTAGCTTTATGCATATACACAGATCCAGCCATCAATGGCATGATTTGATTCGCCTTAAATTGCAAGCAATGCAGGATTCTTATCCGGGTCTCATGTGTAGTCTACATTTTGATGTTCGAAGCGGTGTGACATGCCGAATGCAAGTGAACCGGTCAATTATTTTTCACATCTGAATCAAATAGTCACAGTATAGGCCTATATTTACGATAGCCTATCCATCAAGTAAGTACGTACGATACATTTTGTGATCGCTTTACCTATAGTCAGTATGGCGCATTTGAGTCGCATGTGTCAATCGGCACAAGTCCGCTATGTATAGGATATGTTGCTAATTAAATTGTTTTAAAGCATCGTAATAAAGCATCTGTGCGTATTATAGCATCAGGGCTTTAGGACTATAGCTTCAACGAAATTCATTCCGGGAATAGATCTGGTGACCATGGAGAACAGTTGACCATTGACAGCTGGCAAAGACCACACAATCCTTTTGTGAGCACGATTGTCCGAGAGCACGTGTTTGACTACTGTGTCTAGGACAGCGATATTTCGGTCTGCTGACTTAGTGTCAGGGTTGGTTCTTGCTGGGTTCCTCCACTTGATGGTGCTTAACTGGGAGAGACACCCATACAGTAACGGACAACGTGTCCCTGTGTCAGCGCTAGTGAACACGTCCTTGAAAAGGTGGAGGATTGCTGACAGGGTTGCTTATCGGAAGTCAGCAACAAAATCAATGAAGAAAATCAGTTTTCGAGGGGAGACTGTAAATCACTGGATGCGAAAATTTCATACCGGTACAAATCGATACCAAATTCACATACAACGATTGATTCGAGACTCTCGTACATTTACAGAGATTTGGTCATGTTTTGCATGCGAATATTGACTTCCTGTCATAAGCATTCGTTTGTGTTTGATATGTAAAGATACGAACAACTCCTTCTGTAATTGGTTGATTAAAAACAACTTGACTGATCATGACAGCAACACAGGGGTAAGAATAGTATTTTACAAATCATCCGTGTCATGACAGACGCAATGTTCATTAATTTTAGCTTTGATGCTTTACTTTAATGCCCAGCCTTATTAATGGGAGTATTTTCTTGATTTGGTCATGTCATTTATACTACCGGCACTGAAGGAGCATCACAATCAAAGACAATGATCATAAGGATTTAAATGGGTCCACAGTATAGGCCTGGGCCCTGCTATTCAGATTCAAATGAGAAATGAAGCTTTATTTTGGTGAATCATAAAATGATATAACTATAAAAATTCCATCAATCCACAATTAAATATCAACGTTTGAATTCTAATTGCATATTGCGATAACATTTAAAACTAAATTTCACACACTGATTCCTATAGGCCACAGGATGTAGTTAATAATTTGAACAAGAGGCTTAAGACAGATCAATTTAGCCTGATGGAGAAGAGCTAGAGCTGTATGAAATAGATTTGCAAAGTTAGAACACTTGAAATTTGATCCAAAAGCAGAATTAACTAGATTTCAACTTCTGCATGAAGACTTAAAATTTGCATAAGGCCCACAATGCGGTTCATGAAATTTCCTTCATAATCAGCTTAAGATATGTACGTGCAAATTCCCTTTGATGTCCTAAAGTTCCATATCACTTTGAAGTCTGAGGTTTCATAGGTCTCTTATACAAACACAGGAATAATCTGCGAAAATTTAGCTTTTTAAAATTTATCAAATATATTTTTTGACCGCAGGAACGTGATCCCCGGAGAAAACTGAATCTTTTGATGAACAATTTTTCGAGGAAAAATTCAGACTGTTTAACAGTTATGGTGTGACATGGTAGAATTTCACTTAATGCCTCAGATTTATAGTGACCATTTATCAAGCAGTTAAAGTTTCATGTGCTATATAGAATATGGAATTTTGATTCAATCAAAAGCTCTTGGAATGCTTGACAAGCTACAAGTAACTTGTATACTAATCTCTATTTCCATAATATTTAGCACAATTCAGAAGATCTTGATACACACATGCCTAATTTATTTTTATTGAATTTTAGGACGAATTACAAGACCCAGCAAAATAGTATTTGGTCGATTTACGGAAATTATTGAAAATTGTAGTTCCTGAGTCAGGCTGAACTGGGGAGCATATGTTAGCTTAGTATAGCCTATTCCTGTTGTCAGCGCTACATAGTGAATATGTATGCACTCAATTATAGTAAATGCAGCTGTACTAGGACTGCATTGTGTGGTGCGATTGTCCTCCTAACGGTGTTCAATTACACTAGAGTAACATATTTCAGAATATCTGAGTAAGGAATCAACTTTATCACAGATGAATTTCTGAGAAAGCAAGCAATGACAAACAAGATTTTTATATTAAATAAAAAGTTTGCAAAGAAAAAGTAACATGTTCGAAAAAAGATATGAGCATAATTCTTGAGTGAGCAAGCAGGCACTGGCACCTTTTGTCCACGTAGTACTGACTCCATGAATTTCTCAATCACCGATCTGAAAAAAATTTAGAGTATGTTTAATATATGAATTACATTCTAGCTCGCTGCAAAGATGGGGTGAAATTTATGACAAACTCAATGTGCATGTTGTGTACATACATTGGTAACTCGCAACCCAAACATTATGATCAAGTCAACGCGCTATCAATTATTTTCATGCATTGTGATTGGAAGCGTGATAGAAAATATTCATAGCCGTTATAGTTGACTGTAATCGGTTGCAGTGAAGTTCAAGAGACTTTATACTTCGTTGCAACCAAACTTCGTTACACTCGAAATAAGCAGATACATGTAAGCTCGTGGAGTCTTCATAAACCCGAGATAAACAAGATTGCACCGATTAATCCATTGTATTTTCGCTGATGCTTAAAATTTCGTTTAAAGTCCACGAGAAATTCGAAATGTATTTATCGTCGTTCCATTTCCAAGAGACCTTTGTTTTTTCTCTGCTACAATCGAAATTCGTCGTATCAGGAATCTACTGTATTAGCATTGGAGTTGATCAACAACCAACGAATGGCATGCAGCTAAACATGAATACAACACATGTGGAAAATATATCCTAGGATCAAGGGATATAGACATGTAAACCTATTCGTACATCCGGAGTTTCATATGGCATGAAAGTATGCTTTGAAACCAATAATCAATTGCTGGAGGTATCTTACTTATAATCCGGTAGCTGAAAGTGCTAACAGCTCCATCTCTGGTCTCAGGTACCCAGCACGACTAAGGGAACATTGATTCCCCAATACTGACTGATAAAGACAGTCATTGCGACGAAATATTTATTAGTTGATTATAGTTGCCATAACAACTGATGTGTGATGAAATTATCTGATTCTACCGACTGCCTACGAGTTTGCATGTGATCTTTGCCTCAGTTGTTTGAGAAGTTGGTTCATAAAACCAGGCTGTTCGAGAGTTGGCACTACTCGACATGGGAATTTTTGTTTATAAATTACATCACCATGAAGTTAATAAGAAAATAAGACTATTTGGGTCATTCAACACAGCTTCTGCAGGTAACGAAGTAGTATACCTCTCACATGGATGACTCATCTGCGGCGCTAAAAATGACTGTTTCAAAATCATTCGAGTACGATACATTGGAAGCCACTTATGGAAAGAATAAATGACTTTTTAGCTTCACTCCGATGTTAATATCAGACAAATTTCAAGATTTCCACTCTTGGCTAGTCTAAAATGATTGCCACTTTTCTTAAATAGTTTTCAAATAATTCAAAAAAGTTGAAATCAAAGCAGTTTAGTACTTGCACGGAGTTTCATATAGTTTTTAGGCATTTTATAATGAATAAATTCTTGCAAAGGGACCGATCCACTTACACAATTAGGCGCGGCTAAGTGTGGTTTCTTAGACGGATACTATAGTCGCTTATTGCTTGTTGTGAAAAAGCCATGTTCCAATGTGTATTCACGTCCGATCACAGCGTGCATCACTCAATAAGGACAGCACAAATCGACAGTACAATTTGAGTGACATTTTGCAGATGGGATTAGACAAAATTGATCAGTGAACCATGATCTTTTCAACGACTTGAACTCTCATTCAAAAACGAAATGAAATCATTCAATCACTTTTGATACAGTCTTTATGATTTCTTTAATTAACGTGCAGTTGCATTTTAGCACAAGTCAAGAAGCCAAGAGAAAACCGGAAAGGTCAGTAACTATCGTAGTACTAGAGATCGTCATTAAAGATGCACAGGAGTGTCTCACACTGATGAATGGTCAATTACTTGTGAACGTTAAGTGCCCATTAACCTGCACCCGAAAAATATTGCGACAGTTCGGTTACCTTGTCAAATCGTATTCCGTTGGATACACTGACTGCACAACAGAAATAGATGAAACTGAAGAAAAATTGTCTTCAGCAGGTTCTCTGCTATTCTCACGGCATCACTCTTATATTTTCTGCTGAATATCTTGGCGGAAAGTCAGTCTTGGTGGATGTTGGAGATGAAGTACAAAACGATGATAAATAGTATTGGATATACAGGGTGATCATAAAATCTTTACCTGATAACAATCTGAGCTCACGAAAAATCTACTTTGTGTATGAAGAAGTAGTTTTTGCACGAATATCGAGAAGACCCAAAGTTATACTTTCAAAAAAAGCGAAAACAAAAGGCGTCATACTCAATAAGATAATAAATATTTCATATGCAAGAAATGCATTTTAAAGCAGAAATCGCGACAAATGTTTCATGAATATCTATGGTTTCAAATTCCATGATGTTTGTAACGCAATGAAATGATTGGATGTCATAGCTATTGCACATAGCTTTTCTACACTGTCACTTCAAAGATATACAGTCGAACATCTGTATAGTGAACCTCTGCAAAGTGAATCTCTCCTCATAGTGAATTAAATTTTTGATCCCATCAAAAATGGTATACTTTGCGTTGTTACATATCTCTACATAGTGAACATATTATTCAGTCCCTTTGTTGTCTCAACCTCTACATAATGAATATTTTACATCAAGTATGCATTGATCTATTATTATATTTCATATTTTATAATTCATAATATTTTATATTTACAATTACATTTTGTAATTAATGCGCATCCCATGCACGTGTAGTAGTTCGATGATGCTCATTACTCCAAAGTTTCCTAAGTTATTAAAGTCTATGAGTCTACAAACTAAATTTAGATACGAATCAACAGTTAATGTAGCTAATATAGTTTCACTTTTACGTGCGCTTTTTTGCGTTTTCAGGCGTGCTATTTGTTGATTCAGATCAGGGAATTCCTTGAAAGGAAAAGTGACCTTGCAGCTTGATCAACAAGCTTTTGATTGAGTAGAAAACATGATTGCTTCTGTTGACAAGCGACGTACTTTACAGACTCGCACTGACAGCTTTTTCCATGGTTCATAATTAATGATGCATGTAGCTTATACTGTATGCAATACTGATTATTTTTTGGTAGTTGCATTTTGTATCTTGAGTTTGCATTATCATTTAACATGACATTGTGATGCAATACAGTATTACTGGTATTGTTTGATGGCGGTTGGCGGGAGGATTTTCATAATCAAACCGATTTTTTAGAATCAAAATTTCACCAAGTCTCTCCCGATGTTTATTAGCCATAATGAATAAATGAAGTAAAATAAGGAGCCAGACGTTTCGCGCCCGGGCGCTTGTTCACTGTTCACAGAAGACAGTGCGAATGAGATGCGAATAAATCTATTAATGAGCTGACAGAAGAAAGAAATTTAATGTGCGAACAGCGTGATTGTTAATGAAAGAAAAAACGACGATAAAAATGATATCATGAAAACTGGCTAATGGTCAATGTTAAAAAAGGAGATCAAAAATTCCGTGATAAGAACGAAATGTGGTCGGGTCGAAAGCTAACGAGCAGAGATTAAAGGAAACTCTTTCAATTTTCAAAAGAAAGTGGATTTATCGTCAAGTCTCAAAAATTTGTATAAATTAGAAACGATGAAAAAGTGACACAACAACAACTACCAACAGCAACACATACGACATCTTCAGTAGCTGTTAGAAGAACTCCGGGCTCTCGCGGTATAACTTTACTACAGAAGTAACAACAACAATTACCTGACAGCGAACAACAACACAGCAGCGTATGCGGCAACACATCAGTGAGCGCGATTGAAGATTGACGGTATAAGTGACACTGATATTCATGATATTTATGATATTATTTTGGCATAAATGAGTCCAATCGAATTGAAGTGAATTCAACATTAAGAAGTGAACTGTAAGTTTACAGTTTTTCTTTTATCGTTGAGTATCGTATATATAACTATAGTCTTGAAAATTAATATTGTTAATTGTTGTGATTGGAATTTGAATAATAGTTCATTAAATTGCCATTTTAATTGAATCATTAATTATTAGAATAATTTGTTGACACTGTCTATATTGTGATTTGAACTGACAGGGTTGCTGCCTTTTAATGCAGCGTTAATTTTCCTCTTTCCAAATCAATTGTTTTTCGTGTGTACAACAATTAAGTTAACCTCTAATTTTCGTGCTGATCCTATCAAGAACTAAATTCAACAATTGTTTTATTTTGATTAATTATCTTACTTGATAAATAACTAAATAACAGATTGAACAAAGATGATTGTCTTTTCATTGTTTGCTTAATCGCTGAATTAACATTGTCCGGGGCTGTAGGCCCATCGAAGTCACAATTAGCACCCTTTATTCAACAATAAAATAAAGATCCCTCTGTCGATCTATCTCCCTCATATCATTGCGTACAGTTAACACAACGGCCGAGTACTGTGATTTCAATTTTTGTACAAGTAGATTTTTCACAGGTCTATCGAAAAAGTGGAATTGAGGTTTATCTAGGTCAATTCCCATTCCAATTCCAGTAGATTTAAATATCGTCAATTCCAATTCCGACTTTTCCAAATCTGGTTAGTGGCACTGTTAGTATCGCGCTGATCTGCGCTTCCTTTTTGGCAATCAAACTTCGCCGTTCTGGGGTCTGTCTGCTTCGAAACGTTGACTCAAGGCTTCGCGTCGAAGTTCGTCTAAACGGGCAGTGCGCTTACATGCATCAATCCATTGATATGTATCGGCAGTTGAACAACAACAAAAACAAAGAAACTGACAGGGAAGATATTGCACGATGATCTTTCAATACTTAAATATTTCAACGCGCTCAAAGGTGAAACTTCACACGTTCCGATAGAAATAATCAAGGTGAGCAGTGGAGGCACGAAAGGCAGGAAATTTACATCGCATGAACTAATGTCAGTGAATTTGTAAGACGATTGTCATGTGCCGTCATCTAATGTGAATTTGGAAATTCACGACGAAGAATATTTGTTTAAGATGGAATCCTTTGACAATCCTATACTGATTCGGCAAGAAAAATGATTCTGAAATCTTCCCTCTCAACCGAAACATCAAACTGTTACATATTCAGTATCCCTACATTGTCATCGCCGATGAATACTTTCCTTGATTTAGTCACGTATTTCAAATCAAGCAGAAACAACTAGAAGGTTGGAATTAGGTAATAGCATTTTTTGCTTTCCTTTGTTATCGGAAGTTTTCATTTAGGTCGCCTGTCTGAATTTCAAGAATTTATTGATAGAGTTAATCATTTTCTACAATGTTGCAGAATTTTAGAACAAACAAGATCAATCGAAGTGTAATCTTGACCTAATTTCGCATCAATGAAGGAAAACAAAAGACAAACCTTACGTGTTGAAAGCTGTTATTACAAAACTGAATTTAGAGAAAGAGCTCCTCAATATTGCGTCTTCTCAATGTCAATATGCACTACGGTTGTACTGATACTGATGTTGTCGTGCACTCGTGTATTTTGCTTCAAAAATGTTGAAACATCTCTGTATTTTGGAATACTGTAACACGATTTTTCCTGGAATGATCTCAGACAGCAATGACAAAACTCCCCAGAATATACCATCGATGTCATCACGTAATCTGTGGACCAACATGCAGAGAGGATTGTCCCCCAAGTATCATAAATTGAAACTCAATCTCTGAAGCTTTTACTAGGGCTTGTGTCACCATTATTCTTTTTCAGTAAGAAGATGCTGAATCCCTTCAGACGGGGAGGCAACTTCTTCTACACCGAAATGTGCAGTTCTGTAAAATTATTCACATCAGAGGTGCAAGCACGCTCCTTCGCATAGAATTTGCTTACAAGTTTACTCTATAGTTTCTTGTAACTTCAAATTAATGTTGTACTCGATTTTCAATGTCTTGAAATAAACGAATTATTGTTATTCAAAGCTTTGGAGCATTCGAGGCTCTCGTAACTCAATGCCAATGGCTCTCGTAACTCTCGTATATCAAATGTCCGACTATTCTCACATGAACAACATTTCAAAACTAAAAGTTCATAAGAACAATCGGTCGACTCGTATATCTATGGAACCTAGAAAATGCTTGAGTTTCCGGTGTTCCTTGAGGATCATCTGGAACTAAAAATACCACACTCAACTGTCGTGAAGTACAGCGGTATTCCAAAAGATGTATAATAGAATTTATTCACATCTGCGGACAATAAAGTATTGTCACTATGTCCCAGCATCACCCAAACAGCACCACTTCCCCGTCTGGCATCAAAGTCCAGATATTTGCTGATCCATGTAAAGTAAATCGGAATGCCTTTCGACTGTTGGGCTATTCATCACAGTAAAGTCGTAGAACTTTATGATTGTATTGAAGCCTGTCTGAGTTTAATTAGAAGACACTCACACATCTATGACATCTGCCCATCAGTCATGATACCAAAATAATGGTGAAGAGGAGGCGTTGTATCTCCTGGGATGTCACTATCCTCATCCAACCTCAACCGTCAATCAGAGAATTGTTGATATGAAAATCGCACAAATTCAACAAAACGACGACGTTTTCATCTTCCACTTTGCAAAGACGTCAATCTGTCTATCATTTTCTATCTGTCAACATAAGAGTACTTTGAGGAAGAAACAGCGCCAGCTTCATCGATTACAGTAATAATATAATAGCATTGGTTGGTTAAATTGATAGTCACTGGCCTACATGCAGTCCTACTATGAGAAGAAGTCATTCTTGGAACGAATACATTCCAGCACTGATATTTGAACAAGTTCAAATTATTTCCTTTTATGCAATTTCTGTTTCTGCATTTTTATATTTCCATTGGTGACATTTCGCCAATGAACATATTTTCCCTGTAAAATAGGGTGTCTTGAGAGGTACTACTTTTACAAGGTCTTTCCCACACTTTGACAATACTTAATTCGTGTAAGCCTTGCTTGCTCGTGTAAAGCGACTAATCTTTTGTGGAAAGTCTTTTTCTGATTTCTAACCAAAATACACTGTGATTACAGCGAAGAAACCTCATCATGTAAACAGATCTGTTTTGTCGCGCGATATGATATGTTTAGTCTGAAAGTATTGCCCGCCAAGGCGGTGCAGATGTTTATTGTACTAAATGATTCCCCCTCAGACCTCAAATTTTGCAATTTTTCTATATGCCACTATTGAAACAGATTGATATACTTCAAAGGATATTTCTGTCGATCTTTAACAATGAGAGCCGGCTCGCCCTTAACAGCAAATGTGCACATACTCGCATATTATATATGCATCTGTACATACAGATTACTTTGAATTGGGAGAAGCTATGATCGGCAATGATATCATTTTATTTTTTATAATGAAAATATACCATTTTTTAGTGAAATATACAGGCCTACACCGTAAATAGATCTAGTCATACGAATTTTTCGATTTACACTGCAACCATGATACTTTTACTGCTCTTAGCAATGAAATTGAAATTAGATTGCATGCAGCATCGATATATTCCAAATAATGGAAGACCGAAGAAAGCAGTTAAGTCATACAAAGCCTCTTGTATATCAAAAGTTAGGTAGGGCCTACGGCCGATACATTAGACATCGCAAATTTTTATTTAAGCTTTATATCAAATATGCAGTCAATCAAATATTATATATAATTTATATATAAATATATATAATATGTAATAATATATATGATATATATAATAATATATATATTATATTATATTATATATAAATTTATATCAAATTTATTTTTACAATATGCAGTTGGTTAGGCCAACAGTATCTAAAGTACGAAAAAAGGCTAAAAATATTTAGATTACAGTCAAGACTTCAAAGACATCAAGCCAGTGTTATTAATGAGTTTTTTTGACAATTTGTGTGATAGACAGACTGACAGACAGTAGTCTGTTGCTTTTCACTACATGAATCAACCAGTGCGGAAGGACATGGGTAGAACAAACGAAAGAGACTAAATTTGCGAATACAATATGCAAAATGCGAAGAATCTATGACTAGGAAATATAATGGAACAAAAATTTTTGATGATATCATTTTACATCATTTTTCTAAAATAAACCGGACCATTTCATGCACCGGCACCAGTGCTCCGGCTTCAACACATCGCTTTCTTCTGTATTGACTAGTCGTCGGGAGACAATTTTGTCGTCATCGTAGAATCAAATGAAAAATCCTCCAAACTTTGGTCGAAAATTATTTGAAGTTAAAACAAAACGTGCTCGAACACGACGAAAACTCTGAACTAGCCTTCGAAGTCTAATAAGGACTGATCACTTAGTTCCTTTCCAATGGCATGTTTTAGGACTTGAACTAGTGTGTTTGGACATTTCCAAACTGATGACTTTTATAGGCTTTCATTCCTCCCTGTGGGTTTCTAGAAACCATGTAAAATTTTGATCACTCCAACTCGATGAAAAGACAATTGCAAGTTACGATACCAAAATAATCGCTGGTCTGTTTAACACATACTCAAGTTGGTAATGAATCATTCCAAGGGATATTATCCACTGGATAACATGAGTATAGTGTTTGAGTCATTTGCTTTTATGAAGATGTTTCAGGAAAGTAAAACTTTATCAGAGATTGAGTCACCATTTCAATCTCAGTGAGATGATTTTAACTGTGGAGGGACATCAATTTCAAGCATATGTCTATACAAGGCGACAGTATTTCACTTTTTGAAAGTTTTGCCTCTCAGGAGATGTGTTTATAGCGATGTATGATTCAGTCAACAAATACAAATATTAGCAAACGACGCAGTGTGAAAATCAATATTTCGCTTCCATAAGAAGAATTAGATTGAGGATATTTGTTCCTTCCAAGAATTATCTTCATTCAAGCATCTCACAATGAAAAATTGAAAATTAACGCTGATATTTTGCGACATACATCTCATCACTAAACCAACTGTCTGTTACTAAAAGACAGACGCAATATCAACCTCTTCATTCTTCGCTAGACATATAACATAAACAAATAAGTTTAGTCGTGAGATTGAGTTTCTTCTTCTTTATTTTCGCTTGCTAATTGACTCGAATATCGTGTTTGATGAAGTTGCTTAGCGAGCCTGTTTTCCGTGCACAGAGTGGACAGCGGACGTGTCTTATGGACAAATCTGGCTTCCACGATTGCTTCTAACATGCATCGTCGGGTATATGCTTTGTCGCAATTCTAAGCCATAAATGATGTTTTTGTACATTTCCAGATATAATCCAATGACGAATCCAATATATGGCGTAGTTGTAGATGAAACTGGCAAAATTGGCTAAAATTGTGACTGATTATAGTATACGGCGCAGTTATAGAATACCTACACTTTTCATACATCAAAATAAATTCAAATACGAAAAATATAAATACGAACATTCATTCATTATTACATTCACGTTCATTTGACTTTGCTCATCGTTGTCGGTACACCTACCATGTCATATGATCAGTGGTTTTTATGATAAAGTTCTGAAAATTCATTTACACTTCAATTGCAACAGTACCGTATGTTCTGAAGATAAGATAGATAAGACAAATATACTCCGCGAAGTAATTTACAGAAAAGCGCAGGTCATGACCACCTGCGTAAAAATAAGCTAGGAAAAGATATTACTCAGATAATTACTTTTTGGGAAAATGAGAGGAACTAGTTGAAGAGGATTATTGGTAAACTATGTGTACAATAACGATAGGGGAAGGAAATAGAGTATTTATCAAAGTCGAGATCGTGGAAGGCTTTATGAAGGAAACCAAGTAATTCTCTTCCAAAGGGGAGGGGCAATAGCTTCAGGAGCAATACTGATCAGATCACTGTTCTACTGAGCAGAATCTTGCTGAGCTCTGACTGACTGGTCACCCACATATGTCTTTGAAAGGGATACAGCAGAGGAGGATAGTTCTACCACTGAATGGATGTAAGGCCATCTGTGTGATAAAAGGGTGAAGATAGGGAGTCCAATTCGCTCCAGGTGGATTGACGCAACCACAAAACCCCGCGCATTCCCAATCATGTTTCATGCATTGCTCTATTCACGAATTGTATTGGAATTGTTAAATGTTGACTTGTTGGACCTGCAACTTGCTTGATAATGACCCAGACTAGTCAGGTTTGTTTGTGAAGCTTAAAAATTTAGCTGAAATATCCTTTTGCACTAATGTCATTGCTCATATATCCATAAACTTCACTAGTGATGCGTAAATTCGACCAGAATCAAATGTTTATCAATCAACCATTTATCATTCTATCAGACTCACCTCCATTGTTATTTTTAATTTGAAAATAATATATCTTTACAAATTTGAAATAATCTTATCGATCGATCCTGCAGCCATTCGTGGTATCTTGATATTAATCATGCTCTTAATATGAATAATTTTTTCATTCAAATTTAAGACGAGGATCAAAACTCAGAGGCATGCTGATTTGAAAATAAGAAATTTTGCCATTAAGCAAAAGTACTATGATGCGTTCCAAAAATTGAATTAATTAATAATTTAGTAGACATTTGCCAAATCATGATGACTAGCTGTGATACCTCGACTCCATTATATTTAATGTATTCTTGGACGAGCTGTGAAGCCTAATGTATTTTCGGCGCAACTTGCAGAATCTATGAAAATTTGATGCCTTTGGAATAGGATATTGAAAAGAAGAGGTTCTCGGACTTGAACAATTCAAGTTCGAAATTCATCAGTAGCCGCAAGCAGCGCCCATTGAATAGATAGCAGTCAACAGTAGAATCATTCAGTAAGAAAGATTCCTGTCCCGGTGACCGATACAATTAGTCCTTCCCAAGTACAATTTAATTGCTGCTGTTCTACATTACTAAACAATGGCAAATGCTATCATTCATTTTCCTCTTCCATGATTGGACAAAGCTTCAATGCTTTTCTTAGATGCCTCCCACGCACCGTTCGTCATAATTGCTCACAAAGGATTCCAACATTTGCGTAAAGGTCGACAAAGTTTTGCGGAAGAAAAAATCTTTGGCATTCTTCACCTATAAAACCTCGTCTGGTCTGCCTACATCCGCATTCCGAGGCAGCATGAAGTTCGTACTTTCCTGAGGACACGAATGACAAGGCGAGATAAGTTCAACGCCTGGTTTTCAAGCCTGGTGGGAGCGATCTGCCGCCGGTACACTTGGCGAGAGCGAGAATGAAGTTCACCACATGTGAAATTTCAACGCCCATATGCGGGATATCTCCACAGAATCATCGTGTCATCTCGAGACAGATTTCATGACTGAAGGCAAATTGTAATCACAGTTTGAATTTCCTCGATGTATGAAGTGTAACCAACATTCTTATAATGATCATGTGGTGTCAGTGATTTCAGAGAGGTGATGAATACCACACTTCATTAACATCTTCATATTCAAGCGATCCCATTGTCATTTGTTCAAATAATAAATTTGTCGCTCTTAAATTTCAAACGTCTTTATTATTTTGTCAATAAATACATACACAATCTACATTAATCTCTAAAGGACAAATTTCCCGCCTCTGAGCGGGCTTGTTTTAGCCTCACTACTCTTCCACTATGGGCTTGGACGGTGCAGATCTAGTCAGACTTTAATTGGAACGCTGTGATAGTTTTATCCGGATGCTTTCCCTGCCGACTTCCAATGACACCATCGATCTTCGGACCAAAAGAATGCTACGCCAAGCACTTACCCACTGTGCAACGGAGAGTCGCCTGCGTAGTTTGTGAATTTTTCTGTAAATTCGGATTCACTTGCGTCTGCAGGAAAAATCGGAGTCTGTTTATGCTGTTCAGCATCAACCGGTCGTCTTCTGACAGTGCACTAAATATCTAGCAAATTTGACATCTGTGTACCGAAGGAACTCTTCTCCATTTAACATTTTTCAAATTGCTTTTTTGCTTTTCACATTAAGCTACATGTACGTTGCATTCAGTCATTAGTTTCCATGTCTTAACGATGTCATCATGCCAATCATGCCATGCAAAGATGATTATACAACATGAGAAAACATAAATTAAAAATGAAAGAAAGTTTCAATACTGTTTGGTGAGCAAAATTATTAATGATATGATAAAATACAAATTATGTCACAACAATAAATAGTAAGACTCAGTATTACTACATAATTTCATTCATCTACTTGCAATTTAATCAGCTAGTTAGCTTTCTGTAGAAGATCTAGCGAGATCATGCACAGCGCCACACTTCAGACCAATTCAATCATGACGGTGCTTTTTAATACTAAGTAACGAAATGCCAAATACTTTCATCATTAGATTTCAACATTCAATAGTAAATCTTTCTATCTCTACCTTCATATAAATAACAAAATTTATACTCCTCTGCACTGTAGGGCCTACTAGTATATGAAAAGCGGGCACACAAAAAATTCAGCAGCTTTCGATCGAACAAGAAGAATAGAGTTGGAGTGAGTCAAAGAAACTTGGTCACGACCCACTTGATCCACCAACTCTTCACGAAAAACGGACCCATGCGAATTCGTGTCCCAACTCTAACTCTGATCATGAATCAAAACGAGTAACTTTTACCACATTTCAACATTTTTGTCATTTTATTCTTCATTTAACAATGACCCTTTCCTTGTCATTTGACAATTTTGATAATTTATCGAGAAGGCCCTAAATTTTTCAGTTGGCGCCAACCTTACATGCATTCTGGGAGGCAATTCGGCAGAGGGCTAGCTTGAAGCTACAGCTTTGTCATGTGCTATCAGAGACGGTGCACCTTTACCACAGATGAAGTACAGATCCACACCTCCCCTGACCTCAGACAAACTCCTTTGACAACCGCCAACTATGCTGTGGTATGAGGTCAGGTCACGTGATTGAAGCAGCTTCCGTATCAGGAGATCAGTAACCTTCTCAGGTCAGGTAGACCTTTCATGTGATATCATCTTTCAATAGGGCAAATATGTGAAGAAAACTAGAAGTATGTCACAAAATATCTGATAAAATCTCATTATTGCGTTGTCATTTTTAAACCACAGACCAAATCAAGACAGTGCAATTCACACACAGGTATTGGAAATAACTGATTGGAAGAAAAATAATTGAAACATCGCCAACGAAATGAAAGGAAATTCATGCAGAATTGGTGGCTACAATCATCACTGGAAATTTCTTGATTCAAGTTTATATTTATGAATGCACTGCTACATCTTAGTCTGCATACCTAACAGTCTCCTTCATCATGACACCAACGAAACCTGCACAATGTGCCAATGATATGACACAGCTAAAAGTTTGAATAGTTGCCCCCAATAGAAATCCGACTTTTCGCTCTGTTTAAGTTAGTGAGACGAGAATGGACAGCAGCTGTTTGTTGATGGTAATTTCAGCTGCTCAGTTATGCGCCGATTGCTAGATCTTTAGAAGAAGGAAATTACTGAAACATGCAACAGTTGCAGATTCTTGCCACAAGGCGATTTATTGTAAGTTATTTTATCAAAATGCTTTTATATATGAAGAGGAATGATAGTAATCGTGAATATTCATAAAGTACAGTGATAAGCTGCTGGAAACTTCCTATTGTCAGCCACTGGAAGCCGCCATCGTTTAAGTACCGTTGTCATGACAACACGTTCACGACGCTCTATTGTCTTCAATGTACATGGCCGTTCTAGTCCTCTATTATCATGGAGTGTCGGATAAGTGCACCTTGATAATTCTTTTAATTGATTATTCAATACAGATGTCTACACAGTTTCTTTCCATTTTCAGTAGTAGTTCCTGAAATGCACGAAAATGAAATTTCGCCAATTTCAAAAGTGATCAACTGCTTGTAAAATGTTTAAAATATGCATGTCTGCTAAGACATATTATTAATCGGCATATTGGATTACACAGTTGAACAAAATACGTTATTGCTGACAAAAAACAGAAAAATAAATTCCAATCAATGAGTTAAAGTTAATGGTTACTTCACGTTGATGTTCAATTCATTTCTTGAAGTGCAATGAAGCGCTGGGAATGATGGAGTTTGACGAGCTAACTATTATTGTAGTCAAAGACATCCAACAGTTTTGACCGTCAATTGAAGGTTTCAACCACAAACTAAGTACATAGTAGGTAGAGTATCGACTCAAAATGGTATTTGTATACAGTGAAAGTTTTTACGTGAAAGATTCATTTTTTGCGGAGATTTCGTTCCTGCGGTCAAAAAGAAATATTTGATCACTTTTTAAGCTGAATTTTTGCAACTTATTCCTGTGTTTATATACTAGCGACGTGAAACAACTATATAAGTAGTATGAAACTTTTAGGATATATAAGTAACTATATAAGTAGTATGAAACTTTTAGGATATATAAGTAACTATATAAGTAGTATGAAACTTTTAGGATATCGAAAGGAATGAACATTTACTAACAGGTTTCTTAATTAAGCGGAAATGAAGCTGATCAAGGAGATTTCATGAACTGCATTATAATGTAAGTCTTCGTGGCAAAATTGAGATCTCTTTGTGCCTCTTGGCTGAAATTTCATGTTTTTAATTCAATTTTTTAGCGTCATGGTTTCATGATTCACTAAATATATGTTTCATTTCTTGAATCTGAAAAGTAAGGTATACCCATTCAAATCTTTTGAAGTTAATTGTGATCATTGTCTTTGATTATGATATTTTACTCTCTCAGTGGCAGGTATGTTGTGCTATGATCACACTTGAGAAAATTGTCCTTTTATGATAAGGCTGAGCTTAAAGTGATGGCAACCCATCGAATTTCTAATTCAACAAACTACGTGCAGATTGCCTCTCCAAGGTTGTCATGACATAGAGCAAAGGTTCCCAACCGGGGGATCATGACCCCCCAGGGCTGTCGCGAGGCCACTTCAGGGGGGTCGTAAGAGCCGCCTGGAAAAAATTTGCATCTGTCCGGCTCTCCAATTTGTCTTACTGTACGGCCGCAGAAAAAGAGATTAGGCATGATGCACGCTTATTGGCCGTGGTGTATAGTCACCATTCAGTACATAAAACATTGTTGCAACGGAAACGTAATTTCTAAAAATAGACAATCGTCATGGTATATCGACGAAACTTGACCAATGCACTGCAGCGTTATGTTATGAACACCTGATGTTTTTTCTTCGTTTTTTCGAATAAGTTCAATAACGACGGCATTGAAGTATTGAATGTGATAATAATTCAATATGAAGGTGTTTCCTAACTCCTCTGATTTTTTTACTGGGGGTCCCGGAGCCCTCCGGATTTGTCCTGGGGGGTCGCGTAGCGATAAAGGTTGGGAACCCCTGACATAGAGGATTTGTAAAATACCATTCTTTCCTTTGTTTTGCTGTCATGATCAGTCAAATTCGTGTACATTTCTCCAAAAGTGTCAAAATTTGCATATCTCACATGTGATGCTGGTATCAACTCAAGTCCATTTAATAAAATCGAAACTGTACACAGATTGGGGATTTAATGAATGCTGTGTTGCTTCCCACTTCAAATACTTACTCTACGGTTTCAACTGCTCCAACTCCTGCCTTGTGTAATCAAATTGAATTCTTCTGATCCCAACAATTAACATCAAGTCACGTGCATTCTTTCAATCAGTTTTGTGACAAGAACTCCTTTGTTCGAGCATGTTGCACAGAATTAACGAATTTCACTGTTGTTAATGAAACAAAGAGATATGACGCATTTTCTCCTTTCTCCCTCTGCTCACTACAGCTGACCGATTGTTTGTACAACCACACGTTTAACCAAGACTTAGGGAGGATTAGCAATGAATTACAGACCTCTCACAGCTATTCTCAATCTCTTCACTTCATGTCTGAGCCGTTTAAGTGACAGATTTCGTCAATTCGATTACCGGTTGAGTCATAGGTGTTTGAAGAGGATATTTTAGATGGCTAATTCATAAAGTAATGATTTATGCTAGGAGTCAGACGTTTGCAAGATGGCTTTTACATTCAAAGGATTTTGTTTTTTCAATCAATACGATATTTTAAGAAAATTGCTCATTGAAGGTAACTCTTTTATCCAAGTTTTGAGATTGCATGCTATGTATTTATAACATTTGATTATAACTAGTGATTTATAACATGAACTAGCGAGCTGAAAGTAGAGGGTTCCAATATAGACCTCAAACAAGATTCCCGTTTGGGAGATCTTTGGAGTCCAAGCACAAAATTCTAATGCTAGTTGATGGCTCTTACTAGCAATTCTTTTAATCTACTGATCTTGCGGAGAAAAGTTGACTAATTGATTGACTGATCATCTGTTATTGCAATTTAATTGAAGCTTGTCGAACTTTATTAATTGTTCTGACTAATCCCGACCACTGAAGTCAACTGTGAGGCAAAAATGCCATTAACTTCTTGTACAACATAACAAATGCTACAAGTTTGCAGACAACAGATTATGAGATCCTCCCTTTTCACAATATCATCTGTAAGAAGTGTTGATATTATTAGCTCCAATTTCGATGTAATTGATTTTTCCAGTTCGTGGAAATCTAGTAGTCAGTCAGAATTACACATTTTGAAGCTATTTCTTATATGAATGTAATGTATATCTAGAGCACATTACTTTACAATTCGTTCAATAAAAGCAGGGATGCGGAGTCGGAGTCGGAGTCTTATCAAATGATAGGACCCCGGACTCCCGCCTATAACTAGACCCGAAATATAATCCAAAAAAATTATTTATCTCGTGCATATAGCTGTCACTGTCTTGATGTCAACTTTCTCCGTCAAACAAAAGTACAGAGACAGCAGTGCATGTAAAGCTTGCAATAGCTGAGGGAATGAACCGTGATAGTGAAAAAGTGATTGCCTTTTTCACTCGGTGATTTAATAGAGGAGACAAGCCTTCCTAGCCTCGATCACACCGACGCACCAAAAGTCACATCAGAGACAAAAATGAAATACTAGCTTATTTGAGAACATTACTTCTTACCCTCACGTTAATTGTGTGTAATGGCTCCTCTAAAGTGCATATTAAAATCGAAAGTGAACTCATATTTTTTGGAGAAGGATGATAGGACTCCGCATCCCTGGATAAAAGTCCACATATTTTTTGGAGTAAAGTCTGTTTAGAGCAACAAATTCAATTTCATAATTGTCACCTAAAATGATAAAATAAAGGACAAAGCAAGTTTTGATTAATGTCATACATCATATTGAAAGAAGTAGGAAAGTGATGATTTTTGATTTCCTGAAAGTTTGTGGAGAAACAGTTTAGTGCATTTGCGTCGTGACACAATTAAAAGCAATGATCAAATTACGCACATACACTAGTTTCAAAGTCCCGAATGATCGCATTCAAAAGGACATCTATTCAAATGGCGAATTTCAAATTGCCTAATCTTAGGGATCATAAAAGTGCTCTCATATTCCATCATTGCTTGCATTGTGCCGATTGTGTTTGGATTTCATTTATGAGAACCGCACTTTATCTCTTTTTATGCACTTATCTGAAAGTACTGACAAAGGTGATGCATTTCACTATACAAGTCTCATTCCAAGCTTTCGCAAACATATATCATGAGTTTTGTAAACTTGGAACTGAACAGGCTTTTGTGACATGTATGCGGGCATAAGTAGAGGAATTATCAGATGTCAGGATATCAGGATTTGAATAATGGTAATCTGCAACACTAGCCGCCGTTCATAGCAACGCTGGAGCACGCATGCTATCACGCCATATCAGTAATTATCATTGCTTTCAGAACCTGTCTAAATTTAGCATCAACTGGATAACGACGTCATCTAATTGATGCGGTCTTCGCTTACGGCTATTACTTTACTGGTCAATAGATTTCCATGTTTAAAACTTCTTCCAGATTTTCAAAAATTCATGATACCAGAAAAAAGTAATGTGCGAGAAGGCGACAAGAAAACACCATAGAAATAACCTCCATTTATACTGATAAATTTCAGATATTCATAGATGACTTAACGTCCTCGCGAATTCGAATTGCTGCACCTTCGATTTCCTGTGTGCGCCACTGATGCATTTTCATAAGAAATTTATCTTTATATAATCAACCTGTCTTTGATGTCTTGGTAATCAATGCATGTAACCATCACATTTTGGTTAAACAGGCTTTCTCCACCGTGGTGTCAAGTCCGAAAGACATGATAGTGAGGTCGCTTCATCCATTCACAAGGATGATGATGAATTGGTTTACTGTCTACATGCAATTGTTTTATTATAGCCTCATCTAAATCTTACCAACCAACCACGAGAAATAAGAAAAAGACCGAACGTCGTGTGGAAGTTGCATCTGCTTCTGATCATTGAGTGTATTAAAGCAAAATTCCTATTCATAATAAAAAGTAGCGACAATTTCTTAATGAATACATTTTTACGTTCCCGCATCGTCGATCGAAGTTTCCTACTGATCTACTTTTCTTCTTGTCGATTATAATAATAATAAACGTTTTATTGAAAACAAAATTACAACAGCCTCCAATGGAAATCGTGGAGGATTTTACAAGTCATTTACAGTGTCAAAAAGTTACAAGGAATCGTTGTACAGTTTTGCTACAGCAAAAAAAGAAACCATTTGCAGCTCGAGCTGTTTTAACATAAGGCAAAAATAAACGTCCACTCCTTTCAGATACCTGTGGCAACAAATTGTATAAAAGGTGATTTGAGTCTGATAATATATTCTTGAAAAGGCGCATAGCTAGAAGTCTGTGTCTTTCACACAAGTTTAACATAATATTACAATCGTTGCAATGTGAAATTTCGTAACCATGAATAGCGAAGGATGAAGAGCGACTTCTGTCTGTCCATGAATGACTCCGCTGTAGAAAAAACTTGTTAACAAAGAATATTCCTAGATCACACACACGTGACGTCATCATCGCTCACATGCATATTGAAGGAATCGACGTCACGTCATACAAGAAAATGACCCAATCTACGAATATTTCATAAGAAAGCACAGGAAGAGGTTGTTATCTAAAAACAGATTTTCCATTCGATGATTGAAGAACGCGTTTAGTCAGATCGATTGGAGTTTTAGAGACAGGATTTCCCTGCAATCACCGAATAGAAAGACATGCAAAATGAATAAAAAAATTGATCAGTTATTGTTCTGTGCTTCACTTACTATACTTAGCTGGATTTCTGTCACTAGCAAAACACAGAGATTTCTATCTATAGTCGATTTAGTTTCTAAACCATAAAAAAACCACAGTGGTCATCTTCCAGTAACTGCTCTTCACTCCCACGCTATCTGTCACATATGTGCCTGCAATCAATATTCTGGTAGTGAAGTTTTCATTTTCCTTTCCGTGTTCTCATGAGGATAAGCAATGTAGAGTCGCTTCGTCTCCCTAATTCCCTATTCATGGACACCAGATTTCTCTGTTGGCAAATCCAACGCGCTATTAAAAGTGTGGAAACACCCATGATCAACTAAGTGCCCTTTTCGCATTTGATTATAAATTCAATATTGGACACAATCATGCTTAAATATCAATCATTAAGAAGTCCTGATTAAACCAGGAATATTATTTTTGCATGCAATGATGAATGTATTTGTTTGGCCATTCATGCAGTTAATTCGTCTTATACCTCTCTCCGTGTTTGACAAATGCAGATATTCATTATATACATATTATAAATAATGCTCATGTTTGATGAATCTGATGTTCGGAGATCCCGTGTTCCCTCATCAGCGCAAAGGGATGATGCAGCTAGATAAGTACGACCGCACTCTTTTCTTGAAGATTTCGAACCTATGTTTTGAAAAAATTTAACGTGTGGCTAAATGAAATGATTTTGGCGCATTTCTCGCAATTGATTGTCACTTTTTGCACCGTCCAAACTTATATTATACAATCCGCTCCATATGAACCTCAAATACGCTGTGCCCTCGCTATGTCTATGGAGATCCACTCCGCTCCACATCGTACGATGCATGCCCTGTTCACGTAGGCCCTTGAGCGTCATTGTAATTGCTCGCAACAATTGAAATTGATTTTTGACACCTCCAGTCTATAGCTGACCAACACGGATTGCTCACACTCCACCCCACCACCTCAAACTGTGTAAAAATTTCTATGTATAGTTAGCAAATATACTCATTTATTAGCATGTGAAAATTTGTTATCGATCAAGCGTTTTTCATGCTTTCGACAAATTTGAGAACCTGGGGGATATATAACCCATTTGCACCTGATTCAGTTCCTACTTATGTGCAATTCCTTTTCATCCAACCATATAGGAGGGAGGTTTCGCAATATTTTCTCTCGCATTACTCCAACAAGTACAAGGCGTGGTAGGTCAAATATCCGTTCACATAGCACGGCGACCTCGAGACGATGATCGGAATTGACCTTCGAACACCATCTGTTGATACCGTTGCATCGTCGTGTTTGTGCAACCGTGTCAATTTCTGCGGTGATTAATGTCTCACAACACTCGGGTGTCAGGCAAATATTTCTCTTCCTTCATATCTTAGGCGCCTTCTGGTTTGAAGTCATCAAGTTGATTAATCAGCAAGATGTTAATACAATAAATATGCCTTGATGAAAATTTATCATTGCATCACAGGCAAGAGGAAGCTCCCAATCACATTAGAACTCATCAGGCTCTATAGCAACAACAGGACATATTGCTGATGAGATTAACCTAAAGCTTGTCAACTCTCAAGAGAAATATGATGTCTACGAAGTTTGATCAGACGAGATTTCATCTCTATTGTCTATCCGTCCTGTTCTATTTCCTTCAGACAAGTCAGCTCAGAGAGCGGATCCTCATTTTGTGAAGATGAGAGAACATTTTCATGTAAAAAGGCAAGTTAATTCAAAACACTATTTAATTCTGAATAGTCGGTTTATCATCAAAGCCTAAGATGTGGAAGGAATGTGAGCTGAATAGCAAGCAGCAGCGCAGATTTTCGGCAGCTAAATAAATTATTTATAGATATCGACTTAAGATAACATAGATTAATTTTTTTCCTATAACATTCTACTATCTTTCACCGGCCACTATGTAATATGGCACATTTACGGCCAGGTCTATATGCTATATAGGTCACAATAGAGGGCAGCATCGCAGTGATGATGTTGCTTATCGTAAGGTCAATACAATAGGGAAAAGAAGAAGGTGGACAAAACACAAAATAGAATCCAGAATAAAATACGTCATTTTCTTTTAATTTCCCGCATATGCGGGGACAAGAAAGGGTGTGAGGTACATATAAAAAGACTCAAGTCAAGAGATGAGGCGCAAAGCCTCTCACACGAAGTTTTTGGCATGAAGAGGGTTATTTTGGATGTCTTTCCGTTCCTTAATGCTCCATTTCCTCACGGGCTAAGAACTTCCGAATTCTTGTAGCCCTCCATTGGATGATCGATGGATAGGCTTGCTTGTACCACCTACAATAATTGTCGGTCACTTTACCAATCCTTTGGCGGAACTTTCACAACCATTTAGACTCTCTGCAACTGAGCTGAGTCAAAAGACACTGGTCCCTTCTTTTCCACGCTTTCTTAAGTCGGAGATTCTCTCTGTTGTGGCCCTTTGTGCTGCATCCCACTGTGTCTATTCTGAGGCTGTTGCTCCATTTTTGATGCAATTTTTGCTTTCATCTTTCAGATACTGAGCTTTGGGGGACCATTGCCTCTTCTTGGTCAACTTCTTCAACCGCTCTACCCTCAACAAGGAACACAACAGCAGTCCAAAGTGTGGCAGCTACTTTTTGAAGTAGCAGAGACAAAGAACATAAGCGTGCAATGTTGCAATTGCATATGCTCTACTTGCTTTATAATTTCAATGAAACTTAATTCAGTCTGCCTCACGGCCTAATGGGTATAGAGAAAACACACGGAGTGTCGGAACGTTTCGAGTATTCTTCAGCCCAGAATGAATCAAAATCAGCTCAAGCAAGTTATGTACATAGGTCGTTATCACAAACAAATTATGTTCACTGTTAAGAAAATAACAAGTGCACGTGTGCGCTGGCGGAATGTCTCATCCTTGTAGCTGGCGTGAGTGAATAATCTACTTTGGGTATGGCCAACAATTTTAAATCATTGCTGTCTACTTGCCTTAGTGATATTTTGGTTGTATGCTAAGAATGTCATTGGAAGCTGGTAGGAAGGGCATCCGGACTAAAAGCATTATAAAATCGAACAATGTCAGCACCGTCCACGCATCCAGTATATGGAAGCAGTGACGCTGAATCTTTATGTATTTTAGTGTCAGTTGAGCAAAAGATATTCTTCTGGATCCTATCCAGGTGGATCTTCAGGTGGTCTCCGTGGCACAGTGGTTAAGTGCTTGGTCTAGCGATCTTCTGGCCCTAAGGTCGAGCCCCGAAAGTGTCATCGGAGATCGTCAGGAAGGCCATCCGGATTAAAAGATCACAACGCTCCATATTAAAGTCTGACTATGTCATAAGTCATAAGTCAAAAGTGGTTTATTGCCAAAACATGGACAAACATTGGATAAACATTAACATATAAACATCATGTTAACATGTGAAGGAAAAAAAAATTACAGATCAGCCGAAAGGAAGGCAAGGTTGCGAATGTAAGATGCTGCAATTCTTCTCATTATCTGAAAATTTTCAGAGATAGTTATTTCGTTTCGCGATGTAGTTTATTTGTTAGAACAATTACACATATATCTTTGCATCGTGCACATTTATTCTCGAATCATTGTTCAAATGTTAACATACAATCATCATCGAAAGTACAATATGACTTAACTGTCCCATGTCCTAATATATAATATATATAATATGTCCCATATGTCAGCACCGTCCAAGCCCCAGCATGGGGAGTAGTGATGTTAAACCATTCATTTTCATTTCATTCATTTCATCATCCTATAAGTCACAGGCATGTATATTCAGGACATTGCCAAGATTGGAATGAGACTTTTAACGATTTCTCCGGTAGTTCTGTACCAAAATCTGATTAAAACAGCTCGTTATCATCGTTTTGTTAGCCTTAATTGACAAGCCTTAAGCTGTTCGACTGTGCGAAGGAAGTCAAATTTAAAGTGACTTAATTCCTTACAATGTGACTAGATTGATACCGTGCGATAGAAATCCTTGCAGTTTTAAATACCTTATTTATAGCACTAAAGCGATCACACCAATCAAATCATATTTTCCAACTTGCTATCGGCTTTCCTGGTCTGTGATCGTCATGTACGTCATTATGTTAGATAAAGGTTCGTCGCAGGACATGCAAATAAACACCTATCAAATGAGCAAACAGTGAGCACTTTGTTCAGTTGTTTCAAAATCTGGAAAATCTGTCACATATACCAACTATTTTCTATTGAAGAATTCCAAAAGTGTGAAGATCAAATGCAATTTGACGTCAATGGACTACTAATAATGAGTCGATTCATCAAACTGAAAAATGATAGAAATTAGAGGCTCATTTTTTTGGTTTACAGGATATAAAACCACTAGCCATTTTTTGAAGACAGAATTTGACAATTGTAAAGCTGTATGACTGTGCAGCAAGCCATGGAAGCACTTAAATGTAAATCTAGCCGCATATTTGAAAAATCTGTGAATCAAGGTGAATCCAGCATAAGCTGACATGTATTCGTCATTTTCCGATTATTCTTTTCCGTTACCTTTATCCATTACCGCAAGAAAGGGCATGCGATAATATGACAATAAAATGAGAAAAAATAGTGCTCCTTGTTTATAATAGGAAGAACATTGGGCGACTCGCCTCTCCGCCATGTAGCCGGATTCATTTATACCGCTCTCATTCTTCTGTGCGGAGTGTTGTACACAAATGCAGAGTGAGCGTATTTCATAAGTCTTGGGTTTTGACCTGACCAAGGTTTGAACCCAGGTCTCTCAGACGCACAGTGAACACTGATACCACAGGGCCATTGCAACGGCAATTTATCACAGACGTGGATCTGAGTGCGGTCCCTGAGCGGAGCAGAGCAGAGCAGAACTGTTAAGATCACATGATAACTGGCCACTCTTTACAAACAGTGCAAACTGGCTGCATTTCTTCAAAGAAAGCTGAGCACTAAAGCTCTACCTCTCTTTCCTGAAATTGGCAACAAACTAGATAGCATAAATCGTATTTTCCGATTCAATAAAAAAACACGAAATATTTCAAGAATCGTAAACATCACTTGAATTAAACAGTCAGATGACTTCATTATTACTGAAAATTGTAACCACGATCCATCAGATATACTTGCTGTATAAGGAAATAAGACACAAAAACGTGTACGCACTACTTTTAGTAAACTTATACTTTGGTCAAGCTAATGCATACTTAATACTAAATGTTACTTTACTGACACTTAATCTCATATTTCACCTTGATATAAACGTACTTGTAGCTGCATGAACTCGCACATGTAGCGGAAGAAGTTCACTTCCAAGATGCGGTTCAAAACTCTTGCAACATCTCCGCATAGCTGCTGAAAGTAGGAAATAACACCACAAAGATGCTCCCTTTTTGCTGCGTTGCAACCTTCTTTACAGCAACAAATTATGCAAATGATCGAATTCATTTCTAAACCAAATTATGATGATAGCAGCCGCCTACTTTCAAAGATGGAATGTCATTAGTTGTCATGAATGATTAATGTGAATATCTCGGCTCGCAGGAAAACATCGCAATAACATGTACATGAATTTTGTGAAAGTACGTAGCGCAGAGTGAAGACTGCAGTATCCGAAAATGATTCCTTATGCTCTCAAAGTTGTGTCTACAGAAGCATGTGATAGAAAAAGCGATGAAAAGAACGACCGAAAATGACCTCCACAGTGCATAAATAATCCATCTAAACAATTCGCATGTGTTCATTGCACTTCTTGCAATATTGGTAAATATTATGAAAACATCATCAATTATTTTGCTTTCCTTAATTATCATTACTATTTATAACTATTCCAAATTAATTAAGTAGCGATAAACGACATTTGGACTACAGTAACAAGGATAACCACATTATAGAATAACAACACTTTTGTCACTGTCTTCAACCATACAGAAATCTATCAATGTTGTTGGTGCTAGGTTGTCACCGCGCAGATAGAATGCAATATACAGTGTATGTAATGATGTATTACAATCAAATTGCCATTTCCAATCTTTTCAATCAATTAAATTGAAAATCAGAGCAACCAGTCCAGCCATTAATGCTGCATTTTTAATAGATGAATTGACAGTTGTTGAAGTTGAGAAATAAATCAATGAAATATTTGAACCTTTAAAAATCTAGAAGTAATCCGTGTCAGCTATCCATGTCTGCAACTGCATGATATTTCAAGACTATATTCATAATGTTACTTCTAGATGAAGATTTGTCTGATAGAATTAGTATATAGGAGTGATCTCAGCAGGAGATGGTTGAGATTCATACTTACCAAATCGGCCTGTTCTGGGTTACCTACACATGACAATGAGGCACAAATGTAATCGAAAAATAACTTATTTTCGGTGCCGTCGTTTCTAAATTCGTTCTTCATCAAGACAATTCACAGGCTCTTCAAATTGTCTATTGTCGATTATCAAGGCTTTTCGTAATAGCCTTGAAAACGGACGAAGGCATCGAACAAAATGTTTTTCGAAAATATTTTCTGCTTTATCATGATGTTCACAAAACCGACAAAAAGGACTATTTGGTAATTGAATCTTATAACAAGTATGCGGATAAAAATTCCATTGTTCCCACTTTGCTTCATAATGAAGAGTAATCAAACCCGTAACCAGATCTGATCTACAGGGGAGGGGCATGGCCCCAAAGGAGATAAAGTTGATGTGAACATCAATCATCAACTATGAGAAGACTACAATCTTGAATTAATAATATCTACATTTGTAGTTTAAATGATTGTTGGTACCTCAGTTGATTAATTATGTAATGAAAGACTCTAGTGCATGATAATGCAAACTCCTGTACAAAGTGTATCAATCTTTTCTTACGCTCGTACAATGATCAACTGTCACTTATGCTTATGCATTAAATTACAAGTTGCATAATTATTAGAAAAAGCATTATGAATATGATGTAACCTAATTTTGTTTGAATGTTTTACATGTATATCAGACGATTTAAGACTGCATGAAGTCTTAAGTCGTCTGATATACATGTATGAATATTAAATTACTATGATCTTGCAGTACATGATCACTTCACAAAGACAACATCAATTTAGAAAATCCAATCATTTTTCTACTGGCACTGCATCGAGAGGGTTCAACAAAAGAAAGATATCGTCAGAGGGTAAAGATGATTCTTTCACAGACAAAGAATTCCGTTCTCAACAGCCATCAATCAATTCCCCCTCCAATTTGCTCCCACTTCCGACGATTTGATTAATTCGTTTTATTGATTGTATATTGATCATAAAGATAACAATTTTAGCAGAAGGGGCACAAATACTAACAGGGGACCTGGGCCCCGTGGCTACGGGCCTGAGAGTAATATTCAATGAAAGAAGGATCGGTAACACTCAGTAAATCGTTCTGGGTGTTGGCAGACCATTATTATGACCACGACTTAGTCACATCGAAACTCGGACACCTGTCCCTGATTTATAGTGTCTTCCAAGCGTGCACAAATCTGACAAGTTAATACGCAAACTTTGATTGAAGGACATCAAACATCAAAGGTCTTCCAACGATTGATGACATTCGCCTTTAAGATTTAATGAATTGTGTCATCTTTGAATCCATTAAGTGAGAATGAAATTCAAGACACAGGATTACATAATATGACGAAGATTCATTCATGAGAATGATCAATCCATTAAGATTTTGTTTTAATATCAAAAGGAGCAGCAATTGAAGAACTGTGACAAACAAATAAATCATTGGTTGACAGCGATTTAATGAAAGAGATTGATCAAAACATGCGCAATTTGGTTAATTTGGATTATGGATTGCAGCATGACAGCAAATTATTATTGAGCCGCATTGAAAGTCGAAAGGCGAAGTTTAATTAAATTCGGATATCAAATTTCATTTTTTTAAGTCTTTTTTTGGCCATCTACGCCTGACCTTAATTGTGTGTTACGGCACGAATTAACATTCATCATGAGGATGACCCATATTTAGATGGATTCTCATACGATGATAAAAATCATCCCAGCAGCCATTTATAATAGAATATAATGCCTACTAATTTAAATTATTAATTGAAGCAGTCCTGATGAGGACTGATGGCGTTCTCCAATCCGAAAGTGTTTCAGTCAAACCTGGCTGATTTCAATCGATTCCCATTTGACCCATGATGAAGATGTTAAACCGGAACTTTTTGCAAACGAAAGACAATACCTGGGAATTTTATGTCCGCATGATTTTATTTACTTTTATCGACACATTCACCATAGATATCGCTCTCATTTGGAGAGCGCTCTTCAGCCTTCGTTCGATTTATCGTCACGATTTATGAATAAAACAATGAAAACTATGGAAATTAAATGTAAAAAATTATTGCTTTAAGTAATGGAACAACAGAAGCTATTTTATTCAACATGGTGTCCGCTAACTTCCAACACGGTATGGAGTCGTGCCTTGAATGCGAGAAGTGCTGCCTGTCGCTCTTCAGTCGAAATGGAGTCGAGTTCCTCTCTCAAACGCTGCTCCAAATGGTGCACATCGTGAATATTTGTGGAATACACTGTGTTTTAGCGTTCCCCACAGCCAGAAGTCTAGAGGCGTTAGATCCGGACTACGCGCTGGCCAAAGAATGTCACCTCTTCGAGAAATCACATTGTTGGAAGACTCATCACGCAGAAGGTCGATAGTTTCGCGTGCGGTGTGCGGCGTAGCTCCATCTTGTTGGAAAAACAGAGAACCATTTACAAATTCTTCATTATTTTGCAATTGAGGAAGAAAGAAATCTTTGATCATTGCTCGATAGTTTGATCCGTTTACTGTGGTTCCTGCACCATTCGAGTCCTTGAAGATAAACGGACCGAAAATCTGCTTCCACGAGACACCGCACCACACAATGATTTTCGGCGAATTGAGTGGCATATCGGTAACAAATCCAGGATTTTCTTGAGCATAAAACCGGTAGTTCCAGCCGTTCACGTGGCCGTTCACATGAAAGTTAGCTTCGTCAGAGAAAATAATGCGCTTCAAGATATCGGGATCTTGCTCAAGGTGTTGAAGGATCTCCGAGGCGAAGTCAACGCGAGACTCAAGGTCTTCATCGTTAAGGGAGTGACGATGGCGCAGCCGATAGGGATGAAAACCGTGTTCGTGAAGACTCCGGTTGATGGTGGATACCGAAAGGTTTAGCAGCGCTGATAGTCTACACTGTGAAGTCTCCGGTTGCTGTTCGACGGCATCAACAACGCGATCAATATTCTCTTGACAAAACATTCCTAACTGAACAATTTTGTTAAAGAGACTTGCTACAGAACAAATAATCATAGGAAAGATGTTTTCAGATATAAATTATGTGACTTATCACATACATAATATCAATGTTATTTACAGCCTATATTGATGAAATTATTCAAAAGAAGTTTTCTAACATGAAATTTCCCAGTATTGTTTATTATTTGTACTGGCATTGACTTCTATAGAACTATAATTGAATTTACACGAACCCGCTGAAACTGACCAGGTTTCACTGAAACACCCTACAAATGCAATGCTGTTGCAACCATTGGATTAATCAGTTCTTAAAATAACTCAATTGAACTTTCTCGTGGTAACGAATTAAAATTGATCAGCTTTGGCATAATAGCTGGTAAAAATGGAAATGCGAAGACTTGTAACTCTACTCATTCTTGCTGCTAATATACTATTAACATAGATTCCAAACAATGCCGCATATGCGTTCAAAACAGACGTCTAATATACTGTACAGACTACAGATGCTGGTAGTGGAAATAGAAAAGGACAATGGTCACCATAAGTTTAGGAAATAAAAAATGGATATTATAAAGCAACAGGAAACCGCTGAATAAAAAGAGGAAAAGTGGAGGTAAATAATAGAACTACAATGAAACTACTACACCTATTACAAGTGAACTAATGCTATACTATATCTTAGACTACACATGGTGGATAATGGAATGTGGATGAACGTAAGCAATAGAACTGCGATGACACTGCACTCGAACTATACACACTATACCTAAGACTACACATGGAAAATACTATTTCTTCACTTGAATTTGTTATCGCCAGTTTCTTAATCCGCCTATAATACTTCATGGAATCCAACATTTCTTCATTTGTCTTCATCCACAATGATATAATTTGAAATACAATACATCGATCACTACTTCAGCTACCGATTAAGGGATACAAAACATAATACTGCAGTCCGTCAGTCATTAGCAGGCACTCGTCTAGTTGTGCTTCGACCCCTCACCTGAACACTCAAACCCAGACGAGCGGGGTCCCACACATAGTGGCTGACAAAATACTGAATAGGTAATGATATGTCTTGAAAGATATGTCACAAAGATAAATCAGACATCATGCCAATGTTCCCTTCCTTTCATATTCTCTTCTCATCCTGTCATTAAGTTCATCCCATCAATAAATACAGTATGTTTTTTGCGATCCGCGCATTATTGAAACTCTGGAATCATTCATTTCAAAATTCTTAGGATTTTCCTAATGTGAATAAATTCATTTATATGATAAGCGACTAAGCGAGGCGTGAGACATCTTTCGTATTAGTGTTGCGAAAAGCCGATCATGTTGTTTAATCACAATCAAATTGTGTGTTATCAATTTGGAAAATGCATTACCATTCCACTGTGGAAGCTAAGCTTCACCGAGATTTAAAAGTAGTGCAATCTTTTTTAATGAAGATGCAATAACTAATTGCCATAACCTTTTCCGTAAAGTCTACGGGATAAAATTGAAAAAGCAAAGTGATGGGGTTCACGTGAAAATATTTAAGACTATTAGACGAAAGTTTCTCGTAAACTGCTCATGCAATCCATGCATCCATATTGACTGCGATCATGGCATTTAATTCAATGAAGTGATTGTCAACATTAGGCAACCCCTTTGTAAAGGATCTTTATACTTAGTAAGTTAATTTATGTTGTGG
This sequence comes from Prostheceraeus crozeri, assembly GCA_907163375.1. NCBI lineage: Eukaryota > Metazoa > Platyhelminthes > Polycladida > Euryleptidae > Prostheceraeus > Prostheceraeus crozeri. The sequence continues at coordinate 68,506 of CAJQUW010009819.1, read as the reverse complement.
GTTTCAACTAACAGCAGGCCTTCGTGGCACAAGCCTACCAGAATTTTTGGCCTAGAAGTCGAGCTCATGGAGAGTCATTGAACGTCGGCTGGAAAGGCAACCGAGCTGAATGTATCACAACGTTCGAGAAAAGTCTGATTGCGTCAGCACGTCAGCTCAAGTCCCCAGTGAGGGGAAGTGACGTAACCGCTTCATTTCTAAAATTCGCTTAAGTTTACAAATCGCCTTTGACATTCCGAAAAAAAATAAGAGTGCAATTACTAAACCTTTTAATGTGACGTATCTACATAACATCAGAATTTCCAATTCCTTATGTGTGGTATGGTAGTTGATCATGACATGATTAATAGACTCACTTTTATAAAAAAAAAGCTGAACCACCTACTGAAAATCTATGTCATAAGTTTGACATTCGGGTTGGACAAATCCAACGACTTTCAATGAAAATTCAATTTTGTAAATACGGCCGGCTTAGTTTTATGAGGACCACCGCAGAAAAGCAACGGGGGAGGGCAAATCGCCCATGCCAGCCCCCAGCGTGGATAGGGTTAACAAGGGAATGCTATGAACTTTTAAAAAATATTTCCGAGTTGATTACATGCTGGAATTTGTGGTCTCCGTGGCACAGTGGCTAAGTGCTTGGCCTAGCGATCTTTGGATTCAGAGGTCGAGTCCCAAAGGTGTCATTGGAAGTCGTCAAGAAGGGCATCCGGACTAAAAGATCACAACGCTTCAGATTAACGTCTGACAGTGTCAGCACCGTCCAAGCCTCAATAGCGGAGTAGTGACGTTAAACCATCATTTTTTTACATGTTCGGCTGACTTGATATGTAGAACTCCCGCAACCCCAACTAAACTGTGATGAAAAAGAAATAATGAAATGAAAGGAAATGAAGTTTGGTACTGTAAAGTTTGATCATTGGCTTGTGACATTCTGCAATTGCATCAACGCCTGTGTACGAGCATACATCAAAAACTCATCCAGATTGTGGCGAATGATCACTGATCAATTAATATAGGTGATAGAAAACTATTCTAAATCTGAATGTAAAGAAGACGTTCATCTTCAATCACTGTCTGTATCTGTAAAACAACGATCTCTCTTCACATGAGAATTGAAAAAAAGGCTGAGACAGTATCTCAAACACTGCAAAGAAACACCTACCCAAGTCACAATATTTCAAATCGTCACTTTCAATCTTCAAAATTTGATGATTCTCAGACGTTGAATGTGAGTGACTGAAAACTGAGATGAATCAGTTGAGTGACAGTGTCAGTCTATTACACGAAAGTGGCATCTTCCTGTCTCGAGAAACGTAGAGTGCACACAGTCATTCATCTAATACGATCATGCAACGTCTCAGGAACCACAAGAAAGGTGCATGAGAGGTCAAGCTATCTCATGTGGGTCAACACTAGGAAATATTGATGAAAATGGAACCACGGTCGTTAATTAAATTTTTCTTCTTTTACGTCTGAGAATAAGAAACAAAGAGCCACTAAAATCTCTGATTTCCCGAGTGTCTTTTGATTGCTCTCTCCAATTGTCCGAATAATTGGAATCATTTTTCTGCGTCCTTCTCTCAGACATATTGTTTGTGTGCACAGAAGATCGTTTAATATCTGACAATTACTTCATTAGGATTTTCAACCAACCCTATGATGTGTCAATGTTCCGTATGATATTGAATAAAAGGCAATGACATCAAACAGACTATTCGATGTATCGATGTCGAGTGCAGAGGACGTGTCAGGTTCACATACTGCACTTACACGGTAGTGGCACAATTTCCAATGACGGTTGATTGTTGTGCACAGTCCGGATACTGCTTGCCGCATTTACACTGCAACTAAGGCACTACTTCGTGTACTAAGGTCGAGTTCTGTCACTGAGATGGTGGCGCTCACGAAGCGAATCCCACAGCTACTACTGTTCTGCGCCTCATCTTACCAGTCTTGTAACCGTCCGTACCCGTGTATATATTCATATTCATGTACAGAATGGGAAATAAGTCGGATGTGAAGGAAAATTATCTCGAACATAGGTGACTCTCCAAAGTCCACGCCCGTTTAGGGCCAAACCCGGTTTACACCCTGTGCATGTGTCCACACAATTGCAGTTGTATCAATGTTGTGACTGAGGTCGCTGGAGGTGCCTAAGGAATTATCGCGCACGGGCTCCGACCCCCTATATTGCCTGTATTTTAGGGCTGTGCGGTAGTCGTACCTGTGCACCGAAGATTTTAAAAGCTACACTGAAGCATTATTTAAGCAAAGCCGAGATAGAATTTGCTTCGCGCTCTAGATTGTCCCGTGGCAATTAATCTAGACTTCAAATTCTTGAATGTACGGTCTCAAGAGTCTCTATCTCTAATAGTGAATGCTCATGCTTCCTAGAATACCGTGCAAATTTCATATAGTGCTCAACTTTCAAAAATTCAAAGGGCCTCTTTTAATTTTGTTTTGCCAGCATTTGCAAGTGAAGTGACTCTCATCATGCTTAGCCCTTAGGCAGGTACGCCAGCCGCTTGATTGCTAAGATATGTCTTAGCAAGAGGAGCAACATCAAGGCACAATGTATTTACATAAACTTCCGAAATTAAGAGGTCGTGGGAATTAAGATTTCGTGGCTTAAACTGATTTATCATGAATTTGAATCACCCGACATATAATTTTCGTCACATTTATCCAATTTTTTCTCAACATCAGGAAATGCATTGGATAAATCCTGATTTTCTAAATATTTCATTTTTATGATGAAAGTTTGAAATGAATTGATAAATATATGTGAATATTGTTCTCTTAACTGGATTAATTACATTTTATGCTAAAAGTATTTTTCTCTCTACATGCCGGTACTTACTGTGAAAATGCAGACAAAAAGGATTAATTTTCATAGAAACTATACAGTAATATGCCAATTTGATCAACATTCGAATGCTTCGGTGCACCGGCTAGAGAACCGGTACAAGCAGAAGAACTGCTGCACCGCGCACAGTCCTACTGTATTTAAAATATCAGACAAATGATTAATTTATTATTATTTATCTTATTTATAATAATACATTTTAATTAATACATTTTCAAGTAAGATGACGTTTATCTGAGTTATAGATGAATTTTCAGGTTTATGATTTAGAAGCTGAACATTCGTTCCCATTGAATATATACCGCATATCTTCTATTATAACCGGGACCTTCAATAGAAGTCAGGCAAAGAGAGTCAAAAATACATAACGAGGGTTATGTCAGAAGAAGCACAGTAGCACAGAAGCAATTGATTGTTGATAATTGATTTACACCCACAGTCATCAATTTATGCCTCTAAGTGCTGATCGGGACACTGATCCAGGCGCTTGTACAGCCCTAGATCTTCCTTAATTGACAGGCACGAATCCTGACGCATTCACACATTACCACCTGACCTTTTCTGAGAAGTCTCATAAGATCGAACCTCAAAAGAGCAAATTTTCAATGTTGAAATGTCAAAACACCGTCAGTCTGGTTCGTTATGCGATCGAGTATTGATTCCGTAGCTCTTGTTTTACACGTGCGTGCTACTGTTGAAAGTGCTTGTTGTGAGGTCGAGATATGTGGTTTGCCTGACTGAGCTTTTCTTGAGCTTTCACTACCTCATTTGCTCCTGTATTCTGCCCCATAAAATACCATTTACTGTTATATACACGTAAGTGTGAATTCATTTAATGAATAACGACACTTATCTGTGACGCACAGCCGACTAAATAATGCGAGACCCATTTCCTAGATGGGATTTATGTTGAATAATTTATCATCTCGATAAATACGCGGATTTTCTTTTTGTATTACTGATTCCATCTCACAACTGCCGTGAAGAATTGTGGGGACAGTCTAACATTACAATAGGAATTCGATTAATATTTGCAAACCCAAAATGAGATTTCAACTTTTTGAACGTCAATAATTGTCCTTGCTGATGACAATTTTGCATTGCTTATTTACAAATTATATATGGAGACATGGTTTCACAGGTCTATAATCATTCTAAAATATCACCTGACACGCTAACGATAATTAATTATCTTATCCAAAGATGCCAAACTTGTGTTCGCGACACTCTGCGGCTGGCTGGCCACCTGCTGGTTTGAAGAATAAACTAACACTTTGATTATATCAATCCTAAAGATATCATTATGAAACACATTTCCGCGGTTTGCGGTTTTGATACCTGACACTGATAATTTTCGGTCTTTCATATTCGCTAGCTAGCTTGAATATGAGGCAGTCCACCTTGGGCAATTAGAAAATATCCAGGTGTGCTCACTCGGAGTTATCATCGGGTAAAGACGGAACGTTTGAATGATGTAAACCTCAATGTATGTTTAAAATATAATGCATGTAAGATGATCAAAAGATAATAAATGAAACATATTGATACTGATTTCGTGATTATTCCTGTTGTCTATAAATGCCGATTAGCAGAAATGATATGTTATCATTATAGAATAGAGCATCAATCACATGTAATTTACATGTTTAACATTAATACGAGAATTAAGTAACTGGAGATGAAGAGTAAATAAGTAGTGAATAGAAGTAGCAGCAAAGTGTCACATTTAGAAGGCAAAGTGCTCTCATCTTCACTGATGGTGTCGAAGATAAACCAACCTCGCTTGTGGAACGATAATTGCTAGTATTTTGGCATTCATGCATGTTAGTTAGTTATGCATAACAGGACCGGTAGTTGTGACAGTTTTGTATCTATTTTGATAGGATAGTGACGATTCGTGGTGCACTCTGAGAGAATTAAACTGTCTGAAATGAGATGTCGGGAGACATTCTTGATTGCTGATAGAAAAGCTTCGGTTTTCTCATAATTCGTTAGAAACAAAAATTTCCTCCCAAATCGCTCTGCAGTGCATTTGAAAAGATAACACTGATATAGATATATTTTCAAAAACACGTACACAATATTTATGAAACTGAATGGCTCATAAAACCCAAAGCCTTCGAACAATGAATAAATCATCAATAGCAAGCTACTATCATTGAATTCAAAATTTTCAAGGAGAATCCCCCATTTCCACGCCCCTGTTTGCAGCCCTGGACAGATTTCCATCCTGACATGCTTGCAAAAAGAGCATTCGTGGCTGAAATCCGAACGTCGGATATGATTATTTTGAGGTGTGGATAAGGCCATCATGTTTATGGATGGTATCATCCATAAAAATCAAAAATTAGATATAGGAGATGGATGTGTAGAAACCAGGAAGAAAAAACTTATGAAAAAAGTAAAGTACCCCATGAAATAGGTTATCAATTATGCTCCACTATGCTGGAATGTCTAGGTTCACTAAAACCTTCAACAAACCACAACAAATAATAAAATAAAGTATCCCAGAAATAGGTTATCAATTATGCTACAGTGTGCTGGAATGTCTAGTTTCAATAAAACCTTCAACAGACCACAACCCGAATGACTTGATTACCCTGACATGCAATTCCGTCATAATCTTAAACGTGTCTTACTGCAAAATGCTGTTGGCTTGTGCATATAAGCCTGAGTTAACATCGTTTCATAATGATGAAGTCTGTATTAGCAATTAAGCATTTGACATTCAACGCCAGAGCAGATTTACTAGATATGCTTCGTTATAACGGATTGTAGCTCCGTTGTACCATGGAATATTCAGAGAAATAATACCAGTGAATAAAATAACATAGACTTCAAAGCTAGGGTTATTTAGTTTAGGTTGAATTACGAAGCTTGTGTCAATTTAGAATTTTTTGCGCAAGATTTTCGGGGCGGTATACCTTTAATACTTGTGGTGCACATATTGCTTCTCGAAACTCTTCTGTACCTCGGAGACCACTCATTAGTCGATATCAATCTGTCCTGATAAGTCACTTGAATGTCATCTCCACGTGAGTGAATCTTTCTGTTACCATCTTCTTTCAGCGGTTACATAAGAACTTGGATTATCCTCAGCATCATTTCATAAATGCCGACAGAACCTTCTCCCTTTCATATCCCTGATATCTCAACAAACGGCTTATCATCACACTCTTACATCATTCTGAACTGCACCGTTCATTACTTCACCGGCTCTCACTTTGATCATTCTCATTAGATCTTCACATCGAACTCCGGTATCTCAGTTCGGGCATGATGATGGAAGCGCTTCATACCTCTGATGTCTCAACTCTTAATCGACGAATTTATCGGCAAGTAAATGATTCATATCACGCAAAACTTCAATTAAATATCAACAAAACTAGCGAAGTGTTTTATGATACTTATCTCCTACACAATCTACGCACGATCATGAAAAATGATGCTTATCATCAGCTAGGGGCTAGGACAGTGTTGATGTGGTCAGGCTTCGATAGAGTGACCTTTCGCCTTCAGTGAGTGATGCTTTCAGTACTGATGCACCTGAAACTGAACCAAATGATAAAACTTTCGTAGAGTCAAGTAGCGACGGAGAAGGGGAGCAGGGGGAGGTACCCTTCGTGAAGGAATGCTAAGAAGAAGGTATTTTTGACACCAGAAATTGGCATGGAACTGCATGCTCTTTGAATGCATCTAAAAGAATCCATACCATCAGTTACTTCTGAAAATAATAATTCAATTTAATAGATGATAAGTCAACAATCTAGTTTCGATCTTGCACTCTCGTGCATCAAATGCATAATGCAAAAATGTGCCACAGAAAAGCTTAGCAACTGATGGCTGAATTTATGCAACCTCTAAAACATATCACTTTAGTCAGTTACATTTACTTTAGCAAAGGCTATGACAGCATTCCCTCATCATGTTATTTTTCAATCAAACAGCAATAAAATCAGAAAGATAGACGAGAAAAGAAGAGCTATGAACCAGGTTGCTGACTCAATGAGTCAGAAAATCTCAATTCATGTGTAATAGGACAGATTTTACACCTTCGAAGTCACCACAATCAGTCGCTTGCAGATCCATGTTCATAAGTGTGGGTTCCTGAAGATCGCCACATGCTAAGCTACGAATAATATTATTGAATCAATCTTATACCAACATCATCAATGTCTTTTTATCTTAACTCATTAATTGCTTTCATCGATAATCAATTTACTTCAAATTACTTGCATTAATTGCATCACAGATGTGCATTTTTGATTTTCCTTTTCAACAGACCCAGCCAGACCAGTAATTGCTATGTGACATTCTTGGCTGCATCTATTCCATTCAGTAATCCTACCTAATGCCATGCATGAATTATGCATTAATGTTGGATTGATAATAAAGTCAAGCAAGTCCTAATGAATAAATCATCCGCTGCCACGATGACCAGAAGAATTGGCGCACATACAGGAGATTTTTGATCTTGAAACTGAAAACATTACATGAATGAGATCGTCTACTTCATAGACCACACTCAGACATTGTGATCAGCTTCCGGTATTGCATTTGACGCAGTAAACTTTAGCTCAGGAACTGAAACGCATATAAATCAGGAACTACTGACCGTCGCAATTCAGCAATCAAACGACTATTATATTCACGGAAAATTGGAGATAATTAGTGATTGACAGTTCTGAATAAAAGCAATACAATTTACTTTTGTAGAACTTTCTACTTTGGGTATGTAATGGGCATGATAACCTTCAATAAATTATCACCTATCAAAATGTACACAGTTGAGCAATTCGACGTTTTGAGTATTACTAAAAAGAAAAGTTTTCTCATTCGCAAATTGCTCAACACGAGTTCTCTCAACGGTGTCAAGTCAAAATGATCTTCGTGTAAAATGGTCTCCACAATGTTCTTGATAAAAATGTCCGAGGCAAAGCCACAAAATATAATTTCAAAAGCAGAAACGATTTCAGCAACATATCAAACCTAGATTTCTGCTACAATTTAGACGAAAACTTGATAGTCTCTGACAGTGAGAAAGTAGGTCCATCTAGGGCAACTTCCACGAACAGTTTGTGTCTTTCCGCTGAGCGGTCTTATCAAAACTTAATTTCATGACCATTTTGAAAAATGGCCATTTTGACTTGGAAACCTCTCAACACTCCCAAGTTGATTCTGACACCACATGAACATGAGTTTCATGCAAACAAAAAGTTGCTTTATAAAAACAGCTGTAAATGAGATGAAGGAGATGTTCAAATCTCCCTGAAATGAGATTTAATGACTTCAGATTTATTACCAAATCAAACAATCTGATAAACCGATGAAATCATGTCATTTTCATGCTATCTCTACACTTTTAATCATTGAATAATTTATTAGTCAACATGCAAACATTTAAACTAAGCGACATGAAATTTAAAATTTACTAGGAAGAGCAGCGAAAAACGGAGGACGAATGCCTAATTCGTTGGAGTTGCTAAAGTGATAAGACAGTTGTTGGCATTTCTATCATCGTAAAATCTACTTAACAGAAACCGTGGAACTGCATCCATGACTGAAAGTTAACCGTAACCAACAGCATAAACAAATGAACAATTACAACGCCTACAGTTAAAAATCACCGCAACAACCACACTAGTCATCATGAGCATGGATTTAATTTCAAATTAAAGGGGACGAAAACATAGAGGTGCATGAAAATCAACTGATGCTTCATATGATTCGTTGTTAATTACGTACCACTGAAAACGAGCACTGCAGATGAATCTAAAATGTGGTTTCAGACAAACCATAGTGCGTAGTAGCAACATGAACAGGAACGATGGGGTCCTGCTATGCTAAAGGTACTTTTTGGAGGTAGCATATTTTCTCATTTATGGAATATGGGATCTTTCAGGTTACCACAATCCAACGAGGAAATAGAAGCAGTGAATAATCCCAACTATTTACAAAAGTTAACAGATGATCTCTTAAAACGGCTAGTTTTGGCAGGTGGTGGAAACAGCTCACAAGAACGACGAGTGGTACAATTATGTGTAGGGCGTGCGCAAAACAGTTCACAAAGGTTTTCAACTATGCACTTGAACAGCTTGCGACAGGACTTATTAGCAGCCTGCAAAATGCTGTTATCATTATCAAGATTAATGCCAATTATCTTACAGACTCTTCGCTCCACACGTAAAATGTCATTTTTCAAATACTCTGCAGCATTGCAAAAGCAAGCAAAACTGAGCAGGTGAATGCTACATAGCAATTATACATGATATTGGGATCACAACCACCTCTTTTAAGGTTACGGATGATGAAAATACGACGAGACGCCTTTTTGCACACCGATTGAGGAATAGTGGTAAAAACGATTTGGATTTAATCGGGATAACTTTCATTGCTTTCATGGATATTCAGGAAGGGACATGTCCCCTTGATCTCCAAAATCCGCTCCAATGATAAGCGGGATTCATCAGTTCATCTTACTACAGACGGACATAAGCAAGATTTCGTAGAGCTGCTCGGCATAAGTTGGACAGTTGCACCTTAGTTTGTTTTGTAATTATCGTCTGCGCCATATACGGAACTTTTGCATCTGCGCCACAAAAAACACGCATCTACACCAAGTGTGCCATCGTCTCTTATTCATCACAAGCAAGCCCATTTGTCAAGTAATTCATTCCCTGACGCATAATTAACTTATAACAGCTGCAGATGCCAACGATAGTCGATGAGTGAAACGATGATAGTACGTGCTATTCACATCATGTATCTACATTACTCGAACCTGTTGTATTTTACAGCAATTTATGAAGAGGAAACGTCGATGAAGTTGCTGTACACACAAGCATCCTGAAAGCATCGTATGAGCAGTAATATAATATAATTATATGCAGTGTTGCATTTGAGCTTGATTGCAGTAGGGGGAAGTTTTCGACCGGCAGTTTTTGGGTCAACGAGCGTCGTAACCAAAAGTGGAAAAAGTGGTGATCAAGAGGAAGAGGACATCGATTATTATAGCACCACTCTCATCCTCGCACTTAGAACGCCCGCGAATAACTTTGAAAATAAAAAACCATAAATGGAATAAGGAGGAGATGGGCATATTTGATGCTTGAAGGGGGAATCACAAACTATAATAAATTCACAAACATCGGACTTCTATCAATATTCACAGGGTGAAGGTAAACAATGTTCCCAAACGTGATTTTCTAGATTGTGAAGAATTTTACTACATTAGTGTGAAACAAATACCATGTGTGCGTTGTCGACAAGACCCTGAAAGAAACAAGATAGCATTCTGGACTCCACTCTTCTTGTGATGTCTCCGTAACCGTCTATTTCTTTAAGTGTTTTCTGCTTCTCGAATTCAATTATCATCTTTTAATATAATGCCTTCAGTAGAGTGGCACAAGTGCATGGTTTTCTGTGGCGCAAATGCGATGTATCTCGAAAGCACTGTGCAGCAGAAGCATTGGCTCAGTTACATGATGAGAAATTGTGGCGCAAGTGCATTACGCATGCCAGCACAGGATTGAACATCTGATCATGGACTTGATTTGATTATTAAAAACATTCATTTCGTCATCAAGTATTATCAAACAGAAGGGAAGCGCAACATGCGAGTGAATACAAGCTCATCAATCACTGAAATTTCATCGTTTTCTTATACGGAGATCGCGACAGTTGATTTCCTCAGCGAAACAGACGGTCTGAATATTGAAAAAGAGAGAAGCAGAAGAGATTCATCAAAATCAACACTTTCACCTTCAAACGTTAATGGTTGGCTGAGTCACCGGGACAGCTGGTGGATAGGAACAGCAGAAGAACAGCCTCCGTGATCAGAGAATCTACGACTGCTGAAAGTACACACTGGCCGGGTGGCAATCCAAATTTCCTCACGATGTCTTGTCAGAGTTTTTGTACAGCGAATTCATAGAAAGGTCATTGATTCCCACCAACCGTTGAATGAAAAACATAAACAGAGGTAGAAAAATCTAAAATACTTCTTTCACGTATTTGAATTCACACAAAATGCCCTCAGCCAAAGTCAAAGTGCGGGTCATTGATTTACAATTAGATCAGGAGTGTCGGACTGTGATATTTTTGAAAAAGGGCCATTCTCGAATACATAGCAGCACTTCCGGAAAGAAGCTTGCAATACAAGAAGCCACGGCTGCTATTGAAGCTACGGATTTAGACTACCGGCCATTCAGAGCTGACCAGTGGTCCCGGATTTTTTTATCTCGCCGCCAAGCTGGTCCGGCGGCCGATCGGCTGTCCGAGGAGGACAATGGGCGGTGACAGGCTGCTTTAGGAGGGCACTAACTGCTGGTCACAGTCGGCACGATCCCGGCTGCTTTAGGATGGCACCAGCTGCTGGTCAGCCGTCGGTCCGATTCCGCCTGCTTTAGGAGGATATCAGCTGCTGATCGGCCGGTAGTCGATTCTCTATCCATTGAATATCAGTAATTTTTGTTAGAAAGTAGAAAACGCTATTCACTCACCATTATTTTGAGAGATTCTGTGGTGCCGATTTCGTTTGAGCCTCGGTCGAAGGTGATGCTGAGTCAGGGACGCAATTACTGGTGGCAGGTGAATAATACTGACCATTTCCTTCCTTCATCGTCGATGAAGGAGCCTGAGTTTGAGAAGAACCTTTTGGTGCAACTGAACTTAACCCAACACCATACATTTGTGGAGTAACAAGTGCATGTCCGGGGTTGACTCCTTGATATCCTCTGTTCATTTTATGTGCTAGATGCGAACCTGGCGCTTTGCCGGTCAATACAAGTGGAAGTGATCCATAAGTGCCTCCAACAATTGGAGGAGAGGCAGATACATAATTAGTTTCAGTATTTAATATAGAATTTGAGTAAAACGCCCTACCAGCTGTTGGAGGTAAGTTCGATTCATAATTGTTCATTGCTGGGATAGGTGATATTCTGCCTGGTAAATGTGGTGGTGCAATACCGGATACAGTCGCTGGTCGGACAGGCGATGGATTGAGGGGTTGATATGATTTAGTCATAGCTGGTATTGGTGCAGAATACATCACAGGTGAAGTAGGTGCGACATTCATCAGAGAATCGCTGACACCTCCACGATTAGGGGAACTTCCAATACTGGACGCGATCAGAGCACCAGGGGCTAGTCCGATGACTTTATCATTGAGAACAGCTTCAATCTTAGCAGGGAGTGGAGTATCGGCGACATCTGGATGACTGGGGGTGTCTCTGCCCTCAACCATTCTAGAAATGCTGCGTCTGTCTCCAACATGATTATCTGTTGGGGATATTGACTTCATCTGATGAGAAGCACTGGGATATGCTCCTGTAACATACGATGAATATGGATATTTGCGTTCGAAATCAGCTATTTCTATTCGCTTGCGTTCAGCCTCTTGACGCTTTGTCCTCTCTGCTTCAAGATCCAACATTCTTTGGCAAGCTTCTTGACTTTGACGAGCCATTTCAGCCTGCAATGAGAGATAAAATCTTCATTTCAATTAAAATGATATTCCGAAGATCTTCACTCATTTTCATTTAAGAAGATGCCTTAAAAAAATTTCCTTACCAAATTTACAAGTGCATATCGAATGTAATCAAAAAAAGTATTGCTAAAAAACTGATCAATTGAACTCAATTGAAAAAGAGGGTGTGATTTCGATGTCAGAAATGTCAATGACGGGTCTTGAAGTATTTCTTGATCCTTGAACACAGAACTGTTGTTCTCAGCAGTATGAAAGAAAATTTTGTTCATAGCCAACAGTTCATGATGTTTTCTGGGAGATGTTGCCGTTTGCTTAGTTTAAGGGAGAGCTTAGTTATGAATCTTTCAGTCTCTGGGCTGCAACCACTATTGATTGAAAAAATAAGTGGTGTGAAAGAGCCATGCTCGATATCCATCACTCGCTTGATACACAGTGATGATCATAAAAAGTGGACCATTTAATTTTGTCTGACTTAAATGATGTTTTGTAAATTTCAGGTACTCTTCTTTTCTCTTTCATTGCTAGAAAAAGCAGTTTTGAGAGCATGACAAAGATGACTCGGGGCGAAGGGATTGAATATCCTTACATCAAAGAATGCCCTTAGTCCTCTTTGCCAAAAACCACGTGCCGCAATATCCAGACAAGTCTCATTTCATTTGATTGTGCCATTAGGAAGATTTTCTCCTGTTAGAGGTTGTCGTTGGGTTCAGTAGACACTTCATGGCACACTTCTTGCAGTAAACTGTCGAACATTACCTTCATTTCATCATGTATTTCCAAAAATGATACCTCCATCATAGTTTCATCTGTGAAAATAAATGACTTCAATTTAGAAAGTGCGTCCTGGTGATAAATACTTTACTATGTACAGGATCGACAACATTTCAAGTTTTCATTCAACTCTTCAAACAGCAAATGTCATTCATCGGATTCCAAATTACTATCTACGAGTACATCTGAAGCTAAGTACCTATTTTTAGCATCATCATCACCGTCCATTGATATCTAATCGAGCAGATCAACAGCTATGTCTGCCCTAGCCAAGTACTGACCATGGGCCATAACAGCAGACATGTGTTGGAGTGGAGATACAGAAATGGATTGCTCCTACTGAATCTGTTTCCCTATAAGATGACATTCATCTAATTCTCATTGTACTTCATGGTAGAGACTAAGATGTTCATCCCTGTTTGGCCATCGCGTAGACTGTAGCGGACACAGGAATATCGTCAAAGTTCGTACCATCATTAATCGCAATCGCAAGCAACTTTCCACATGAAAGTTCTTGTCTTTGACTAGCCGACTCCTCATGGTGATCGCTTGAAGTGCGAAGAATTATGTGTTTCCCTGGATTCACACTATAATTGATAATGAAGTTCTATAGAAAACGATTTTCCTCCCCATCGGACCTAGTTCTGACTGGGACCACCATCATGCCTAAAAAGGGTAATTGAAGTACCTTTGGCGAGTAGGAGGGCTGGCTTGGTCACCAACACATTAATTCTCCGCCGACCAAAACCTGATCAACGATGACAGACTAAGCTGCTTTGAGCCTCTGACATCTGATCATCTGAAACGTTCATTTCTTGCAAGAGTCTCGCGTAACAGTCTTTATTCTATTAAGATTTTGCATGCACAAAGAAAGGAAAATGTCCTTCCTCAAATTTATTTGTCGTTCTGTTTGGGTATCAGTCCAGACAAAACTTGTTCATCGTCACCGACATTGAAAATCAGAATGGAATCGGTCCATTTCGATAGAATGGTACAGCGACATGTTGCTTCATCGAAATGTTCAAATAATTTCGTCGGATTTCGAATACTTATGGAGACGATGGCAACGTGTTATATTTGAGAATACTAATGAGTGCCGAGAGACGAGATTGCAACATTGAGCATGATAGCAAGATGCAAGACATGAAAAGCGCTAATGGCGCTTCAGAAATACTTCATGATTAAAGGAAAACTGTGATTCCCACAAGATGTTAATTACAGGCGCCACAAGGCTCATTCTGCATACAAATATTTGCTATTCCAATTAGAAAAACACAAGAAAGCTTTCGGCATTTGAAAGAAAAACATAAACAGGAATTCTGACTTCATACAGGACAAGGTCAAAATCGAGATCTGGATCGCTGTCTGATTGTGCTTCAGTTGCCCACTCTAATTCCATCCATGATGAACATTTAGCATATTGATTATTTATTGTTCACTTCTGGCAAATATTTCCATCTAGTGATGGTCTTTCAAAAATCATGTCTTGTCGAAGATAATATGGAGGAGTGAAGTCAAGAAAAACATTATCAAGACATTTGGATGATGACGGGAATTGTGTATGAAATGTTTGTTTGAATTAAATGAATTAAATGGGAATTGTTTGAATAAAATGTTGTGCCATGGAATTTGCTGAATTAGCGACTACAGTGACGTGCAAAATATTGCCCCAAGTTCATATTTTTACTGTTATGTCTATCATTTCTTAAAACAAGACTGATTATAGACAGCCTAATAGCTGAAACTACAACTTAGTGATCAAATGTTGGCAAGAGAGAATGTTACTCATTTCTTTGCATTATCGCTCGCCATGCTGTTTGATTTTTGTTTATTCTAATCAATCTTTTATTTCATTATTAGATGCCATTGCCGAATAATTAATTAATGCTTTTCACGAATAGATCTGATATCAAGAAAGTCCAACATGCTGTTTCTTCTTAGAAATTTCACTGCACATGTTTCTCAGCAAAATTTGACACTTTTGGCTTTATTGGTATTTTCAGAAAATCCTAAAATTTTATGAGGACGTGTTGCACATCCCAATCATCCTATCAGAATGAATTTTCTCACTGCGGTATTTCATTCTCATTATGTTGTCCTTCTGACGGCTGTGGTCGATATTTACATATTTCCGGTTCTTGCCCTTTTCGAACGGAAGTGTCTCCAGACTCGTGGGAGATCCATCGGCTCATTGTCCATGCGGCTTGTGACATGTGGTTCCTAACTGACAACTCGGTAGATGACATTTCTACCTCATTAACGTTCGTGTAAAACATTCTCTCTATCCTCAGCAACAGAAAGTGATCCCTAGAATATATTCCAATGACAATATTCAACAAGGAATTCAGCAACAGAATTTACTAACGTTGATAATAAAGGCTGCAGAGTCGACTTCACGGTGGAGAGCCCTAGGAATCATTCTGTGACAGGTGTAATCAGGGCTCAAGTTACCTTCGAAACACCTTTCGAAACAGTGAATTTAGGTAATTACATGTACAGTCGACTCTCGATGTAAGCAACAGGGCAGGTTGGTCCCTGCGAATTGATAGATATGTGGCTAGCTCTCGATACAAGCGATGACAACTGCCGGTTCCAAGGTGTCGTTTATATCAAGTGTCGACTGTATTTTCAAATTTGCTACGTTACATTAATGAGTTTACAATAGCCTAAACGTTGTATCGTCAATCATGTCATATCGAAATACCGCATGGACAAGCATGAAATATTGCAAAATTGATTTTTTTACAGCCAAATTAATAGTAGTCGCGGTTACTATTCGAAGAAATACGGTATAACGGGCCACATAGCAAGTCAAGGCACTGGGAGGGTTGAGATGGATGTCGTGATTAAAATCACGCATCCTTGTTGACTTTAACCGAAAAAATAGCAGTTTTGAGTGCAAGGTTGCATCCTGCAACATGCATGCAAGTAGATCACGTGAGACATCTCTGGTGAAGCATGAGCTGTGTAGAGCTGAATGAATTTTCCAGTGCTCGCACAAATATTTTAAATACCTGTCGCACTGATCATATCGGCTAAAGCGGCTCTGATATTTTTGGCCGAGCCGATATTGGATTACCGGTATTATCGTTTGTTATACTCGTGTTTTGCTCTTCCAATAGGTGCATATATATACCAATAGACTTGTGTGGCCAGAATATAAGTTTTCACTTCCAGGCGGTTCTCAGACTATTTCATTGAAGTTTCGCGCTACATCTCAACTCCATCAGATGTTATTAACCATTGTGTACGACGTATTATGAAATATGCGGTTATAATTATTTCTATCATGATAAATGGATAATTTGTATTTGTGACTTGAACAAAGCTCCGGTTCGTCTACGGCAAAGACGTCCACTCGTTTGGTCATGTGATAAGGGCCAAAGTGTGCACCATTTGTCAGTCGACGGTCTCCAACCACCAGGAAGACCTAAGAAGACTCGGCGATGTGCATCCAAGAAAACTTTGAGACAATGGAGGTGTCGGATACTTTTCTCGATCGACTGAAGTGGCTACGGGTCATCTCAACATCGTCCGTCACCAGGGAAGAAGATATTAAAGCGAAGAAGAAAGTAAGTAAATGCAAGGCTATTTTGTGTAGTAAGATTGATGAGCATTTTCATGAAAAATGTTCTCATCGGGAGACGATAACAACAGTAGAATTCGAATTTTCAAGTGACGTACTTCAATTATGCAAACTAATAGCTGCTGCGTCATCCTCTCCTTATCAAACAAAAATTGTTCCGTGATGCGTTCGAGGACACGACCTGTCATGCCTCTGTAGCTCAGTTATTTTGTAGTTCGTCAATGTCACTCCTCAAGGCCTTCTTTTTATTATTGTGTTGGTTTCTCTTCAACAACAAACAAAGCAATGTTCACCTCCTTACCGACAACTTCAATTCTCCTGTTAGTACCAAGATCGAATTCGGAGATATTTCGATCTATTTCCATCTTCTTTTTTTACTGTTGTGCAAAATAAATGATGTTTTCCTTCACCTACAGCTTTGAAGCTATTATGCAGTAAACGCAGCATGTGCACTTCTCTAAAGTTCCCTTGAAAAGTACTTTTCAATTTAATTTGAAGATCAAATGCACATATGCCAAATTGAGCGCATTATCACTTAATTAATTATCGTTTTCATGATCAGTAGTTTCGATCTTTCTGATGGTTAAAGTCCCTTGTCTTCTGTTTTATCTCAGTTTTTATCAGAGATAGAAAAGTTCAATTTTCACGTATTTTGTTTTGGATCTTGCTCGTTTTGTGTGCTCGCAACAAAATATAAATTATATTAAATAATCAACATAACAATTATAAAATATAAAAAATACTGATTCGAACTAATGTGTACAACGACTTAATAGGTCATAAGACAATAGGTATAAATAGACATAGACAATTAGGTCATAAATTCTTAAAATATTATCAATTCTTGTTGCATCTCTATATTCCTTGAGATTTCGAAATGTTAGAGTGTAGAAAATATTGTCTTGAAAAAGTCGAAAATCAGAAAAATATTCATTGAACAAAATGCCCTCGTAGCATGGATGCGCGATCTTTTGCGTTAACTTTCCTTGAAAATTAACAGATAGTGAAAGATAATGCAAAAATGAGTGTGCAAAGCATTGAAATATTAATTTGATGATATTTTCCACACGTGAAGATAGTGACAAAGAAAAGCTGTTGGTGAGCCAATACCTGTTCATTATCTCCAAATACCGGAATTCAAGACATCGACTAAAAATCGGCATCAGAACCCATGAACCCAGCACATTCTCATTTTCTTGATGTTGTTGTGTTCTCCTTCCCCGGATGAAGCAGTATTGAGTGTAGAAGATACAAGATTGTTCCACAATAGGTATTTTCATAATTAGTATCCTATGCAAAGGACATAACAATTTATGATACCGGTTAGCTTATTTCGTTAGATCGTCAATGCCATTTCTCTGGCTCGTCCGCAATCTTACATGAACTTATCAATTTTGATCTGTGCTTGTCGTATTTAAACTTCATCGAATCCACTATTTATAAAGCAGCTTAGGAGAACTCGCTCTTCTCGGAATTTATGTATAACTTTCTGTTCCCCGATGTCTTCACTTTACGGAATGAGTTACCTAACTAATGTATCGCCTTCCTTTACATTTTACAATCCTGCAGCTTTCCACTTCACTGTCTTTAACTTAGGCGGTAAGGAAATTCCTGTGCTCTGCGTGATATCAAGAAGATGGACTATTATGACGCAACACTTCCCCGTGGCTTCAGGAAATTGGACAAGTCGTCTTCTGTCCTTGTTAACACCTGTGTCTTTCCCATCCAGTTGACGAGTGAGGTGAGGGGGAGGCATGGATCTACTTGTTGTTGAGAGAAATAGTCTGCCGAGGTTTGAAAATATGAATAAGGGAAATGGAATTTCATACTTACAACCGATATGAGTACTTGAATTTCAACACTTGCGAGAATTGCTGAGGGGAATAGTTTATTGTTATCATAACAATTAAACGAATGTTAGTCACGGCCATGGGTTAGCAAGTGTTTCTTTTTAACTAACGCAAAGGAAAATTGTCAAGTTTCTACAACAGAATTTCATTGATAAGTCAGAATAGACTGGGCCATGACCAAGATTTCCGCATGTAGGTGGTGTCACAACAGTTACATAATATCGCGCTTGCGTAACATGTTACATAACTAGGACAACCTATGGAGAGGTAAAATACTCGTGCTTTGTATTTCAATACAAACTTTGCAAAATATCTAACGACTTCTTCAATTCGCTAGTGCAGTTTTCTGCAAGACACTTATGAACAGGAATGATTAGTATTATAAATATGTATAGTGCAATATATATAAAAATGACTTTTCTCGAGAAAAATAGTATCTATGCGCTCCAGTTGTAAATAATCTATTTCGAACATCTTTTATATGAGAAATCTGTGGGAATAGAATATTTCACATCTATTGTATGGTAAGATATAGCAATTTTCTTGTTGTCAAGCTCCGTGCCTTAATTTTCTACCTTAATAAAATATCACAAAAAATTTGGTCAAGAAAATGATGAATAGAGTGACATTTTCATAATTTACTAGTCTAAAAGGTTTGGCGCGAGCGTTATTTGAATTTAGCTCTATAAGACGCAGACCTAAAATTCAAAAACAATTCTTCAGAATCTGGAATCTCTTGGCATCCCAACTGATCTCTTGAGACTGATTAGAAGCTATTTGTCATGTAGAACCCAATCAACGAGAATCGTTGATCATGAAAGCTCTGTGACGCCTATTTCTTCTGGTTTTCCGCAAGGTTCCATTCTTGGTCCCTGCTTATATTGTCTGGTTGCTTCCTCCTTGGCACCTGTCAGTGATACTACTCATACTATCAAATTCATCGACCACGTCACCCTAATAATTCCTCATCTTCGTCAGGGTTCGCATTCTGTAATTGATGAGCACAAAAAATTCTCAAATGGTCTTCCGAAAACGACTTTCTGATCAATCCCACCAAATCAAAGACTCTTTTGGTTAAGAAAATTCAGGAGTGCCAATTGCAACCAATAGACAACGTTAATGAAGTTAAAGAACTACGTGTGCGCGGACTTCATCGTAATCAAGTGCTTGCATGGAACTCTCATGTCGACGAATGTTGAAAAGTGCAAGCAAGCGATTCTATGGGTTGCGCATGCTAAAGCCCATCATGCAACAGAAAGAGTTGACTGTTGTGTATTGTTCTTTGATCAGATCTCTGTTTGAATACTCGTCCCCAGTTTTTGTTTATTTGCCAACTAGCCTTCAACTCAAGATTGATCGTTTCCAAAATCGGGTTCACAAACTCATCTGTTCACTGCCAAGAGATTTCCGTGCATCCGAATGTATGTGCGGAAAGTTCCCAGGTCTAAAACTTCGCCGTGAGCAGGCATCTGTTCGCCTCTTTCAACAAGCAGCAACTGACTGCCATCACATTCTTCATGGCATTATGCCCCAGAAATCGAGTCTTCTCCGGCCAAAGTTATTCACAATGAGACGTCGCAACGCATTTGTTCCATTCACTTGGGCCTTGACTAACAGTAATTGACGATGTCAAAGTGTCAATGGCCTTGATGTTTGACTTACTTTCTTAATTAATTGACTTTTAATTTGCTATATTTCTGTGCATAATGTGCATTTAAATTCTGTACAGTGAATGATTTTCATTGAGTCAATAAATACAAATAAAGTGCGCGGGAGCGGTCTGACGTTATTTTAGTGTAGATAACATCTTCAGTAAAAGTCTAAAATTAATCTAAATGATCTAATTAGCGAGAATGAAGCTTATCAATAAATTGTTGACTATTAACGAACATATCAAAAGGAAAAGAAAGCTTTTTGAAATTTGATTGGTGATATCCATCCCGATAGATGCTTATCACTTTAGGAAGACTTTCAATCTACTATTCAACGTCACGATATTTTCTATTTATATCCGGATATCATTTCTATAAAACAGATTTCAGGTAAACACGTGTATGCAAGTAGGCGTAGATTCACTACAGCTGTTTTCTTATAATCGATCGCAAATGATTTTCTGGTAGCAAAATTATATTTTTATAAATTGAATCAATATCTTTATCAAATGCTTGTCAGAAGGAAGTTCATTCCGATATTGTAAACAAGCCATGAACTGGGTCAACAGTTAAGGGAATAGTAAATATACAGAATTCCTGGAATTCGATAATAGGATATTAGCTGATTCACAGTATCACATGACTCACTTCCATATTACATTCACTCGAGCAGTTGCTGTGGATGAAATGATCAATTCTTTTGGTATGGGCTTCATTCGTGGAAGGAATGCAAAAAGAATCTCCATCAATTTTTAAATATTTACCATATTTTTCGATGAATATGCAAGTGGCAGCAGTGAATCGCTTTATGACAATATTCTACAAATAATAAGTCGTATATCTGGAGCCAATAGCCTCGTGATTTGCCAAAGCTCAGAAGAAAATTACTATAATGATTGTCAATTACAGGTACAGTATTGGAGAATTTGATACTTCTGATGGAGGGAAAGTTAAACATGTTTGAGCAAGGTTCTCAATCTGGGGTGCGGGAGCCTATTCCAAGCGATTTCGACTGTGACCCAAACAGCGATCCGTAGAAGCATGTCGTTAGTTGTCGTTTTTACAATAAAGTGGCTTTTCCAAAATGTCTCTTTTTACAGCTTTGAAGGTTCGGCAAATTGGCAGTTTCCAGCGGTTGTCAGTTCCTCGTGTTTATGATCGAGCTCTTGCAATCCCGTACAGAAAAAATTGGTATGAATCATACTATGAAACATTCGTATGAAACATAGTATATTCATACCTGACACACGGTGAAACGTAGTATGAATCATATTATGAAAATAGTATGCATAGTTCACATGGCACACGCTGGAAAACATGATGTGAAATACGAAACATAGGAGAGAACTACTAAGAGCATTAACGCGTATCAAAATAATTAATAATTTCTCATACGTAAAAATCACATTATGGCATTCCATTTTTTATAACACTTATAGAG
This sequence comes from Prostheceraeus crozeri, assembly GCA_907163375.1. NCBI lineage: Eukaryota > Metazoa > Platyhelminthes > Polycladida > Euryleptidae > Prostheceraeus > Prostheceraeus crozeri. The sequence continues at coordinate 46,850 of CAJQUW010009819.1, read as the reverse complement.
TTGTGAAAGGAACCAGGAGCCTTTCTGAGTTAGACGGGGACAACCCTGGGGCAAGATGAAAAAAACCAGATACAATGATACACTAATAAAGCTTTTATTCTTCATGAATCATGTTTGATAGAATTTCTATCTTAAATGTGTTGGTGTTCAAAATAGCGCTTAATCAATGGCACTCAAGGAAATTATATTAGTAACACTTTAAATGAAAAATAATTATTTCCAATGACCTGAGATTAAAAATGGGTACGTTATTCATCAGGAAGTTAAACAGCAACATCATTATGAAATGCGTTTATTCAAACGAAAGTTATATTTTGATATCATCATTATTCTGTATAGATGACTGGCATCAAACATCATAGTAGAATTGGTCGCTACCACCACATAGATTACCCTCAAAATAACATGTAGTATGTGTGTATATTTATATACACATATGCCGCGTTGTCATACTATTTTTCATACCTTTTCATACTATGATTCATACGGACTTATTTCTGTACGGGATGCCTTCCTCTACCTTGGCAGGAAAGTGCTTCGAAGTGGGCTTTCCGCAAAGTAGCTTAACCATATCCGAAGATGAGGATTAATGATCCTCATAAAAAAGCAGATGCATCCGTCTCACTGTTTCCAATGATTCAGTGTTTGATAGAGCATCATCTCGACATTATGAATATTTGTGCATCTATTGCTTTTTTTCACGATATAACAGCGTGTTCGAGAATTTCTTGCGGATTTTCGTCAGTGCAATTTTTGGCGCGTACTACAGCGCATTTTGCTTAGTTATTCAAACAATTTGCCTATTAGTTATGAACTATGTACGCTTGACGAACAAAATGCTTCATATGACTGAATTTTATTTCATTGGTTGGATGTGCGAAAATAAATCATGTGCAATTTGACCGCATGTGTTGTTCTCCTAAACTGTTGTCAAGCTTTGATAGCTTTCTATGATGCGGTCTCATTTTTGAGTATCCTAAAAAACGAGGGACTGTATAAGCTGAAACGCATGATTGTAGGAAGGCCAGGGGTAAGTTTACTGAGAAGTCCGATAGAGGGACTTCCAGCAAGAATATTGCTTCACTGGAAAATAAGGAATTATGAGAATCCTTTCTGATGCTCCGAGAAATTTAGTAGGTAATCACGTGGAGACTTTCAGACTGAAGAAAGGCTGATGTTATTGTAGCAAATCGCAAAGACAGGTTCCATGACCACAGGAAGTCGGACATGCTCAATCCCTCGGAAACAAAGAGCTGAAGGAAGAGGACCTCAAGCATTTGAGGCGCAGCGTTGTACAATAATTTAAATCTAAAAATATTCCTAAGCGACTTAAATTTCAGTGGTGAGGCAACATTCCGTCTCAATGAGAGTGTTAACCGACGCAACCGCTTCGTGCATTTATGCAGAAACCAACAAGTCATCACAGAGAAGCCTACGTGGTCACCTAATTTCGATAATTTTTGGCCAAGGTTATATCTTCTGATGGGATTAGTTACCTAGTAATAGAAAAAACAGTTAATGCACCTCGGTGAGCAAATAACTTCTACTTATAACATTGCGACTAAATTAAATTCATCTGTGTCAACCGGGCGGCGACTACCACATGTAGGCCTACTCTTGTCGAAGTGCTCTCTTGTGCTGTTCAATCCAAAATTGAATCATTGGGCGAGGCAAGCCTATTCCCTGGTCTACATGAGGCCGAGACTTGTCAGTAATGGATGTTTGAGTTAATTTCACGAAATTATCTCTAAAAAAACGTAACACCTTGTCCAAAATCTCATAAACAAGGACTCGACAAAAACTCATGAGCACAAAAACTGAATGAATCAAGACAAATACTGACCTTTCTAATGTACAACATAATCACAAGTGATTGTCACTCTTTTACCAAACGTTGTGAACTTTACAGACGCCGTGATATAGGTCATATATGAATCACCTGTCGCCAATTTTGAAGCAAAATAAATCAGCGGAATACATGCACGACCTACTATTCCTTGGCTCTAAAATTCATGGCAATTTAGTCTAAATAATAGCTTACGGAAATCCGAAAGTAGATCGCGAATACTTTGCACATTATTATAACATGGATATTTGCAGAATCCTTGATACGTGCTTTGTATATGTAGTACAAATATATAGTTGTAATTATAGAATTCTTGTTCAACAATAATTATAGTTCAACAATTCTTTCTCAGATCGCCTTTCAGAAAGTTTTGGTAGGGTTTCGAGGACGCCTATGACATCAGCAGGGGTTCGTGGGAGAGGGGGAGTTTGAGAACCACCGTTTTACAGACTTATGCATTCATTTTATGATATCATTGCCGTTTAAAAGGTGTTGTCCATATTAAACTTTTTGCCAGTAATCTCCGTGATTCTTGATCTATTTACGTCAACTTGTCTCTCTATTTCAAAGAGACTCTGAAAATCAACGAATTGATATTAGTGAGGCATGTGCAGATCGAAATACTTTGTTAATACATATCATCTGATAGGTCATCTGTGCGGTCAAGCGTCAATCCAAGGTCATATAAATCAAGTTTTATTGCAACCGCCCAATTCTACAGTGCAAATAAATTCAACATGTCTGCGCGGAGATGTTGTGGACCAGTTCACTTCTCCTTTATTTAAAAAAAGTCAAATTACGAGAAATAAAGATGGATTTTTTTAACTCATTTCACTTCTTTGTGATTCATCTTTCGCAGCCATGAGACCTTCGCGATCGCTTTTAATGCAAATGGAAAATTTTGAAAGGCCGATGGAGCACTTCGGCCAGTTGGCGAAGACCTGGAATCATCCGTAAAGTGTGGGGCATTCTGTAGAGTTGCAGATCAATAAAAATCATTGGAAATCTTATGAACGACAACATTTTACGTGAAGTCGCACTATCAGTTGACCGGTTAGAGCACACAGAGTACGCACTAAGTGTATCCTGAGAAGCAGCGTGCATGATGTATCATTTAATGAGTCAATTTCATCTTTGAACATCAGAAATGTATCATTGCCTTGGATTTTGCCATTGTTCATTGAACGTGATATTTCCTATGACCCCATCCTCATGAATCTGACATGGAAGAGAAAGCTACTGGACATTCCATTTTGCCGTTCAAATAGCAACAGCGCTTCCCCTGATTCTATCCCGTTATCTCACAAACATTCCCATTAATCAAACACGAGAAGAGCCGTTGGAAAAAGCATTGAAACAAGTCGATAGTACTGAGCTTCATTTTGTAGTGTTCTCAAGGAGTTACTCCTCAGTTGCGGTCGCCTGGCAACCGTCCGGTTCATGTACAATGGCCGCAACTCTGACAGTTGGCCGACCACCTTGAACTGCTTATCAACACTGTGCGGTATCGTCACATTGACATCTGACGTGTGACGCAACACTGCAGCCTCCCCATCGCCTCCCATTCTTCACAATTCTTTCATTCGGGTTTAAAGGGAAGCTTGGGAGCGTGAGGTTTGAAATCACATATTTATTCAGCTTTTAGTTCAATATTTGATTTAGAAATAAGCATGGGAAATATTCTCTCCTTATATATCTGCTTCCAGCTACCGTGCAGCTCCATTTTGTCTTCCTTTGTACACAGTGCGCTTTCTTCAGATTTTTGAACGCCTTTTTATCCCTTAGCTCAAATTTCAAATTCGATCGATCGTACATTAATTTTTCAAATGAATTTATACTAACCAAACATGCTGAGGAGTTTGAAGTAGAAGTCTGCGTGCGTGACACGAACACGTGTCTCGTGCCGTTTTGAGTCTTGTCATTCGTGTTCGTGTTTTATTATCGTGCTGACAAGGATTCATTGCAAAATTTTGAACCGAGATAGTTTGATGACTTACTCTGTTCCAGGTACAGACAAGCTATCCAAAATGCATTATATTTCGCGATGATGAAGGATAAATAAGCAGCACTCCTTCAATCTACTTGCACAGCTAAATTACAAAACCAATACATGCACATTGTGTATAGAAATGACAAATACTTGGGCGTACCACGAGCATCAAACCTCTTTTGTACGGGCCCTCAGTCCCCGAGCGGCTACTCATTACCCGAAATTCAGCGCTCCTTGTCCACGCCATAGTTGCCAACCCAGCCATTTCCGTTCAAGTGGCGTGCATTTTCAATAGCGGGGGGGGCTTATCATAAACTAACGGTGTAATCTGCGTCCAGCATAACTTGATAAGCAGATTCTTATTTCTTTTAGATCCGCCACTGGTCTACAGCCATTCGACAGTGATCACTGAACTTTTAATCCAATTTGAGTTATTTTGTAATTCCTTTTAGCTGGTAAATCTTTTCCAGTAAACTTTGCCTTGCATTGAAAAATATGTTCTAAATCAGTGGTGGCCAACCAAGTCGGGATAGCGGGCCACAAGGAGTGGCAAACACGCTTATAACAAAACATGGAAGCTTTTCCTTTGTGTAATCAAACGGCAATTTCACTTTTTTGGGAATGTGACTCACATTACCTTCTTGCGTAGAGAAGCATGCTCAACAGGGCATCGAATACTATGTGACTTAGCATAAACTCGAGCCGGTGATGACCATTTAGCGCCTATACGAGAAGATACTCATTACGAAAGGAGCATGGTTGGATAATATGAATGTGGATTTTTGTTTTTTTGTGCCATCATATTGCTCATTTAGTTGTGAATTGATGGTTTTGCAAATTCTAAAGAGGATCCCTCATCCTTAGATGCACCTCCCAAAGGTCGAAGTCGGAGTGAGTCATTTTCACATCATCGATTCAAATAATATCCGCGGGCCACTTTAGATATGAGAAGCGATGGCGGGCCACCCAGCATGTCCAGGTGGGCCACCAAGTGGCCCGCGGGCCACGCGTTGCCCACCACTGTTCTAAATGAATTAATCGCGAGATGAATTTCGAGTTGTTGACGTGTTAGTCTCAAGCGGCTTGGGATTCGTGTTTGTGTCGTGTCATGTTAAGGGTCGCGTTGAATACAAACTTCCACCTTTTCTTTGTGCTTATCTACTTTGTGATTTGTTTACTTATCTATTCTTTTGTGCTTCTCATTTTTCTGAGTTGCTCAAAATGTTATCATACAGATAGCATTCCATACATACATTGTATCTATACTTCTTGATGGGTTTCAAGTGATATTTGTTAGCAATGCTTGACCGATAGCTGCCAGGATATTACGTTCTAGTCACTCCAGTCCACTGTATCGGCTATGCAACGTACAAATCGCCGGCAATAAATCATTAATACTTGCTATTTCAAATTGCCTATACATATCTCTGATTGACGAAGTCAGGTCACTATTCCAGCGGATTGAACGAGGAAACAACTGAGCAGCCAGGACCCCATCACCCCGCCGCAACTGGCCTGCATTACTCCTAACCATTCGCGTCTCTCTTCTGCCTGTCACATATCGTTACTTTATTTCTTCATCTTCATGCAGTTCACCTCCTCGCATTGCTCACTCATTGACACAATAGCTCCAATTATTCTAGAGTCGGTGGCGCAGTGCTCTCTTTAACTTTTCATTTCCTGGGAATTTCAGTTTACGGCTTCCGCCCCCACGTTTCACTGACCGAAAGATAAACGTCACGCGTAGGAGAGACAAGTCAGCAGTTCCATATTTAGTTACGGTGAAACAGGATTGCAGCAACGAGTGCATGCTTCACTATCGCCTGCATGAGGTGTCCGGAAACAAAGGAGGAATGAGTCAGATGCTACAGGTCTGAGAATGAAAAAACTGGCCTATCAGAAATCAATGCCAACTGCTGATAGCCTGATTGTGTTATTATATCATCCACCCAAACCACACAGAAATAAGAATGACGTGAAGCCCTTGTTCAAAAGCTAGTGAAGCACCAAGGACAATGGCAAACGAGGATGCTTATCACTTAAAGAGCTCAATGACACACTTAGGTAATGCTGTTATATTTTCTCTTCATGGAGCACCATTAACAGCGCAACGAAGTTAGTTGAATGCTATAACAATTATGAACAAGAATATTTGTACAAATACATAGCTCGGCAGGTAAGGAAAAAGAAAATTCCAAAAATCTTTCACTCCTTCGCTTTATTTATCGAATTTTGATAAACAATATATTGACTAAAAGAGCCAGCGCTTCGTAGGTCTGTAGGTCTTTAAATATAGCTGCGATGCCCGAGGTATAAGATGTCGCAATGCGTGTAGCCCAAGCACCAACCGAAAACACGAGCTCGCATTTCTGAATACTTTTTGAAGAACTCAGTTTTATTGCGACATAATTAACCTGGGGCATCGAAGCTATATTTAATCTAAGCCCCACAGAAGTGTCAGTGGCACGAAGCGCCGGCCGTTTTAGTCAATACTTCATTTATCAAAAATCGGCATATCAAGCGACGGAGTGAAACATTTTCTAGAATTTTATTTTTCTTAACCTGCCGAATGAACATCCTCCTGTACATCGACCATCAAACTGGCAAATACATGGACAATTAAGACAATTTTGAAAACTCCGAAAAACGCGATAATGGCTCAAAAAATTTTCAGCATTAGCCTGGTTTTGAATTTATCAATTTTCATTGAGGCACACCACACCCCAACTTCGCATAATGGAATAAAGAAAATAACGGCGACGCATGATGACTTGCTTGGCTACATAATCTGTACTAACCAATACTGTATGATAGACCTATCTGTATTTGTGATCTTGTGGCATCGCACGTCAGAGTTGGAAATAAATTCTTAAAAGGAAAAAAATTTCAGCAACAGCAATCAATCAATGTAAGGGATCGATCAATTCAGTGCAAATGATCACAGCTAGATTAGAATGCAAAGCTCCAATAATTGTGATGATTATTTATACTGGTATGTGAACTACTAGATTGGAAAATTCTTAGTTCAAGTGCTTGTACAGGCTGCACGACGAACATGCTTGTGCTTACATTGATTTCATGAGATTAGCAGGCCTATTGATAGCAGCAACCTTGATAATGTATGCTGGAGTTCTAAGAAGACTTGCAGGCTAAAATACATAACTGGCGCTATCCCATCATCTGCAGAGCTAACAACTCATGGATGTACAGTTTCATTCCCTCGGCTCTTGGAACTTTAGTTAAAAGGTCACTTACATAGAAAGCATGGTTCAATGTAAGTCTACAATTGTAGTCTGACTACAAAGGTGTTGGGCATTGATGGAATTCTGGTGCTGAAAAAAGAGTTCCATTGCTGATGTCAAACATGCCAAATCCCTTTTTATTTGAATTTTGACAGATTTTTAAAAACATTGGTCCAATTAAATTGTAATTACGTTTTGAAATCACACGACATCACAGCCGATCATGAAATCTTGTGCAATTATCTGAATTTCCTCTCAGACCCGTCAGTCAAATCTACTCTGAAATTAAATATCTACATGCATATAGAAATGATGCAGGTCACATCAACGATATTTGACTGGTGCAACTGTGTATCTTAAAGATCACGAAGTCTGACAACAGTTGATTACTAATTCTAAAAAAACCGTTTCCACCTTGATGCGGTAAACCGAAGTGCAGAATCCCCAAATAAATAAAATTTCATTCATTTTTCTTTTGATAAATTATTTCGCTATTTAGGATGTTAATGTTGTTTTCATATGATATGGCAGAGGGCGGGAGGACCATAATTCAATGCGAATGTAAAACCAATTTCAATACTCTCCCGATATGTTGAATGCCGAGTAAAATGAATATCAGTGAATATGAGTGAAGATCACTTAATTAAGTGTTCTGCCATTGACAAAGGGTCTCGACCCGAAACGTCTGGCGATTTTTATTATTTATTCATTTTACTCGGCATTAAACATACCGGGAGAGTATTGAAATTGGTTTTACATTCGCATTGAATGTTGTTTTCATATTGTGTGCGTTTAGTTTTGTGATTGTTTAATAACAGTTTAGACCATCATAACGTGGAGCATCACGGCTAAGTATTTGCACTTTTAAGCTCTATTTGACCAGTTCCCCTATTTGACCAACTTGATTATAAATCCTACCAAACTTTCGCATCCTACGTGTGATTCTCAGTAAGTTATTCTAAAGTCGATATTACAAAGATTGTATGCAAAGCGGGACTTCAAGATGTATTTCGGAGAGTCGAACGTGCCAATATTTGATCATGGCTGACAAGTCAATAAAGTTCATTATGTGGATGGAATTTCTCTTCGGTACCGAGCTAACAACAAGTCTGTTATAGAAGGTAAACATGAAGCACAAATCGATGTCAGCAACGAACAAGCAGCATTGAATGAAACTTTGCTTTCATCGATGTTTCATGAGGTCATGATTATTCTTCACTAAGGGAGTCATTAGTCGAATATCATAGGATGTTTTTATCTTTGAAGCTGATAAAAAGCAGAAAGGGTGAATACAATCTTTTGAAAACTTGGAGTTAAGAAGAAGCTCGACTGAATCAGAATTGAAATGGAAAGCAATGTGCAATAAGATGCCGTGTTGAAAGAAGAACAGAATGTGGTCAGAAATCGACGATTGCACTCATCAATGATTTGTTTAGGTGATCGAAGAGGTTGATCGGATCAATAACTCGAAACATTTTTTAATGATTCTAATTAATCGCCTAAGGACGGTTAAAATGATATTTAAAATTATTCAAACATACCTTTCATTTATAAGCAAATACATCTGCCACATAATGCAGTTCCATACAGTGCATTTCAGATCATATTTAATTAACCATGCATGTAGTTCATTCATGATCAGCAACAATACGTCAATTCGATTGATAAACAAAATTGTAAGCTTGAAACATTTTGATTTTGAATTTGGCAGTAATTATTTTAGCATGATCAGGAATAATAAATCAGTCAGTATGTTAATTAGACGATATATCACTAATATTTTCCTTTCTAAACGGATTTAGCCTATACTTGTCTGATCACGCAGTATTTATACATATACACTGTATGTCTATTAGCAATTTAGTCACAAAAAGAGGCTTCTAAAAATATGGCTTATGATATAAAATTAACTGCAAATGTTGTTGACTACAGTAGCTCAAGCACAAATTTATGCATGCTATGTATGCAAAAAATGGTATTCTGGGGAGCTGACGTCGTCACTATTTATAATCAACAGCTATTATACAATTTCCAAGGTGAAGTTCGAAGAAAAATCGAATTGCTATAATACGCCGATGATTCTTTGCTACAATGGAAGTTAAATTATTCGATTATTTAGATTTTGGCAGCTATTCAAAATTCAAGTGGTTTGAAACCAATATTTGTTTTATAGTTACCGCTGTAGCATTTCAATCCCACCGATGTTGGTTCAAGGAAGTTATTGGTAAATGGCAACTCCAATCATCAATACTTTTGACTAGAGAAGTTTGTAAAGGAGCAGTAAGTATGTCTTATCAGGAACTTCTTAAGTATGCCTCCATGCACGTACCTATAGGGTATGTCAAAAAAAATTTCCGTGTTGATTGAAGTACACAACATACGCCTTTTGATACTGCAAATTAGGTGATAATTCGCGTAACACCAATTCAAAGAATCCACATAGTACAGTTGCCAATTCAAATGGATAAAAGGAGGTCAAAATTGTATTATCAATATCAATTCCTGCGTCAGAAATATATCAATTGGCTATCATCAGAGCCCTCCTTAGAAACCGCTCATACACTGTAATACGATTAGACTTTGTCGTTTTACATGAATGTATTCGACATTGCGAAGTTACATCAATTAGTTTGCAGTAGTCCTAATGTTGTATCGTCAATATTATCTATGATATCGAAAAAACCGGCATGAAAATTTGCAAAAATTGTAGTTCTCATAAAAATTGCCATGATTAAGATGTGGCACTTTTTAATATTAGCAACCACATAATAGCCCATTCGAGAATGACAGTTTTAAATAGTAGCCACGGTGCCGGCAATTCGAAGAAATATATTCATAAATTCAATCCACGTTTGAGATGCTTGACGTTAACGGCAGTTTAAGATCATGAAGTGAAACGAGTTCTACATTCTTCGACAAGAAGGCGAATGGAGTGCATATTTCTTCTACATTTGCTTGCAGATTTGTAAAAATGTTTAAAAAAGTTCTTCAAATCTGTTCATTCCGTCTTTATACCGATCCTGATGTCTTAGACTTGTAAAGTGCAACTTCAAGAGAATTCGACCGAACGACCTTCAAATGTGAAGTTTCGGCACTGTGGGAGGTAGGATAGTGATTAGAGGAGCAAAACCACAACTCATAAATATGAAACGGAGCTACAATCCTCAAACCAGGACAGACACAAAGAAGAGAGAGAACACACTTAATGAACCTGATGAACCGACTTCTGGATTGCCGTTCTGCCTAGACGTGAGAGAGATAACATGTGTCAGATTGAGTTTAGACTTAATTCAATGCGCACGTCAGCTTTAATTGAAGAACTATAAATAAGGATAGAAAAAAATTGAATCACAAAATTTTTTTTAAACATTTGTCTGCATTTTGAATTTTTCAATGTTAAATGAGGCTCATGACAACTTCGCATAATGCATTTGAGACGATATTTAGACGCATGATCAATGCTCAACTGATCACAGATGGGTTAGAGAGATTCGATTATCGGGATGATCATTCATTTACATGTGCAGTAAATTGGGAAGTTCTTAATTCAAGTTTACGTACATGAAGACTGCACGACATGCTTGCACTTACAATAATCTCATAAGATTATCAGGCCTATTGATAGCAACAACCTTGATAATGTTTGAACAAGTTAGATCGCATATTGGACTTATAGTAAGCCTTGTAGGCCTCTACACATGCACATAGGTGGTGTTATCCCACTATCCCTAGAGCTGATAACTCGCAGATGTACGCACAGTCCATAGGTTCTCATTCCTCCAGTAAAACATGGAACAGTAAAATGTGAAGAACCATGCAATTACGAAAGAAGGGTGCTGTACACCATACGGTCTGGAACAAGAAAAAATGAAGCTACGTGAATTTGCTTGTCACTGAGTTAGAACAATCAGGAAAATCAAGCGGACTTCTTGCCATATTGCTTGCAATAATGACAATATCTTCTGACAGGAGTCGGAATAACATCGTCTAGCCTGAATTTTGCACTCGATATGTAAGGTAAAAACAAGAAATGCTTCATTTTCTGACAAATCAGAGCTCTTTTTGTAACACAGAATTGCAGTATTTTTGGCGGCAAGGCAGTGATGGCCACATACCAGCATCGATCGGATGTTCTATCACATCATAGAGTTGGTCGACGGCAGAAATTCTGATGCATTTGGAGTTCTTTTCCATCTGAAGGTAATGAATCTGCTTCTTCAGCATTTCAATAACTTGGCTACCTTCATAAAGCAATAGCAGGTGAGCTTGAATGAGATCGTGCAATTTCAACATCAGCAATTGCGCAAACACACCACTCTGCTGATGCCTAGATATTAAATGCTTATGCGACAACATATTTTTTTAACAATTATTAGATGCTGGCCCTGGTCCCCTACCGCACCTGCGGCTGGATGTCGTAGATGTATATGCATTGCATTAGCATTTATTTACAGAAAAATAGATTCGATTCTCTCAACATGGGTGCTTTGTAGTTGCGGTCTCATTGGCCTCCATTGTGATCAATTTAAGTTTCTTGTACTTCTTGCTTTTTGGCGAATATTTTTGTGCATACACAGGGATGAGATTTAAATTTGCGGTACTTCTGTTCTTTCCCACCCCTTCCCTACATTTTCCAATTTTTCCAAATTCATCAAATTTCGTCAAACTTAGTCAAAAATATTCGATTTAGAATAGACTTGATTGGCCACTAAGTGATAGTACAGCACCACTGGGAAGTCTTATTTGAACACTGGGATGAAGGATTGTTTCCTTGGATACTTAGGAAGAATAGAATACAAGATACAGCTACCTGCGATCATGAACTTCGTGGGATTGTTGTCTACACTGCAGCTGCAGTGAACGGCAAAGCAAGTGCTGTGAATTTTCTATAAACCAGAGGAATTTTACACACTCAACGCTTTTGCGATAATAGTGAAAGTGCACTTAGAGAAGGAGCAAGAAAAGGTCGTTGACGATGAAACACTCGCGGGCGTCAAAAACAAAATGTGGGGTGGGGGGAGGGAAAGAATAGAAGCACCAAGTCTGCAAGAAATAATAACTCGAGCGTTGAATTAATGAATTATATGTCCATGTATATTCGACACTATCGATTGAAGGATAACGCATTAGAATATATATCAGCATGATGTTCGGTTGCTCTTGAATTCGGCTGATCACCTGACAGCAGCACATTGTCGCGATGTCATTGATCATAATTTGAACCACTCACTAGAAACCATATTAAAGTACAAACATCGCAGCGTCGCAACCAACCCTCGACGAAACTCGTGTTGCCAATCACATCATGAATTACAGATGTTAAGTCCTCGTCCGTCTTTTCTGTCTTGTGACTACCATGTACCAATTCTCAGGCGATAAATCATTACATCAGCGTTATTCGATTCGGTACAATTCGTAACGAGCACAGATACCAAGTCCCTATCAATGACAATTTTAGCTTTCTCACCAGGTGGCCTCACTTATATTTGCACAGGCATAACGGTATAAAAAGTGCAACTACCATATTCATGCAGTCAGGTCGCTGCAAAGAAGAGTGAGTTTGATGGAAATTGCATGTGGTCCTCGCGCCAACCTGAGTGTGTGCGTGCGAGAGATAGCAAAATTAGTTCAGAAAATGGATACGAACAGTGGCGTAGCTACTGCTCCAAATCTCCCCACGATAGGGGCAATGTTATGCATTGCAGGGTTGGAACCGGTCAGGATTTATCTGACCCAACCCAACCGGTAACCGGTAAGACGAAGCCTAAGGGATGGCTATGGTAATCTTTTATTAATTTACACTTTGTCATTCAAGCAGATGAGACAAAGGGTTTTTGCGTTTGACCATATGTGATAGACCGTAAGCTGCGTCTTTTCTCATGAAATTTTATAGAAAAAGTTGATGTTGTGTTAATTTCATGGATCGGTACTAATGAGCTAACGCATAGCACTCCATCCTGCATTAAGCTTATTTCTTTATTATACGGTTACGCTTTTGTAATAATTTCAATTAGAATGAATTAGTAAGCCTAGCGCCTTACAACTTTTAATTCGTTTAAGTTAACATAGTTTCATCAGACATGAATTTTGAGATGCGTAAGCATGTGAGTAGACAAGATGACGAAACATTTGGGCATTGATATTTTTTAAACAATATTAGTATCGATCTTAAAAATATGTCAAGGATCATCTATCGCGGACATTTTAAATAAGTTAAGTAAGCCATAGATAAATGTTGTGTATAATTGTACATTACAAGTATTGTCTGATCGATCGATCTCAATAATTGCTGCCGGTTGATTGTCGACCGGTTCTCGACCGGGCCCGGTCGATCGGTCGACCGATCGACTTATATCGACACAGCCCAGCCGGTCAGCCGGTCCCGGATCCAACCCTGATGCATAGTGTGATCAACATTCCAAAACCATAGATTTCATTCATGACATTGAAGCCCATTGTTGAGTTTGCCATTGTTGAAACATTGTTGAGTCCATTAGATTGAGTTTGCGTAGGACTTAAAACAGATCTGTATTGCGCTTGAAGTGCATCTACTATTCCTAACAAGAAAGCTGCTCAAATCCCTCTACTGCCCTTTGAAATTTGATGACCATGCCGATCACTTTAGCTTCTGGTGAATGCAATTTCATCACTCAAAAACTAATCAAAGACATTCATCGATCTATAATATGTGATAATTGCCTTCCCAGGTGATGATTTCTGTTGAAGGAGACTCTAAGAAGTTAACGAGACATTGTGGAGAATTTAACAAATGCAAAAATTCGAAGATAGCCGTTTTGATTCGTTTTTTCAATTGACACCCATCACGCTCGGAATATGCTGGGAACATGCGTCGGCTTACAGTTTCTATAGTTGAAATTTGCCATTTTTGAGGCGAGGAATAAGCATCATTGCATTTTATATGAAGCTGTCATTTAACTACTTTGATTTTGGTAATGTCCTCTGGGTGACTGTATTCCGCATAACCAAGGCGTCGGAATCAATACAGTGCTGTCACTGTCGCATATTTGCTCGTACATTCTTGCACCCATTCCTTTCGCCCAACTGCTTTTCTAATAAACATTTTTAGCTCATCAGTTCCTTAAAGCAGCAGGTTAAAAGGCAAAAAAGTAAAGAGCAGGCAAAATAATGTGAAATCCTAGAATCTCTGAAAATTGATAACGGTAGGATCTCATGAAGTACAATTCAAGACTGGTAACATTATTTACTTTGAGTATCATCTGGTCAAGGATGTGAAGTTGCGTCGAATTTCAGACGAGTTCGAGTCCAACAAAGAAAATAATGTGCTTCAAAGAATGAGTCAAATTAACAATTAAGTCAAATTGAGTCTTGAACTTATATAATCAATTTTGGGCACTATTGCGACTTTTCAATAATCAATTAATCGATTATGGAATTCACAGTTGCGCGATTATTTGATCGACTATTTCAGGAAAGATCATTGAAGGATGAAGCAATTAAGTATCAATTTCATAATCAAATAAACACGGCCAGCACTGGTCACCATGTATTGTTGCATAATGCCGCGATTAATCATGCCATCAATAATCATGTGATCACGGATTTTATAATCGATTAATCACACCCGGCACTACATGTCATCCAACGAATATTTAATTACAAGAGTTACAATATCAATTTTGATTGAAAAATGGAATTGATATTACACATTTACACGAAAAATTCTCAAGCATTGAACGGAAAACGTGAACACACATGTAGAAGTCAAGTCATGACACTTCCAGGAATGCCAGTTGAATCGGGTGCATATGTATGTTGTGAAAATCCCGAAAGTTCCGATTGTACCATGATGTGTGCAACAGTAAATAGCAGTGTTTTCGCAAGAGAACATGTTCATTTTCCAGAATATCCACACACCATGATGAGAACTGGTGTGTTTTCGTGAAAGATATAATGAAGAATATATTTTTAGCGAGCTACATTTTCAAAGTTAGCAAATGCACACCTTTTCCATCATCTAAAGGAGTTGGATGGAGAAAGGTCGGAATGGGACTCGCAAAATTTTCACGCGTTTTCAAGTCCAAGTTCGGTCTAAACATTATCGCTCTAGCGAGATGCGAGTCCGGATCCACAAATCAAATCGATACATCAAATTGCCATGCAAAAATGTGTAGCTGATGAGACTCGAACCTGCGAGCTAAGGTTATCTAGACCTGATGCTCGACCAACGACTGCTTCCATGCGATCTATTTCAATTAGTAGGATTAACTTCTCATCATCACGCATCAGCTGTCGTGTTGGAAAATTTGCAACATCAATGTCGGAAGTGCAACACATTTACATACCCGATGGCGACTATCAAATCCTCAATAATCACTATCCAAATATTAACAAACATGTAATTCATCAAACAATATAACAGTAACAATATTAGCAAATGAAAAAAATGCAATACCAATCTGCATCTAAAAGAAGCTATGTTAATTAAAAAATACAAACCTGCTATCAATTCCCGAGAAGAAGAGACTACTAACAATTCCTCTTTTTATGACTACGTCATCTTCATGTGCTCACTAAATCTTGCCTTTATGAAATGTCCTTTTTACGATTTTGCGATAAAAATATCTGCCGAGTTTTGGGAAATAGTCGTTTCTCTCTAATAATATACGTTCATGCTTATTCGAATTCAGTATTCCCACTGATAGACAGCCACAAGCAAAGTCTGTTCCTACTTGTCTCTCTAATTGGCACTGACCAAAGAAGACGGTTTCTTTGCTTGTGGCGACTTCGTGATTGTAATTACTACCTACGCACTTGTCAGCAATTTCAATATGGTCTCCTGCACCCTCGAAATCTTCTGTACAACACAATCAATCCAGTTCAACAGCCTCGAGAGATGCGACATTCGATATCTGTGTCTAACCACACACATTGAGAGATAATCCACTTGAAATCGATATTTCACATTCACCTCTCAAGGAATGTCTAGGGAATGACAACAAAATTAGAATGAATCTGAAACAAATAATATAAAGATAACAGCCCCCTAACTTTACAACCTTGCAAATCAGCCAGAATTGAGTAATTTATGTACACAGCATGGCTGGAACCGACCAACGGTCTCGTCCCGGCACGGCCTCCAAAAACCCGGCCGGTTACAATCTTGGTACACAGGTGTCTTCTCATTTCGCATCATATCAACTTGTATCAATGATTTTCCATTTAATATTTGTATAATGATTTCTCATTTCGCATAAAGTTGTGTTTTACATCACAACTAATTGGTGGAGATTGAAATTAACGTTTGGAATTCAATAGATGTTAACACTGCCATTCTATCCCAATCCCTAGGTTCTCCCAAGGTTTTCCTCTTAATAAAATGAAAAGAAACCTGAGGTTAATTAGAAACACTTCAAATGATTATACATTATCATACTGCAAATACTGATTAATGCTTTCAGGACTTCTTTCCATTATTAAACCCGACCACTTTCCATTTTGCCATGATGATGAACGAAAAACAATAAGTTTTGACAAATATCTATTTGTGCAGGTGATCTCAACTGCATTATTGAAGTGAATCTATCTGTTCGCAACTCCTTGCTTCAAGGCACCAGCAACAGCACCCGCAGACGTACACCAACATGTCTCCACTGAATACTGACAGATTTTTGACATTACATGTCATGCGTGGTCCATCAGTTAGCTGTTGCATCAAACTCTCAAAAACAGGAACTGATTGAATTTCGATTTTATACGAATTGATCCATCTGTATTATACGATACGCTACAAAGTTTGGAAATTGCGCAACCGGAAAACGAAAAATGGGCAACAAAGAGTTATACAAATTAAAATCATGCGATACGATACGAAGCCAGTACACAGTAATTAGCTAAACTACAGACTTGAAATAAAAACACATCGTATGCACATCTATTTCCGCAGTATTTCACAATAGCAACCGCTTCCACCTGACCTTGGATGCTTCTAGCTTTTACGAGATCGATTATTCACTGCGTCCTGTCCCTGGCAAAACCAACAAATGTGATTTACCAGCTAGGAATCGAAGTTGTGCAGGGAGCGAGATCGTGTCTGAAACTTTCACATAGCATCCTAAACCTCTTGACTATTACATCACTACACGTCTAACGGATCAGATCGATTGTCTTTCATGAATACCAGTAGCTGAGATAAAAAACCCCATGAATTTCAAATGAAGAATTTCGCTTACTGGTCATAAATACGATTGGTTATACTTGCCCCCGATCTATATCAGGGTTGGCTTTTTGCCGGCTAAAACTGCCTTTTGTCACAAAGTGGTAAAAACCGGCTAAAATTAAAATTCCGAAAAATCAGTCTATGTCTTCACGAAATGATCGACAGCAAGTTGGGGTTGAGTATCACGATGCATGCGGGTTTGTAGACTGCAAATCTTATCTTGCAAAACATTACATTCATTCTGTGATAGAACCAGATGATATGTTTTTATCACGTACGACGTGCGATGTTGTCTCTGTTTACGATTGCTCTGCCCTTTTCTTGTGCCTTTAGAACAAATGTAGACTTCAGCACCATTTTGGTCCATTAATTCATGTAACAGAAGTTGTTAGATTAGAATTATCATCATATGAATGAAAAAAATGAAAATAAATGAGCTTATATGAATAAACTGGTTTATACAGAAATTAAGCATTTACCGCTTTCTTCATGTGGATGAGCTCCATTAATCCCACTGTCATTCTTCTGTGTTGAGTGTTCAGCAAGAATGCAGAGTGTATTTTAATAGTAGCTTCAGTTTCATCTGATCTAGATTTGAGGTCTCATGAACTCAGAGAAAACACTCTATCAAAAAGCCTCTGCACCGGAAAATCTCAGCTACCAAATCAAGCAATGTGCAACAGTCACTTAGAATACATTTCCATTTTTTTAGAAATATGCTAAATGTAATAATGCTTGTGATTGGAGCAGAAAATCATGATTCGGAAGAACAAATAGTTCGTAGAGCATAGTTCTAAGAACATAGTTCGTAGCAGAAATCTTGAAAAAGTAAGGTATAGTGTAGGGTAAGTCGGGGTTATATGGACACTTTTTCTTTAGAGACATCGCCTGACGAAACTACTGCAGCTGGAGCGCTATTTTTTTTCATGAGAATGAATTTTTGTATTAGCTAGGCAATCTGTATCATTTCAACTCGAATCTAAGTCTAAATGAAGCTTTTTCGACACCTTAGAAAAGAGTACAATTTTTTAGCGAAAAAAAACAGTCGGGGTTATATGGACACCAATCAAAGTAGGTGTATATATCTAAAACAAATGAACTAAAACTCCAGACAAAGTACCTAGCTGGTACAATTTATCAACAAACGTTAATTCATAACTGTTTTAGAGAACATTTGTAGCATGAAGCCGAACCAAAGCACGATTCACAACACCAGAGGTCGCAGAGCCCACATTTGAACCAATCTTCGGTTGCATATTCCCATTCAGCTTCACAGCAGCAACAAACTTGATCTTCCACTTCTTTTGACTTTTGTCCGACTGCTCTTGACTTCTTCGGACGTGATGCTTACTATGGAAGAGTCCTGTACAACTGAACACTGAGCAATTGAGCTGCATGTGCAAGGTAGATCGTTGGGAGATTGCCTGTCATTTGCTGAATCTGTTTCTCGAGCTGTCGGAGTTCTCTTGCGACCAAATCTCATTTTGACTGTGAGTTTGTGAGCTCTGTTATCAGGTGAAGTCAAATGAAGATTGTGGTGACGCTCATGCACTGGGTTCATTATTTTCTTGGGACTGTGGATGACATTTCTTACCACTGATGGCGCAGAATCAGCACTTGAAATCGAGCCTGATGTTTTCAGAGTTGTCTTGCACGAATTGAGCTCTTCTTCATTTTCTCTGTTCGATTTGAAGGACTGAGAGATCGCAAATTCTTGGTCTCGAACTGTATTTTTCAATGGAAATATTCCACAGTGAGTGAAAGTTTCAACAACGAGTCCTTGCTTCTCTTGTAGACCTTTGAAAACTTTGCAAAATAGAGTAGCAAAATCTTCAGTTGTAATAGCGACGACACCACAATTGTTCAGAAATTTTTCAAGTGCTTGACACCATGCTCGTTTCAATACAGCGTTGAAGTGTGTGTCAGGAGGTTGGAGCCGATGGCTTGTATGCGGTGGAATACAGATCAGCTCAATCCCGTGTTCAGTGCAGTAATCTATGCCGTTGAGAGAGGCATGCGATACATGTCCATCTAAAATGAGAATGCATTTCTTTCCGTCGATCATAGGCATCATATCAAAACACTCTATATAAGCCAAACTAATGATTAGATCATGTTATCAATTGTTGTGTTCATTCTAACCTTTTGTAGATGACTTTAACATTAAAGTGTCAAGAGTGTCCATATAACCCCGACTCGAAAAATATATTTAATATCATCGTAAAATTTTCAGCATTCTCCAAACTTCAAATTAAGCAATATCTATCTCATATAGACACAGGTAAGTAATCTAGAAAGTATAAATGATTGCCGCTAGGCTTTTAGTTTGTCGTACAGTCAATGTCAAACTTCTCAGCCAGATTAAGAATATTTTTTTACCAGTCTACCAACTAAAATTTAGTAATCTAAATATAATAGATATGACTTAAATCGATCCTTTTTGCAAAGTTTAGATCATTATCTTTAAAATGAAAGTCGTTTTAGAAAGTTTCATGAATGACTTCCTATAATTTAATGTCGCTGAAAATGTGATCGAAAAGTGTCCATATAGCCCCATGTCCATATAACCCCGACTTACCCTATGTCTGAACAGCTTCAGTTACAATCTCTACAAAAGAACATTTTCAGTAAGCTGAAAAATTGATCGTTGTTAATAGAATTTGAGAGCGACCAACAATTGTGACATTATTGTGATATGCAAGTTTGTTTAAAATTCTTCGAATTTCCATATTTTGAGCTCAAATCAAAGCTTTGCTTTCGGTACAAAATTCATTTGACATCACCTTATCTTCTAAATATGTGAGGGTAAAGTCCCGTGACATGAAAAATGTTCAAGGGCAATATTTTTGATCTATTCCTTCTGAGATTGCAGAATTAATTTCATAGTAATATTCGTATAATCACAATGGGTATGGGACATTTGCCACATATTTAGAAGACAAGCTACCGTATTCTATGAGATCAGCAGGCAGGTTAATCGTAGAAATCCGAGGCCAGATTTCTACATTTTCTTGTCTTTACAGCTTCATGTAATGCCTGTTTTCGATCTTTTATACAGAACCAAGTGATTTCCTTCCAGCATGGACGTCTGATGCATCTTACAATGAATGAAATTTATAAAGCAACATAATGCGTGCACGCTTAAAAGAATGCACAACAGCTTTATAACAATTTTTTGTAATAATTCATGTTCTTACAACTAGCCTATACTTAGAACATATTCTTGATTGAAATATGATATTGATCAGGTTTGAATTGTGAAAATGCAGGCCTAAATGTTTATCGAATGATGAAAAAGTAAGATGAAATTATTGCGAATAACGTTCATCAATGAAGTAGGAAGTGACGATGATCCCTTGTATTGTATGTACCCGAAAAACTTAAGTAGTAATGCTGGAAAAATAATTCTAGCCAGTTTTTGCCAGTTTTAGCCGAAAAATGGTGACAACAGCTGGTGGTTTTTACCGGCCAACCCTGATCTATATCATCAAGACTGGCGAGGCAATAGATTCATGATTGTGTCTGGAACAAGCATAGACACAGGCACGCACGAACATCACATGAAATCCATAGTTTCCTTTTTTATGTCAATTGTCGAGTGTAAATGTCCTCACAGGCTCCTTGTCAGAAGCAAAACGCAGTGAGATATTTATTCGATCTCGCGAAAGACGGAAACATTGAATTAGAGCATCTCCATGTAAATAAAATGATGAAAAGTTGAGTTGACCCTCAGCTGGAAATGTGAACAGACTTGAATTGCTGCCATTTCGTCCAATATCAGACTTAGTTCACAACACTCTATCAACACAACACTTCCTGTTGAGTCAAACCCGTCGAAGTTGGACGAAGGCGTTGTCTGAGATGATCTCAATTTACTTATAGCATGAGTCGGAATCATTTGTCTATTCTTACAAAATCATGTATGGGAATTTAGACGTCATATGATACCCGCAGATATCAAGATGCATTGAAAATTCTGATATGTTCCGCTGTTGCCTAGAAACATACAATGCCAGCATCAGCATCACATATACAAGCATCACTGATTGAAAATTAGTGAATCTGTATATTATTGAACATACTTGTAAAATTAATTACGCCGTCAGAAAAGTGGGTTTACAATATCCTCTGCGGGCTATTGTACACGAGAAATAGAAATTAGCGTGAGGTAAGCGTGTGAGGAATTTCGGAGTCTACAAATATTAAAATCCGCCATCGCCAATGATTTTCTGTGTCAAAATTTCAAGAATTCAAATGGTCTCAAAAGCTAGCCTTTCAAAAAAATGGAAATTTTGTATTTTCATGTTTTCATGTCTATCATTCACTTGTGCACATTTGCCATTCGAAGTGCTACAGCTGTAAAAACAAAATTCACTTAATGTTTACTTTATCAGTCGAATTGAAAGAAAAAATTGAAGACAAAGTCAGACGTGCCTCCGACGTCTTGCGTTTTCTATTGTCGGTGTTAAGAATGCATGACACCGACTGTCAAGGTTGAGGATTCGCTTGGAAAAATGCGTTCAACAATTCGACGAATATGTAAGATTCTGCTTATAATTCAATCATCTGCAACATTTTTTACGCTTCAGTAATGATGGAGAACATGTATTTGCTAATATTGGAAACATTAGTCAAGTTGTCAATACCAGTGATGTTTTTGTGACTTCTTTAACATCCTTTAACTATTATGACATTTAAGCTATTTTTGTACTATAACTGCATTCTGAATCTCTCTGAAACTGGAAAAAGTGCATGTTCTAAAATTCTGTTGCAAAAAAGAAAGTGGATCACATGTATCATCTTTTCTCGACGGAGACACAAATCAATAGACCAAAAAGCATGACAGGAGTGTTTATTGTTCAAAACTCTATTATCATTCTCGCCAAGATTGCACAAGGGTAATGCTAATTTTACATATCAAAAATTATAGAAATCTGCTATTTTATATTCAAGGAAACGTGCTATTTAAAGACAATCACGAACACAGCAGAAGTTATTGCCTATTTGCTATATTATTCACATGCGTCATATTCAGCTGTCGAGTCATCACATTCAATCAAACAAATAATTCAGATCCTACATACTAGAAGAGTCATAACCGGATCGGAAGCATAAGTCATTATCAGTATTGCCGAAATAACGGTTAAAAATTCGATATTCAATAGACAATTTTGTTATTCGATAAGCAATTGTGCTAAATCATTAATCCATGATCCGCTAGAAAGACATAGTAAGTTTGATTTCATTGTTTACCCTTACCCACGACCTATCTCTGAAAGGAACAATATCTAAGTTTCCGATAATGGGGACTTATCAAATCCCTACAGATGTAGCCATCATAAGATATGTTTCGGCCTGTTGGGCCTCATCAGTTTTGGGTAGGCTCGAACCAGCGGAGATAGAGGGCGTGCAAGCATACACTCTAACCACAAGGCCACTGGACCATCTGTTGAAAGTGCGAAATAGCCAGGAAGGCACTGCTTTAACGCAGGCACGTGGAGGGCGGATTAACATGCATCCGATATTGAGGCGGTAACATGTAATGGGTAGTGCCTGCGTGAAGCGCCTCGATCTCGGATGCGGCATTAAGTGATTGCAGAATGCAGTCCGCCCTCCACGTGCCTGTGTTAAAGCAGTGCCTTCCTGGCTAATTCACCCTCTCAAAAGATGGTCCAGCGGCCGTGTGGTCAGAGTGTATGCTTGCACACCCTCTAGCTCCAACATCGATGGCTCGAACTTACTCTAGACTGACGAGACCCATCAAGCCGCAACATGTCTCGTGGTGGTCACATCTGTTGAGATTTGATAAATTCATCAATTGCCAGGTTGCTTGTCTTAAAATGAACACTTAGTTCGAACGAACTGTTCCCTTATTTCTAACTCAGCAGGAAAGGTCAAGAAAGCTTCCAAAATGCTTTTCATACTGGAAGAAAAAACAATCCATCAGCCAACGATCTGACGACAGCTGTAACGTCTCAGCGGGACTTCCAACCAACCTGCTTTTCCCTTCGGACCTTCTGAACGCGACTCAGCATCTGCTGTTGTTGTAGACGGGATTGGTGTTGAAGATGATATGAGCGTTGGATCCTGTGCTCCTCTCGAAGGGTATCCAGCGCTGCACGTGAGTCGAAGATCTGAACTAGGTTATCTTGTAGACGTTCCAACCTCTCTGAGGAAGAGAAAGGTTGACATTAGGATACATTAATTGCTAGCTATATTTCGACCGTTTTCTCTATTCAACTGATGTTTTCTCAACATACTTGCCAGCGAATCTAATGAAAAGAATCACCTTTATTACCACAAAATTCAATAGATTCTCGAGTCTTACAACAAGGCTTGGAATGAACTTATTTTTCTGTAAGGTCAAGCAATAACTCATAATGACGTTGTGAAATTGCAGATTCACTTTTCTGCAGTTTCTCTTAATTCAAAGACTTTGTATTTGACATTGCAAAATTGCATATTGCATCATTTATGCATTCAAAAAAACAAATGCAAATTCTAGAACAAATAATAAACTTCAAATGCAAAGTCAATTCGCATCCTTAGAGAGCTCATGCGAAGTTCTTATCTTATCAAATTAACGGAGGGTAAACTTTCACAGGCGATAGAAATAAGTGAAAATATCAAATCCAAACATTTCATAAGTTTCGAGGTGTAAGTCAATTGTCTTCACCATCATAACATATTTATTCAACGGAGTAGCGGATGATATGAATTGATTAAGTATTAAGCGATAACTTGAAATTGGACCACTGAAATATCAGTCAAAAGCTCACTGATGTCAGGTAGAATTTTTTAAGCAAAAATGCGTTAACGATATTAACTCAATCTCGTCACTTTTTATTCATAGCATAATGCGCGTATATGGCAGCATTCTTGGCCACCAAGTTTTGAAAAGTAGTCATTGACTACTCTCACTTCTGGTAGATTTGCCTCTTATTGTACATCGATATATAAGTGGCACGTTTTTGTTAAACGCAAATGATTACAAATTCTTTCTTTAAGGATGTTCAAATACGAATACAAATAGACATGCATGCAATTCTTGCAAAATTCTCTTCAGAAAGTCAAAAATACAAAAACTTAAAAAAGTATTTACCCGGCAGATGCACTTCAAATACAAATACACCCGTGCCTGGGTGGCCGATTAGAGGTACAACCGGATCCGTGTTCGGGACGTCGATTAAACTACAGCATGTCCAGAACCAGATAGACAGACAGAGGAAGCGAGCCAGTCGACACGGATATGTGACCGGGAATTCGGCATTAATCGGTGTCAGTATTGGGTATATGGCTTGCATGTCCCAACTGTACCAAATACCTCCATCTGTGATCAACTCTTTACCCTAAATGATTGTGTCTGTCTACTGTCCGTTCTCCGTGTAAAATCTTTTAGAAAATGCGAAAAAATGAGACAAATGCATTGTTCTATGTATTTTATCGCCTTTCGATCACCTCCTCGGTGAGAATGTTTGCCTATTTTCCCAGCAATATAGTCATTTGATACAAAATAAAAACTTAATTGATGGTAAGAATAGTAGTTTACTGTCGTAAAGCACTGTTGACAAGGCCGTAAGTACAAAATGACTGAAACAATGCCCGGACCGGATTCGTGCCGGAAAAGAGAACCGAAACCGGGCCCAAACCCGTGCCTGGAAAATGACCGGAGCCGTGCCCGATCTATGCCTAAAATATGAACATGCATGATCAATGATCATGTTTTATAAATGATAAGCACTTGTCGGCTGTGGTAATAGTAGTCAACACATGCATTCGTTGGAGATGAAATCAGCTGCTCCTACAATTATGGTGAAGGTAAAAAGGTAACACAGACTTCCATTTAGACATTATTGATAGATGCAAATCACCGATAGAGACGAGACTTTCAGAAGTCAATCATGAAAGACCAGCACTCAATCGAAGACACGAAATAGCCAGACGTTGAACGTGTCCTCATTCCTGTCTTACTCCTTGACAATTCGAGCCGGCTCGCGAAAGCTCGGACGTGTATATAGTTTTTAGCAATAAAGTGTAAATATTTTTATCAGCTAACTCATTCTTGGGGAGACGAGACAAAATGGTGTGATATTCACAATGAAATTGAACGATCTCCCGTCGGCTGCCATCAACTATAAAAAGGTAAATGAAAGCACCTGCATTTCACAGCATCTTTCGCAAATAGCTGAAGTTTGTGGACGAAATACTAACTGACAAACGTCAAAAATTATCAATATGCAAAAATCTATTTTCCTTTTTATTAGTTCACATACTTTGTACTTACTTGTACTTATCGCCGAAAACCAGTAGGGTTGTGGCTGGCAATGGGTAAGTTTGCGACGTCCCGAATGAAGGCTCTCCACATTGGTCGGTCTTGTGCCATATCCGCAGCAGCATCTATACATCGTTCTCGTGGTCTTGTTCTTATGCCACTAAGATTGAGATCAACAGAAATGTCTCTCCCATGATAAGCGGGGAGCATTCCTGGGGCATCTCCATAATTTAGGGCGTTCAGAAAACAGAATTCTCCGTGGGATTCGAGAAATTGGCATACGTGCAACATGTCCGAACCACCGCAATCTTGAGCTTCGAATGAGTTGGGCTATTATCGGTTGGTTGCCGCACTCTTCGCGGATTTTCTGATTTGGCACCATGTCCCGAATGCTTATGCCTAAGATCTTCCGGAGGCAGCTCATTTGCAGGTCAGCAACTGAGTACGTCCACGTTTCGGATCCATACAATAGGACAGGTAGGATGGCACTGTTGAATACCCGCATCTTTGTTTTCGTTGATATGTCCGTTCTGTGAAACATGGCTTTGTCCAAACGACTAAATTGACTCATTGATTTTCCAATGCGCGTCATCACTTCTGCCCCGCACGAGTTAGTATCTGCTGAGAAGATTGAGACCAGGTAAGTAAAGCCATCCACTTGTTCTACTGATTCTCCATTCAAATGTATGTTTAGGTCTGCAGATGCCATGACTTTTGTTTTCTTAGTATTGATCGTCAGACCAAGAAAGGAAGCAAACTTATCCAGACGATTGAGGAACATCTGTGTATCTTCCTCCTTCTCTCCAAGATAGACAATATCATCGGCGTAGTCGAGATCTGTTACGCTTTGATTTTCACTGAAAGTGAGCCCCTTTAATTCATGAACTGCCTTCCGCAGGATGAAGTCCAGGACCACGTTGAAGAGGCATGGTGAGATAAGGTAACCCTGCCGAACACCGGTAGCGATGGGAAACCCTTTCGATAGCTCGCCGTAAACTCTTACCTTGCCGCTACCATTGCGGTACAGAGAGGACAGAGTGTTTACGATTTTCTCTGGGAATCCTAATCTCCTTAGTGCGGACCACACAAGGACGGCCTATGAACTGAGTCAAAGGCTGATGCGAAATCAATGAAAGTAGCACTGTAATCCTGACCATTGCGAATTCTCCGTTCGAGTATTTGCCTTAGACTGAATATCTGGTCAATACAACCTCGACCTTTACGAAACCCAGCCTGTTCTTCCCTTAATTTACTTTCATACGCAGGCTTCACAATAAAGTTGTATTTAATATTCATATTTCTGCACATTGTAAAATTTTCTAACGATGCAGCAATCCTGGAATCATCCGAAGCAACTCATGTGGCACGACATCTCAGTTGGCTTGAGACTACCCATCTTG
The DNA here is from genome assembly GCA_907163375.1 of Prostheceraeus crozeri. Lineage (NCBI taxonomy): Eukaryota > Metazoa > Platyhelminthes > Polycladida > Euryleptidae > Prostheceraeus > Prostheceraeus crozeri. Next base: position 19,902 of record CAJQUW010009819.1, on the reverse strand, counting down.
CCTGAAATTTAGCACAGTGGAATATAATGCTCCCTGGATTTTGATATACTACAAGCTTGGAATGATTTCCGGCACCCTTGACTTCATCCAAAGCAAATGATAAAATCATGTCATCTGCAGTATAAATTTCATGCATTTCTCGACAAAGTTCATGTAAGCCATGACATAATCTGCATTGGGAAGGGAACTCATTTCAACACTCGATTTCTGTCTGTCAGTTTAATTAATACTCATAGAAGCGGAGTCAGTATCTGAGATTAAAATCTCTCATTGAGCTGACCGCATGAATGGTCTGAACAAAGAGTGCGTGACAATAAACCAGAATAAGAATGAAATATTCGTTCATTCGTTCAGCAAGTGTCAAATTTTCGGCCGGTCGTGATGTGAAAGGACACAATTGATGGATGGGATCATAGTCATGCGCTGTTGACGGCAGAGAGCGCAGTAATTCTTACTCTGTGGCAACAATCAGCGAAGCTAACAAACAGAAGAGAAATGTGAATTAATCAGTAGTAGTATCGACATTCACGATGCTGAACTTCACCAAGGGAATTTAGTTAATGAAATGAAAATCAATTGTCGACGATATCCGAATGATCGTGCGACTTATCGTCTGAAAATATCAATATCAGGGTTCGACGTAATGCAATTAAATCATCAGACTCTCTCGCATCAGGAAACAAATTCTATAGACTGCTTCTCAATCCTTCCGCATACATAAATAATTCCAATAGACTTAAACGAATACGGTAATTAATTTCAAGTGAATTCGATAGACTTCTGTATCCATCCTCGAGTCAGCGCTTAATTTGCAATGATCCGCAGTTCGTGAAAAAACAAATCGTACAACAATTACAATATTGGTTGATTCAATTAATCACAGAAGGATCTAGATATATTTGACGTATTATCAATAGCCTTAATGCAGACAGGTTTTCTAATGAGGTCAATCTTCACAAGCTATCAGCAGATGCTCTGACAACACTCAATAGACACATTTATGAAAGAAATGTATTAGAAAGAGAGAATGCATCGGGTAGGACCAACTTGGGAGAGTGACCGTTTTCCCACAAATTAGCTAAGTTCTAAAAATCCATTTACAATGAGCAGTATACTGTACAGCACACACACAATTCTTACTATCCTTTGTTTATGGATTTGTGTAAAAAATCGTCAAATGATAAATCTTTTTAATCTGTGATGTGTCACATAACTCCTATTTAATCGGAAACTAACGTTGCAAGACTTGGGCAATAGATATACGGCAAGCTGCAAATCGTCAGAACTATGATGCAATCCGCATCCGCACTTGTCTGCATATGTCTGAAAGCATTCAATCGAATCCAATTCTCAGCCGCGTAGATGCGGTCTGTGGATTGGTTCTAATTTTGTTATAACGTGCATTAGAAAAATAGTCAGATAGAGGATTGTCGAGCTCAAAACACATCCCAATGATGACAGTGAATCCTGGACGTTCACAGCTGCAGAGCCGCATTCCATTGAAGCTGCCGCAGAGACATCCTGTGCATAAAATGGTTTCATCACATTCGGAATGAGGAAGTTTGCGACGGAGCCGGAAACCTGTCGCGTCTCACTACAATCCAACGGGACAGGCCTCAATTGTTGGAGCATGAAGCTTGCCTCTCATAAGACATTCCTGATAGACTAAGAGATGTTGGTGTTCCAAACCGCTATCGGATCGCTACTACCTAACTGCTGCCGTTCGCGCAGGTATTCAAGGTACGTGTGAACCGCAGAAGCACCTCTCAAGAATGATTCACTGAAAGCAGCAGACCATGACATCGCGGCCGCCTGTGAATTTTTGCGTCAATATTTCAGGCATTCAAGTTGCAACATAGAAAGTTCATGTGTAGTATAAATATGTTTTCCATTCTGGTTAAAGCTAGCTTGTTTGGATCATTCCGAACCATACTGACGAGCCTCCGTAAGTTAAAGCGCAACGTCTACGGATACCGAGGAATTTTGTGTTGAAATCGTTCAAGTCTAAGGAAATCTTTCCCAAGCGAATTGGCACTTCGCAATATAAAGAATATGCTTTGAACACAATATGCGTGACCACAATAATATGTTCATAGAAAATGTTCACCTACCTGTTGCTGTTGGTGCGTGTTCGATCCAGTCTAGTTAAAAAGCCATTGTCATCAGACAGTATCATTATTGGAATATTTTGCGGCGCAACTCAATGAGACTTTTAACTCCCTTAGAAAATATATACTTAACGATATTTGCCTCAAGCTTAGAAGTCCGACTAAGGGTTGGTTGTTAGACAAAGGTGGTTCATTATCAATTTGGCTACCCATGTCGGATGGTTAATACACGAAGTACAAAATGAGAGAGCACTCGCTGTATGAGAATAGAAATATTTACTTCATGAAAGCTGTTCCTCAGTCTTGAAGAACATTAAATTTCCTGCAGCGGCGCAATGGAAGAGCAATTACTTCTTTAGTAATCGATACCCACATGCGTCAATCGTTGTGGTTCTGCAGATCCCAAGATTTCATCTGGATTGAATGACAGATAAAAATTAAGTTTCTAACAGCTCTTTCATCACACAACACATGAGACAGACAGATTTTATTTCATCACAACTTTATTGAGGGATAAATTTTCTCACGCATAGTTGGAAATCGAATTCAATCATATGACCCCATTTCCCGTCATCTGCGGTTGAAGCGGCCACTATTTTTAGTCTTTAGTTCCGTTGATCGACGGTATGATGGCTAACCGCATGGTGCGGGGGCGCAACAGGGGGAGCTGTGTGAGCGGGAGATAGTGAGGAAAAGGGAAATTCGGGAGATAACTGGTGAGGGACGATCAGGAAATGTGAAAATCAAAGAGTAGCGAACGAAGAACAAGAATAAAGTTTAAATACAAAGCTCTACTGATTAGTGATAAGGTCAAAAGAAAGGAGGGATTCATTCTTGTGTTTTTTGCAGTCTTATGAGGGGTGTACAAGTGGACGGAGTTTGAGCGGCATGCAAATCGTTCTCCTTGTAAACCATACTTGCAATTGCTAGTATTCATAATTCCTTGAATTTCATCAAAACTTCATCTCAACTCTTCTTGTGCTGAAAAACGATAAGTCAGAGAGCTTCTACTCCTTCCGCGACTATAATCTCATCAGCTCGATGCCGGGTTCCCTGATCCTCGCACGCCTGAGGCAGCTGTCGAGAGCATTATCGAGATCAATACGTTAGTTTGTTTTTCTGTGATGTGTCCTTTACTTCAATCTTTTTCAACTTCTTGAATTCTTCAACTTTTTTACTGTCTCCGGGTTCACGTTGTCCTTGCACTATTTGATTGTTGATCTCTGGCACTTGATCAGTCTTCTGCATCCACTGTACATGCCCGCACCATCTCATCCTGATCTCTATCTCCATTATTGAGTCACTACTTTTTCTTTGTTTCTTCCCCTCATGCTTTGATTTCGGACTTCACTCTTTGATTCTTCTTAGCATTCTCATTCCTATTCTTTGTAGTATTTACTCATTCTTGTTATTAGTCACAATCCAATATTATAGTGATGAGTACAATAATTGCTGTAGTTATAAATACATTAATTGCTGAAAAATTGGTATTGGTTGAATATGAGTAAATAATAGCGAGTACTATGCTAAGATGTGGATTCAGTGGAGAATTCTACACATCTGCTGTATTCATCAGACGAATAATGTCCGTATCTGTCGCGGTCATTATGTGTCCGGAGAAGAACGTGTAACATAACGTGGACGGAATGCGGTGTCATTGATCATTGGCCTCCCTGGCGACAGTTGCAGACAACCTCAAGATGTATGAGAGGGAGAGCTGAAGATGAATGAGACCTTACAGAATGGGAGGAATGGCTTGATATGGTGTGAAATTAGGTGGAGATGAATGCCGAGATGAAAAGTATCATGTGAGAATATTGCAGATGGTTGCGTGTGTTCAGGGAGGATGGCATGCTGGTTCAGCTAGTAAAGTAACCGATATGGCGTCATAATGTGCGCAAGGTGCGTGGTTCGAATCTGGCAGCTTGATGAGACACCAACGCTTTCAGGTTGTTAGTCATTGATACTTGCTTTGAGATACTGATGGCAAAATGTTGTATCGCTGCCGGTGTGGCTCGGATTGAAGTTCTGAAAACTCGTAAAATTGATGTTTTGTGAACGCTTGCAATAGGTGACCATGCACTTTACTATAAAAAATTCAAAAAATAGCAACAGATTATTTTGTTGAAAACTGTACTGATGTATTGATTCCGCTAAAAATTCTCTAACAGAATACCGACAATTCCGTGTTGTTCAACTATAGCAGGGCTGCCAACCTCTGGCGGCAAAAAATCGGTACGCCCAGGTGAAAAAATCGGGAAAATCGGTACGCCTACCCCAAAAAATCGGTACAAAAAATGTCTCATTTTTCTACGCAACTACATGCACTGAAGCTGTCCATGTTAGACCCGACCTGGCGAAACTTCCCACAAATTCGCAGACAGCAGTAAGTTATGAACGGTTGAAATCGCATGAAAGAAAAAAGTACATATACATGTACATACATTCTATATGTATGTCTGCCTCTGTATGTATCTTATTAATATGAACGACCATGTTCGTTTCGTCCCTAGCTCCCAACCAATCGATTAAATAGAAAAATATGCTCTTGTGTAAGGATAAAAATGATTAATTTGTGTTGCAACCAAACAAAAAAATACAAGAAAAAACAAATTACAAATCTAGAATCCCAGATTACAGCTATGAGATAAAACTCGCATTACTCGATCGCAAGCCATTACACATCAGATATAGTTTGCAAATGAAATAATTGAAGGAGTTAATTAACACATTTACAGAAATCAATTTTGTTGGCACATTGGCGTTCAGTAGAAAACGAGCATTATGATGAACTTATAACCAAGTAATGCGAGTTCTGGCTTGATTATGTGTGGGTAAAAAACAGAAGCTTAGGTCATAATTCGCCGGTGATAAGGCAAAATGAAGTCAGAATTAGTTAATTAAAGATTTGGATATTTCTGATTCACAGAAGTCTATGCCTGATTGACTACATGCATTAGATTCTGCAAACTCACATCTCTGCACTAACCTCGTGTCCTCAAATCGAAGATGGTTAACTTTGATGACTAATCGAGCCTGTAAGTAGGGAGTGTTCAGTTTGCCAAATTACCGACGAATTATGTGGAAGTGCTATATTACTGGTAGGCCTATTCAGTCTTTATTTAAATAAGCAACGGTTGCTCCTTTGCATCGGCGCAATGTTTCTTTTTCGAGTGGGGGGAAACCACCAACTTTCAGGGTGAGAAGTGCGGAGAGGAGGTCGTTTTTCATGGCACTTCGTGCGTCTGTATGAACATTTTTTACAAGGGAAAACGCCCTCTCCGCCCCTGCGTTGCTCTGAGGAATGGTCAATACTCCCAGCATGACGGAAGCCAGGTCGGAAGCAGTGGCTGGGTTTGGTAAATCCGCATAGCTTCTTTTAGCTCAGCAGTGGGATGGGCGGATGCTTTTAAGAAAAATTTCAAATTTTTGAAGTCAATTTTGGTTCGTTCTCCAATATCAGCCACTCGTGCGTTCCATAGCAATTCCTCAGACTTTTTGATCTGTTTTTTCAGATAATCGATCGCAGTCAAAAAAAAATCTTTCATATGTTCCATTACTTTCAGGGCATTTGCTTTCTTCATTTTCTTCAAATGACTGGTGGCATTCTCACCAAGCTCCATTTTTCTAACTTCGATTTGATTTCTGAAAGTGGAATATTTCCATGTGAATTTTTTGATCAAATCACTAGGAAAGAGTTGCGAAAGAAATGAAAATAAAAACTAGCAAAGATAATTGCGACAACAGGCCTATCACTCTTCAAAGAAGGAGATCATTTGCATTTATCAAGCTAGGTAATGTGTTTCCATTGAAGGAAACATACCGGTATTGATACCTGTACTTATTCATCAAAATTTCATAAATACTTCTTGTTTCAGACATTGAATTTTTATCATATAAATGGATGATATTCCATTTAAACTATGAGACATGCTATGATCGGCCCCCAACTGACTTAACGCATTGTAGTCAGTAGGCCACAACAATACCAATGGTGAAATGAGCTTCTTCACTAAAACCTATATTCTAGTCATAATTATGGTACTACATTGAGCTTCTTCACTAAAGCCTATATTCTAGTCATAATTATGGTACTACATTTATAACTCACTTTGTCTCTCTGCAATTGATTGCTGCCAGGTCATGTGTCTCAGAAAGCAGATCCGGACGAATAATTCGAGACATCAAATCTCGCAGCAAATCCTGAAGCAACATGTATGTTTTTTGTATCATTGGCTCATCACGCTGAAGCAGCAATGTCAAGCAGCACGCTGTAATCAACAACAAAACGCAACAAAACGGAAAAAATTTATCATTTTAAGTTCTTGATTCGGGAAGCATCGGAACAAATATGAACAACGGCAAAACAAGCGCACATAGCCTACATGTCTGTTTACAAAGCAAAAAACAATAGAACGAATTCACTTACCTCATTGTATGAACGTCGCAGAGATGACACGAGAAAACAATAAATTGGTAAAGTACCAATCATAAAAAGCATGCATTTAAACTGTAGACCAGTATATAGACCATAACTCTGGTATATAAACCATTGGCACCGCCTGGGCCAGGCTTATCTACCCAAGATTATGTCCTGGTAGGACGAAACGTCGGGTCCCCTTGTTTTATGTTGTTCTATTCATAACTTACATTAAAGACATAACAACACAAGGGAGTGCATTCTTTCTTTTTTAACAATTATCAACTATGTATCCCAGTAGGCCAACAGGGAGAAGTATATGTGTACTGGAGCAGCGCGCCCCCACGGAGTCACGGCTCTCAACAGCGCACCGGAGAAGGTCCCGACGGAGCAAAACATGTTCGCACATTGTCATTGCAAAATTTGCTTTCGTTTAACCAAAAAAAAGAAAACAAATGCACTTCAATTTAATGCAAAAAGCATATCTGATAGACATATGGAAGCCTATAAACTTTGAGAAATTCAGGCCACAAAAAACTGAATCCGAGTTTTAAAATTGAAAAATCGGTACAAAAATCGGGACAGCGGAATTTCAAGAGCAAAAAATCGGTACGTACCGAAAAATCGGTACAAAATCGGTACAGGCGAATTTTATGGCAAAAAATCGGTACGTCCCGAAAAAATCGGGACAGTTGGCAGCCCTGCTATAGGCAGGTACTTTCATCGGTATAAAGGTGCACACTACCGAAATATTTACTATGTACAAGAATAATGACTATCGTAACTTACAAGAATCAGTGGAAACCGCAAGGAAGACGATGATACAATTAGACAAAGATGCATGTAATATGTTATTACAGACAATATTCAGTGGTTTAATTGAATTAACACTACATAGCATGGCATTCTTTCAAAAAAATGCTTTAAAACAGGGTTTAACTCAAGTCATGTTTTTGATCCTATCCATGTAATACGCAATAAGGCACTATTATGCTAGTTTTAATCTTCCATTTTCGCATTAGAAAGAAAATGTATGTTTTCTGAGTTGTAGTTCTCTATGTTTCTGAGTAGAACATCAAATCCACCTACAGACCAGAAAATGACACCTAAGAAGACTAGTGGTAATAAGCTATTAAAGCCAGTGTTTTTCAGAACTAAATATGATATCGCATGTAACTATTCGAAAAATCTAAAAAAACGAAAAACATTTTTTAACCAAAAATTCATGTTTTCCAACCCTATCCATGCAACATTTCGAAATAAGTATATCATCGTACAGCGCGATTTAATGATACCACTCTCGGCCTCTGATGTCACATGGAAGCATAGATATATCAATGAATGCTATCAACAGTTAATCCTTCACCGTTAGAATTTGTTCTTGCACATCATCTCTACTGTCTGTACTCTTACAGTTATCACAATCATATTCCACTCTTTTACTTTGGAAACTTTCACTGTTCCCACGCGGTTACCTTCTTATGGTCATGTGTCAACAATGACTTTCACAGTCAGTGTTCAGTGGACATCAGGCCATGCTTGCTCTGTTTACCTTGTTCATGCCTTATCCACTGTTATCACAGGCGCTTTTGTAACCTCACAGGACAACAGGACATTGTCATGATGGCTGGAGTGACTTATAAAAATGTCTTACGCGGTACGAAATATGCGTGCGTGACCATGACCTTGACCTGCACTCTTTCATTACACCGTCTATTCTATCAGCATTCAACTTCCAACAAAAGGAACGATTTTTAATGAGTTGCAGCAATAACAAGGAATGAATATTGAATCGTTGCTGCCTCTGCACAGAGAAATATGAGAAGTGCGACGCTGCACGAAAAACGAACTTTCGGCCGCACTGTCACACCGTGATCACACACATCGCTTGCAACTTCAAAGAATTGATAAATAAGTAATTTTTCTCAAGCAGATTGCATACACTTCCGTCTAAAATCAAATTACACTGATCTTGAAAATACAAACATTTACGGGTATACCAATGTCATGTATCTCACATCTGAACAGATGGCGCTTGCAGATCAAAGGCGATATTGCGCCTTATCATGGTAAGTATGTTAGTTACAGATTTTCTATGAATTTTGCGCAGTTTGGTTATGGTTCATTTTTATAGAAGTCTTTTGATACTTAAATGTTTTATTTGAAAGGGAATATGAGAGTTTGAAGCAGTGAGAGTTGTCGAATTTAATCTGTCGGAAATATTCCGCGACTAAGTCTTGAAAAATGAACTTATAGAGTACTGCTCCCCTTAGTCACACAATAGAAGAACACTTATATTTCTGGCATAAGGTGACTTCTTATCGATAATCGATACTTTCTAATGATCCCATGGAAGCTCATTGATGCCGAAGTATTTAAGAGAGGGAAATTTGGTCATGTGGGATCATTGAGCACACCAAATAATTAAAAAGATATCTACATGTTTATAGTTAATCATCGCCATCTGTTTATTTGATTCACAGAAGTGCTTACATATTTATTCATCTGCCTATTCTGTTCATATTTCTCAACACAGCGCAATTTGTAGTACAATGAGAGGTCAACAGAACATCTGAAAATTTAGTGGTGTTTTTGATCTTTCACACAAATCCGTTCACCTTAAAACAGATTGATCACTATATTTTCCATTTACGTTTCATTGACCCACCCTATGAACCTTCACTTCTGCATAACTGCGAGTCACATTGAAAATATTTTACATTCAGTAAAATTTGTTTCATCAAAATCATGTACAAAGGTTGCCCTGAAATAGTGAATTGAAGCCTCTATGACTTACTTCAATAACAATAGGCTTAGTACCGTACTTAAATCTATTTTAGAATTTGCAAGCGCGCATAAATACTTTAGTGTTACAGCACGTATAAAAGACAGAGAAATTCAAATATTATAGACAATAATACTAGACATATATTTCCATTTTTATGATAGATTCAAACCAATAAATCGGTAAAATATATGCTACTATAAATGCGTCACATCTAAAAATCCCAGACTGCTTTGAACGGCATGTAATACAATTTTATATGACACTACATTGAAGCATTTTCGAATACATAGAAGTCCATCTTAAATCACAAAAAATGTTTCACCTGCCGCTCCTGCATAAAAGCTAGTTGCAGTGAATTATTGCAATAAAATGCTTGTATAAAGTAGTCACTCCAAACATAACGCACGTAATAATTCGCAAACTGTAAAAAACTTCAGTTTTGCAGATGGAAACATCGACAATCATAGTTTTGATTTACACGTGAAAAAAATTCAAAAATTGTGATAACTTTCCAGTCATATTCGGCTTGATCAATTATTATGAATTTCTAAGTTTACGAAAACTCAGACAATTACTGCAAACTTGTTTAAAACTCAAAATTCAGACCACATGCTTTTATAACAATACGTCAACTCCATCCTGACGTACGCGATAAGGGGTTGAACGCCAAAAGGTGTTCAAAAGTCGGATCTGGGACCAACTGTTCGAAAGAAAACCTGAATCCTCAAGAGTCAGTGGCTACGACAAATGAGTTCTTGAGTTTGAACTTGGTGGTTAGTAGGGTGACACGGTGCCTTCACGTGTCGGATCCTGAAATGAACAACGCACGGCGGAGTTGTCAACGATAGACGCACGGAAGAACATCCTGTAGCGACCCCATAGCCCTATTTAAAGCGTCACAAACATCATGCAAACTGTTAACGTTGATGTGCATTTCTACAATGCTACATGTCTTTTGACACCAATGAACTCGCGGGGACAATCTCGAAAGAATTCTTCACACCTCGAACACTTCAGCAAGACCTGAATATCTAAATCAAAAATGACTTCGCAAATATCAGTTCAGATCTTATCAGTAGCAGATTAATTACCTAAAAAAACGGAGGGATCGTTGATGTGGTGGAAAGAATACTAAAAGTTCATGTAAGGTTATTAAATTGGTCGTATGAATGAACATAGAGATAAGACGCACGTCATGTGATGGCTTCAATTAGCTTAGTGTTGCCAGCATTGGCAAAGATAAGGAGTGAAAAGTCGTGGTGGAAAGCAGGGGGAAGGGCCTGACACAAGACACAAATATTCAGACATGCGGATATTTACACGATAATTTTAGCTCATAATTCAATATCAGGAATGTGACTTATTTGTCTCACCTGTCTTCACACTACACACATGGCAGCTTGTGCGTTTTTCATAAATGAGCCATTTGCAACTAACATGGAGGACCGCTTAGAAAACAGTTTTTAAAACCATTTAGAAGATGCGATGATATGAGTGACAAGTTGATAACCGACACAAATGTCTGACAATTTGATTAGAATCTCGATACTCATTATATTTATTGTATATAATCTAAAAATTGCCCCACGACTGCGCATGCGTTTCCAGCTCTCATTCGTTGTAAATACTGTCGCTAAAAGCTTTTATAGTCATTACAAAGTACATTATACTCATGCACTTAAATTTGAAACATCACTAAAATATGATAATATTAATCCAGTTTGATTAGATTTTGACTTAATAAAGGATCTTTCATAATTATGGAATGATGAATCACTATGGCTACCAAGCTTAACTACAAAAAACAGGAATTGTTGGCTCCATGTCATGGGCTGTCTTGATTAAACTCTCTCTGAAAGTGGCCCTTTCACATTCTCTAGCCCTAACTGCATTTGTAGACCTCAATGGAGCTCTATTCGTTCTATTTGAAATTAAGTGGAAATCATTTCATGACATGCACGAAACTCTTTAATGTCTATATTCCTTACTATTTAGAAGGATTGGGAAAACGGGAAAGTTGTAGTCCTGTACTACATCTGACTCTACTTTATAAATTCGGTTCACCATTGACCTACTTGTTTAATTTATAAAAACGAAGACAAGGTCAATAATAAAATATATTAAAGAGCTTTCGACTACGTCTTTCTCAATTCAGTAAAACAACAACTACCTCTAACAGATTTTTCTTAACAGATTTTAAATTTTTCTTGTTGCTCTGTTAGAGGTAGTTGTTGTTTTATTGAATTGAGAAAGACGTAGTCGAAAGCTCTTCAATATATTTTATTATTGACCTTGTCTTCGTTTTTATAAATTAGACTCTACTTTAGTATGGAAAATAATTATGATCTACGTGGTTAATGCTTTAAAATAGACATTATCAACTACCTGACACGCATCCTAAAACGCAGATGATCATGTATAAAAATTAGATCGAAACTGACGTAAATGACACGTTACTTAAGATTGAAGCAAGGAGCCTATGAATTGATGTAAACTTTATGTAAATGAGCGTAGGCATGTCACCACTACCTTCAAACAGAAAAAACTTAACAAAGATTGATATCTTAGCTTAAAAAAGAAAAAAATGCGAAATATGAGAGCAACTCTAGACGTTTTAAGATTGCAAATGCCATTTAACTTAGTTGACTTTATCCAAATCGGCCTCTCTTTTATCTTTAATCCTTTAATCATCCTTTAATCAGTGCGATTGAAATGATGTCAAACGTAAATTGGAACAATTAATTCTTATGACGTCACTTGTAGCGCAGTTGATAGCCTACAATGAGTTAACCTAAATGAAACTCTGATGCTATTGTGCTATTATCTCTATGTAAAGAATGTCTGACGTCTAAAACAACCACAACCCGCACAGTTTCTAGACTAATAAGTATGAAAAAATTGTACTTTTAAATTGAGAGTCTAGTAAGCAGATAAATCTCACAGTTTAGAGGCAGTGGCACATTTCGACCAGCGCAAGCAGAAATTGATGTTGACAATTGACATATTAAAATTTTGAAGCTCAACCATGAGGATGCTCATGGTATCCGGAGTGCTTCTATAAATATTTTCCATATGTTGCAGTAATGAATTCTAAATTCTCAAAGGCTAAGAAAGCAAAGGCAAGAGCGACACGTTTGATTATTGCATAAAAACATGGCAATCCTGCTTGTTGAATAATTGATCATACCCTTTCATGCAGCACAAATGAATGTTTCATAATGTTATCGCACATATGTTGTACTACTGAATGCAAATATCTAGCTTCGGGTAAAAGGTTGCAACATCTTGCATCTTACATGTACAAGTATGGAATCATGAGATTATGCGATCGCATCGGAGTTAAAAAAGACTGAAAATGACCTGACGGGACTAGATTGTCAAGTCTATATGGTGTAGGAAAAGCAGTTGACAACAGAGGTCTGCTGTACCATGTATATTGAAAATCTAAATAGAATTACAACTACTAAGTCAATAAAAGACACCAATACCCCTTATTTCCCCGTTGCACTCGTTTGAACGAGGAAAAGAGCCGAAGTCCACGGTGGAGGAATGGGAGTAAAGGAAGAAGTCATCTCAAAGTGATATTGACAGCTTATTGTCCTATTATTATTGACAGCATGCATTTTGTAGTTTGACCTAGGAATCAAACCGAAGTCAGAGGTGGAGACTGAAATGACATTGATTCAAGCACGGAATTCCGTGATCACAGCAAAGTGATGCAGGAAAACCACACTTTATAATAAGAATGTTTATTATCGACACGTTTTGGTCGACAGCACTGCGACCATTATCAAGACAAACTGGATGTGAAACATGATTGTATTGACACTGTAACATACAAAAATTCAAAATTCAAGGTCACATACAGAAGTGAAAAACAGACGCACATGAGGACATAGAGATAAGAGAGAACGAAACATAGAAATAGAATTAGCCAGAAAACCACAGAACTAAGAATAAGGTGCAAATTAAATAGACGACAAAACTCTATTATTTATTTATTAGTATTTAGATCAGATATGGATGAATACTGAATTGTCTGACTCTTATTGCGATGAAGCTTGTGTTGGTCCACCTTTATCATCGTCTGACCACAACACTGTTTGTCTTTACGGCAAGAACTGCGATTTTTCGTTGAAATCAATCGTTAAAGTGTGGGATTTTCGTCAGTCAAATGTCGACGAGTTTCTCTATGTACTCTCTAACATCGATTTCTCTGTGATTAATAGCTGTCAGTCAATCGACCAAATGTGTGAGGAATTCTATTCTCTTCTGTATGCTGCCATGTCATATGTTCCCACGTCCTTTGTTACTTTTTCGAGAAGTGATAAACCATGGTCACTCCGGTCCTGAAGCATCTTATCAACATGAGGTGGACTGCCTACAGGACTCGACAATGGAAGTTATACGACCACTACAAAATGAAAGTGAAGGAAGAGATAATCAAAGCGAAGGCTATATGGGTTCAGAGGAATTCGAAATCAAGCAAGGACGTCTGGAAAGTGGTGAATGAGGTCAGAGGGAAGAAACAATCAGGGAGTCTTGATGCGTTGATCAGCGAGAACGGTGGAGTGAATGACTTTCTTGTGAATCTGCAATGTGAGTTGAGCAAAAATTACATCCAGATACCAGTTTCTCATTGTGATGTGGGGGATTGCGATCCATGGACTTGCGAGTTTACTGAAGATGATGTGAAGAGAGAGCTCAAAAGACTCAAAGCAAGAAAGGCTATTGGATGTGACGGGATCCCTAACCGCTTACTGCGTGATGGAGCTGACTATCTCTCATTTCCTCTGTTCCAAATTTTCAAAAGATCCATCAGTGAATGTGTTTTTCCTGCATGTTGGAAACTATCCGACGTTGTGCCTCTTCCCAAAAAGCGATCACCATCTCTATCTGACTTTCGACCAATCTCCTTGACAACAGTCTTGAGCAAGATTCTTGAACGCCTGGTACTTAAGTCCATGAGAGATCAGTTTCTGCCGCTGTATGGATCATCACAGCATGCTTTCCGCAAGAACGGATCTACAGACAGTGCTCTAGTGATGATGCACGACAGTGTTACGAGATACCTTGACCGCTGTGACAATTTGGCTGTTCGCATCACATGTCTTGACTTGATGAAGGCTTTTGACATGACAAGGCATGACATACTACTCACTCGTCTGCTTGACGCTGAAATTCACAGTGGATTCATTTCTTGGTTGAAGAGCTATCTCGACGGCCGAACGCAGCGGCTTAAAGTAAATGGCATGTATGGACCAACAATCGCCTGCACTTCAGGAGTTCCACAGGGCTCTGTGTTGGGTCCGGTGCTGTTTGCCATATTCATGGACCCATTGCATCATTAGAGCTTGATGGTGCCATGGTAGTTTATGTCGATGACCTTACTCTTATCGAGCCAGTATCAAAACAAAGCACTTCCTCGGGTTCCTTGCCTCTTGTCATTGAGTGGATTAACGCGAACGGCATGCGTTTGAATTTGGCGAAGACAAAGCAAATGGTTATTCGGCGCACAAACGGATATCCCTACGTGTATCCTGATGTTGATGTTGTTGAGGAATTGAAGATTCTGGGAGTTACCTGGAATTCATCATTAACGTGGAACAGTCACTTTTCGAAGGTTCTCCGATTTTCATCACAACGACTATATGTTATCCGAACTTTGAAACCGCTTATGTCCAAAGAAAGACTCATTATGGTGTACAAGTCAATTGTGTTGTCGCTAATTTTGTATGCAGCGCCTCTTTTTGCCTGGCTTCCCAAAAGGACGGAGGAGAAGATTGAGAAATTCCAGAGACGTGTGCATCGCTTAATATGCGGAAAACAATGTGGTTGTAACCATTTCCGCAAAGTCTCTAGTGTTCGTGAATCAAAAGCCTGCTCTTTTCTCCTGAAGTGTGAATGTACTCAACATCATCCACTACATGCTTTGGTTCCCCCACGCTTGCCTAGATCTGGCCAGTTTAATCAGCCAGAGGCCAGGACTTCAAGACGCTTGCGGTCATTCTTCCCGTGGACATGTTACTTACTTAATACCGGTAGTAACGGCTAATATTGTGTTAGATACGCCTGTGAGTTTTACAGTGCATTTTTCTACATTGCAGATGATGTATGCACGTTGACACGACTGATATTATTATGTATCTTGTTTACTTGAAATTCTTTGTACTATTTCGATTTATATTCATTCAAAATATACGCTTCCTTTCCTTTTCCTTTCCTTTGATTGAGGTGAGAGGATCAACGAAAGAAAAACCGGAATTAAAATTCATACAATTAGGGTCAGAACTAATAAAAGCGGATTCAAAAACACAACGAAGGCTAACATCAGAACTCGGACTAGGTTACTAGGGGGACTAAGGGACTAGGGGGAACTCGGACATAAGGAACGGACTAAGTTCCTTCGGCCATGTCTGGAAGAGAAGTTTGTCCCTAGAACTTTGTCATGGACCTTGAAAACTGAAATTGGTAACCCGTTTCCTTCTACTACATACCAAGCGCTTCGTTCTGCCATCTCGTCATCCAAATCAATGACTGAACATTATTTTTACAACGCATGAAAAGCAAGACGCTTATTGAAAGTAGTTCCACCCCTGAACATTTGGACTGAACTTGATTCCATCGTGTATCATGTAAGTCATCATCCTTTTGATAAATGTCGTTTTCATCTACATTCAACTTTAGACTCGTTGATTAAAAAAAGTTAATGGTCGCAATTTTCTTCTCCTGATCTTATTGTTAATCTTTTTGATTACTCTCTTTCCCCTGCTGAAAGTGATCTCTTAGGTTTTGGCCTTAATTTTTCTCTGCCCTCTAATAAAAATCAGTTCCCCGTTTTTGTATCTAAGTTGGTTTCAGCGAAATCTTCGAGTTTTTCACATCAGTTTCTATCTTCTCATCTTAGCTCTATTTTTGATGATTTTTGTCCATTCGGAAACTCTCTTCCCTTACGTTACACTAATGCGTTAAATTCTCTCCGTAATAATTTGAATATTAAAATTTGTTCCTCTGAAAAAGGTGGCAAAATTGTTATAATGAATTCTACTGATTATTTTGAAAAATGAACGGCTTGTTATCTGATTCTTTTACTTACCGAAAAATTGTTAAAGATCCTCTTCCATCCATGTAAAAGAATTTTAATTCTGGTCTTAAAGATATAAGTAGCCGTTTTCCTGAAGCCAAATCATTTTTGGATTCTTTTAGGTGCTTTCTGCCATCTTTACGGTACATTTATGGTCTCCCTAAAGTAATGCACATAAAGAGAATGTTCCCCTTAGACCAATAGTTTCATTTTGCAATTCTCCTGCCTATAATCTCTCGAAAGAGTTAGCTAAGATGTTGTCTCCTCCTCTTGGTTCTTTGTCAGATTCTCATCTAAGGAATTCTGGTGAATTTATTGATAGGTTGCAATCTTTGACTCTTCCACCTAATACCAAGTTTTTGTCCTTTGATGCCGTTTCTTTGTTTACTATTGTTCCCCTAGATCCCACTATTGATTTTCTTGTTCGAAAATTATCGTCGGTTAGTGATAAGGTCTCTTTTCCATTTAGTATTGATTGTTTTATTGAATTGTTAAAGCTCTGTTCTAATGATAAATATTTTTCTTTCGGTGATTGTTTTATGTACAGGTTTTTGGTTTTGCGATGGGAAATCCTCTTTCACCTGTTCTAGCTAATCGTTTCCTCGAGCACATAGAATCTGAGCTTCTACCCACTTTTTCTGGGCATCAGCCGCTATGTTGGTTACCTTACGTAGATGATATTTTTACTATTGTCGATTCTAGTTTTGATTTATCTTCTTTCTTTTCTTTTATAAATTCTCTCTATCCCTCTTTGAAGTTTACGGTTGAGTATGAATGTAATAATTCGATTCCTTTCCTTGATGTTATAGTTTCTAGAGTTTGTTCTTCTATTAAATTCAAAGTGTTTAGAAAAGTAACGCATTCTAATAGCTATATTAATTTCTTTTCTTTCCATTCTTATCAAATTAAGTTAAATGTAGCCCGCAGTTTATTTTATCGAGCCTTTCGCATCTGTAGTGAAGAATTTCGTGCTGGAGAATTTGATTTCGTTTGGGAATGTCTCAAAAAACGCGGTTATCCAGATGCATTTTTATCTAAAGCGCTTTCTAAAGCCAAATCTTCTTTTTCAGACCTAACATTGATAGGGAGCTGCCTAAGAAGTTTTATTCCATGCCGTTTGTCCCATCTTTAGATAACCCGGTTCATCGTCGCTTAGCGCACTTAAATAATACCCGTATTGCCTTCACTTATCCTAATAGCTTGAAATCTAGATTAATTAATAACTCGTCCCGAAAGTGTAATAATAGTAAAAGTGTGTATCGTATTTCTTGTAAGGATTTTTCTAAGTCGTATATAGGAGAAACTGTTAGGAGTTTTGATGTTCAGATGAAGGAGCATCGTCATGCAGTCAGGTCCTTCGACACTAATAATGCCCTTTCGGTTCATTCTTTTAGTAGTAACCACTACCCTGATTTTGATAATTTTGTTGTTTTAAAAAGGAGTTCTGATGTTAGCCTTCGTCGTGTTTTTGAATCCGCTTTTATTAGTTCTGACCCTAATTGTATGAATTTTAATTCTGGTTTTTCTTTCGTTGATCCTCTCACCTCAATCAGAGTTTTGTCGTCTATTTAATTTGCACCTTATTCTTAGTTCTGTGGTTTTCTGGCTAATTCTATTTCTATGTTTCGTTCTCTCTTATCTCTATGTCCTCATGTGCGTCTGTTTTTCACTTCTGTATGCGACCTTGAATTTTGAATTTTTGTATGTTACAGTGTCAATACAATCATGTTTCACATCCAGTTTGTCTTGATAATGGTCGCAGTGCTGTCGACCGAAACGCATCGATAATAAACATTCTTATTATAAAGTGTGGTTTTCCTGCATCATTTACCAGAAAAAGCTATTTTTTTTCATTCTAATCATCACAGCAAAGTATTGGGGAGAATTCTTTCGTACAAATATTCATGACCAAAAAATCAGCCAAACATTCAGGCAATAAGAGTGGGACAAAAGAAATTCAGTCGCATGGAAAAATGGGTCTTGATTTGTTCGCTTCCGTATTTAGAAAAGGTTCACATCGCTTCAAAATTATTCGCATTTCAAATTACATACGGGTTTATTGAGTTGTGAGAAATATCAGAGTATGTTTTCCAAAAACCTTTGACAAATGGATAAAAGTGTTAGTATTAGAGTACGCGCATACATGTAGATGTGAACTTAATGTCTAAAACTAAACTGAACCTGAAGTCAATTACTGAAGAGCTACATTGATAGGCTGCATTTGTTTATAGTATTTTTGCACTTCAAAACACATTAAGAGTTCATTGTGTATTATGAGAAACATAAGAGGCATGATAGAAATTTTGTGTTATGATTTTGTCTTAATGTCTTCAACTTACAGACGAGCATATAAGGCAGTCATCGATCAATAATTTACAAATGAAACCCTTTCCTTTCAAGCACGTATAAAAGGAATAGATGGAACTTTAGATATTGACATTTGATTAAGCAAAAGCTTGCTATCATGACTTTATCCTTCGTATTCACAATAGAAAGTCACTCGTATAGACTGGAACATGGAATCTTGAACCTCATTCATCGTACTCGTACATCGCCAGTTTTCAAAATCGCGTCTTCCGGATTTCCTCCCTGTCGCCATGTTCAAGAGCAATGCATGAAAAAAGTTACATGATGTGATAAATGACCTCCAATGGAAGGCTATGAACCTTACATGGTTCATTCTGTTCAACCGCGAAATCGAATTCAAACTAGTGTTTTCCGGATAATTCGTCATCTTCGGGACAGACAAAAAATGGCGAATTAAGCAAGCTGGCGAAATAACAGTAATCAAATACGAAACAACATATCCGTAATCAGTATCTTCAAAACTCGTGTATTTGTGTATCATGTATTTACAACTGATTCTTTCCGGTTAAATCAAAGCAAATTATTTCCATAGCTGATGTCTATTGACCGCTAAACGACCTTCTCTGTAAATACAAGGTGAATGATCAAGATGGGTCAGGCCAGACCCGAGCCTTGTAGTCTATATTTTCATGAGCTCCACACAAAATCTTCCATGAATTATTGAATCAAATTATCAAAAGCAATATCTGAAATTTCATTTTGCGCTTCCATTGGATAACCTTACCTTACCCCCGTTTAACGTCTCTTTTCCCCACGTGCAGGGGTGAGACGGCCGTCTTGTGTCGATTCGGGTGAATTCTTCTGAATTCTTCTGAACCACTCTTCTCTATCTTGGATAAAGCTCAAGATCTATCTGATAAAGCATCAGTAAATTGTTGTAATCATTAATGCTTTTATATCACAATGATAATGTAATCATTGCAATAACAAATGATCTTTGCGTGTTCCAATCAAATGTTTTGATACAGCTGTTGAATACATGTTTTGTCTGCCTGTCTCTTCTACTAAAACTTTGGGAGAATTTTGTAATAGAGCTAAAATCGGAGTGCTTGCGATTTTCAGGTTCCTTGACGAATTAAGCGTAGAGATTAGTATGAAGATTCGCGAATTGGGGATGGAAAAAGTGACGAATTAC